>CM058047.1:20453500-21166000 GCA_030169165.1 Centaurea solstitialis | reverse complement strand
TGAACAAATTATGTTTGGCAAAAACTAGCTTATGAGTATGTAAAATGACCAAAAAGGGTATATTTGAATTTAATAATTATTATTAATAAGGGTATAATTGGAAAAAGCTACAATAAGCTCCTCATAAGCTACTCAAAGTAGCGTTTCAAAAAGCTAGCTTATAAGCTAGCTGATAAGCTAGCTTCCTGGTACATGTTTGGATGGACTAGCTTATAAGCTAGCTTATCAGCTACCAGCTAGCTTATAAGCTACGCTTGCCAAACATAGCCTTAGTCTTTTTTTAAATCACGTTGGGGGCCCACTTTCTAGGAAGACTACAAATATGATCATGTATATTAAACATTTTTAAGGCCGTCACCACAGAAAATCCGGTTATCCGATTTTGTCCAAAAACTATCCGAATCCGGTTTTATAAAAACCAAATTTTTTTCAAACCGGATCGGATTTTTTTCAAACCAGAATTTTTTCAAACCGGATTTTAACCGGATTGGATCCGATCCGGTTTGACCGGATAACCGGTTTAAACCGAACCGGTTTCAAATCAAACCGGTAATGTCTATGTGAGCTTACTGCTGTTGGGCCTGAAATCCTAAAAAAATTCACGGCTCATAAAAAATCACGGCCCACACCAATTCAGATTAGATTTCAATTGAATTTTCTAGCCCAAAAAAAGACCCAATAAAGGACCGGTTCCATCGGATATGGATTTTTTCGAAAAACCGGTTGAAATCCAAACCGGTTTCTAACAAAACCAGTTTCTGACAGATCTGAAAAAAACCGGTTTAGTATAAATCCGATCCGGATCGGATAAAAATCCGGTCATGTGCACCTCTAGCCGTCACCCTGCTTCATGTATAGATGTTAGAAGACTACAAATATGATCATATATTTGGAGATACTATCTAGAAAGAGGGATGGAGATACTATCTAGAAAAGGAGTCTAGCAGCTATTAAACATTTTTTTAGGCCATCACCCTACTTCATGTATATTTGTTTATAAGACTGCAAATATGATCATATATTTGCAGATACTATCTAGACTCCCTTTCTAATTCATACCATTATTCACTATGTCATCTCAATCCTCCTCCTTATCATTAGAGCGACTTCAACAGAGTCGGCAATTTACAAGTTCGGAGATTCAGATAGCAACCCAGAACTTTGATGAGTCATTGGTGGTCGGGAGTGGGGGGTTTGGAAAAGTATACAAAGGAACCATCACTAATAATGGGGAAAGTCTTTTGGAAGTTGCCATTAAGCGGCTCGAAGCAACTTCTAGTCAAGGAGCGTTGGAGTTTTGGGCTGAAATCGAGATGCTTTCTAAGTTAAGGCACTGCCACTTAGTGTCCTTGATCGGTTACTGTAACGATGGGCAAGAGATGATTCTTGTTTACCAATATATGCCTCATGGAACCCTTGAACATCATCTCCACAAACGTGGGCTTCCTCTATCATGGATGCAAAGGCTCAAAATATGCATTGGAGCTGCACGTGGTCTACATTACCTTCACACAGGTACCGGTATAAACCACGGAGTTATACATAGGGATGTGAAGAGCTCAAATATACTACTAGATGACTGTTGGGAAGCTAAGATTGCAGACTTTGGCTTATCTAAAATAGGTCCAACGAATCAGTCGTGTACATCAGTTAGCACTTTGGTGAAAGGCACGTTTGGATATCTAGATCCAGATTATGTATATACTGGTCGGTTGACGAGAAAGTCTGATGTCTATGCTTTCGGAGTGGTAATGCTTGAGGTCTTGTGTGGAAAACAAGCAGTCGATAGAAGTCTTGGTGAGGAGCAATGGAGTTTGGCGAGATGGGCTCAAGACTCCATCAAAAAAGGTATGCTAAAGCAGATCGTTGATGCTAATTTAAAGGGGAGAATATCCCATAAATGCTTAAAGAAGTTCGCACAACTAGCCGAGTGGTGTTTGCAGAGCCATCTGAATCAACGTCCTACAATGGCCGAGGTTTTGTTGGGTCTTGAGTCTGTCCTAGCTTTACAAGAGAAAAGCAACAAAATATTGCAACCTTCAGGCATGACAGTATCTGGTAGAGAGGTACCAAAGCTTATTTTCCCATCCAATTGGGAACACTCAGGTATTATTATGTCCTCTTCCAAGTTGGGCATTTTTTGTAATAACAATTTTTAGGATTTTTCCTTGCATCCATTCATTAGGGGTCATTCAAGGGGGTTGTTGTAGGACTAGGGTAAACTTTTTGACTTCAACTATTAAAAACCTGTCAGTTGGTGTAGGAATTCAGGTATAGAACTTTCACAATACTTCATTTGATCACATTATATACGCGTACGTACAGATAACATCGACCCATTCAGTGCATCCAACATAGTTGTTTACCTAACTCGGAACATAGACTGAAAGTGAATTGTAATTGCTTGCCTCAATGCTTTACAAAAGGTAGTATATATATACAAAGAATACACATAACGTAAGGCTATAAATTAGGGACAATAATCCTAAGCTACAAATCAGGGATATTAAAAGATTATTGACATATATACAGATTCTATTATACCCCCGCAGTTGAAGCGGGAGGTTTGCGAACGCTGAGGCTGTCTCGAAAATCTTCAAATAAAATCAGAGGGAGACCTTTGGTGAAGATATCTGCGATTTGGTAACGTGAGGGAACGTGAAGAACTCGTACTTCGCCACGAGCGACCTTCTCGCGAACAAAGTGAATATCGAGCTCAATATGTTTAGTGCGTTGATGTTGTACCGGATTACCCGATAGGTAAATGGCACTAACGTTGTCACAGTAAACCAATGTAGCCTTATGAATAGGGCAGTGGAGCTCTAAAAGTAGGTTGCGTAGCCAACAAGACTCCGAGACCACATTGGCAACGCCACGATATTCCGCCTCGGCGCTAGAGCGGGAAAGCGTGGCTTGACGCTTAGATGACCAGGCTAGTAAATTGTCACCGAGGAACACACAATATCCTGAGGTAGATCGGCGAGTGTCTGGACAACCACCCCAATCTGCGTCCGTGTAGGATAGAAGAGTAGAAGTCTTGGATGGGTAAAGATGCAACCCATAATGTAAGGTGCCTTGAATGTATCGCAAAATGCGCTTGAGTGCATTCATGTGCTCAGTCATAGGGTTATGCATGAACAGACAAACTTGTTGTACAGCATAGGAGATATCAGGCCTCGTGAAGGTGAGATATTGTAGGGCTCCAGCTAGACTGCGGTAGTGAGAGGAATCTTCATAAGGGCTGCTAGATGTGGCACTTAGCTTAGGTTTGGTGTCAACCGGAGTAGAAGCAGATTTGCAATTTGACATACCAGCTCGATCGAGAATTTCTTGAGCATATTTCTTCTGAGATAGAAAGAGACCACCGGCATGTCGAGTGACAGCAATACCCAAGAAATAACTCAACGGCCCCAAGTCTTTCATGGCAAACTCAGAGCTAAGGAGAGCCATGATAGACTTCCGAAGATGATCAGAAGAGGCGGTGAGGATGATATCATCTACATAAAGAAGTAGATATGCCATATCAGTGCCCTTGCTATAGATGAAGAGAGAGTTGTCTGATACACTGTGAGTAAACCCAATGGATGATACGTAATCGGCAAATCGTTTGTACCATGCCCGGGGAGCTTGCTTGAGCCCATATAAGGATTTCTTCAAAAGGCACACATGATCAGGTCGATTGGGGTCTTTGAAACCCAAGGGTTGGTACATGTACACTGTTTCCTTAAGGTCACCATGCAGGAATGCATTTTTGACATCCAGTTGATGAATCGGCCAAGCTTTGGATAGTGCAAGGCTGAGGACAGTGCGAATAGTGGCCGGTTTCACAACTGGACTAAAAGTGTCCCCACAATCCACACCAACCTGTTGTCCTGCGCCATCACCTACAAGACGGGCTTTGTGCCTCTCAAAAGAACCGTCAGAATTTTCTTTATGTCTAAAAATCCACATTGACCGAATGATATTAACATTAGGTGGACGAGGTACTAGTTCCCAAGTCTTATTTTTAATGAGAGCATTGAATTCGTCTTCCATAGCCATTTTCCAATTCGGGTCGTGGAGTGCAGTAATTGGGTTTCGAGGTAAAGGTGATTTGGAGTCTTGAGTAAGATGGCTTTGCTGGTATTTTGTATTTGGTTTAAAAATTCCACATTGGCTTCTAGTGATGGGTCGTCGAGCAAGACCGGAGATTGGCGGGGAATGACGAAGATTCGCGGAGATTGGCGAGGAACTGGTATTTAGAGGTGGTGTTTCGACTGGATTTGGGTATGAAGTTGGGGGGCTAGTTGGAGAAGAGAGTTGATTCGGTGGAGTTGGGGAGGTCTCTGGAGTTAGGTTTTCTGTTGTAATGCTAGGGGAACTAGATGGACTAGAAAATGGTGACATGTTTGTTTGAGAGGCTTGAGACGAGAGAGTGGAACTGGATTGTGAGTAGGCAGGAGATTGAAGGTAGTGAATCATGTAGGAGGACAAGCCATGATCAAGAAATTGATAAGAAAGAGGGTTTGGATTATAGAGTTTGGCAAAGGGAAATTGACGTTCATCAAAAAGAACATGGCGACTGATGATGATTTTGTTGCTTGATAGGTCAAGGCATTTATATCCACGATGATTAGGAGGATAGCCCAAAAATACACAGGGGACAGAACGCGGTTGAAGCTTATGGATTGTGGTGAATGGAATAAGGGGATAGCACAAGCAACCAAAGACCCGCAAGTGAGAGTAGGATGGATCTTTTTGGTAGAGAAGTTTTAGAGGAGATTGATAATTGAGAAGTTTGCTTGGTAAAATGTTAAGGAGATATGTCGCCATTTGGAGTGCATGATGCCAATAAGAAGACGGTATGGAAGCATGGGCTAAAAGTGTACGAATGATATTGTTGATAGCCCGTATTTTTCTTTCAGATTTCCCATTTTGTGAAGAGGTGTAGGGACATGATAACCGTAACGAGATGCCTTTTTCTTTACAAAAATTCAAAAGAGGTTGATTGACATATTCTCGACCATTATCACACTGAAGATTTTTTATTTTACGTTCAAATTGCGTTTTGATAAAGGCGCGAAGGTTTAGAAAAGTGGAATAGACTTCAGATTTTTTAGAGATGGGAAAAGTCCACAAAAACTTAGAATAATCATCCAAATAAAGCACATAGTATCGATGACCCGAGGAACTTAAAACAGGTGATGTCCACAAATCACTGTGGATTATCTCAAATGGCATACAAGTAGAGTTGGAAGATGCAACAAACGGCAACTTAGCATGTTTACCAAGTGGACAAGAATGACAAAGACTTGAATTATTAATCGGAGTACATGCAATTAACTTATTTCGTTTAAGAGAATCTAAAATTAGAGAGCCCGGGTGACCCAAGCGAGCATGCCAAATAGAAGACGATAAAGCAGCAAAAGTTGATGGTGAGAAGGTAGAAGTAGTGGCGGTAGTAACTGGATATAGCTCGCCCCGGCTATCACATCTCATTAGAGTTATTCCCGTCTGAAAATCCTTCACAGAAAAACCAAAACGGTCAAACTCAAGAGAAACATTATTATCGGTGGTGAATTTACGGACAGATACAAGGTTTTTAATCAGGTTAGGTGCATGGAGGACATTTTTTAAGACAAATGGAGGATGAGGTGGGGAAAGATTAGCATTACCAAAACCACGAATAGGAATAGAATGGCCATTTCCGACAGTTATACCTCGTTCAGTGCTCAAATTAAAATAGGACGTGAGAGTACCTTGCGTGGATGTCATATGTGATGTGGCTCCGGTGTCCATGTACCATTGTGGATCTGGTTGAGAGAGAGACATGGTGTGCATCGCCTGTTCAATATCAGTAGGTGTGTACTCCATAGGAGCTGACGCTGTAAAAGCTTGATTCGGTCGGGGTCCAAGAATGCCGGGTTGTCTCGAAGCTGATGGACCAGGCTGTTTTGTCCAAGGTATTGTGGGGTATGGACAAGGAGGACACATAGACCAATGAGGCATCCAACCCCATGGAGAAGATGGCCACTGTTGACCTGACCATGGTGTACGGGAACCTGTTGGAAAGTTTGGACCAGGCCCACGACCACCATTTCGGCCACCTCGACTCCCACCGCGGTAGTTCCCGCTATTGGAGCGACCACGACCACGCGGTTGTGTGTTTCGTCCTCGTTTGGGGTTTGAGTTGTCAGCATAGGGGGAAGATTCATCAACGTTTTTAGGAGAAGTAGCCATCATGGCTGAGTTTGGGTTGGCTGCCATCTTCATCATGCTGGTTTCCTCAAGAACAAGCATAGATCTGGCTTGATAAAATTGAGGAAGAGGTTTACTTTGACGAATTAGAGTGCCGACACTCTTGTAACTTTCAGTGAGGCCGGATAACATTTGAAGAACTAGACGAGCATTCGTTACAGGGGAGCCGACATTACGCAACTGATCAGAGAGTTCTTTAAGACGTTGACAATAGGCAGAAGCAGATTGAAAATCTTCCATCTTGGTGGAGGAAAACTCTTGTTCCAAAGTAACCGCTCGGGAATGCTCGTTATCTTGGAAGATGTCACGAAGCCTATTCCACGCATCCACAGCCTTGGCGTTTGGTTCGATAATGGTATGGAGCAGGTCGTTAGAGATTGTGGAGTAGATCCACTGTAAAACAGTAGCATCGAGGGTGTCCCATAATTCTTTGTCGTTGTCGGATGCAACCTTGTCTTTGTCTGCTTCCGGTGGGATGATGTGGTGAAGAACCTTGTGAGAGCGGGCGTGAATTTTGAAGAGTTCTGCCCAGGTAGAGTATTGGACATTTTCCATCTCGAGAACGACTGTGATATGAGATCGAATGTTGGAAACAGCAAGTGCTGGATGAAAATTAGGCTTAGCTTCACTCATGGATTTAGAATCAGCCATTGAAATTGAGGGAAAAAAATAAAAAGAAGAATAAGAAAAGGGACGTGGAAACAAGGTTGGGTATGAAGGAGAAGGTGGGCTGCCCTAGTCTGATACCATGAAAGTGAATTGTAATTGCTTGCCTCAATGCTTTACAAAAGGTAGTATATATATACAAAGAATACACATAACGTAAGGCTATAAATTAGGGACAATAATCCTAAGCTACAAATCAGGGATATTAAAAGATTATTGACATATATACAGATTCTATTATAGACTACTAATATTAGATTATCTATTCTTGGGGATCCTATGGTATCTATTTCTAACAGCTTGTTATTTGTTGAACTTGTAGTTGGAGGTATAAGTTTAAAATCCTTGGATATATACCTTTATGCAGTTGAAAGTGAAAACCGAACATTACGCCGATTTGGTTTTGATACTATTAATGTTGCAACTGAAAACTTCTCTAATCCAATTTTTCTTTACTACAGCGAGGACTTGTACAAGGTACCCCATATTTATATATCTAATTACATATTTTTCAAGCTCCTCTCCTTGTTTTCAACATGGTTTCCTTTTCCAGGGAAGGCTACAAAATGGACAAGATATATCAATTTATAAACAACGTTATTGTGAAAGTTATGAAGATAAAATGAAAGAAGCATCGACGCTCTTTTATCTTGAACATAAGAATTTGGTTGAGTTGCTTGGATATTGTATTGCAGGAAAAGAACTGTACTTTGTTTACAACTTTGCATCGTGCGGAACGATAGAATACTGGATAACTGGTAAACTTATTTTGAAATGCACCCCTCTTAATAATTGAGGTCACCGTTTGGTTCAACATTGAAACACTCAGGAAACTCATGGAGTTTAAGAGCAAGCAATCACTGCTCTGTTATATCCTGGGTATTGACTAGTCAGTGTAGGAGGCCGTAAGATTGTAGTCTATCGTATACAACAATTTACCTAGTAAGAGTTGTCACCCTCGCTTATTAGGTAAGATTCTTGGCCCTTGCCATGATGTTCATCTGGTAAGGTAAATGACCCTTTTTTTGGTGAGCGTCTGGTAACCGGCCCCATCCCCTAAGAGGAAAATGTCCCTGCATTACCTACTTGTATGAGTACCTTAATCACTTGTACCAGGGCCTAAGATAATTGACTTCCAAAGAGCATCCATAATGCTTGGGCTTTTTGGGTGAGCTTTTTCAAGAAAAGTTGAACCCACATTCAAAAACTTTGCTTGTATCTAGACAAGTGAGAAGGTGTTTTTATCTTGTCATCTAGTTTATGTGGCCATTAAGCTTCCAAAAGGCTCTTAAATAAGCAGCATTGTGGATGCTCTACATAAAATGCTCCTATATTAACCGGTCAATTCCCAGGGTGCACTCTTAACCTTCTTTTATTAAAGGACTTTATAATACCATGAATAGTTTTTTAAGGTTATATTCATGGGTTCTGCAATCTACCTATGCAGGTAGTATTATACGTGCTCCTTTGATTTGGGATGTGCGGTACAAGATATTACTAGGTGTTGCTCAGGCACTTGTTTACCTTCACAACCATGCTCCCCTTCGGGTCATACATTGTGATGTAACACTTCGCAAAATTTGGTTAGATGAAAGTTGGGTTCCGAGACTGTCTGGGTTTGAGTTTTCAAGATGTTCCAAAATAGACGAGCCTGATTATATTAAGGTTGATGCGGATCAATGCACTCGCGGGTAAAATATGCAGTTATTCATTGAAAAACCATCAAATTTAAATCTCAATGCATCTTTTTTGAACCCTTACATACGTTTTTATTTCATTTAGGAATCTGCTGGACCAAACAAAAAGGACTTCCTTATAACCACAA
This sequence comes from Centaurea solstitialis, assembly GCA_030169165.1. Lineage (NCBI taxonomy): Eukaryota > Viridiplantae > Streptophyta > Magnoliopsida > Asterales > Asteraceae > Centaurea > Centaurea solstitialis. The sequence goes on along the minus strand of CM058047.1, from coordinate 21,157,272 downwards.
TGGTTTCTTGATTTTCTAAGAATATGTTTTGTTCTCATAAAGCAATTTGTGTGTTGGTGTTGTTTCCATTTGGTCATGGAAGTGTTTTGGGGAAACTTTGTATTATGAAGCAACGAGTTCCATTAGATTTGAAGTAATTTGACTGATTTTGTCTGCATCTGTTTTTTAAAGTTTCTCCTTGCATGCATCATGCATGTTTGTGGTTTTCTGTTTCAAAAAGATTGATGACCCTGTTTAATTTATACTGTTTGTTGTTGCTACTATATGCATATTTGACAGATATTTCATAGCACCAGAGCATCTTCGACACGGCCATTTGTCAACCAAGGTTGACGTCTTCAACTTTGGTTACTTGATTTTACAAACGGTATTTTGGCATACATCAATCGGTGTGCTTGTTGTTGAAGCCGACAAACAACTTGGAGTAGAAAGTGTAAGTTCACTTATGGATTAATAGTTTCTTAGTTGTGAATGGTGGGGGTTGGTATATATAACTAAAGACATCTTGGATTGTTGTAGGGTTTGACTTTGAGAGATTGGTTGTGTTCAAATATAAGTGGTGCTGATTCGAGTCAGATATGTAGGTGTATCCACATTGCGATGTTGTGTACTGAAGAAGATGCAAATGACAGACCAAGTATGGATGCAGTTATTGGGATGCTACTTAACACCTCCTCCCATTACCATACTCTCCCTCTTCCAAAAAAACCAACCTATTATCTTTGGGATTACGTCAATCGTGGGGCAGTTAAGGAGTCTGAATTACTGTCTGGGGAAAAAAACCAACCTATTATCTCTGGGATTACGTCAATCGTGGGGCAGTTAAGGAGTCTGAATTACTGTCTGAGGACTACGATGTTGGGGCAGTTGAGGAGTTCAAATCAGAGCTAAGCCCACAGAAGTGTCTTGAAGGTAACCTATTTCTTCTATATTACATACATATAGATACATAAAAGAAACAAGATACCAAATTTTAGTATGCTCAAATGTTAAAAAATCTCAACCCAATCCAATTTGTTGGTTGGGTTTCTGCGCATCACAATAACAAAGTTATTTACACCAATTTTTTTTATTTTCTTGGACAGGTAAAGGTGTAATGGTGTAGAAAACTTAAGAGGTGGTAAATCAACCAAAGGCTCTGTCTAGATGCAGTTTCTTGTGTAGTATCCATGCTTCTTCTATACACCTTTCAGTATAATACATACTTCTTCATCTTTTATGTATTTTTGCTTCTCTGTTCACAATAGAATTGCTTATGTTTAGGAGGCATCTTTATCATTTTCTTCAGCTACTTCCACCTGGTTAGCAACAACTTGTACTAAAAAAAAGGATTATTCACCTCTTTAATTTGGAAAAATAAAATTATATACAGTACTTAGGTTTTAAATTTTTCTTGCTAGAGAAATGAAGAACTAAAAAAGTGACAAACAAAACCTTGATACCAGGGCGCAAATGGTTAAGCAAAAATCTCTCGTCTGCAAACGCTTATTAAACGCCAACTTAAAGCAACCTAATTTGATATGCCTTAATCATGTACAATTACTTTTAGAAATCTATGTCCATATGTTCAAGAAAGATGACGGATAAATACGAATAACATCATACACTATATAAAATCTGAATTTTGGAGGGAAAAATGGAATATATACACAAAATTTCTCTTTGCTTGACGACAAGATCCACAATTTCATCTTCTTAATGGTCTATTCCGCCATTGCTGCTCGACAATCATTATTGTTGCAACCATGGAGATCATAGTCGACCGAAAACAGATTATGGGTTAAGAAAGTGATAGTTTAACTCATGACTTGGAATTTGCATCATCATATCCATGTAGGTTGTAAGTTGTTAGAGTATATTTGATAGAATATTTTGTATATATTTTAGTTAATGTGTATCTCTGTATTTGAGGTAATTAGATCAAATATTTTAGGAATTGATTAGGCTTTGTATGTATTTATATTCCTTCTTTCTTAATGAGATGGACACAAATTATTCCATTATCATGGTATCAAAGCAAAAAGAATTCTAGGGTTCCTGTCTTCTATTCTTTTCTTCTCTTTTTCTTTTTCACGCCACAACCAGTGACTTCATCACCAGCAAGTCACAAATATCCATAACCCTCTTCTTCTCTAATGACAAACCCATCCTCCTTTCACCCGGCACTTGCCGTCTCCAACATTCGCAACCATATTTCCATCACTCTTGAAATGGAAAATGTTCAATATGCGACATGGGCGGAGTTATTTAAGATTCATGCTCGGTCGCATAAGGTGATTCACCATATCATCAAACCCGAGCCCAACAAGGTGAAAGAACCATCAACCAATGAAGAAAAAGAACTTTGGTCCACCCTTGATGCTACTGTTCTGCAATGGATTTATGCTACGATATCCCACGACTTGTTGCATACGATCCTAGAGCCTGACTCTACCGCAATGGAAGCTTGGAACCGGCTCCGGGATATTTTTCAAGATAACAAAAATTCCCGAGCTGTCACGTTGGAGCAAGAGTTCTCCTATACAAATATGGAAGACTATCCTAATGCGTCGGCTTATTGTCAACGTCTTAAAGTTCTTTCTGATCAACTCAAGAATGTAGGTGCTCCTGTCTCAAACGATCGACTTGTACTTCAAATGGTTGCTGGTCTTACCGAATCATACAACGGCGTTGGAACTCTTCTTCGTCAAACCAATCCTCTGCCACCATTTTATCAAGCGCGTTCCATGTTAATTCTTGAAGAAGCTGGCCTTGCCAAGAAAGCGGCCAACGGTGCCACATCCGCGATGGCAGCAATGTACCAAGACAATCAACAGCCACTTAACTCACCCGACGCGTCCAATTCCTCTCATTCTTCTAAGAGTGGACGTAGAGGTGGCCATCAAGGTAGTCGCGGCGGCATTCATGGAAACAACAAGGGAAATCGTGGCGGTTATCGGGGCGGTCGATCTGGTCGAGGCGGTACTAACAGTACCGGCGGTCGATCGGTACCCTCTCAATATCCAAACTTCCAGAATTGGGCTTGGCCATGGATGCAGTGGGCTGTCCCTCCTTGTCCGTACCCAACTTCCCCTTGGGCTACGCAATTACCGTCGTCCCGACAATCGCAACCGGGCCTTCTCGGACCACGTCCTCAACAAAAGCAGCAGGCCTATTCCGCCACTCCTCCTCCAGCCCAACAGTCCACCCCGACCCCAACTGATATTGAAGCAGCTATGTATACTCTTGGGCTCAATCCGCCGGATGAAAACTGGTATATGGACACTGGGGCTACATCACACATGACATCGAATTCAGGTACTCTTACGTCCTATTCTAAATTGAGCAAACATAATGGTGTAACTGTTGGTAATGGCATGGCAATTCCAATACACGGTTACGGTCACGCACACCTTCCATCACCTAACCCACCATTGCATTTATATAACGTTCTTCATGTTCCTAATATCGTAAAAAATCTCGTTTCTGTCCGAAAATTTACACAAGATAATCATGTTTCTGTGGAGTTTGACCCGTTTGGTTTTTCTGTGAAGGATTTTCGAACGGGGATTCGCCTCATGAGATGTGAGAGTCATGGTGAATTATATCCTATCCGGTCTTTCGCTTATCGTCGTCCAAACACATCATCTTCTGGTGGTTTTGCTGCTATCTCTTCGTCCGTGTGGCATCAACGTTTGGGTCATCCGGGAAAATCTATTTTTCAGTTTATTAGAAAAAATAATAACATTACGTGTTCACACACGCAAACTTCTAGTGATTGTTCTTCTTGTCGTTTTGGTAAACAAATACGGTTACCATTTTATCTTTCTAATTCTTGCACTGTAATGCCTTTTGATATAATTCATGCTGATGTTTGGACTTCTCCGGTTTTAAGTAGTATGGGTCATCGTTATTATCTCTTACTATTGGATGATTATACCAAATATATGTGGACTTTTCCGTTAGCTAACAAATCTCAAGTTTTTTCTACGTTCAAAACTTTTCACAATCTAATAAAGACTCAATTTGAACGTACAATAAAAACTCTCCAATGTGACAACGGGAAGGAATTTGATAACACCCAATTTCGTGATTTTTGCCACCAAAATGGACTTTTTTTTCGACTTTCTTGTCCATACTCTTCATCCCAAAATGGTAAATCCGAACGACATCTTCGTACTATAAATGACATGGTTCGCACCTTTCTCACACACGCATCTCTACCACCGGTTTTTTGGCCACACGCCTTACAACACGCCACATACACTCTCAATATTCTTCCGCGTAAATCTCTTTCATATCAAACCCCTCTTTTGCGGCTTTTTCGCAAACAACCAACGTACTCACACCTACGGGTTTTTGGTTGCCTATGTTATCCCTTACTCCCATCAACCTTAATTCATAAGCTTCAACCAAGATCTACCCCGTGTGTTTTTTTTGGGGTTTCCACTCAATCATCGTGGATACAAATGTTTTGATCTTTCAACACATAAAATCATTATTTGCCGCCATGTGCACTTTGATGAGACAAAGTTCCCGTTTTCTACAATTCATCCTACTTCTAAACACCATTATGATTTTTTGGATGATGGTTTAACCTCATATCAAATACATCATTTGGTTTCTAGTCCGACTCCGTTGAGTTCACCAACTTCCTTACAGTCAAGCCCCATCACCTCTGCTCCTCACTCAACCCAACAACCATCCACATCTAATTCGGATCTGCCTCCGTCCATAACCTCGTCCTCCTCTCATGTCCCGACATCTAACACCCATCGCCCCATCACACGTAGTCAAAGAGGTATTTTCAAACCACGACAAATTCTCAATCTTTCATCCACCATCTCTCGGTCACCTTTGCCTACAAACCCAATCCTTGCCCTTCGTGACGTGAATTGGAAACAGGCTATGACTGACGAATATAATGCTCTTGTTTTGAATCGGACGTGGGAGTTAGTCCCGAGGCCACCTAATGTCAATGTGATTCGCTCGATGTGGATTTTTACTCATAAGGAACGATCTGATGGTTCTTTTGAGAGGCATAAAGCCCGTTTGGTAGGTGATGGCAAAACCCAACGGGTTGGCATCGATTGCGGTGATACTTTTAGTCCGGTTGTTAAACCGGCTACGATAAGAACTGTCCTTACTTTGGCTCTCTCCAAAAGTTGGTCTATCCACCAACTAGATGTCAAAAATGCTTTTTTACATGGTGATTTGCATGAGACCGTTTACATGCACCAACCATTGGGGTTTCGTGATCCCAACTTTCCGTCATATGTGTGTCTTTTAAAGAAGTCGTTATATGGCCTTAAGCAGGCGCCTCGGGCATGGTATACACGGTTTGCTGAATTTCTTGCCACCATTGGCTTCATCCATAGCACCTCCGACCACTCCTTGTTCATTTTTAAGCAAGGTACGGATATGGCATATTTATTGTTATATGTCGATGATATAATCCTTACCGCATCTTCCGAGACTCTTCGTTCCTCCATTATACATCGTCTCAGTAAGGAATTTGCTATGAAGGATCTGGGCCCTCTAAGTTATTTTTTGGGGATCTCCGTGAATCGCCATTCCGACGGTCTTTTCTTATCTCAAAGAAAGTACATGTTAGAGATCATTGAGCGTGCAGGTATGACTTCATGTAAGCCATCAGCCACACCAGTCGACACCAAACCAAAGCTTAGTGCCTCAGCTTCTGCTCCTTTATCTGATCCCTCGCACTACCGAAGCCTCGCCGGGGCTCTTCAATACCTCACATTTACTCGTCCGGACATCACGTACGCGGTTCAACAAGTATGTTTGTTTATGCATGATCCTCGAGAGATACACATGCATGTGTTGAAACGCATACTTCGATATCTACAGGGTACCGTTGACCGGAGTCTTCATTTATACCCGTCATCGTCTTCTACCCTCCGTGCTTATACCGATGCTGATTGGGGTGGGTGTCCGGACACACGTCGATCCACCTCTGGCTATTGTGTCTTCATGGGCGACACTCTACTTACTTGGTCTGCCAAGAGACAACCTACTCTTTCTCGGTCTAGTGCGGAAGCTGAATACCGAGGTGTTGCTAATGTCGTTTCTGAATCTTGTTGGCTTCGTAATCTACTTTTGGAACTACATTGTCCTGTTCATAAAGCTACTCTTGTGTATTGTGACAATGTAAGTGTTGTCTACTTATCGGGTAATCCAGTCCAACACCAACGGACGAAACATATTGAAATGGACATTCACTTTGTTCGTGAACAAGTCTCTCGTGGCCATGTTCGGGTTCTTCATGTACCGTCCAGATTCCAGATTGCAGATATTTTTACGAAAGGGTTACCACTAATCCTTTTTGAGGAGTTTAGAAACAGCCTTAACGTTCGTCTTCCTCCCGTTTCGACTGCGGGGGAGTGTTAGAGTATATTTGATAGAATATTTGTGTATATATTTTAGTTAATGTGTATCTCTGTATTTGAGGTAATTAGATCAAATATTTTAGGAATTGATTAGGCTTTGTATGTATTTATATTCCTTCTTTCTTAATGAGATGGACACAAATTATTCCATTATCATAAGTTTCTCTCAATTTATGTCCGTCATACTAAGGGCCTATTTGGGATTTGCTTATTTAAAACAACTTATGCTTTTTGTAAAAATGTTTATCAATTTATATAGTGTTAAAACGAAATTTTATAAAATAAATGTTTGAGTTAGCTTATGGCAAGTTGATAAGTTGTTTTTTAGTGGGTATTTGAAAATTGCTTATATATATAAAATGACTAAAGTTTGTTTCAAATGAGTCGATAAGTTAGAGTAGAGTAACTTATCAAAAACTTTTTATCACTGATATCAAAAAACAAAAAGTTATAACCACCTCTTTTTTCCATAGGAACACCCAAACTCCTTAATACTGTTACCACATTACGGAAAATCTAGAGTTGGGGAATATACATGGCACCAACAACCAAGTCAAAATCACAAAGTGCTTCGTATTCGGAATTTATGGAAACAAATGTAATCATCAAACCGATCTAATGGTCCCTAGTTACTTCATCTAAGCATGCTTTTCTCCCCTTTTTAGTCTTTTCTTTGTTTTTCAAAACCGTAAGAATGAATATTGGGACCTGTTAAGTAAATAAACTAATAACTAGTGTGTATGTACATGTATATAGAAGGAGGTTCATACGAAAAATATAATTTTTTAAGAAAATGCGAGGAGCAATTTCAACCACTCATCTCGGTCAACAAATGTGGCGTTGACTAGTCTCTCCCTTTAATAATCTCTACCCTCCCATGAATCGCGTCAATCCTCCGTGATCACGTTCACCATAACCGCGAGATGAGTGGCCAAGATTGCTCCTCACTTTTTCTTAAATTGATATGTTTTTCGTTTGAACCTTCCCCCGTGTATATATTATGCATGTATATGAACAATTGCCGTCTTCGTCAAGATTTACAGCCCCATCCCGACCAAAACACAAGTGAGCCCCCCACCCCCCCCCCCCAACTCAATCAGCAATTGAATTTTCCGATTATGGCATAATTTTTAGGGTTTTGGGTTGGAAGACGATGATCAAACAAATCAGATTTAAGGTTTTGATTTTGGATGATTTCGATCCACATTCAGACCGAAGGAAATTAGGACAGAATTGAGTGTGGTTTTGGAGGAACAAATTGTTCGATTGCAATCCACACAAGATCCATTGAAGGAAATTACCACAGAATCTATAAATCAGATATGAAAACCAAAATCTAACCCAAATAACTCAATCAAACCACCATCACCCCATCTCCTAATTTGAAATGCAAAGCAACAACAAAGATGAGATGGATCTGGTAAATGATAATCTGAGATCTTTTATAAAAATAAAAAGGGATTAAAACATCGTTGACAATCTTACCCCTGAGGCCCTGACTATATATAACAAAGGTTTCTTTAATGAAGTTAGTGAGTAGGAACTACTTTCGAAACAAAATTGAAACTTCAAAGATTAAACCTTGACTTATTAAAGTTTCAATACCTCTTTAATAAAAAAACCATAAACCTTAGGGACCTAAGGTAAATGTTTCATCTTTGTGGGAAATACCTTTTATAAAGTGAAGCATGTGTAAAACGTTTGCATGACAAGAAAATAAACCATTGAAAGCCTGCCTCGCGTAGAATGCCATGCACTGATGTCTTTTTCAGATGATATATATTGGGGTCCATCCCTCTTCCAAGAAAGCAACATATCATTATATTTTTTCTTTAGCCCATGACCCTACTTCATGCATCTAAACGACTTTAAATGTGATCCCAAGAATCCCTTTCTCATTCATATCATTATTCACTATGTCATCTCCATCCTCTGGTTCCTCCTTATCATTTGAGCCACCACAAAACCGGGCCGCCGGTTTACGATTTTGGAGATTCAGATAGCAACCCGGAACTTTGATGACTCATTGGTGGTCGGAAGTGGGGGGGGGGGGGGGGTTTGGAAAAGTTTACAGAGGAACCATCACTAATAATAATAATGGGGAAAGTCTTTTGGATGTTGCCATTAAGCGGTAGACAGTCCATGTTGGAGAACCGCTCCACAAAGAAGAACTGCTTCATGGAGATAAAAGAGAAGGCCTCACTTGATTCATACTAATCAATATTGCTTTCGTTTATATTTCTAATAATATTAAATGGAAGTGTTGTTACTTTTTTAATAATCAATTTAAAAATAATTTAATAAAATAAATAATTACATCAATTATCAGCTTCTTATTATTTTACCTGCACAATTTTTGTTAATAATCAGTTTAAATTAATTTAATAATATAAATAATTCTTAATTAGTGGAAGTATAAATAAGTAAATTTTAACCATAAGAACTTTTATTATTATAAACTTTTATTATATAAATTATGAACTTTGGGAGTGAAAAGCTTATAAAATGAGTAAGAAAGAGAAAACTGATGTGATGGAGAGAGAATTGATGTGACAGTATATGGTGTGTGTGTATGTGTATTAAATAATATATATTATATTTGTGTTTCTAAATAAAAAGTTAAAGGAAAAAGTCAAATGACCATAATACCCTTTACAACGAAAATAACAATGAAATGCATATCATAAGGGTTAAAAAAGCAGTTTTTAAACCATAAGAACGAAATCGTTATGAACATCAAATGATAGGAAGGAAAATAGTAGTTTACTCTAATTAATATTAATAAGAATATAATTGGAAAAAGCTAGTTTTTGTCTATCCGAACATGTACACACAAAAAAAAATACGTTTTATAAGCTAGCTTATGTTTACCAAACAATACCTAAGAAATATTAATCATCATGTATATATTTGTCATGAATCTAACACGGATTAAAAGAAGTTTGGGGAACACAACATATAATTCATTAAAGGGTTAATTACATCGATATGTATCGAACTTGTCACGTTTTATCATTGTATATACTCAACTTATAAACTTACCATTGTATGTATCGAACTTTCAAAAACTGTCATTGTATGTATCCAGCTATATCAAAACCTCAAGTTCAATACACTTTCGTGACAAGTAGAATACACTCAATGATAGGTTTTGATAAAGTTGGATACATACAATGGAAAGTCTAGCAAGTTCGATACATGCAATGATAAGTTTATAAGTTGAGTACATACAATGATAAAACGTGACAAGTTCGATACATACCCATGTAATTAACCCTTCATTAAAAGAAGTTGTGTTTGGTAAAGTTAAGGTAGCTGATAAGATAGTTCATCCAAACATGTATCATAAGTTAGCTTATAAGTTAACTTTGAGACGCTATTTTAAGTAGCTTTTCCAAATTATATGCTTTTTGGTCATTTTATATACTTATAAGCTAATTTTTGTCAAACATAATTTAACTTATCATCTGGTATGCCAAAGAACAGCTTGAAAGATAATGGATTAAATATGTATTAAATTAGAAACTATATAAGACTCTGTGATGCAAGTACGGCTGACGAAACGAAAATAGAGAAAAACTCGCAAGATTATCGATAAGCCGGAATTCGATTTTATTTTATTTAGCTACTATGGGAGGCGGTACCACACCGGTGCCCATCCGGTACCTGTTAGAACACCATAGTGGGTACCCGGTATGAATGGGTACGGCAATGGAATCGGCACCCCACTGCCCGATTTCAATGAGGAAAAGTCTCTCTCTCTCTCTCTTCCTTCTCTCTATCTCTCTCTTCCTTTTTTTTTATTTTTTTAATTAATTGTTTAGATTGGTATGGAATTGGTATGGTAGTGGATGAATGGGTATGGAATGGGTAAGGTATTGAAAAGTTGACGTGGCGCTGAGGTGGCAGCTGGTGCCAATGGGTATGAATGGCACCATAGCGGATGGCCTTATTATTTTATTTCTTTTCTTTGTCAAGTATCTTAGGATTTATCTTTTGCTTAGGATTATCTACTTTTCTTTTATTTAGACTTTATCTTTAGTTATTTATTTGATTTCCTAGTTAGGTTAGGTTTATAATTTCCATAGTTATCTTTATAGTCCTGGTTATAAATAAGGGTCATTGTTTTCAATTAATGAAGCAGATTATGAGTTAATCAATTTTACAAAAATTTCGTTTATTCCCAATTCTTAATTCTCTATCAGGGTTCAAGTTTTGAAGCATGGAGTTTTGTATTCTACGAATCAACAATCACGCTGCATCACTCTCGATTTTGGGGAAATTTTCTGTCTGCACAAAACTGATTCATATCCTAAATTGATAAGAAAAAAAGAAATCTAATAATAAAAATCTGATTCATCTTTGTGGAATACCTTTAATAAAAGTGAAGCCTACCTACGTCAAAAGTTTCGCATGATAGGAAAATAAAGGTGAAAATTATGCATTCACTTTACTATTTGAACGCGGATGCTAACCATATCTTTTATAAAGTGTTGTCAACTCCTTTTTATAATCACCTCCTCTTTCAAGGAACCAACAATACATACCTGAATTATTAATGTTGTTTTAGGCCATCACATGACCCTACTTCATATATTATATATCTCTCTATATTATAAGACTATAACTATGACCATATATATATATATATTTTGGAGATCCCTTTCTTTCTAATTCATATCATTATTCACTATGTCATTCCTGACTGCCCAGGAGCCTCCTCAATCCTCCTCCTCATCATTTCAGCCACCACAACCATGTCGCCGGTTTACAATCTCGGAGATTGAGATAGCAACCAGGAACTTTGATGACTCATTGGTGGTCGGGAGTGGGGGGTTTGGCAAAGTTTACAAAGGAACCATAACTAATAATAATGGGGAAAGTATTTTGGATGTTGCCATTAAGCGGCTGGGAGCAACTTCTAATCAAGGAGCCGTGGAGTTTCGGGCTGAAATTGAGATGCTTTCTAACCTAAGACACTGCCACTTGGTGTCTTTGATTGGTTATTGTAACGATGGGCAAGAGATGATCCTTGTTTACCAATATATGTCTCGTGGAACCCTTGAACATCATCTCCACAAAGGTGGAATTCTTCTATCATGGGTGCGAAGACTCAAAATATGCATCGGAGCCGCACGTGGGATTAATTACCTTCACACAGGTACAGGTATAAATCACGGAGTTATACATAGGGACGTGAAGAGCTCAAATATATTGTTAGATGATTGTTGGGAAGCTAAGATTTCAGACTTTGGGTTATCAAAGATAGGTCCAACGAATCAGCCATGCACCTCTGTTAGCACTATGGTGAAAGGCACATTTGGATATCTAGATCCAGATTATGTATATACTGGTCGGTTGACTAGAAAGTCTGATGTCTATGCTTTCGGGGTGGTAATGCTTGAGGTCTTGTGTGGAAAACAAGCAGTGGATAGAAGTCTTGGTGAGGAGCAACGGAGCTTGGCTAGATGGGCTCAAGAATCCATCAAAGAAGGCAAGTTAAACCAGATTGTTGATGTTAATTTAAGGGGGAGATTTTCCCCTAAATGCTTAAAGGAGGTTGCACGACTAGCAGACCGGTGTTTGCAGAGCCATCCAAAGCAACGTCCCACGATGGCCGAGGTTGTGATGGGTCTTGAGTCTGTCCTAGCCTTACAGGAGAAAAGCAACAGTACCCTGCAGCCTGCAGGCATGACCATATTTCGTAGAAAGGCACCAAAGCTTATTTTCCCATCCAATCAAGAAACGTCAGGTATATGATGTTCTCTTCCAAACCGAGCGTTTCTCATAATAGCATTTTCTAGAATTCGTGCTTTAATTTGCATCCATCATTAGTCGTTATTCAAGGGCATTGTTTATGGTAAATTTTGTGACTTCAACAAATTTTGACCTTCAGTTGGTATAGAACTTTGGAAATGCTTCATTTGATCACATCATATACGCTTAGGTACACATACTATTGAGTTGACCCATTCAATTCATCCAACATTGTTGTTTACCAAACTTAGAACATAGACTACTTAAGTTAGATGATCTATTCTTCAATATCTTATCTTTCTTTTATATATCTATTTCTAACAGTTTGTTATTTGTTGAACTTGTAGTTGGAGGTATAAGTTTAAAATCCTTGGATATATACCTTTATGAAGTTGAAAGTGAAAACCGAACATTACGCCGGTTTGATTTTGATACTATCAATGTTGCAACTGAAAACTTCTCTAATCCAACTTCTCCTTACGCAGGAGAGGACTTGTACAAGGTACCCCATAATCATATATCTAATTAATTACATATTTTTCAAGCTCCTCCTTGTTTTCAACTTGGTTTCCTTTTCCAGGGAAGGCTACAAAATGGACAAGATATAGCAATTCATAAACAACCTCGTTGTGAAAATTATGAAGATGAAATGAAAGAAGCATCGGCGCTCCTTTATCTTGAACATAAGAATTTGGTTGAGTTGCTTGGATATTGTATTGTGGGAAAAGAACTGTACTTCGTTTACAACTTTGCACCGTATGGAAGCCTAGATGACTTCTTATATAGGCATCATCCGTTGAATTGGGATGAGCGGTGCAAGATATTACTAGGTGTTGCTCAGGCACTTGTTTACCTTCACAAGCATGCTCCCATGCGGGTCATACATTCTGATGTAAACCTTGGCAACATTTGGTTAGATGAAAGTTTGGTTCCGAAACTGTCTGGGTTTCAGTTTTCAAGATGTTCCAAAATAGATGAGCCTGATTATATTGACGTTGATGTGGTTCGTGGGACTAGCGGGTAAAATATGCAGTTATTCATTGAAAAACCATCAAATTTAAATCTCAATGCATCTTTTTTGAACCCTTACATACGTTTTTGTTTCGTTTAGGAATCCGTTGGACCAAACAAAAAGGACTTCCTTATATAACCACAATGGTTACTTGATTTTCTAAGAATATGTTTTGTTCTCATAAAGCAATTTGTGTGTTGGTGTTGTTTCCATTTGGTCATGGAAGTGTTTTGGGGAAATTTTGTATTATGAAGCAATGAGTCCCGTTAATTTGAGTGATTTTGTTTACATTTTGTGTGAATCTGTTTTTTAAAGTTTCCCCTTCCACGCATGTTTGTGGTTTTCTGTTTCAAAAAGTTTTAATTTCAGGACAGTCGATTGGCATGTTAAATCTTGGTTTTTGAACAAGGTCTCCAAGATTTTGGGGCCTAATTTTACTTGCGTTGAGGGTCAAGATAGATATAGCCCAAATTGAGAACCTACCTTTGTAAACACCTATCTAATTTTTTCCGCAATCAAAAGCTGCTATATAATTTCAAATGTATATTTTTCTCAATTTGTCATTTTAGACGTTTATGTTGTTTTAATTCGTAAGATTTTTAGCATGATACGACTTTTTTATATTTTATTTTGTTTATTACTCATTTTAGACGATCTATAGTTTTAGTACGGGTGTAACAGGGACTCCAAAAAAAAAAAGATTAGGATGGCCCTGTTTAATTTATATTGTTTGTTGTTGCTAATATATATGCATATTTGGCAGACCCATACCCATAGCACCAGAGTATGGTCGACACGGCCATTTGTCAACCAAGGTTGATGTCTTCAGGTTTGGTTTCTTGATTTTACAAATGGTATTTTGGTTTAGATCAATCCTTGGGCTTCTTGAAGCCGGCAAACACCTTGGAGTTGAAATTGTAAGTATACTTATGGATATATAGTTTCTTATTTGTGAATGGTGGGGGTGGGTATATATAACTAAAGACATCTTGGATTGTTGTAGGGTTTGACTTTGAGAGATTGGTTGTGTTCAAATATAAGCGATGCTGACTTGAGTCAGATATCAAGATGTATCCACATTGGGTTGTTGTGTATTGAAGAAGATTCAAATGAGAGACCAAGTATGGATGCAGTTATTGGGATGCTACTTAACACCTCCTCCCATTACCATACTCTCCCTCTTCCAAAAAGACCGGTTGAGGGCTTGGGGCAGTTGAGGAGTTCAAATCAGAGCTAAGCCCGGGGTAGTGTCTTGTAGGTAACCTATTTCTTCTATATTACATACATATAGATACATAAAAGAAACAAGATACCAAGTCTTTAGTATGCCCAAATGTTGAAAAATCTCAACCCAATCCAATTTGTTGGTCGGGTTTCTGCGCATCACAATAACAAAGTTATTTACACCAATTTTTTTTTTATTTTCTTGGACAGGTGTAATGGTATAGAAAACCTATGAGGTGGTAACTAAGGGGGCTCTTTGTTGCAAATCAACCAAAGGCTGTGTCTAGATGCTTCTATACACCTTTCTGTATAATACATACTTCTTCATCTTTGATGTATTTTTGCTTCTCTATTCACAATAGTAATGCTTATGCTCAGGCATCTTTATCATTTTCTTGAGCTACTTCCACCTGGTTAGTAACAACTTATACTAAAAAAACGGATTATATTCACCTGTTTAATTTGGAAAAATGAAAACTATATATAGTTATGTTTTAAAATTTTCTTGCTAGAGAAATGAAGAACTAAAAAAGTGACAAACGAAACCTTTATACAAGGGCGCAAATGGTTAAGTAAAAATTTATCCTCTGCAATTCTACTGTCTCGTTTCTCTTTACTAAATGCTTATTAAACGCCAACTTAAAGTAACCTTAAATTGGTATGACTTAATCATGTACAATTACTTTTCCTAGAAGTCTATATCCATATGTTCAAGAAAGATGACGGATAAAATACGAATAACATCATACACTATATAAAATCTGAATTTTGGAGGGGAAAATGGAATATACACAAAATATCTGTTTGCTTGACGACAAGATCCACAATTTCGTGTCTTCCGGTGCTGTGGCGGATTGGTTATCGCTGGGGGGTTCATAGCACCCTAACCGAGTTCAAGCCTTCCCGCGCGCATGCCTAGGGACATTTAAGTGGGGCCATATTTAGCCTCCAAAATTGCCGGGGATTAGTCGCCCCGACACCCTTCCCAAAAAAAAAAGATCCACAATTTCTTTTTTTTTTGGTCTATTCCGCCATTGCTGCTCGACAATCATTATTGTTGCAACCATGGAGATCATAGTCGACCGAAAACAGATTATGGGTTAAGAAAGTGATAGTTTAACTCATGACTTGGAATCTGCATCATCAAATCCATGTAAGTTGTAAGTTTCTCCTAATTTATGTCCGTCATACTAAGGGGGTGTTTGGGATTGCTTATTTAAAACAACTTATGCTTTTTGTAAAAATGTTTATCAATTTATATAGTGTTAAAACGAAATTTTATAAAATAAATGTTTGAGTTAGCTTATGGCAAAGTTGATAAGTTGTTTTTTAGTGGATATTTGAAAATTGCTTATATATGTAAAATGACTAAAGTTTGTTTCAAATGAGTCAATAAGTTAAAGTAGAGTAATTTATAAAAAACTTTTTATCACTGATATCAAAAGACAAAAAGTTATAATTAAGCACATTTTTTTTCCATAGGAACACCCAAACTCCTTAATACAAGCTTCGTATTCGGAATTTATGGAAACAAATGTTATTTTCAAACCGATCTAATGATAACAAAGGGAGCATTTAATAAAGTAAATAAAATTCTAAAATTCACTTTTCATCCTTAAGGTTTTTGTTTTCTTTAAAAGTGATATCTTTAATGGTAAGATTAGTCTTTAAGATTTCAATTTTACTTTGAAATGGTCCCAAGTTACTTCATTTAAGCATGCTTTTCTCCCCTTTTTAGACTTTTCTTTGTTTTTCAAAAACCGGAAGAATATTGGGACCTGTTAAGTAAATAAACTAATAACTAGTGTGCATGTACGTGTATATAGAGGGAGGTTCATACGAAAAATATAACTTTTTAAGAAAATGCGAGGAGCAATCTCAACCATTCATCTCGGTCAACAAAGGTGACTTTGACCGGTCTCCCCCCTTTAATAATCTCTACCCTCCCATGAATCGCGTCAATCCTCCGTGATCACGTCCACCGTAACCGCGAGATGAGTGGCTGAGATTGCTCCTCACTTTTTCTTAAATTGATATGGTTTTCGTTTGAACCTTCCCCCGTGTATATATTATGCATGTATATGAACAATTGCATTCTTCGTCAAGATTTACAGCCCCATCCGGACCAAAACACAGGAAAGATGAAGATATGCCCCCCCCCCCAACTCAATCAACAGTTGAATTTTCCGATTATGGCATAATTTTTAGGGTTTTGGGTTGGAAGACGATGATCAAACAAATCAGGTTTAGGGTTTCGATTTTGGATGATTTCGATCCACATTCAGACCGAAGGAAATTAGGACAGAATTGAGTGCGGTTTTGGAGGAACAAATTGTTCGATTGCAATCTACACAAGATCCATTGAAGGAAATTACCACAAAATCTATAAATCGGATATGAAAACCAAAATCTAACCTAAATAACTCAATCAAACCACCATCACCCCATCTCCTAATTTGAAATGCAAAGCAACAGCAACGATGAGATGGATCTCGTAGATTATAATCTGAGATCTTTTACAAAAATAAAAAGGGATTAAAACATCGTTGACAATCTTACCCCAGACTATAACAGAGTTTTTTGATTATTAAGTTAGTGAGCAAGAACTACTTTCAAAACAAAATTGAAACCTCAAAGATTAAATCATGATTTATTAAAGTTTCAGTACCTATCTAATAGAAAACCATAAACCTCGGGGACCTAAGGTAAATGTTTCATCTTTGTGGAATACCTTTTATAAAGTGAAGCATGTGTAAAACTTTTGCATGACAAGAAAATAAACCATTGAAAGCCGACCCTGCGACCTGCGTAGAATGCCACTCATGTCTTTTTCAGATGACATTTGGGGTCCATATCCATCCCTCTACCAAGGAAGCAACAGATCATTATATTTTTTCTTTAGTCTATGACCCTACTTCATGCATCTATACGACTTTAAATGTGACCAAGACTCCCTTTCTCATTCATATCATTATTCACTATGTCATCTCCATCGCCAAGCTCCTCCTTATCATTTGAGCCACCACAACCGTGCCGCTAGTTTACGATTTGGAGATTCATATAGCAACCCGGAACTTTGATGAGGGGTTTGGAAAAGTTTACAGGGGAACCATCATTAATAATGGGGAAAGTCTTTTGGATGTTGCCAACGTACGGTAGACAGTCCAGTTGGAGAACCGCTCCTCAAAGAAAGAACTGCTCCATGGAGATAAAAGAGAAGGCCCCACTTGATTCATACTAATCAATATTGCTTTCTTTTATTTTTCTAATAATATTAAATGGAAGTGTTGTTACTTTTTTAATAATCAATTTAAAAATAATTTAATAAAATAAATAATTACATCAATTATCAGCTTCTTATTATTTTACCTGCACAATTTTTGTTAATAAGCAGTTTAAACTCATTTAATAATATAAATAATAAATAATTCTTAATTGGTGTAAGTATAAATAAGTAATTTTTAATCATAAGAATTTTTATTATTTTAAACTTTTATTATATAAATTTTGAACTTTAGGAGTGAAAGGCTTATAAAATAAGTAGGAAAAAGAAAACTGATGCGATAGAGAGATAGAACTGATGTGGCGGTATATGGTGTTTGTGTATATTAAATAAATATATATTATAGTTGTGTTTCTAAATAAAAAGTTAAAGGAAAAAGTTAAATGACCATGTAATACCCTTTACTTGACGGTCTTTTTTTTTGCTATCACCTTAACGGACGAAAAAGGTAATGAAATGCAAATCATAAGGGTTAAAAAAGCAGTTTTTAAACCATAAGAACGAAAATCGTTATAAACATCAAACCATAGGAAGGAAAATCGTAGTTTACTCTAATTAATATTAATAAAGATATAATTGGAAAAAGCTCCAAAATTTTACCTCCTAATAGTTTTTTAAAAAGCTATCATATAAGCTAGTTTTGTCTATTCGAACATATACACAAAAAAATATACGTTTATATGCTAGCTTATGTTTATCAAACAATACCTAAGAAATATAATCATCATGTATATATTTGTTATGAATCTAACACGGATTAAAAGAAGTTTGGGGAACACAGCATATAATTCACAAAACACGGGACAAGGGACAAATGAACGTAAGGTTGTGTTTGGTAAAGTTAAGGTAGCTGATAAGATTGTTCATTCAAGCATGTATTATAAGTTATCTTATAAACTAATTTTGAGACGCTATTTTGATGAGCTTTTTGTAGCTTTTCTGAATTAGTCATTTTATATACTTATAAATTAACTTCTGTGGAACATGATTTAACTTATCAGCTACTTTGGCTTGAAAGATGATGGAGTATTAAATTAGAAAGTATATAAGAATCTGGATTGTGGTGAAATTTTCTGTCGGATATATACACAAAGTTTATCTTCTTCCGATCGTTCTTTCTCCGCCATTGCCGTCCAATGGAGATCACAGAAAACAGATTCAGGATTAAGAAACCGATAGCTTAAGAATCATATCCATGTAAAGATGTAAGTTTCTCCCAATTTGATTATATCATACTAATTCTAGGGTTTTAAAGTCAATATAAACATGGCACCAGAAAAGCACATACTGATTCATATCCTAAATTGATAAGAAAAAAAGAAATCTAATAATAGTAATGGAACCGTTTACAAGTAAATGTTTCATCTTTGTGGAATACCTTTAATAAAAGTGAAGCCTACCTACGTCAAAAGTTTCGCATGATAGGAAAATAAAGGTGAAAATTATGCATTCACTTTACTATTATTGAACGCGGATGCTAATCATATCTTTTATGAAGTGTTGTCAACTCCTTTTTACAATCACTTCCTCTTTCAAGGAACCAACATACCTGAATTATTAGTGTTGTTTTAGGCCATCACATGACCCTACTTCATATATTATATATCTCTCTATAGTATAAGACTATATATAAATATAACCATATATATTTTGGAGATCCCTTTCTTTCTAATTCATATCATTATTCACTATGTCATTCCTGACTGCCCAGGAGCCTCCCCAATCCTCATCATTTGAGCCACCACAACCGTGCCGCCGGTTTACAATTTCGGAGATTGAGATAGCAACCCGGAACTTTGATGACTCATTGGTGGTCGGGAGTGGGGGGTTTGGCAAAGTTTACAGAGGAACCATCACTAATAATAATGAGGAAAGTCTTTTGGATGTTGCCATTAAGCGGCTGGGAGCAACTTCCAATCAAGGAGCGGTGGAGTTTCGGGCTGAAATTGAGATGCTTTCTAACCTAAGACACTGCCACTTGGTGTCTTTGATTGGTTATTGTAACGATGGACAAGAGATGGTCCTTGTTTACCAATATATGTCTCGTGGAACCCTTGAACATCATCTCCACAAAGGTGGAATTCTTCTATCATGGGTGCGAAGACTCAAAATATGCATCGGAGCCGCACGTGGGCTACAGTACCTTCACACGGGTACAGGTATAAAGCATGGAGTTATACATAGGGACGTGAAGAGCTCAAATATACTACTAGATGACTGTTGGGAAGCTAAGATTGCAGACTTTGGGTTATCAAAGATAGGTCCAACGAATCAGCCATGCACCTCTGTTAGCACTTTGGTGAAAGGCACATTTGGATATCTAGATCCGGATTATGTATATACTGGTCGGTTGACTAGAAAGTCTGATGTCTATGCTTTCGGGTGGTAATGCTTGAGGTCTTGTGTGGAAAACAAGCAGTGGACAGAAGCCTTGATGAGGAGCAATGGAGTTTGGCAAGATGGGCTCAAGAATCCATCAAAAGAGGCATGTTAAAGCAGATTGTTGATGTTAATTTAAGGGGGAGATTTTCCCCTAAATGCTTAAAGGAGGTTGCACGACTAGCAGACCGGTGTTTGCAGAGCCATCCAAAGCAACGTCCCACGATGGCCGAGGTTGTGATGGGTCTTGAGTCTGTCCTAGCCTTACAGGAGAAAAGCAACAGTACCCTGCAGCCTGCAGGCATGACCATATTTCGTAGAAAGGCACCAAAGCTTATTTTCCCATCCAATCAAGAAACGTCAGGTATATGATGTTCTCTTCAAAACCGAGCGTTTCTCATAATAGCATTTTTTAGAATTCGTGCTTTAATTTGCATCCATCATTAGTCGTTATTCAAGGGCATTGTTTATGGTAAATTTTGTGACTTCAACAAATTTTGACCTTCAGTTGGTATAGAACTTTGGAAATGCTTCATTTGATCACATCATATACGCTTAGGTACACATACTATTGAGTTGACCCATTCAATTCATCCAACATTGTTGTTTACCAAACTCAGAACATAGACTACTTATGTTAGATGATCTATTCTTCAATATCCTATCTTTTTTTATATATCTATTTCTAACAGTTTGTTATTTGTTGAACTTGTAGTTGCAGGTATAAGTTTAAAATCCTTGGATATATCCCTTTATGCAGTTGAAAGTGAAAACCAAATATTACGCCGGTTTGATTTTGATGCTATCAACGGTGCAACTAAAAGCTTCTCTAATCAAATTCCTTATGATTCGTATGATTACATTTACAAGGTACCCCGTAATCATATATCTAATTACAAGTTTTTTATGCTCCTTGTTTTCAATTTGGTTTCCTTTTTCAGGGAAGTCTACAAAACGGACAAGAAGTAGCAATTCTGGAGCTGGATGGTTTTCATGCTGATCATGAATATGTAATGAATGAAGCATCGACACTCGTAAAGCTTGAACATCCAAATGTGGTTCAGTTGCTTGGATATTGCATTGCAGGAACAAAATTATACTTCGTCTACGACTTTGCACCATACACAAGGCTACAAGAATTGATAGATGGTAAAAGTTATTTTGAAATGTACACTCTTAATCGAAGTCACCATTTGGTTCAACATTGCAGTCCTAGGAACTCATGGAGTTTAAGAGCAAGCAATCACTATCCTGGATATTGACTGTTGACTAGTCAATATAAGAGGTTTTTTTTACTTGGTATAAGTAGGTAAAGTAAACGGCCATTTACCCAACGCTTACACAACATAGTTGTCAGTAGCGAATAGCGATAGCTTACTGAATACTGATATGCTACGTAGCGAATAGCGACAAATAGCGATCGCTATTTAATATTTAGCGATAGCCTTCTAAAAGATGAATTATATATTTATATATTACCTTAAAAGTCTTAAACAATTATATATATTAGAGAACAAAAAATAATGCTAAGTATCTTACGTCTTAAACTATTATATATATTAGAGAGCAGATCGTCGGAGCCAGAGAGGTCGCCAAAGGCAGATAGCTATAGGAGGGGAGGCAGATCACCGTAGAAGGCAGAGAGCACGTCGACGGGAGCTTTTTTAGTTTTACCGTTCTAAAGTTAAAAGTTAAAACCCTAGTATTTATCAAAGTAAAAAACATTAATAACTACAAAAATACCATCACTATCGCTATATACCTGATAGTGTTACATGGTCGCTATTGCTATTTGCTATTGCTATCGCTATCGCTATTTTGCGCTATTTATCACTATAGATAACGGTGTTACACGGTAAGACTCAAACACTCTTTTATTACTTTACAGGGTAAGATTGTAGTATATCAGAACAATATCATATACAACAATTTACTAGGTTAGAGTTGTCACCCTCACTTACTGGGTAAGATTATTTGCTCTTGCCATGTTTATCCGGTAAGGTAAATGACCCGTTTATGGTGAGTGTTTAGTAACCAACCCCAGCCCCTGGGAGGAGCGGCATGTTTGACTGGGTAAGCACCTCTTGTTGGGTTAATTGGTTCGTTAGTCACGGGCGTAGGGCAATTCAAAGAAAACAGGAAGTTGGACCTGGTCTTCTAGCAGTTTGAAGAAGTGGAATTCTGCATTTATTTACCTAGTTTTTAGCAAAACATGCATTATGGCTGTTGGTTTAAAAGCCTTACTATTAAACACTCAAAGACTCACAAATATATAAATAAAGTGTTGACAGAAAAATAAAGAAATGAGAGACGAATTTTCTACTGCAAACTTACTTCATTGTTCATCTTAAAAACCTTACACATAAACAAAAAGGAAAAGGCTATATATAGCCTTACACACCACACTCTACTCAAAAAAAAACTAAAAGCCCACTACCCTAAAGACTAGGTACATGGAACTTCCTTCTACCCAACGTGTACTAACTAACACCATTTTACCAAGTCATCCTAAATAAACAACTAATAAAACACAATTAATCAAAAGATAAACAAACTACTTATTTTGACACATACTTAATCAAGATTAAACCCAACATTCACCCCCGTAATCTTGATGATGACGACCCGTTTCTTAATCATAACAGAGCCGGTTCTTCCTCTTGCATCAAATTTGCTTCGTTCTCCTTGTCTTTCCATTTTGTACATTCATTTGCAAAATGTCCAAACATTCCACATTCATAGCATCTAAACCCGCTCTTATCACCTCGACCCGAGCCTCTTCCACGTCCTCTTTCTCCTCTACTAAATCCTCTTCCCCAGCCTCTTCCTCGTCCAAATTGCCTACCATCATGAGCACTATTGGTCAACAAGAGTTGTCCTTTTTCTTCGTCCTTTTCGTCATGGCTTTTGAGTCTTTCTTCGTAAGCTTTGAGTTTTCCCACCGCTTCTTCAAAAGTCATGGTTTCAATCTCCGAATATTGCTCGATGGAAGCAATAATTGGTAGATATTTCTTCGGGGCTGAATTCAGAAGCTTTCGAACAGCCACTTCTTCTTCAAGACTTGAACCGAGAGTGAGACTTTTAAATTTTGCTACTATGCCGCTTATTTTTCCCGAGAACTCATTGATAGTCTCGTTCTCCTTCATTCGTAGCATCTCCAACTCACTCCGAAGAGTTTGCATACGTGCCTTTTGGACTCGATCGGCTCCTAAGTATCGAACCCGAATTGCTTCCCAAACATCCTTTGCGTCTTTGTGTTTAGAGACCTGCAACAAAATATCTTCCGGTAGAGTTTGGAAGATGATGGCTTTCGTGGTGTAGTTTTTCTTCTCGTCCACGGTTCCTCCGGTTACAGGATCTACCGACTCCCATAAACCGTATGCCCTTAGCACCGTTTCAACCAGAATCGACCACGAAGTGTAGTTCGTTTCGGTTAATTTTGGACACTGAAGTGGTACGTTACCTTGCTCACGGACTGTCAAAGCTCCTGCGTTTCCTGCCATTTCTTGCTAAAATTTTGAGTTCTGAAAGATCGGTCTTTATCTCGTTCTTGCTTCTTTTCTTGCTTCTTGCTTCCTGCTTTGTTTCTTGCTGTTTCTTGTTGTTTCTTGCTGCTCTTCTCGGTGATTTCTTGCTGATTCTTGCTGCAACTCTTGGCGATTTCTTACTGCTACTTTCTGCCGATCACCGAATGATCTGCTACTTTCTGCCGGTCACCAAACGACCAGCCTTGCTGCTTGCTTTCTTTCTCTCAACCTGATTGCATAAGGTTGCAATCGGCCTTCTCTTTCTTGCTACGCACCAGGTATGAACCTGGGCGCTCTGATACCAAGTGTTGGTTTAAAAGCCTTACTATTAAACACTCAAAGACTCACAAATATATAAATAAAGTGTTGACAGAAAAATAAAGAAATGAGAGACGAATTTTCTACTGCAAACTTACTTCATTGTTCATCTTAAAAACCTTACACATAAACAAAAAGGAAAAGGCTATATATAGCCTTACACACTACACTCTAGTAAAACAAAAACTAAAAGCCCACTACCCTAAAGACTAGGTACATGGAACTTCCTTCTACCCAACGTGTACTAACTAACACCATTTTACCAAGTCATCCTAAATAAACAACTAATAAAACACAATTAATCAAAAGATAAACAAACTACTTATTTTGACACATACTTAATCAAGATTAAACCCAACAATGGCGGTGTCTTATTTCTAGGAAAGAAGTGGCCATGTTCCACAGTAGGTTTGCTTGGAATAGGAGTTAGTGGGTCATGCATTATTGCATTAAGTTAGTTTTATTTTTCTGTGATGTTCCCTATAAATATGTGTTTGGTTCTTTAATGAAAAGTGTGTTTGCACCACCTCTTACCCGGTAAGAGGCGGTAGGCAGCTGAATTTGAAGCCCCTACTTACATATCTCAATATACTTGAGCTTTTGTTGACATTCTAATATCAACCAATTAATAAAATCAACGTTGCCGTTTTATCATTGATTTGCTATTTAACAATATATATATTAGTGGTTACGTGTACTCATTCATATGGTATCAAATTCAATTCTACTTTACTCAAATTGGTCAATGTACATTAGTCACTTGTACCACAGCCTAATATAATCTGACTTCCTAAGAGCATCCACATTGTTGGAGCTTTCTCAAGAAAAGTGAAACCCACATTCAAAAACTTTGCTTGTAACCAGACAAGTGAGAAAGTGTTTTAATCTTCTCATCGAGTTTATGTGGCCAATAAGCTTCCAAAAGGCTCTTAAATAAGCAGCATTTTGGATGCTCTATGTAAAATGCTCCTATATTAACTAGTCAATACCCAGGGTATACTTTTAACCTTCATTTATCTTAAGACTTTATAATACCATGAATAGTTTTTTACGGTTATATTCATGGGTTCTGCGATCTATCTTTGCAGATGGTGATCGTGCTACGTTGAATTGGGATGAGCGGTATAAGATATTACTAGGTGTTGCTCAGGCACTTGTTTACCTTCACAAGCATGCTCCCATTCGGGTCATACATTCTGATGTTGACCTTGACAACATTTGGTTAGATGAAAGTTTGGTTCCAAAACTGTCTGGGTTTTGGAATTCAAGATGTTCCAAAATAGACGAGCCTGATTATATTGACGTTGATGTGGTTCGTGAGACTGGCAGGTAAAATATGCAGTTATTCATTGAAAAACCATCAAATTTAAGCATCTCTTTTGAACCCTTGCATACATTTTTGTTTCATTTAGGAATCTGTTGGACCAAACAAAAAGGACTTCCTTATAACCACAATGGTTTCTTGATTTTCTAAGAATATGTTTTGTTCTCATAAAGCAATTTGTGTGTTGATGTTGTTTCCATTTGGTCATGGAAGTGTTTTGGGGAAATTTTGTATTATGAAGCAACGAGTCCCGTTAATTTGAGTGATTTTGTTTACATTTTGTGTTTCAAGAAGTTTCCCCTTCCACGCATGTTTGTGCTTTTCTGTTTCAAAACGTTTTAATTTCAGGGCAGTCGATTGGCATGTTAAATCTTGATTTTTGAACAAGGTCTCCAAGATTTTGGGGCCTAATTTTACTTGCGTTGACGGATAAGATAGATATAGCCCAAATTGAATACCTACCTCAGTGAACACCTATCTAATTTCTTTCGCAATCAAAAGCTGCCATATAATTTCAAAAGTATATGTTCCTCACTTTGTCATTTTAGAAGTTTTTGTTGTTTTAATTCGTAAGATTTTTAGCATGATACGACTTTTTTGTTTTTTATTTTGTTTATTTCTCATTTTAGACAATCTTTAGTCCTAGTATAGGTGTAACAGGGCCTCCCCAAAAAAAAAAAGATTAGGATGACCCTGTTTAATTTATACTGTTTGTTGTTTCTAATATATGCATATTTGACAGACCCATAGCACCGGAGTATGGTCTACACGGCCATTTGTCAACCAAGGTTGATGTCTTCAGCTTTGGTTTCTTGATTTTACAAATGCTATTTTGGGATACACCATTCAGTTGGCTTGTTGAAGAACTTGGAGGAAAAAGTGTAAGTATACTTATGGATTAATAGTTTCTTAGTTGTGAATGGTGGGGGTGGGTATATATAACTAAAGACATCTTGGATTGTTGTAGGGTTTGAGAGATTGGTTGGGTTCACATATAAGTTGTTTGAGTGATTGGTTGGGTTCAAATATAAGCGATGCGAGTCAGATATCAAGATGTATCCACATTGGGTTGTTGTGTATTGAAGAAGATGCAAATGAGAGACCAAGTATGGATGAAGTTATTGGGATGCTACTTAACACCTCCTCCCATTACCATACCCTCCCTCTTCCAAAAAGACCAGTTGGGGAACTTCAGGAGTCCAAATCAGTGCTATAGGCCTGCGGTAGTGTCTTGTAGGTAACTTATTTCTTCTATATTACATATATACACACATAGAGAGGAAAGTTCAAATGTGAACCACTGTGAACTTGAGGACAACCGAGAGCGCGACACGTGGCGGCTTTGAGTGTGGTCCCCCCCTTTAATTCAATGCCCTCCCATGAATCGCGCCTAGTCATCCGCCGTGGACCTGACGTGGCGCCTAGTCATCCGCCACGTGTCGCGCTCTCGGTTGTCCTCACGTTCACAACCAAAAAGTGGTTCACATTTGAACCCACCCCTATACATAGATATATAAAAGGAAGAAGATACCAAATATTAATATGCCCAAATGTTGAAACATCTCAACCCAATCCAATTTGTTGGTCAGGTTTCTGTGCAACACAATAACAAAGTTATTTACACCAAAAATCTTTTTTTTTTCTTTTTCTTGGACAGGTAAAGGTGTAATGGTATAGAAAACTTATGAGGTGGTAACTAAGGGGGGGCTCTTTGTTGCAAATCAACCAAATGCTGTGTGTAGATGCAGTTTCTTGTGTGGTATCCCATGCTTCTATACACCTTTCAGTATAATACATACTTCTTCATCTTTTATGTATTTTTGCTTCTCTATTATTTCACAATAGTAATGCTTATGCTTAGGAGGCATCTTTATCATTTTCTTCGGCTACTTCCACCTGCAATTCCCATGTCCATCAAATGGGAAAGATGTGTAAATATATATAAGAACCAGATATTCGTAATTATGTTTGTCAAAAAAGGTACCTTGAGATATAATAATTTATAAGCTAGTTTTGCCAAACATAATTTACTCATAAGCTAGTTTATCACTTACTAGCTAGCTTATCAGCTAGTTTGCCAACACAACGTTCACTCGTAAAAGTATCTTTTAGAAGGGAATTGATTTCATGTATCCTATTAGGCTATGCGTAGCGGAACCCTCCAGCCCATTGAGCTCTACTGCCACTTCTGTGCCACATCAGTTTTTCCATAAACACACAATAAGCCCTCTAGAACCCTCTTTGTTTAGTACCCGAACCCTTCCAACCCTCACTTTTTTATTATTTAATTAATTACAACACAACACACACAACACACACACACACACACACACACACACACACAACGGTTAGGATGGTGTAGGGAAACCGGCGCAACCCGACCCCGCCCAGCTATGCCGGAACTCGCCAGCCCTTCGGCTCCATGCCCGGCCAGCCCGACTCACTGCTACGCTTAGCCTTAGAGCATCTCTAACACCATTGTTCAAAAAATAACCACTTATTTACCAACTTATGCGTTGAACAATATAATTTCTATATTAGAATTTGATTTTATTTATTTTGGCCTTTTGTGCAATTCATGACACCATTCCAAAACGAACAACGCCATCCCGCTAGTCTTCGTGCCTATTCCCAAGCCAATCAGTACAGTCGTATTTAATTCAAAAAACTAGATTTCAAATGATAAAAACTCAATTATTTTGCCTTGATGGAAAAATTATTTTGTCTATTTTAATCAAACAATAAAATTTTTATGACACGTCATCTCCCTTTCTCATTCATATTCACATCTTTAACTTGGAAGAATAAAATTATATATAGTTTTTTTTTTTTGAATTATTCTTGCTAGAGAAATGAAGAACTAATTCTCTTCACCAAATAAATACACATCCAATTGGAAATAATGTGAACTTAACCACAAGAGTGGTGACACACTAGAAAAAGATCCACCCAAGTTTGAGTCCAAGCGTTAGCATCCTGTGGCCAGAAGATCGACTTAGTCTCAAAATGCTGTAACTTAATTTCCAAATTACCATGTAGTCTAAGCAAAACCTAGATGAACCTTTTCCCAGAAAAAAGAAGTGAACGTGAACTAAATAATTTAAAAATATATAAGAACCAGATATGTTGTAATTGATGAGATGAAGGATCGTGTGTGAATAGGAGTTAATGTCAAAAATGTAACAAGGGATTTGGAACGTTGATTACTTTTAATCTCACGCTCACTCATGAATTGTCTTTTAGAGAGGGATTGATTGCGTTCATCTTATTAATGTTGACCTAATGTTGATATTAGGAGTATTTTTAAAGGTAATGCTATAATTTTGTACAATGGAGTATCAAAAGTTAAAATCTCGACAAAAAAACCTTAGAGCATCTCCAACAACATCTCTATAATTTCTCTAAAATAGAGAGTTAAAAGTCAAAATATCTAAATAAATTTACATTTCACTCCAACAGCTTCTCTATTTTAGAGACTAACACTAGTTATATTTTTAAAATATTGTATAATTTATTATTCCAATGCACTTTAATATATATATATATATATATATATATATATATATATATATATATAGAGAGAGAGAGAGAGAGAGAGGGTCCTTCAAGGGAAAACCACTTTTTATGTAAAAACTTGAGGAATAATCTAAGCCTTTGATCTAAAAAAGGCATGATCGTCATTTTAGATTATTCATCAAGTTTTTACAAAAGAAGAGGTTTTTACAAAATATGTGGTTTTTACAATATATATATATATATATTCACTTTTTTGTAAAAACTTGAGGAATAATCTAAGCCCTTGATTTGAAAATCGCAGTTTATTCATTATATGAATATTCACTATCATATTCACCATATGAATATTCATATTCACCATATCATATTCATCATATATTCACCATATGAATATTCATATTCATCTTATGAATATTCATATTCACCAGATAAAAATTATATTGAATATTCATATTCACCATATCATATTCATCATATATTCACCATATGAATGTTCATATTCATCGGATAAAAAATTATATAAATTCACCATCATATTCACCATATATTCACCATATGAATATTCATATTCATCATATGAATATTCATATTCAAAACAGATAAAAATTACATAAATTACAAAATATTTCGTCCTCCAACACCTCGCATTTTATCGTTGCTGTGCAAAATCAAAATCAAAATCATCATCCACATCTAAACCTAAATGTAAATCTGAAAATTCCTAATTCATCTCACAAGAAAATATGGAAAAAGATGTGACTAATCATCCACTTGCTGTGTAAAGATTACATCTCTAATCATCCACTTGCTGTGTAAAAAGACGTGGCTTCTCCGATAGATTTTCAGATCCAGATCTGGAACCGAATCATTAGGATGATGATTCTAATTTTTACAATCTCTTCATACAGATCTTCCGGCGCTAGGATTTCCGGTGATTTGGCCGGATTTAAGATCGAGAGTTAACACAATCACGTTACCGACGAGGAAAATGAAGAGCGGACTGACGACGACGGAGAGAAGCTGTCGGAAGTACTCGCCGGACATTCTGATCTCGTCGGTTGTGGTGGTTGTTCGTCGACGTGAAATCGGTGGCCGCACAGCGGCAACACTCAGATCTCGTCGTCGGCGACGAACTCCGTTAGGCAGATGGCGCAGCCGACGAACTCCGACGAACGGTGGCGAGAAGGAGAGTAGATGGTTGGTGGTCGTCGGTGGTGGCGGTGCTGTGGTGTGACCATGAAAAGAGGAAAGGACAGCCGACCGGCGATGGCGAATGGTGGCGAGTTGGTTGGTTGTCGTCGGTGGTGCACGACGGAGGTGGTGGTGGTGGCGGCGGCGGTGGCGGCGCCTGAGTGGTGGTGGTGGTGGGGGTGTGGTGTAGCTGAGAAAAAGGTTGTAGCTTCTAGAAGTGAAGTCTTCACGTACAAGTTTAGTTTTCAATTTGGGGAAGATGATTTCAATTTGGGGAAGATGATGGCTTCTAGAAGGAACAAATCAAATGTCAAAAATACCCTTTAAGAGTTATAATCAGGTTTGGTGACATTAAAATTGACAAAGGTACAACCCATGGCATTTTACTTAATAACCCTTGATCAAAAAAAATTAATGGTTGGGAGGTTCATTTGTAAACCTCATATATCTTGTAAACTTTGTAAACCCATCCTAACCCTTGATGATATGATCTAGTGGACAGGATTAGTTTAGTGGCAAGATTGTAAATAATTAAATATAAAAGGACACGCTAGTCTTCAAATATAATAAATAAGGGTATTCTGGTCAAATGACATATTGGCTGAATATGGAAACAAAATCAACCCCTTCAGATTAGGGATTGTACGATTAGGGGATTGAGAAGACAACTCATTTTGGAGCTTGAATTTCCCAATTTGAAATTCAAATCAGCTAAAGTTTTTTGAAGATTGAGTAAATCTTAAAGAAATTGTGAACCTTGTAGAGCTTTGCGGGGTTTTAAATTTCAACGAGCCATGAACCGAGGTAAGGGTTTCACATTGTCCACTACATCAGTAGTTAGTAGATTCGGTGTTGAAATTTGATATGAAACCTTGGGTTTATTGTTCGTAGGAGATGAAACCAAACATTCCAAGAAACGAAGAAGAAGATGAAACCAATAGAAGATGAAACCCAAGAAACGAAGAAGAAGATGAAACCAAGAGAAGATGAAACCCAAAAACGAATGAAACCCGGAAACGAAGAAGAAGATGAAACCAATCAACGAAGAAGATGAAACCCAAAAACGAATAAAACGAAGAAGAAGATGAAACCAATAAACGAAGAAGATGAAACCCAAAAACGAATAAAACGAAGAAGATGAACATCCATATGAAACTTAGAAACGAAGAAGAAGATGAAACTAGAAACGATGAAACCAGAAACGAAGAAACGAACGAAGAAGATGAAACCAAAAAACGAACTAGGAGTCCATATGAAACCTGTGTATGTGGCAATATATGAACATCCAATTGTTGTTTCACTGCCATTAACTCATCTGTAACTTCATTATCGTCTGAGTTGTAGGAATCCTCATGCAGGTCGGAATAATCACTTCATCCATACTTGGTCTCAAATTTGCATCTTCTTCAATACACAACAACCCAATGTGGATACATCTTGATATCAACATTGCTAATAATCACTCAATATATATATCAAATAATAATAGTTTAATGTGATTGGTGGAAATGATTAAAATAATATTTTCTCTCACTTCCAACTAAGATATAGAGAATTCTCTGTATGGGGAGTTTTTCTCAATATTCTCTATTTTAGATAATGAAATAGGGATGCTGTTGGAGCATTTTAGAAAAAAAGGGTGAGTTTTCTCTATTATAGAAAAGTTGTTGCTCTTACGATCTTCATGTAATTGGAAATGTCCATGAAGACTTGTATAAACCTGCAATCAATTTACAATAGGATTTGTAACACTAAATTTTTTTTGAATGACAACAATTTTATTAAAACCAACCAGATACACAACCGAGCATTCCCAGTCTGCAAGACGCAACTTCGATCAACATCTTACAAAATTATTACGAAACTCTTCTAAAACTAGGTCTAAATGCCCCATCCCGTCTTAATTAATAGGCAAATAATGATTGTAAAATAATATTTTTTTAATAATTTATAATAAGTAGTCATGACAAATTGTATATCAAATAAGTAGTTATGATCTCATGTAAAATAATAATTGTAGTGTTTTAGTTATAAAACAAAGGAAAAAACTAAACAATTGGTGTAATAGCATGTTTAAGATCCACTTGATTATTAATTACGATGGAATCGGCATTTACTTTGCATGTAAAATTAAAATTTATTAAAAGAATTTGACTTTAAATGAATTAAAATGTAATTTGGCCACATATTTTGATTGGTAGAAATTCAACTTTTTTTATTTAAGCCAATGATGATTAATTAAAGGGGTTGACTAATTGCGGGGAGGCTAAATACATCAATTGATTTGTTATCCATACCTAAAAAGTGAATTGCTCCTCATACACGCATCAACATCAAAAAACACTTTTTACATTCTCAATGCATTCACACCAATTCCCAATGCATTTGATAACCCTCATATTCTACGTGTTATTTACACTTTTTAATACATTTTCCTCTCACCTAACCCTTTTATAAACATCATTTTGAAGCCTAAAACATTCATTTGGTCTTATTCATCATTTAAAGCAAGAAATAACTAAAAAGTCGAATTTTTGAGTTTTACTGACCAAGTGGAGATGTCACTACAGTGCGTTATCTGCAGGTGCAGTTTCTAAAGGGAACATTATGAAATATTTTATTATGCAAGGTCAACTCATCAACAAAACATGAGGAACAAGAAAGGGGAATTTGGCCAATATGGCCTTTTCTCTCACCTAATTGACAAAAGTAGCCTTCTCTCTCCCGTTTTTGCAAAAATGTCACTCGACTTCGTGATTCCGACTTCGTGACCACGCGATGGACCAGATTTGCAAAAAAATTTGTTCAAGTCACGAAGTCAGCAATGTGGTCAATACGTGACTACGCGACCGCCACGTGTGAGGATATTACTCGACCAAAAAAAAATCGCGAACTCACGAATACGTGACTTCGTGACAGTCGCGAAGTCGCGATGTTGGCTAGTTCGTGACCACGTGACCAAGGGCAAAAAGTACGATGCGGATCGTTGGAGGCGGATTTTTGGACTCCGAAGACTTCTTTGTTATTCGAGTGTATATTGAATTGAAGAATAAGAAATCAAGAACTCAAACGTAGCATACCGACGCCAACATCTCCTCTCATTTGAGTGTATACAATGCTTCTTTATAGAAATCAAATTCCCACGTCCAAAACATGCAACAAATGCAAAAAATCACGAAATCACGAAGTGGCCAACTTCGCGACTTCGCGATTTGGAGTATCAATACGTGAAATTTGGGATAAATCACGAAGTCACGAAGTGGCCAACTTCGCGACTTCGCGACTGGTCACGAGGTCACGAACTCGGCCACTTCGTGATTTCGTGACTGGCACCCGTTGGTCGACTAATATCATGACACGTGGCGGTCGCGTAGTCACGAACTCACATCCTTAACGACTTCGTGACTTAAACAATTTTTTTTGCAAATCTGGTCCATCGCGTGGTCACGAAGTAGGAGTCACGAAGTCGAGTGACATTTTTGCAAAAACGGGAGAGAGAAGGCTACTTTTGTCATTTAGGTGAGAGAAAAGGCCATATTGGCCAAATTCCCACAAGAAAGCATACCAAATAAAGAAGGAATATAAGGACAAAGTACAAAGTACAAAGTATTAAAATAGTCATAAAGTGAAAAGATGAAATACCTCTTGGTTAAAAACCACACTTTTTGCACTATAAAAGGAGCCTTAGGGCCTGTTTGGTTGGTTTTTCATTAAGTCCTGAATGGATAAATTTGTATGTGTGGATAAATATGTCTGTCTGGATTTAAAAAGCTTGTTGTTTGTCCGGGGTACTGAATAAACTGTCTGAATGATGAAAATGACCATTTTACCCTTTTCTAATTATTTTTTTGTTTTTATTAATCATCAACCTGCTTCTTTTTTCAAGATTCTTTCCCTTTATTAATCCTCCAAACTTATCCAAGCATCTCCTCCATTTCTCTCATCTCTCTTTCTTTTTCTTTTTCAACCTGCTTTCCAATTCCATTTCATCCCCTTTTCTACACAAAGCACAATTTCAATGGACTAAAAATACCAAAAATTATATCATCACCGACTATACAGCCTCCACCACCAACAATTCATCTTTTGACAAAACTTATCACTATAAAACCTATATACAAGAGGAGAAATGGATGAGAAAAACCCACATACAAGAGCAGAAATCACGCAGAGAATGAAATCAAGAGCAGAAATCACACAGATAATGAAATCGAGATCAGAAATCAAGAGGAAAACCCACGTACGAGAGCAGTAACAATGCACCCAAAACATCAGTCGCAGAAATGAAGCAGAGGATGAAATTGAGAGCAGAAATCGATGAGCAAAACCCACATAGGAGAGCAACAACAACACACCGGTGAACATCAGTGGCAGATCCGGCACAGGTGAGCAGCAGTAGCAGCTTCGGCGGCATGGGGAGGAGAGTTGATGGAGAGGAAGAGGCGGGGGGAGGATTTGGGTTTAACGAGAGAGCTGCTGAGCGAGTGTTTATTTTGGAAGGGTATATCTGGAAATAAAGTGTCTGTCCAGATAAAGGCTCCTCCCTCTAGCTGAGCGATTAAGTCATGTTTTTCCCGAATTAAGCTAGTACCAAACAGATGTATTGAGCTGAGCGAATAAGCTCAGAGCTCCATTAAGCTTATTAAGCCACTAACAAACAGGCCCTTAGTGCACCTCAAGGACATGTACAACCTCAGTCACTTTAGTTCTACTCCAGGATTCTCTCTAGATTTTTAGCTTTTAGTTTAGTTTAAGTTTCTGCAATTTAAATTTTATACTTTTAATTACTGTATTGTAGCCACTGTGGTGACTTTCATCCGCAGTTTGTCGTTTTAAGTTCAAATACAGTTTATTTTCTACTTTATATTTATCTCATCTTTACTTATGGCCAATAGCTAAACCCCACCTTTGGGTGCGGGTGTGAGCAAAGCCCGAGAGGCCAAAACGTAACAACTTGGGTGTTTCTGTCTTTTAATACTTTTCTGTTTGGTAATTTTTAAGTCGGGACGTTATCTCAACGCGAACAACCTGATCACTTGTAAGTGTTCATGTTAGACCTAAGACCTCGAGAGGGGCGGGTTTAGAAACACGGCTTGAGTGGTGCAAAAAGAGTTTGAGAAAACCTTTAATGATCACAAAAAGATTTGGGTCGTTGCATAATCGAACTAAGGCAAAAAGTGTCCTCAAGGGGTGTGACAAAGTTGATTTGAACACCACTTTCTTTGGACCGGACTAGGATCTAAAAGGTTCACTTGGTAAAATTAACAAATCAGAAAGTATGAAATGTGGAAACTTTATGATAAACCCGTTTTCATAACCTGTGTAATAGAACTTCGAGAGGAGAAAAATTTGTGGGGTCCACTTATGGACCGGTCACATTAACCAACCCTTGTTATATTGTCTCTCGGGTAAAAGCATGCACCCGTGACCATCTTTTTATCAACTGTTATACTAACTGTTTATTTACTTGTCTTTTATTATTCTATTATAATTCCCTCAACTAAACAAACCAATCAAATCTTTAAAACTTTGCACCGGATAATAGTGACGATCTCCAAATCTTGGTAACCCCCAATCCCTGTGGATACGATACGTGGACTTACCACAATATTACTTGAAAAGCGGACGCACGTCTAGTTTATACTTGAGCTAGATTTGTGGTGTTTAATACATTCATTACGCTTCCCATCACCTTTCTCACCCTTATTAAAATGGTACATTTAGCAAACCCCTGCCTTCATATACACCCTTAAATTTGGGGAAATTGGCGTGTATGCCCGAAACCCTACCCCATCTTTAATTTCCTACCCATATCTTCTCCCTCTTAGGAGCTCATGCCCATGAAAAGGCGTTAAAGGGTCCGTTAAGGGGAGTTAAAGAGAGTTAAAGGGGAGTTAAAGGGGAGTTAAAACGGACCTAGGGGAGTTAAAGGGGGTTTTAACGGTAAGGGAGTTAAAATGGACCTAGGGTAGTTAAAGGGGGGTTTTAATGGTAAGGGAGTTAAAACGGACCTAGGGGAGTTAAATGGAGTTTAAGGGGAGTTAAAACGGACCTAGAGGAGTTAAAACGCACCACCAACTCCTTTAAATGGTCAAACTTGATTTTTTTTGTTGTATTTTTGTGTTAGGTCCGTTAAAACTCCCCTCTTAACGGACTTATATGGGCATGGAGAGCTAAATGGTAGAGAGTATGGGTATGAGGCAAAATGGGGGGTGGAGCTTTGAACATAAGTGCCAATTCCCCTTAAATTTGCTAAGATGCACCTAAATAATTGTATAATAATTACTTTTTTTTTTTGTCTTTTTTGTCTAATGTTTTTACTTTCATATTTAGGCTATGTTTGGCAAACGTAGCTTATAAGCTAGCAGATAGCCGATAAGCTAGCTGTTGATTGATAAGCTTGTTAGTAATTGATAAGCTAGCTTATGAACAAATTATGTTTGGCAAAAACTAGCTTATGAGTATGTAAAATGACCAAAAAGGGTATATTTGAATTTAATAATTAATATTAATAAATGTATAATTGGAAAAAACTACAATAAGCTCCTCATAAGCTACTCAAAGTAGCGTTTCAAAAAGCTAGCTTCCTGGTACATGTTTGGATGGACCAGCTTATAAGCTAGCTTATCAGCTAGTATTATATTTCATTTTAAATATTATAAATTAATTTCTATTTCTTTATATTATACTTTAAATACTATGAATATAAATAAATAAGTATTTTAATATAAATACAAATATTTTTTTTAATAATTATATAATTATAATGAGTAGATCAAATAGGGAAAAGTACAAAAAAACCCAACGAACTATCCAATTTTGAATGGTTAAATCCCTAAACTATTTTTTTGAATGAAAAAACCATTAAACTTTCATATTTTGATTGATTAAGTCATTGAACTATCATTTTGAATGAAAAAAACCATTAAACCTTTTCAATTCGAATGATTAAACCCCTAAACAATTTTTTTTGAATAAATAAACCATCAAACTCTAAAAAATTGGTTACTTATATCCTCTTACAAAAATAAAAAAATTACCGGTAACCAACTAAAGATGTTTTAAAGTAAAAATTAGATTAAGTTAAATGAATATAACTAGTCAATTTCTAAAAAATCAATAATTAATTTTATTGAAAAAAATATTCAGGGACTTAATCATTCGAAATGAAAAAGTTTAATGGTTTTTTCATTCCAAAAAATAGTCCAGTGACTTAATCATACAAAATGTAAAAGTTTAATGGTTTTTTTATTCAAAAAAATAGTTTAAGGACTTAACCATTCAAAACTGAATAGTTCGTTGGGTTTTTTTGTACTTTTCCCAGATCAAATACTCAAAGAGCTTCTTTTATAATTTCAACTTGAGCTTGATTCAAGTTGAGTTTCAATTTGAGTCGGATCTGGTTTGCTTCATTTTAGGAATCATCGGTTTCGGTTCTGGTTATGGGACCGGTCTTTGAGTAAAATCAGAAATAGCCTGAACTAGATTCTCTTCTTGTGACAACAAGATTTAGGGGTGGTTGGTTCATTTTAGGGAATGAGATGGAAATGAAAATGGGAATGCAAGAGAATGAGAATGAAAATGAATATTGTATTAATGCTGCTTGGTTAACTAAGTATAACAATGAAAAATTGTTTCACATAATTTTTTTCCCTCCACTTTGAAATACAAAAGATGAAATAACATATGGAAAAAAGAGAAAGAAAATTTGCATTCCCACTAATTTGGTCAAGAATGGAAATTAACGGATCTGCTGCAATAATTCCATTATATAATATCAAACCAAACAACAGTTTCCATTATCATTCTCATTCCTTACCTTGCAATACCCAACCAACCACCCCTCGTAATTTCATTCTCTTTCTTGTCGTTCTTCTCCAACAATCCAAACTTGCAACAAATGCAGACGACCGAAATAGATTCGGTAATTGATGGTTCAGCTCATGACTTAAATCTAGGGTTTTTTAATGGGTTAATTACATGGGTATGTATCGAACTTGTTACGTTTTATCATTGTATGTACTCAACTTATAAACTTACCATTGTATGTATCGAACTTTCTAAAATTGCCATTGTATGTATCCAACTTTATCAAAACCTCAAGTTCGATACACTTTCGTGACAAGCAGAATACATTCAATGATAGGTTTTGATAAAGTTGGATACATACAATGACAAGTCTAGCAAGTTCGATACATACAATGATAAGTTTATAAGCTGAGTACATACAATGATAAAACGTGACAAGTTCGATACATAGCCATGTAATTAACCCGTTTTTTAATTTCTGAATTGAGGAAAACGCATGCCACCAATGAGTAGTGGGAAGAAAGCAGGGGCGGAGCCACATGGTGGTCAGAAGCAGCCCTGGATCCCCCTTAATGTTTTTTCTTTGTTAAAAATTATATAAAGACAATCCATATTATAATGAATGACTGAGAGTAAGGTTATAAAGTTTTTAATTGGACCCTCTCTAAACATAGCACACAGCAGTGTAGGTTTGTAAAATACACAAGGTAAAAACAAAATTCTCTCCGCCTTTTACTGTTGACATTCACTGAAATTGAATATACTTATTTTAAATTCACAATTTCACATTATGATTTATGTATATATTGTAATACTTATATTATATATTAACTTGATATAACTTCATAATGGATAAATATTTACCCATTTTGATTTTACGGTAATTACTTGAATCATATTTATTTATAATATACTATTGATCTCTTTTAATTATACGTCCTCTCATAAATTATGCTTTAGAAGGAAATTTATTTGGTGCATCTAGATGCATCTCACTTAAATATGTATCCATTTCATAGTTGTCATGTTAACCTCAACTTCTCTTCGTATATATGTCCCTATGCGAGAAATTACCTGGTGTTTCGCAGTTAAAGCCACAATTTTTGACCGAATGAACGTTGTAGATCACTTCTTTACTTTCATTCTTTTAGCACTATCATTTGAACAATTGCCTATATGTATGTATGTATATAGAGGTGGGTTTATACGAGAACGATGTCAATTAAGAAAACGTGAGGACGATTCTCAACCACACATTTTCGGTTACGGTGGACGCAAATCACGCGATCACGGAGGATTGACGCAATTCATGGAGGGTGGAGATGATTAAAGGAGGGTGATCTGGTCAAAGCCGTCTTTGTTGATCGGATGAGTAGTTGAGAATCATCGCATTTTCTTAAAAAGTTATGTTTCTCGCATGAACCTCTCTCTCTCTCTCTCTATACATACATACATACATACATACATACATACATACATACATACATACATACATATATATATATATTAATGTAAGATTTTATATAATGTTTGTATTTCCCTTTAGCTATGTAAATATCATAAACCATGCAACCAACCTTGCATGCATCCTAGTTCTATACTAATTTTAGTTAACTTTTATCGGTAAGTATTTATATATATTCTAATTGGTGCTCCTCCTTACATGAATTCCTGGCTCCGCCCCTGGAAGAAAGCACAAAGAGATTTATGTCCGAAGGAATATGCTTTGTAAAACATGAAAATAAGGTCAAAGTTATGCATAATTGGTTGTTGAATATAGTTACTGTAGTATTTTTCACATTGGGGTCCATCTTTCTTTCAAGGAAGCAACATATATATGAGCTGTTAAATTCTCTTTAGGCCATGACCCTACTTCATGTATAAGACTATTAACTATGACCATATATTTTGTAGAT
This sequence comes from Centaurea solstitialis, assembly GCA_030169165.1. Taxonomy (NCBI): domain Eukaryota; kingdom Viridiplantae; phylum Streptophyta; class Magnoliopsida; order Asterales; family Asteraceae; genus Centaurea; species Centaurea solstitialis. The sequence goes on along the minus strand of CM058047.1, from coordinate 21,117,630 downwards.
GCTATCCAGACTCCTTTTCTTTCTAATTCATATCATTACTGACTATGTCATCTCAATCCTCCTCCTTATCATTAGAGCCGCTACAACCATGCCGCCGGTTTACAATTTCAGAGATTCGGATAGCAACCAGGAACTTTGATGAGTCGCTGGTGGTCGGTAGCTAGTGGGGGGTTTGGCAAAGTTTACAAAGGAACCATCGCTAATCATGGGGAGAGTGTTTTGGATGCTGCCATTAAGCGGCTGGGAGCAACTTCTAGTCAAGGAGCCGTGGAGTTTTGGGCTGAAATTGAGATGCTTTCTAAGTTAAGACACTGCCACTTGGTGTCTTTAATTGGTTACTGTAACGATGGGCAACAGATGATCCTTGTCTACCAATATATGCCTCATGGAACCCTTGCACATCATCTCCACAAACATGGAACTCCTCTATCATGGGTTCGAAGACTCAAAATATGCATCGGAGCCGCACGTGGTCTACATTACCTTCACACTGGTACAGGTGTAAAGCATGGAGTTATACATAGGGACGTGAATACCTCAAATATACTGCTAGATGACTGTTGGGAAGCTAAGATTTCAGACTTTGGCTTATCCAAAATAGGTCCAACGAATCAGTCGTGTACCTCTGTTAGCACTTTGGTGAAAGGCACATTTGGATATCTTGATCCAGATTATGTATATACTAGTCGGTTGACAAGAAAGTCTGATGTCTATGCTTTTGGGGTGGTAATGCTTGAGGTCTTGTGTGGAAAACAAGCAGTGGATGGAAGTCTTGATGAGGAGCAATGGAGTTTGGCGAGATGGGCTCAAGACTCCATCAAAGAAGGTATGCTGAAGCATATCGTAGATCCTAATTTAAGGGGGATAATATCCCCTAAGTGCTTAAAGGAGTTTGCACGACTAGCCGAATGGTGTTTGCAGAGCCATCTAAAGCAACGTCCTACGATGGCTGAGGTTGTGGTGGGTCTTGAGTCTGTCCTAGCCTTACAAGAGAAAAGCAACAACCGGTTGCAGCCCTCGCGCATGTCAATATTGGGTAAAAAGGTACCGAAGCTTATTTTCCCATCCAGTCGGGAACACTCAGGTAGTACAGACGTGAATAATAGATTGTGATTCCCATATTTGAACTCAAATTGTTATATAAAAACTTGTAATTGTCTGAAGTTTGGGGTTTGCTATGTGTTTTAATATCATGGAGAGTGGCAAGGAATAACCTTTATGCTATTATTAGCAGCCTTTTTTGCTTGGCATTTAGAATGACACTAATACGATGTTTCTTGCACCAACATTATTTTGGATTAGTCCTTAGCATCCATTCGTTGGTAGTTATTCTAGGGCAAACTTCATATACTGAAGCATGCACAACATCGTCAAGGGCAAACTAAAATCATTTTCATCTTTCTAAGGGTATAGAACTTTGGGAATATTTCATTTGATCGCATTATATATGCTTAGGTACATATACTATTGAACCTTTCAGTTCATCTAACTTAGTTGTTTACCTAACTCAGAACATACATTACTTCTATTAGATGATCTATTCTTTGATATCATACCTTTCTTCTATCATATCTATTTCTAACAACCTGTTATTTTTGAACTTGTAGTTGGAGTTAGAAGTTTAAAATCATTGGATACTGTAACGCCCCGGGTTTTCTGGTAAGTTGTTACCTTTCCAAATTAGTTGTACTTAATTCTTTTTTTTTTGTTTTTTTTTAAAGTTGAGGGACTGGTTCTGATTTGTTTGAGAAGTCTGACTTGCTGGAGAAGTTGGGCTTTCCCTTCCTTTATAACATGAGCTAAAGAAGCCTTAGAGTGATACGATCTATTCAAAAGAAAAACCCTAGCAGCTCTCTCCTCTCCTCTCTTTTTTTTACCATCGCCAGCAAGAGAGAGAGACCGAAGCCTCTCTCCCTTCTCCGATCAGACCTTCTCTTTCTCTCTTTCTTCACTTTTCCGGCCAGCAGCATAGGAGACTGAAGTCTCTCTCTTTTCTGATCAGATCTCTCTCGCTCTCGGTATAGCTATCTCTCTCTCTCTCCTACTCTCTTACTCGCCAACAGCACCAACAGGGGGCTGCCGCCCTCTGTCCAGCGGCCTGGACAGGCTGTTGCACCACCACCCCTTGCGGTGTTGCGTGTGTGTGCTGATGGGTGTGTGTGGTTGTGTACCGTGTGTGTGCGAGGGTGTGTGTGCTGGTGTGTATGTGCGTGTTATGTATATATATATATATATATGTGTGCGATCAGTGTGTGTGCGTGCTACAGATATGTGTGCGATCAGTGTGTGTGCGTGCGTGCTACAGATATGTATGTGATCGGTGTGTGTGTGCGTTATATATATATGTGCGATCTACGTGTATGTGCGGGCTGTTTGTGTGTGTATATCCTGTGTGTGTGTGTGTGTGTGTTTAAGGCTGACCGCCGGCAGCAGCAACCAGGGGCTGCTGCGGCTTTGTTCTGATTCAACCACCAACGGCTGTGGTTGTTGGTGGTGGCTGCCGGAGGTGGCTAGTTATCAGGTTCGCCCTCATTAGTGAAATTAATCTAGGGTTTTGCGGGTTTTAGGTCTTTCGGGAGTTTCGCGGTTAAATAAGTAAGGTTGCCGCTAGCTAGGACTCAAGGTGAGTTCCTCATCTTGTTATAATGATGTTATATGTTGTTCACTCTTGCTTAATGCGCGGTTACTTGTGTGATAAATATACGTGTCTGTTTATATCGCGATATAGTTGTTTGCATGGTTGTTTATTGTCTTTGGATATTATGTGGTGATTTGACTGGCCTAGTCCCTAGATAAGTGTCACTGGCCTGGATGTCGGGTGCGGGGTGACTTTGTCTAGCCAAAGGTTCACGGTTATTCTTGGATGTCGAGATAGCGTGGCCTTTGGGGTGTCTGGATGTCGGACATCGGACGTGGAGACTCGTGGTCCCCTTAGAGGTACAGGTGTGGTATCGGTTAAGGGCCGGGTCTCCGGGCGCGTTATGTGTGATAACATGTGATTGACTTATGGCATGATGTAGGGATTCACTAAGCATTAGCTTACCCCCCCATCTTTCAGATCTTGCAGGTCCTAGTAACGCGGATACGAAGGGCAAAGGCGTGGCATTACAGTAGTCCCGAAAGATTCCGAACTCCCGACGGGCTTAGATCATCTAGCTTATTAATGATTTTGAACCTGGGTTTTATTTACATAGTCGTTAGGATTTGAATTACGGTCTTGATTACAGTTATTTTTGGCGGTAATGGTCGTTACAACGGTTTCTATACTAAGTTTGGTTTTTAAATGAAAAATTGGTTTGTTTTATTCTTTCTAAAACTGTTAAAATTTTTAGAGCCTTACAAGTTGGTATCAGAGCCGAGCTTGAGTGAATCAGGGGCACGGGTGTGTGTCTCTGATCTCAAGCTGGAGTTTGATTATGTAGGAGTTCGGGATCGGGAGTTCTGTACTGTTTGGCCAGCCGAAGCTCAAGGTATTCTGTATTAATATATGCACGTAAACTAGTTAGTGTTGTTATTTTTGCAATTGAGTATCTAAGCAGTATGACTCTCTTGCATGTTATTTGTTTGGTTGTTGACAGTTGTGTGCTTATCTGAACAACATGCCTGTTTGAGCTAGAAACCACTATTTGTATAGGTTGTTTGAGTACTTAGGGATCAATCGGAACCAACCATAGATCGGTAATGAGGGTGGTAGAAGAGCTCCTACCATTGTCATTACGGGAACTATGTTGAATGTCCGAGAGATTTCGAAGGAATCAAATAACTTGGCGTTAGATGTGATTAAGTGCGGTAGGATACTTGGACTTGAGCTGACCCCACTATTTTTTCCCTTTTTAAGATGGTGGTTACGCGAAATAATCAGGGGATGACTCCTGAGGAGATTAGGGATTTAGTGGCACAGGAGGTGAACCAGACATTCACCAACATGGTTCCCGAACTTATTAACCAGCTTAGGGACCAGCTCACGACTCTGATAGAGGAACGTATGGCTACTGTTACCGCGGCTGGGGGTGGTCTGCAGCGGGGATTCACCTATCGGGATTTCGCGGCTTGTTCTCCTCCGGAATTTAAGGGGGAGCTGGATCCTTCTGCGGCACTTCGATGGGTTTCTGACATGGAAGGGGTCTTCCATACGTGTGGCTGTCCGGAGAATCTGAAGGTTCGTTATGCCTTGAATTTACTTCGGGGATCAGCGAAAGACTGGTGGAAACTACAAGCTGCGGAATTGACTGAGGCTCAGCTGGGAGCATTGCTTTGGGGCGAGTTCGTGGAACGTTTTCGTCGACAGTTCGTACCTCGGGTGGAGATCGAGCGGATCACCCCGAGACTTCTTGAGTTACAAACAGCAGGATGAGTCTGTCACAGCACTTACCATCAAGTTTCGTGAGATGGCACTTTTCTGCCCTGAATACGCCAGGAGCGAGGATATGAAGATGGAGCGGTTTGCGGGGATGCTGAGAGATGAGATCCGCGAATTTGTGAGGGCTGTACCTCACACCAGCTTGAACCAGATGATTGAGGCCGCACGGAGACGGGAACTGGAGTTAGAGTATCAGGTGGGGAATAAGAGGGCCGTCGCAGCACAGCCTGACTCTGCATCGCAACCCAAGAAGTTCAAAGCGGCCGATAACCGAAATGGCAAGAAGAGCAGTGGTAATGGCCGTGGTCAGCAAAGCGGGTCAGGACGGCAGCAACCGACGTGCTTCAAGTGTGGTCAGCCCGGCCACGTCATAAGAGACTGTAAGCAAGGTCTCCGCCTTTGCTTCAACTGCGGCCAGGGTGGTCACCTGAAGAACGAGTGTCCCCACCCGAAGACTGGCGGGACTGGCAGTGGTAATGTGCGGGCCCCTGCTCCATCTACACTCCGCATCACTGATGGTCGTGGTGGAGCGGCGGACACTCAGCCTGCTCGGGGTCGAGCGTTCCAGATGACGGCAGAAGAAGCTCAGGCAGCTCCTAGGGCGGTGACTGTTACGTATCCGCCTTGTTTTTATGAATTGCCTACAGTTGTGGTATTTAATTATGTATTATTTGATACCTGTTAGGCACTTTTTTTGTGAACTCTATGCCTGCTCTTGTACTGTTTGATAGTGGGGCAACCCACTCTTTTGTATCACTATCCTTCTGCGCGTTATGGGACCGGGAAGCGGAAAGTTTGGGCCATGTGCTGATCGTCGACGTGGCGGATGGGCGTACGGTGTCGGTTACGAACATCTATCGCAGCTGCTATATGGAGCTCGCGGGAACGAAATTCAAGATTGATCTGATCCCTATCGCTATGAAGGAGTTGTGTGTAATCGTGGGCATGGATTGGCTGGATTCGGTGAGAGCAGTGATTGACTGCCACTACAAGCAGGTGTGGGTTCGAACCCCAAGTGGGGGAGAACTCGTCATCCAGGGCAATACCTCGAGGCATGGTGCGACATTACGTTCGATCGGGAGGGCTCGGAGGCATTCTCAGCACGACGGACGGGGCCTTCTAGCCTATGTCAGGGATACTCGCGAGGTGGATCCCATGAAGACGCCCACAGATGTGCCGGTGGTGTAAGATTTCGCGGACGTCTTTCCGGAAGAATTGCCGGGGGTCCCTCCAGAGCGGCAGGTGGAATTCAGGATTGACTTGGTGCCTGGGGCAACGCCGGTAGCCAAAGCTCCATACCGACTTGCTCCGTCAGAGATGAAGGAGCTTTTCGATCAACTGCAAGAACTGCTTGGGAAGGAGTTCATTCGACCCAGTAGTTCGCCTTGGGGAGCTCCTATTCTCTTCGTGAAGAAGAAAGACGGATCGCAAAGAATGTGTATTGACTACCGGGAGATGAACAAGCGTACGGTAAAGAATCGTTACCCGTTACCCCGAATAGACGACTTGTTCGATCAGCTTCAGGGAGCTTCGTGGTTCTCCAAGATCGACTTGAGATCGGGATACCATCAGATGCGGGTCAGAGAGGCGGACATCGAGAAGACAGCTTTTCGCACGCGTTATGGCCACTATGAATTCGTGGTGATGCCCTTCGGATTGACCAACGCGCCAGCAGCCTTCATGGATCTCATGAATAGAGTGTGTAGCCCTATGCTTGATCGATCGGTGATAGTATTCATCGACGATATCGTGGTCTACTCCAAGACGAAAGAGGAGCACGAGGTCCATCTGCGGGAAGTTTTGGAGACGCTAAGACGAGAGAAGCTCTATGCGAAGTTCTCCAAATGCGCGTTTTGGTTGAGAGAGGTGCAATTTCTGGGGCACGTAGTGAATCAGGATGGCATCATGGTTGATCCGGCAAAAATATCTGCAGTCATGCAATGGGGAATACCAAAGACACCCTCCGAGATCCGAAGTTTTCTCGGACTGGCGGGGTACTACCGGAGATTTATCCAGGATTTCTCCAAGATTGCTTTACCGTTGACGAGTCTGACCAAGAAATCGGCCGCGTTCAGTTGGGGCGATAAGCAGCAGGGAGCGTTCGACGAATTGCGTAAGCGCCTATGTGCTGCTCCAGTGTTGACTTTACCGGAGGGAGTCGATGATATGGTAGTGTATTGCGACGCTTCTCACCAGGGCCTGGGGGCCGTTCTGATGCAGCGCGGGAAGGTGATCGCATACGCATCGAGGCAGCTGAAGCCTCATGAATGTAATTACCCAACGCACGACTTGGAGCTGGGGGCGGTGGTCTTTGCTCTCAAGATGTGGAGGCATTATTTGTATGGGGTCAAGTGCACGATATACTGTTGGGTTTTTATGCGTTCCTCGTATCAAACTGACACGAAGAAAACTGTGGATTTCAATCCTAACTGGATGAGATACACGACAAAACTTTGTGATCAAACTGATCAATAAGTTTATCGAATCAAACCTAACTGGTTTGATACGTGCGGAAGCGATTTGGATATAAAACCCAAATATCCACAGATCTTTTCGTTTCAATTATAATAGTAATAGATTTGTTAGAGTGTTACCTGGAATGCTCGAGTTAGATCCACCCGTGATCGATGTTTATGTAAAAAATTTACTTAAGTTATTATCGTAAGATGTCGTGAGGCAAAATCGTCAAAAGAAAGAACTCTTGTTCGATAAAACGTGCGATAAAAGAAAATAAATGGACAATAAGATTGATGACGCAGGAAAAACCTCTAAATCGAGGAAAAAACCTGCGGCCGACTAAATAGGATAGTCGACGTTGCACTATTGATCACCAATAAGGGGTGATATCCTCGATGTTACAGTAGTATCGTACGATTACAATAAAGAAAAGAATGCTATCGAATATAAATACAGAGAATAATATTAGTATCGCAATTTCTCTTTTGGAATCAGTTGTCTCGAGTGTAGGTTCTTGAATCTCTTTTATAGCTGTTGAGTTTGTAACCGTTCGTTCATTATTGAGCCATAAATGCAACGGTCATAACTGAGGCTGATTTTTCGATCGTAACGTCTGAGTTATTGATGAGGGACGTATCTTGCTCAAACGGTTGGATTTAAGCTCGATAGACGATGGTTGTGCTTCGAGGTTATCTTGGATAAGCTTTCCTGCAATAAGAGTAAACATGGATATGTATATCGTTAGTTTAATCGTACGATCATATGATGATATCGCACGATTATCTTCGATGACCATTTGTCTTTGTTTGATGGTAGTTATATCTTTATTTCAGGACCTTATCTTAATACAGGAATATCATCCTGAAAGATATCTTACAATTCTAATCGTTCGATCGTTCGATGATAAAATTTCACCCAAAACAGTTTGCCCCCAAGATTTAGAAAATATGTTATAGATTTTCTGAATCTTACACCTGTGAAATCAAATCGTTAACATATCAATTTTATCGTGATTAATTTGTCGAATATGAACAGTTTTATATATTAACGGCGTCATAACTTGGTTATCTGCTAGCTGTCAACACAACGGTTATAAAGGACAGGTGTCGATGCTCGATTCGACCTCAATTTCTTGGGAAGGAGTTTAATTTCATATAAAGATAAGATTTCATCCATAATTATCACAAATCTTTTCCAATTTCGAATTCAAATTCTACTTCAACCGAATCCTTCCAATCTTTAAGAAGATTTAGTTTCATTTCGCCTATAAGGTATCTTTCTACCCCTTGTTTCAATTTCAGTTCATGCGTTTAAAAACTAAGGCTGATAAGAATCCTAGAAACTTTGATTTGCTGCGTTTCGATCGGTTGCATAGAAGTCTAGATCGTTTAAGCTTTAGAGAAACAATGGAGGTTAGAAGCACAATCCAGGGAGAAATCGACTTAGTTCACCTTAGGAAACTTGCCAGGATGCCTAAGGAGGCTGTGATCAAATCACCTGGTGAGGTTAGACCCGCTGAAGCCCCGGCAGGTTTCTTCGCCTTGTTCGAATACCCATTTAAGATAGGATTCACTTGGCCTTACAGTCCTCTATCTCGTGCCTTCATGACACGTTTTAGCCTTTCCCCTGGACAGCTCATGCCCCAATTCTGGAGGGTCGTGAGCGTCATCGAACGTGTAACCGAAAACTGGGGTAGAGCACCTTTCACTGTCGATGACCTTCTCACGGCGTATACCGTGAAGGTCTCTGATTATGATAGATATGGGATTTATCCCAAGGGTAGGGGTGATGCCATGTTAGTACATGGTACTCAGGCGTTCGATCGAGGGTGGAAGGCTCGATATGCGTTCGTACGATCTTCATCGGTCTTGGAAGAAGGTGGATGGGTAGCCCCAGAATGGAATTCACTAGGTATAGGTTGCTTTATGTATTTTGTTTTGCTTTGATGTTATCGTACATTTTCTTATCGTGCGTTTCTTTTTGCAGAGATCGAATTTGCTTTCGAGGAATCCACCAAGGCTGTTAATCGCTTCTTGGAATACGGAGTTCAAGAAAGATCGTACGCCAGGTCAAAGGGAAAAAGCCTAAAGGAGGATAGCGACGAGGAGCTTGAAGTGCAGGTGCTAAGTGAAGGAGAAGAAGAAAAAGAAGAAGAAGAAGAGATGGAAGGTAAATCGTATGATAGTTTTATCCTCTTTCTTATGTTTTCTTGCATCGTGCGATATTAACGTATGTTATCCTTGTTTATTTTAGGTCAAAAGAAACCTGCGAAGAAGTTGGCCAACTTAGCGGCGGCCAAGAGGGCTCTGGAGAAGAAGAAGGGTATAAGCGGCATGGAGCCTCAACCTAAGAAGACAAGGTCTTCTTCGGGTGCTTCGATTGCATCAAAGGAAGCCGTACGACAGGCGGATGATGTGGTCGATGCGACTCCGATTCACACTGCTCCTCCTCCTACGATGTCTCCTACGATGCCAAAGGAGAAAAGGACCTCAGCCAAGCCTCCAAAGGGGAAGGAGGGTGAGACGTCAATCCACATTTCTCTACCCTCAAACTTTCTGGATGGCGATGTCATCAACCAGGATGATCTTTTCCCTGCCATCGAACAATACCTGCTTCCATCGCAGAAGGCCCACATGGACACTCGTCGTATTGGTGAGCTCGATGCTGGTGCTGTTGGATACTCCTTCATGGTAAGTTATCGTACGAGTGAATAAATCTTACGATATATTAAGTGTTCTAATCATCTTGTGTTATGCAGGCTTTCCAGGCGTGTCTTGGTCTTCATCAAAGGTTGGAGACCGTTCAGAGGGACATGAAGGCGAAGATGTCCAGCGAGAGGGCTGCGGTTAACGAGGCGAAGAAGGCTCAGGAAAAGGCATCGAAGATGGCTGCTGTCCTAGAGGCCAAACGGGTTGAGGTGGACGATCTGACAGCTAAACTGGATGAGGCTGAGCACGTTCGATCAGAACAACGTGCAAGGCTGACAGCGGCAAACAATCGTATTGCCAAATTGGAGGAGGAACTGGCTGCATCGCGTGTGGAGATGGCAGATCGTGAGAAGGCCCTATCATCTGAGATCTTGGATCTCAAAGATGAGATGGTGTTATCCAGGATGGTGGCCCGTGCAGCCGTAATACGCCAATTTATTGGTGGCACGTATACCATCGAGGCTGCCAAGGGTGAGCTGGGGGCTTTCCGCGATGCGATGGGATCTGATGAGCTCCTGGATGCTGATGACGCCAAGGATGCTGATGAAGAGGAGGAAGGTGCTGAGAAGAGCAAAGATGCCGAAGTTACGATGATCGAGGAGGAGGATAAGAATGAAGATGCCTCTGGATCCGTCATCGTGGACAAGGCTGCTGAAGACGTTCCTCCCCCTATCGTAGGAGCTAGTGTAGGAGAGGGTGCTGGCGTAGGGGCCACCCCTGAAGTTTAATTTATCGAACGATGTAATTTGAGTACTTTAAGTACTTTTTTAATGAAATTATCTATTTTTGCAATCGTGCGATGTTTCAATACTTGTTATTTTTGTTCTAAGTATTTTTGGTAAATAGATAATCGTGCGCTTTAGCTGATTTAGTATTTAAGGCCTTAACTAATCGTGCGTTTTAGCTTGCGATGTTTATCATGAGTTTAAGGCACTTTAAAAATTTTTAGAAACGTTTCTGTTAATCATGCGTCTGGCGTTTTGACTTGCGCTCTTGCGATTTAAATTTGATGCATCTTTTAAGTTTTATGCGATTTGAGCATGTTGTTTTATCAGGCGATGTTTGCCATAGATCGTGCGATGTCTGCGGTAGTCGTGCGATATCCTGCGATAATCATGCGATGTCTTGCGATAATCGTGCGTTACCTGCGAGTAAAATTGGCTAAAGGGTGGCCGTTGGATTGACCAACGGTGCTCCGATGCCTAAGTCAGTAATCGTTCGATGAAATAATAGTAAAATAAAAAGGGTTTTAGAAGTAGTACCTTTTTAGATGAGTTGCATTCCAACTACGTGGGATTTCATTACCTTCGATGGTTGAAATCTTATAGGCACCTTTCCCCACGATCTTGGTAATGATGTAAGGTCCTTCCCATTTGATAGAAAGTTTTCCAGCGTTCGATTCTTGTGTATTCGGAAAGACACGTCGCAGGACATGATCTCCAAGTTGAAATACCTTGACTTTTACCTTTTTATTGAAGTAGCGTTCAACCATGGCTTTCTGCGATGCCATTTTTTGAAAGGCTTTCTCTCTTAGTTCTTCCAAAGCATCGATATCGTAACACAAGTCTATCGAGTTTTGCTCAATCGTACGATGTCGAGCAACAGGAACCCGTGATTCGATTGGAAGGACTGCTTCACATCCATATACCAGGGAAAAAGGAGTTTGCCCAGTTGCAGTTCTAGGTGTCGTGCGATTTGCCCATAAAACAGATGGTAATTCTTCGACCCATCGACCCTTTGCAGCTTTCAACCTCTTTCGAATAGAATTAATAATGGTCTTGTTGCTGGATTCAGCCAAGCCATTAGATTGTGGATATCTTGGGGTCGACGTAATGAGTTTTATCCCACGTTGATCGCAGAACTTTCGAGTTCTTTCACTTATAAATTGGGATCCATTATCGCACGTTATTTCGGATGGTACTCCAAACCTGTAAATAATGTTAGTTTGGATAAAGGAGATAACTTCTTTATCCCTAACCTCTGAGAAAGCTGCGGCTTCAATCCATTTAGAGAAATAATCAGTAAGAACAAGTAAAAATACTTTCTGACCTGGAGCAGGTGGTAATTTTCCTACGATGTCCATCCCCCATCGCATGAATGGCCATGGGATCAAGACAGAGTGTAGGGGTTCAGAAGGTAGATGTGACGTACCTGAGTGTCTTTGACAAGCATCGCACTTTTGGACATACCTTATCGAGTCTTCTCGAAGAGTAGGCCAATAATATCCTTGCCTCGAGATTCTGTTAGCAAGGCTTCTGCCCCCAGAATGGTTTCCACATTCTCCATCGTGCATCTCTTGAAGGATTTTATCGATTTGTTGCTTATTTACCACGCATCGTAAGATAAGACCCGTTGTAGACCTTCGATACAGCTGATCATCGAAGATCGTATATCGAGAGCTCTTAAGTCTGACTTTCCGGGCTTCTAATTTGTCTTCAGGAAGTTGGTCGTTTTTGAGGTAATTCCATATATCGTTCGACCAATCGTGGTTTTCTTCAATCATTTGGATTTCTTCGATTGTTGGTGACATGAGATGTATTATTGGAATGCTTTCCAATGTTGGTTCATTGAATGCGGATCCCAGGTTAGCTAAAGCATCGGCTTGCATGTTCAGATCTCTTGGGATTTGCTCTATCGAGAACTTATCGAATCGTGCGATCTTATCTTTTGCGATCTTGAGGTACGATATCATCTTTGAATCTTTTGCTTGAAATTCGCCATTGATTTGGTTCACTACTAGTAGTGAATCACTTCGTACGTGTAGCCATCGTGCTCCCAAGTTATATGCCATATCTAATCCAGCGATCAAGGCTTCGTATTCTGCTTCATTATTGGTAGTTTTGAACTCGCATCGTATCGAATACACCATATTGCCCCCATGTGATGATTTCAGGACAACTCCCAATCCTGATCCTCGTGCGTTAGAAGCTCCGTCAACATGCATGGTCCATGGTTCGTTGTCGTGAATCATCACATTACTGATTTCATCGTACGATGGTTCTTCGATCCCAGGACTAAATTCAGCTACGAAATCTGCTAACGCCTGAGATTTTATCGCTGTTCTTGGTTGATACGTTAGATCGAAGCTGCTAAGATAAATGCTCCACTTTGCTAATCGTCCTGTAAGTTCGGGCTTACGAAGTACGATCTTAAGAGGATAGTTAGTAACAACGATTATATGATGCGATTCGAAATAGTGTCTTAACTTTTTAGCTGCAGTTACGAGGCCAAGTAAGAGCTTTTCCATAGACGTGTACCTTGTTTCAGCATCGAGGAAAGACTTACTTATATAATAGATAGGTTGCTGATGTTGGTCACCTTCTCGTACGAGCACTGCGCTAACAGCGTTGTTACTTACAGCGAGGTACAATTGCAAGCTCTCTCCTTCGATTGGTTTCGTCAACAGTGGAGGATTGGACATGTATTTCTTCAAGCTTTGTAGTGCTTCCTCATGTGCCTCTGTCCAGTCAAAGCCTTTGTTCTTTCGAAGCACGTTGTAGAACAAATGACATTTATCGGATGATCGTGAGATGAACCTGTTCAGGGCCGCTACTCGTCCAGTCAGCTTTTGTACCTCTTTCACATTCCTTGGTGATTGGATTTCCAGGATTGCTTTGATCTGCTCCGGACTCGCCTCGATCCCTCGTCGTGTAACCATGTATCCAAGGAACTTTCCCGCACGTACTCCGAAAGAGCACTTGGTTGGGTTGAGTTTCATCTTACTTCTCGAATTTTTCCTGTTTTGAGTAGGTTTTCTACCTCCTCGTTGATGACCTTGTTGCGTTCTGGTGCAAACTTGCGTCTTTTTTGCTTAACGGGTTTAAACGTAGGATCCACGTTCAACTTGTGCGATATGATGTTAGGATCTATCCCCACCATATCCTCGTGTGACCACGCAAAACAATCCGAGTGTTCCTGCAAAAAAGAAATTATACTATTTTTTATATCGGGGGTTAGAGTTGCACCTACGAAGACCTTGCGATCAGGATGTTTGTGATCCAATACGACTTCTTCCAATTGAAGATCATCGTACGATCGTACTCCATCCTGGCTCTGTAATTGCTAGATATCGTGCGGTTTGGCTTTCATTGTAATCTTGTAGCACTCTCGTGCGATCTTCTTTTCACTGACTATCTCTTGCACGCCCCACGGAGATGGGAACTTGATCTTCTGATGATACATCGATGGTACAGCCTTCATATCGTGGATCCAGGGTCTTCCAAGTATGGCATTGTAGGCGGAAGGACAATCGATGACATTGAACTTTGTTTGTTTATTTATGCCTTTAGCGAAGACTGGTAGTATGATCTCTCCCAGGGTACTAGTCGCATCTCCGTTAAATCCAATTAGTGTTGTTGTTCGTCGTACGATGTTGGATCGATCAATACCCATGATCTTGAGTGTTTCTGCGAATATTACATTGGCCGAGCTGCCTCCGTCGATTAGTACTCTCTTGGTTAGACAATTACCAATTGTCAACTGAATAACCAATGCATCATGGTGTTTCTGATGAGCGTCTGAAACATCTTCAATATCGAACGATATCTTCGTTGCATCGAGCTCTTTTTCTTCCGTAGTCTTGGATTCATTTGGGATGGGATGTCCTTCAGGTCCTTCTCGTGTGTGTCTTTTTGCTGCAGAATAAGTAAGGCCACACACTTCTGATCCTCCTGTAATGCAGTTTACAACCTTCGTTGGAACGGGTGACGCTGGTCTTTTCGAATCATCGCCTAGCAGGTTCTTAAGATGTCCGTTCGATTTGAGGTATGCGATCTCCTTCTTCAAGCTGATACAATCATCTGTATTGTGTCCGTGGTCGCTGTGGAAGTCGCACCATTTTGTTTGGTCTTTGTCCTTGCTAGGACTCTCTGGTTTTTTGGGCCATCGTACGTTGACTTCCAAGTTCCGTAGAGAATCCACCAAGTCTTTTGTTGTACCTACAAAATGGTAAGTTGACAAATCTGGATATCTTACTTTACCTTTACCTTGGTTCGAACGTTTATTCTGATCGCGTCGAGAATTATCAATCTTGTTTACTCGTTTAGGTTTGAAATCATGTTTCTGCGCTCCAAGATTTTTCTTATCGTTCGAGTGTTTACGCCGGAAAAGGGCATCATCTTCGATCCTCATGTGTGCCAACGTACGAGCTCGTACATCATCGAAGTTTTCTGGTGGATACTTCGTTAAATCTGTGTATAACTCCGAGGATGTATCTAGTCCACGTTTGTATGCTTCGACCGCCGTCCGCACATCGCAGTTCTTAACTTCGATCATCTCTGCATTGAACCTGTTAAAATATTCACGGATGGTTTCACCTGTTTTTTGCACGACATAGTAGAGATCGCTTGTTTGTTTCTCCATCTTGCGACTGCTTGCAAACTGTCGAGTAAACTGGTTTACTAGTTCTGACCACGATGCGATGCTCTTGGGTTTCAAATTGATTAACCATTGGAACGCAGCTCCGGTAAGTGTTGATCCAAAGCCCTTGCACATGCATATTTCTTGAAACTGTGTTGGAATAGGAACTGTCCACACTAGCTGCTTGTATTGTGCGATATGTTCCACAGGATCAGAGATTCCAGAGTATTTTGGTGTGAAAGCTGGGATGTTATATTTTTTGGGAATATCAACGAGAGCAATCTCATCGATATAGGGTGAGGCTTGGAATCCAGTTTTAGGTTCAACTTCGATGGGTACAGCAGCTCCAGGAAGTTTGGTTAACAATGCGAGCATTGCTTTGTTTTGTTCTTCTAGCATTTTTAGTCGAATATCCACGATATCATTGGGCGGTGGATTACTAGAGGTTCCTGAAACGTTCGATAAGTTCGGAATATGAGTTATGGGGGTAGCTGCGGTGGGAACGTGCGATATAGGTTCTGGAATAGGTATAAAGGGACGAGGCCCTGTTTGAGGTTGGTTGTAAGTAAACGTGGTTGCTCCTGGGTAAGGACCTGATGGTAACGGAGGGAAGATAGGACGTGAATTGTTGACTGGAGGTGGTGGTGGTAGGCTAACTTGTGTCACTTGCGGTTGGATGAAAGGTTGCGATACTTGTGGCTGGACAAATGGCTGCGATATTTGTGGCTGGACAAATGGTTGCGATATTTGTGGCTGGACAAATGGTTGTTGGGAAACATGGGGTTGATTTTGAGGGAAGAATGGCCTCGGTTGATGAGTGGAAACTGGGATGTGAGAAGTTTGTGGATCCGAAGCTCTCAATCTAGACAGTTCGCCATTCATTTGTAAATTCTGCTCATTCAACCATTGGATTTGTTCTTGTGCTGCTGCCAATTGTTGCTGCAAGGTTGTTTGAGAACTGCTTGCCATGTTCCTGTACTTAATTCACAAAGAAGCTCGGAGAAATAGGTTAGTAAGCTGACGCCTTATCGAACAAGATTTTCTCAAAACGGGCCCCACGGTGGGCGCCAAACTGTTTATGTAAAAAATTTACTTAAGTTATTATCGTAAGATGTCGTGAGGCAAAATCGTCAAAAGAAAGAACTCTTGTTCGATAAAACGTGCGATAAAAGAAAATAAATGGACAATAAGATTGATGACGCAGGAAAAACCTCTAAATCGAGGAAAAAACCTGCGGCCGACTAAATAGGATAGTCGACGTTGCACTATTGATCACCAATAAGGGGTGATATCCTCGATGTTACAGTAGTATCGTACGATTACAATAAAGAAAAGAATGCTATCGAATATAAATACAGAGAATAGTATTAGTATCGCAATTTCTCTTTTGGAATCAGTTGTCTCGAGTGTAGGTTCTTGAATCTCTTTTATAGCTGTTGAGTTTGTAACCG
Organism: Centaurea solstitialis; assembly: GCA_030169165.1. Classification (NCBI taxonomy): domain Eukaryota; kingdom Viridiplantae; phylum Streptophyta; class Magnoliopsida; order Asterales; family Asteraceae; genus Centaurea; species Centaurea solstitialis. The sequence continues at coordinate 21,101,296 of CM058047.1, read as the reverse complement.
TTCGTTCATTATTGAGCCATAAATGCAACGGTCATAACTGAGGCTGATTTTTCGATCGTAACGTCTGAGTTATTGATGAGGGACGTATCTTGCTCAAACGGTTGGATTTAAGCTCGATAGACGATGGTTGTGCTTCGAGGTTATCTTGGATAAGCTTTCCTGCAATAAGAGTAAACATGGATATGTATATCGTTAGTTTAATCGTACGATCATATGATGATATCGCACGATTATCTTCGATGACCATTTGTCTTTGTTTGATGGTAGTTATATCTTTATTTCAGGACCTTATCTTAATACAGGAATATCATCCTGAAAGATATCTTACAATTCTAATCGTTCGATCGTTCGATGATAAAATTTCACCCAAAACAATCGACCAAACGAAGATCCCTCTAGCAGGAATGAGTCCCCCATACGATGAAAAACAGCTAAGGATTAATCAAAGAACCAAAAACCGAACTGGTTTTGCTCCTGGATCGGCGCCGGTTTCAAAGGAGGAGGGAGGAGAGAATTTTTTGGTTTGTTTTTCTTGGTGGAATGAATTATGAAAACTGATAAGCCATAGGCTTATTTTATATGGAGGAATTTCCATACAACTCAGTTTCCATAATTAGTTTCATAATTATCTTTGGCAAATATTTTTTTCTTTTCCTTAAAGAAAAATAACTAGATAATTATTTGTATTATTAATTATTATCCTATTATATATTTATTTACCTAATAAATATATAATTCAATAATTAATAAACTTATATATTTATTTATCTAATAAATATATAATTACTAACAAACCTTTAACTTTGGGATTTAGTACGGAAAATGCCCAACTGATTTATAATTAACTATTATAAACCTTAATCTCTCCAAACTGGGACTATCTTATTTATTCGGTTTACAGGTCCTCACAGGTGTGACCCTCGAGTGTCTAGTAACGTTGGATGTGTAATCACTGGTTTGCCAACTTCTGCACATAATTACTAACAGACTCCCACTTGTGCAAGTTGGCAATACCGTCTTGATCACACGGACCTAAGGAGGCCCCTAGACAGGCGCTTAGGCTAACCAGGTTACAAGAACTCTTATACCCAGATAGGTCATTTAAAATTTCCATATGAAAATGACATTAATAAAACAACTGTTCATAAATTGGGTATATCTTGGCTTTTCCCTTTGCAACACGATATTTCATCTATGAGTATGAGCATGGATTAAGTCAACTCTAAATACTCATGATTCTGTTTCTCGACTATCCGACCTCTACTGATAGGTAAACGACAAAGAACTAATCAGTTCGTTTGGGCATGGCCATGCACTTCATCAGTATATTCAGTCAGTCAAGGGGCCCAGAAATATCTCTCTTCGGAGAAGAGGTGCAAATCCCATCTTGCATATCTGCATTTAACACCACAGCTTCCGCTGAATCTAGTCACGCCCTTTATAGCCACCCTGTTACGGCGTAGCGGTTGAACACACTAAGTATCCAGCAGTCCTCATGATATCAAACCGGATACCTCAGGTGATAGGGACAACCACTGTGAGATTCTACTTATGACAAAATCCAAGAAGTAGTCTCAACCGCGGATCACGTCCGATATTTGCTACTCTATCAAATATCTGTGCAACTCCTGGTCTACAACGCTTGTAGCTGTTATTCAACCACTGATCATAACTACCCAGAGGCTCACAATGACTTTAACGCCCTAACGGGTTCCCACCACGATAAGTTGTCACGGACAAATTTCGAATGAAAGACTGGAAACTAGTCTCATTCCTGGATCATAAAACATGCAAAATATAAAAGTGATAAAGAAAATAATTTTGTATACTCCATATTACACTCTGTAATAATAACAAAATTAATAGCATTTCTTAATTACTTTTACGGTGTCTATTCAATGTTTTACTAAAATACTGATTTAAATGAAGTATCACCTAACTTCAGTTTAAACCCTTTGATTAATGTTTACCGTATTAATCAAAGTAACAACCAAAATAATACAAGTTTTGTATCATCTGATACAATCTACTTGATTCTACTAATCTTTGTTTTGCAAACACTTTTAAACAAAGATTAGACTTTTCTTTACCATATTCCATGAACTTGGAGACACTGGAATAACTCCTAGTTTTCCTGAATATGTAAAGTTTAAACTGCAACTTCCCTTAGTTGCTGTGTAGATGAATGATTTCTACCTGAAATCAGATAAAATTTCCATTTACCAAGCTGGCAAATTTCAGGAAATTTATTCTAGTGTTTACGACACTTTTAGAAAGATAATTAATATCTTTAATAATTATTCCAACACATTTTAATTATTGATTTCTCTCGAAGTCAATTATGACCTTATTTAGTTTCAAAGACTTTGAAACTTTCGTTCTACCCTTTTGACTAAAAGATAGATTCGTATATCTTATGAATTTACATCCTTTCTGGATCATGAATTCCGAGATATATATACTAAATCAATAATTTTATCTTTTATTCTTTATCATGCACTAGATAGAGAATAACCTGGGATCCCACTAACCTATATGAAAACCAACTATTACTTAAAATTAACTATTGACTTAGTCAAAACTTGATTACTTAGTCAATTCTATTTCAAGTAATAAACACGAGAATTTTAACATTTATAAAACTTAACTGGATTATATTAAATCCTAATTCCGAAACTTGGAATTTTTCCTAGTTTTATAAATACTGATATTATCAATGATATTTGAAATAATATCCTAAATTCTTCTTAAAACATATGAGTAATAAATTTTGATCATAAAATACTTTCATAATCTTTTACTCATAAATGTTTTATTTAAAAACACATTCCTATAATTATAGTACTTCGTGTGTTTTTGACAGTTTTCATATACATTACTTCAAACTATTTTGATTGAAGCAATACTGTTAGTGTAATAGGCAACATCTCGGATCTAATTTTGAATCAAGTCTAATTTGACTTATACAGATTCAAAATATCATGCATAAAGATATCAAGACAATAGTTTTAAATTTTAAAACCGATAAGAATTCAAAAAACAAAAATTCAAATTTTGGAAAGACAAGATTGTTTTAAAAATTTAAAATTGTCTTGATAATATCTAAAAGTAATCTTGCATGCTGATCCTTGCAATCTGGGCACTTCACTTTTAATGACCACCTGCAAATAAACATTTGCTTCTAGGTGTCAACACACTTGTAAACTAACAAGCGAAAGTGATAATCTGAAGCAGTCACGAATACCTGAGGTGTTTATATCTGCTTCGTAACGCTTCGGGCAGTTATGCCTTCAATGACCGACTTCATGGCACTTGAAGTATTGATTCTCGGTTATTATTCTGTTAGGCTTAACCTTTTTACCCTTGCCTTTGCCTATATCATAAACATTGGGTGCACTCAGGGTAGCCAGAACTTGGCCCTTTCCCTTACTGGTGTTCCCATGCCCACGCTTCTTCTTTACTTCACCATTCTTGACCATAAGCACATCTTTGGTCTTGGTCTCCATCCTCAACTCAATTACTTATAATCTTCAGACAGTGAGTTGAGTATCGTATTTGTTGCTAACTGCAACAAAACTGGGCGACTGAGCCTCTCTAGGTGATTAATGTGCCTCTTTATTTTCATCATCACTAACTGAGGTCCCCTTTTGCCATCTTGCACGCGTTCAGTGCTCTACTGGCATCATAACGCTCTGTGCGTGCTTGCGTCTGAAACATGTCCCTCAACTGGCGGATCATGTTATAGGCATTTGTGTTTATGAGCCTCGTACGAAAAACTGGGCTCATAGTCGCAAGCATAAGATAGCCTACGTCCAGCAAATAATCGGAATGCTTTCTATAAGCGTTCCTGACAGTGACAGTAGCTTTTGCTGGAAGGGCCTTCACCTAGAGGCTTTTCTAGGACATACTACTTTCTCTCGTGTCTGAGCACAATCATCAGACTGTGCTCCCATACGAAAAATTATACCTAGTAAGTTTGTCCTTTCGAGAATGGAGCGAAGAGGGAGTTTATCAGTGTTGGTAATAGTGTTTGCTATCTACACATTTTAAAAACTTTGGTTTTAGTAACTGTGAAAGACTATTTCCAATAAATATCAATAAACCCTTAAATGATCAATTATTGGACTAGGATCCTAATTACATACGCCCTGATGACCGGTGTGTTCACGTCTCACCAGGACCACGTACTAACTAGGTAGGTAAGGACTTTTACCAATCATATCTAACTGACACGACTCCTAGATCTTTTCGGGACAACGGTAATTATCCGTACATGTTTCAGTCCCTCTAAGTGCTTTTTGGCCCGGTACCACCCGGTAAACTTAACAGAACCAAAACAGATCTCACCATTTTGGGACTTGGACACTTTACTCTGGCCGGTACCACCCGGAGATAATTCGCAGAGTCTTGTTAATCCCCTCCAGCTTCGGTTTGAACGCGGTCGTTCAAGGTGTGTTCACTTACAACGGCCGCGTACCTTACGCCGGAGGTGCCCCTAGATGGGTTGCACTCTGATCTATGATTTTCGGGGTTTTTAATTAATTTTGAAAAACCTTTTAGTTCCAGTATTTTTGAAAATCTATAATTTTAAAAAACTGATTGTTTAGAAGGTAACTGATGTTTAAACTAACTGTTTAAACATGCTTGCTATTTTAAAACTAACTGTTTTAAAGAGCACTTGCTAATTAAAAACTAACTGTTTTAATAAGCACACTTGCTAATCAAAACTACCTGTCTTGATAGCATATTTGTTGACCAAAACTAACTGTTTTATCAACTTGCCTTTTCATACAAAACAGTCTTATTATTGAGGTTTTAAATAAAATCTACCGTTTCAAAAAGGTTTATAAAACTGGTAATTTTAATTATAAAACTTGTCCGCTCTTGTGATTTTATCTAGTTTTAAAAAATTCTCTTATTTTAAAACATTTTGATATAATTATAAAATCAAAACCACGCAGTTAATATGTCAACAACCACGCAGTTAGAGCTAACTAATTATAGGTTTGCCTACTTTTATTCCTAAGGACCAATAATGACCTATTTTTCTAAAGGATTTCTAACACCTCGCGTAGCTCCCACAGGCTCCCCGGTATCTTCGTTAGTACTCCAGAAAAGAAAATTTGGGTTTTTCTTGCGTAGCTCCCACTGGCCTTCGGCATTCTCGATGGAACTCCCAAAAAAAGGAAAAATAACTATCCTATGGTCATTATTACAAAGGGGTTGTAAATGGCACGCAGGCCTCCCCAAATTTAATCCAAAAGGTCTAAGTTGGCAAGCCCTATAATAGATATATACGAAAGCATATATATACTCAAGCAACCACGCATTTATATATATTAAACAATATAATAAAGCGATAAAGAAATCCTAGATCCGTTAAAAATTATCTTGTTCCGTTTATCGCAAAACTTGGTTTATAAAACAAACTGTTTATAAACCGAAACTAATATTTTAAACTGAAAACGGTTTTTACTTGAATTATAAAAATACTAAGATTTATAATCAATAAATCTATTTATAAAGCAAAACCGATTTTCTAAAATATTTGCTTTTTATCTAAAAGTTATATCAAAACCCGATCCTCGAACAAACTGGTCGGAAAAATAAACATTGGACCGTAAACTGTGTCGTGGTTTGACCAACTGGTCAAAACATGATACTAGACTTATTTGACCAAACGGGTCAAATAACAGGTTTGATAAAACACAATTTTACTCGGGATAATTATTAACTAAAAATCCCTTAAACATAATTTTATAATATAATGTAACTGATTTATATATATAAAAATATATTATCTAAATAAAATTAATTTGGGTCAAAAAGCTTAAAACCCAATAAACCCTTTTGGGCCATAAACTTGGTCCAAAATACCATGGTTTCGGCCCATTACCAAATTGATAAGTCTGGGCCCCGAAAGATAAAAAAATTTGAGAAACGCTTGAAACCAACCGCTACCTACGATCAACCGGGATATTATCGCCGCTCACATCGTCGTCGATCACCACCGCCTGGTGGCGATTGACCGCCGGTGCCGTCACTGACCATCGTCGTCGTGGCGGCCGCTGGTGGTCGCACTCCTCTCGGCCCACCACTAACTGATGGTTCGGCCGAGCGCCGCCTTGGTGCATTAAGGGATCGGGCCATGGCTTGATTTGGGTATAGACCATGGCCAACCAAGCTAGTGGACCATGCCTTGAACTCTGATCAGGCCACGGCCTAGTGTCGACTCAAGCCACGGCTTGAATTCTGATCAGGCCAAGGTCTGATGGCTGATCAAGCCATGGTCTGATGGCAAGTCAGGCCACGGCCGAGTGGCGAGTCAGGCTAAGGCCGAGTGGCGAGTCAGGCCACGGCCGAGTGCAATCTAGGCCACGGCCTGGTGGTGGTTCGGCCACCATCTGGCGGTCCGGTCGGCTGTTGCCGCCGTACCGCCGCCTCTAGCCTCGGTCGGCGATCGGTGGGTGGTTCGGTCGGCTATCTGCCGCAGTTCCGCCACCGATTCCCACTACCCTGTGGGGTTTTTCCGTGATAGCTTTTTCGACGATAAACATAAAACGATAAAACTGGAAAGTTATAATAGATAATCATTAAATCTTTATACGGAACTGAAAAAGATTTTAAACTGATAAAAATCAAATTTTTTCTCAAACTGATTAAAATTGAATTTTTATACGAAACGATTATCAATAAAACTTTATTCGCAAGAAACAATTTTTAACGGATCTTTAAACAGTTAAAAAGAATAAAACGAATAAACCTGTGGCTCTGATACCACTGTTAGGTTTTTATGCGTTCCTCGTATCAAACTGACACGAAGAAAACTGTGGATTTCAATCCTAACTGGATGAGATACACGACAAAACTTTGTGATCAAACTGATCAATAAGTTTATCGAATCAAACCTAACTGGTTTGATACGTGCGGAAGCGATTTGGATATAAAACCCAAGTATCCACAGATCTTTTCGTTTCAATTATAATAGTAATAGATTTGTTAGAGTGTTACCTGGAATGCTCGAGTTAGATCCACCCGTGATCGACCAAACGAAGATCCCTCTAGCAGGAATGAGTCCCCGATACGATGAAAAACAGCTAAGGATTAATCAAAGAACCAAAAACCGAACTGGTTTTGCTCCTGGATCGGCGCCGGTTTCAAAGGAGGAGGGAGGAGAGAATTTTTTGGTTTGTTTTTCTTGGTGGAATGAATTATGAAAACTGATAAGCCATAGGCTTATTTTATATGGAGGAATTTCCATACAACTCAGTTTCCATAATTAGTTTCATAATTATCTTTGGCAAATATTTTTTTCTTTTCCTTAAAGAAAAATAACTAGATAATTATTTGTATTATTAATTATTATCCTATTATATATTTATTTACCTAATAAATATATAATTCAATAATTAATAAACTTATATATTTATTTATCTAATAAATATATAATTACTAACAAACCTTTAACTTTGGGATTTAGTACGGAAAATGCCCAACTGATTTATAATTAACTATTATAAACCTTAATCTCTCCAAACTGGGACTATCTTATTTATTCGGTTTACAGGTCCTCACAGGTGTGACCCTCGAGTGTCTAGTAACGTTGGATGTGTAATAACTGGTTTGCCAACTTCTGCACATAATTACTAACATATACACTGACCACAAAAGCCTCAAATATTTGATGGATCAGCCGAATTTGAACATGAGGCAGCGACGGTGGCTTGATGTGGTGAAGGATTACGACTGCGAGATACTTTACCACCCGGGTAAAGCGAACGTCGTTGCGGACGCCTTGAGTCGGAATCCAATCGGTGAGCCCATTCGGGGTTTGTGCTTGCGTATGACGATTATGACTCCTTTGTTGGAGTTAATCAGGAAGGCTCAGGAGGAAGCATGTGTTAGACGTCAATGCAAAGCGTGAACGGGTAGTTGGCGAGATTCCGAAGCTGGTTAGGGACAGTCGGGGACTTTTGACGCGCTACGGCAGGATTTGGGTACCTCAGCTGGGGGGTAATCGCCAGATTCTGTTTGAGGAGGCTCATAAGTCCAAATTTTCCATTCACCCCGGGGCTACCAAGATGTACAGAGGTCTGCGAGAGGACTACTGGTGGCCTTGCATGAAGCGGGACGTGGCCAGATACGTGGAGGAGTGCTTGACTTGCCGCAAGGTCAAGGCGGAGCACCAGAGACTGCACGGCAAGTTACAGCCCCTGGAGATTCCGGTATGGAAGTGGGAACAGATCACTATGGACCTAATCACGAAACTTCCCAAGACGCCACGAGGGTTTGATGCTATCTGGGTCATAGTGGATCGCTTGACCAAGAGCGCTCACTTTCTACCTATCCAAGAGAGTTCTTCGGCAGACAAGCTTGCGGATATCTTCGTTCGGGAGATTGTGAGGTTGCACGGGGTGCCAGTGTCTATTGTGTCAGATAGAGACACCCGTTTCACTTCTCGTTTCTGGGAGAGGTTCCAGAAGGAGATGGGTACTAACCTTCACTTCAGTACCACTTTCCACCCTCAGACGGATGGTCAGAGCGAGCGTACCATCCAGACGCTCGAGGATATGCTCCGAGCCTGCGTGTTAGACTTTGGAGGCAGTTGGGACAGGTATCTTCCTTTGGCGGAGTTTTCCTACAATAACAGCTTTCACGCGAGTATTGGCATGCCGCCTTTCGAGATGCTGTATGGTAGGAAGTGTCGGACGCCTATCTGCTGGGGTGAGGTCGGACATCGGGTTTTGGGGAGTACCGAGATAGTACTCAAGACGACTGAGTTGGTGCAGATGATCAGAGAAAGGTTAGCTACCGCTCAGAGTCGCCAGAAGAGTTATGCGGATAAGCGACGTTCAGACCTCGAGTTTCAGATAGGCGACTATGTTCTACTGAAGGTTTCACCCTGGAAGGGAGTGATTCGGTTTAGGAAGAGGGGTAAGTTGGGACCTCGCTTCATCGGGCCATATAAGATTATAGCACGGGTTGGGAAGGTCGCGTACCGTCTAGAGTTACCTGATGAGTTAAAGTTGATCCATAACACCTTTCACGTTTCGCAACTGCGAAAGTGCGTTCGGGACGAGTCAGTAGTGGTACCATTGGAAGATATCCAAATTGACGAGAAGCTCAACTATGTTGAGAAGCCGATAGCTTTGCTAGAGTGGAAGGTAAAGACCTTGCGTAACAAGGAAATCAGGTACGTGAAGGTGTTGTGACAGCACCGAAAGGGTTCGGAATGGACCTGGGAGCCCGAGGTAGAGATGCGAACTCATTATCCGGAATTGTTTGCTGGAATCGAATTCGGGGACGAAGTCTGATTCAAGTGGGGGAGAGTTGTAACGCCCCGGGTTTTCTGGTAAGTTGTTACCTTTCCAAATTAGTTGTACTTAATTCTTTTTTTTTGTTTTTTTTAAAGTTGAGGAACTGGTTCTGATTTGTTTGAGAAGTCTGACTTGCTGGAGAAGTTGGGCTTTCCCTTCCTTTATAACATGAGCTAAAGAAGCCTTAGAGTGATTAGGGGTGCTCAAAAACCCGACAAACCCGATGAACCCGATCAACCCAACCCAACCCGATGCAAAATAAACCAACCCGAAGCAACCCGACGTCTAATCGGGTTGAATTTTTTTCAAGCCGAAGGTATTGGGTTGATATCGAGTTAGCGTCATGCGAACCCAACCCAACCCGACCAACCGATGAACCCAATATTTCTTTATATTTTTTAATTTATTTGATTATTAAGCTCATATTAATATGTACATTAGATAATTACACCATTGTATAGCCTCTTCATATATATATATATATATTATATACACACTATAAATCTATTCTCCATTTCTTTATAACTCTTGTATATGTATATATGTGTGTGTAGTCATATATATGCACACATACACATGAAAATTAAGAAAAATAGTTTTGTGTACGGCAATACCCGGAAGCAATACATAAATCGTCTTTAACATTTTAATTATTCATCATTTTTAGGTTTATTATCGAACTTTAAACATAACCCGACCAACCCGATCAACTCAATCAACCCGAACGGGTTGGGTTGGGTTGGGTTCAACTTTTGTTTGGGTTGGGTTGAAAAAGTTTCAAACCGCCAACATCGGGTTGAATTCTCAAAACGCCCTCAACCCGATCAACCCAACCCGTGTGCACCCCTAAGAGTGATACGATCTATTCAAAAGAAAAACCCTAGCAGCTCTCTCCTCTCCTCTCTTTTTTTTACCATCGCCAGCAAGAGAGAGAGACCGAAGCCTCTCTCACTTCTCCGATCAGACCTTCTCTTTCTCTCTTTCTTCACTTTTCCGGCCAGCAGCATAGGAGACTGAAGTCTCTCTCTTTTCTGATCAGATCTCTCTCGCTCTCGGTATAGCTATCTCTCTCTCTCCTACTCTCTTACTCGCCAACAGCACCAACAGGGGGTTGCCGCCCTCTGTCCAGCGGCCTGGACAGGCTGCTGCACCACCACCCCTTGCGGTGTTGCGTGTGTGTGCTGATGGGTGTGTGTGGTTGTGTACCGTGTGTGTGTGTGCGAGGGTGTGTGTGCTGGTGTGTATGTGCGTGTTATGTATATATATATATATGTGTGCGATCAGTGTGTGTGCGTGCTACAGATATGTGTGCGATCAGTGTGTGTGCGTGCGTGCTACAGATATGTATGTGATCGGTGTGTGTGTGCGTTATATATATATGTGCGATCTACGTGTATGTGCGGGCTGTTTGTGTGTGTATATCCTGTGTGTGTGTGTGTGTGTGTTTAAGGCTGACCGCCGGCAGCAGCAACCAGGGGCTGATGCGGCTGTGTTCTGATTCAACCACCAACGGCTGTGGTTGTTGGTGGTGGCTGCCGGAGGTGGCTAGTTATCGGGTTCGCCCTCATTAGTGAAATTAATCTAGGGTTTTGCGGGTTTTAGGTCTTTCGGGAGTTTCCCGGTTAAATAAGTAAGGTTGCCGCTAGCTAGGACTCAAGGTGAGTTCCTCATCTTGTTATAATGATGTTATATGTTGTTCACTCTTGCTTAATGCGCGGTTACTTGTGTGATAAATATACGTGTCTGTTTATATCGCGATATAGTTGTTTGCATGGTTGTTTATTGTCTTTGGATATTATGTGGTGATTTGACTGGCCTAGTCCCTAGATAAGTGTCACTGGCCTGGATGTCGGGTGCGGGGTGACTTTGTCTAGCCAAAGGTTCACGGTTATTCTTGGATGTCGAGATAGCGTGGCCTTTGGGGTGTCTGGATGTCGGACATCGGACGTGGAGACTCGTGGTCCCCTTAGAGGTACAGGTGTGGTATCGGTTAAGGGCCGGGTCTCCGGGCGCGTTATGTGTGATAACATGTGATTGACTTATGGCATGATGTAGGGATTCACTAAGCATTAGCTTACCCCCCCATCTTTCAGATCTTGCAGGTCCTAGTAACGCGGATACGAAGGGCAAAGGCGTGGCATTACAGTAGTCCCGAAAGATTCCGAACTCCCGACGGGCTTAGATCATCTAGCTTATTAATGATTTTGAACCTGGGTTTTATTTACATAGTCGTTAGGATTTGAATTACGGTCTTGATTACAGTTATTTTTGGCGGTAATGGTCGTTACAACGGTTTCTATACTAAGTTTGGTTTTTAAATGAAAAATTGGTTTGTTTTATTCTTTCTAAAACTGTTAAAATTTTTAGAGCCTTACAGATACATACCTTTATACAGTTGAAGGTGAAAATCGGACATTATGCCGGTTTGATTTTGATACTATCAATGTTGCAACTGAAAACTTCTCTAATTTAATTTTTCGACAAGCATGTGGTTACATTTACAAGGTACCCATAATCACATATCTAATTACATGTTTCTCAAGTTACCCTTTTATTTCAACTTGGGTTCTCTTTTCAGGGAAAGCTAAAAAACGGACAAGATATAGCAGTTCTTGAACGGAGTGGTTCCTTTACAGATTATGAATGTGATATGAATGAAGCATTGGTACTCGTAAAGGTTGAGCATAAGAATTTGGTTCAGTTGCTTGGGTATTGTATTGCAGGAACAAAAGTGTACTTCCTCTATGACTTTGCACCGCATGCAAGTCTACATCACTTGATATTGGGTAAAACAAATTCTTTTGAAATTTACAGCTCTTAATTGATATCACAGTTTGGTTCAGCATTGCAACTCTTAGGGAACTAAATGATGAAGTTTATGTGGTGATTATTATTGTTTTCTTTTTACTTATTTAAGGTCATGTTATGTGATGTTTTTGTTTTGATTAATATCCTTCAATATTAAATATATCTATCTGTTCGTCCATCTATGTTTTGACTTATATATGTCAAACAATGAATTGTAGTCGAAACAATGTATCTTCGGCTTTCAAAAGGGACATTCTTTGATTCTATTAGAGCTTTCTAACTATTCTATAACCCTAGTTACTTATATAAGCTTTCGGTTTAATTTGCCTATCCCAATATCAACCGAGTAGTAAATGAATCATGCAGTTTATCATTGTTTTTGATATTTAACAAGGTTTTATGTCAATATATGTTTTCTTAGTCCTTGAAATACGCGTTTAAATGTGATCATTCATTTGCTATCAAATTCAGCTTTATACTTTACTAAAAATGATCCAGTGTACATCAAATTCTCACTTGTACCACAGCCTAATAGACTTCCTAAGAGCATAGACAATGGTGGAGCTTCTAGAGTGAGTTTTGTTCAAGAAAAGTGGATCCCACATTCAAAAAGTTTGCTTATCATTGGACAAGTGAAAAGGTGTTCTTATCTTGTCAGGGTTTTTCCATTGAGTTTATGTGGCCAATAAGCTTTTCAAATAAGCACCACTGTGGAGGCTCTGAGTGAAAGTCTCCTATACTGACTAGTCAATTCCCAGGGAATACTTTTGGGAACGTTTGGTTCACATAATGGAATTTGATGGAATTGAAATCTATTTAAGGAATTTGCCTTTGAAGGAATCAAAATGGAAATTCTTTAAATTGTAGAATTCAATGGAATTCAAAGGATTCCATCAAGTTCATTTCGCGAACCAACATCACTTAGGAATTTGGTCAAAGGAATTTGTCATTCCAATTCAATCAAATTCCTTTGAATTCCACAAAACAAACAACCCCTTTAACCTTCTTTTATCTAAACTTCATAATAGAATGATAGTTTTTAAGATTATACTCATGGGTTCTGCAATCTGTCTTTGCAGGTGGTAGTCGTGCTCCCATTGATTGGGATGAGCGGTACAAAATATTACTAGGTGTTGCTCAGGCACTTGCTTACCTTCACAACCATGCTCCAATTCGGGTCATACATCCAAACTTTCTGGGTTTTGGTTTTCAAGATGTTTTGAAGTCAACGAGCCTGATAATGTTGTTGTTCATCAGGGTCCTGAGATCAGGTAAAATACACACATATTCATTGAAGAACCATCAATTTAAATCTCAATGTATCTTTAATGTTGTTCCATCAAGGAATCACTGAACCCAACAAAAAGGGCACTCTACCACATTGGTTGTTTGATTTTTTTTAAAGAAAGAAAGTGTTTTCAGAGTGATTTGTCTTTGGTCAAGGAAGTATTTTTGGGGCATCAAGGGAAAGTTTGTATAATGAAGCAATGACTCCCAATTAGACTTGAAGTTATTTTGATTTTGTTTAAAATTTTTGTATTAAAGGAAAACTGCATCTGTTTTTAGAGTTCTCCATTACATGCATGTTTGTGTTTTAAAATGTTTCAACTTATAGCATTTGTTGTCACTAATACTTGACAGGGGATTCATGCCACCCGAGTATATTCTGTATGGCTGTTTGTCAACCAAGACTGATGTCTTCAGTTTTGGTGCGTTGATTTTTGAAATGGGGTTTTTTGGAGCTGGTCGACAACTTGAAGAAATTGTAAGTATTGTTATGGATCAATAGTTTCCTTGTTGTGAATGGCGGGGGTATAAGTGGTATAACTGTAGAGATTTTGGATTGTGGTAGGCTTGGAGAGATTGGTTGGCAGGAATAGCTTCAAATATAAGCGATGCTGACTCAAGTAAGATATCAAGATGTATACACATTGCGGTGTTGTGTACTGAAGCAGATGTAAATGACAGACCAAATATGGATGCAGTTATTGGCATGCTACTTAACACCTCCGATTACCATAATCTTCCTCTTCCAAAAAGACCAATGCTATCATGGAGGATAAGAGATTTTTCGTATAATACGAAACTTGATGACTATGATGTTGGCGGTTGAGGAGTTCAAATCGGAGCTCGGTACGGTCTAGTAGGTAATCTATATCTTCTATAATCTATACATGGAGTCTGTCAGATATGGAAACGATTTGATATAACCATGGCAAACAAAATCATGGGGGATGATTAATTCTAACTAATTACCAATTGTGAATTGCCCGTTTTGGGTTGTGACTTTGGCCTTTTGGGTTTCAACTAATTGGATAGTGCGGATGGTTTTTAAGTATTTGGGGAGTTTTCATTTGATTCCACCTTAAATGTTAGTATGTTACAAACCCGTGAAAATTAACCAACCAAAGTCATTCAATGAATTTGATTTTAAGCATGGTTCATAACTTCATATTGTTTTACATGATTTGTTTGTGTCTATGAATGGTTCATAAAACTTCATTTCGTGTTATTTGCATTTGCTGATTTATGATGGGTACAACAACATTCTGATTTATTAGCAAGGCACACAACAACACAAACCACGAAGCCAAATGATTGAAAAAAGTTGTATGATGCTATTTGAGTGTATCTTCTTATGACATCATTGTGAGTTTGTGATGTATTTTTTTTTATGCAGGGCTGTACTTGAAGATCCCAAAAAGAAAAGAAAAAAATTGCAACAGGATATGTACTTATCAACATATAAATTGCAACCGATGCTTCATTTATATAGTATGCATGATGAATAACTTTGAATAATAAGACGTATTGTTCATCATGTATATATCTGTCGTGATATTCATCATGAATATTTAACACGTTATTCATCTTGAGCACTATACAAAATAAATATAGTTCTTGAGCTATAAAAATACTTAAGGTTATTAAATAAACTTGTTTCTACAGAAGTACGACACCTTTTAACATTATTTATATAAGTTTGGTAGCTTCTTATACAATTTTTGCATAATTTATTTTGTTAAAACATAATCGTTCGCAATACATGTTATAAAACAACATACACTAGATTCGATTAAGGATATCAAAGCATTTTGCTTAAATGTATCTAAATCATCCTCAACTTCAATTAGACGGCTTTGGATACCAAGAAAATATATATATAAAAAAAATAAGCTCCAAAAATGAAACAAACCATGCACATTGGGTTCTTGGATTATGTTATCTTTCTCGTGATAAGGGAAAAATGCAATGAAGTTTGTTTTAAGTTTTTGTTTAGTGTAACAAGTAAAAAAAAAAAAATTCTCAGTAAATATAACACTTTTGAGATTTCCTAATTAAAGTAAGAAACTTTAAAATGTTTTCAATTAATGTCACGACTTTCATAGTTTTCTATTTAATGTAACATCTGATGATGTGAATTTCATCTTCGTAGTCCAGTTCGCTATGAACTGCATCTCTCACATTGCAATCTCCATCTCGGCTCCTGAAACCTCCAATCTCTTCACCTTACACCATCCATCACAAAAATCCACATATCATTTATCTCCTTCTCTCAACCCCGAGAAACCTACAATACACTATTGGGAACTATAAGGATACTATCTTCATAGTTTTAGCATTTCTCCAAATATAGATATTTCTATCTTTTCTCTCTCTTTTTTTTTATATATATAATTTAAACATACATTGTAGCATAGTTGTTGAAGTAAAATTTTAAAAGGTTCAAAATCTCTATTCTAACATAGTTGTTAGAGATGCTCTAAGTTGTTTTAAAGGATGTTTGAAATTGCTTATACATGTAAAATTATGAAAAAACTAATATATTGTATTAAATAAGGTAATAAAGTTAGAATGAATTCACTTATCAAAATTTTATTTTTGGAAGGGTATCCGAGGCTTTGCCCTGAAGGTTCACCGACAGTTAAAGCATGCTATCTTGAGTTAATCCCCAGTGGCCACAATCTGGAAGCGACGGGATTCGAACATGGGGTAGAAGGGTTAACTAGCCACTTCCCCCACAGGCCTTAACCAGCACAGCCTTGTGGTTTATTAAAAACTTATTATCAATACTTGCAAAAAGTTATAAACACTTATACATATATATATATATATATATATATATATAAACACGAAGAGGGTGTTTCGGATTGCTTTTTGAGCTTCAAAAGTGTTTTCGGTCAAAAATGCTTATTGACTTCTATGGTAAAAGGGGTTTTTAAAAAAATTGTTTGGATTAGGTTTTATAGTGTAAAAGTTAATAAGTCAAATAGTCAATAAGTGAAAAAGTGTTTGGATTAAAAAGTAGAGTTAGGTGAAAGGAAAAGCTATAAGCTAAAATCCAAATCAAAAAGCCATATTTTTCTTACTTTTTAAAAATAACTTTTCCCTTTAATATATTAAAAAACACTTTTAAAAAATGCTTCTTAAATATCCAAACATTATTTTTAAGTTATTGAATTTTTAAGAAGTAAGCATTCTTGAAACAAAATCCCAAACACCCCTGAATACTTGCTGGATATTTATTTATTTTGAAAAGAGTAAACATCACTTTTGGTCCCTGTGGTTTGACGAAAATAACGGATTTGGTCCCTAGAGTTTAAAAAATACAGAATTGCCACCCGTAGTATGCAATTTCGTCCGGTTTTGGTCCCCAATGCTAACACCGTCAATTGGGGTTCCGTTATCCACACCCACGTGCAGGGCACACGAGGGTATTTTGGTCATTTTCCCTCTACCCCTCTTTTTAAATAGTGGGACCTCTTAGAAACCCCTTTTTCCCTTTACCTTTTTCTCTCTTCTCCTTCTTCCCGTTGAAATAATTGAAGCTCCATTCCACAACAATGGTGATATGCTTTTGTGGCTCGACTGCAATTGTTCGCACATCGTGGACAAACAACAATCCAGGAAGAAGATTCTATTGTTGTCCTACTAGTGTACGTACTATATTTCTACCTTATGTCGATTTGAAATACCCTAACTGAATCTATGTATCTCCACTTGTCCAGGGCTCCAACTGTCGATTTATTGGCTGGGTTGATCCACCAATGTGTCCCCGAGCCGTTCAAGTAATTCCTGGTTTGTTAAGGTCAATGAACGTTCTTGAAGAAAGGATTAGGACAAAGGAAAATGAAGTTTGGAGGCTGAAAATAGTGTTGTGCTGCAGTTGGATTATTTTTGTTTCCTTCTTTCTTGTCTTTTGACCTATGTTGTCGGAATGGTCAGACTTATGTTGTTTTTGTAAGTTTCCTATGTAAGATGTTGTAATGGTGCAAAACAATGCATGTGTTTTTTGGGGAATTTCATGTGCTTAACAATGGTGTTTTTTTTGAAATTTCAATGCTTATCAATGGTGCAAAACAATGTAACTGTTCTAATGTTGTTTAACAATGAATTACCAATTGACAAAAATCATATTGACATGCATACTAAGATGCATTTCAGAACAAAAACCATATAAGATACATTTCAAAAGAGAATACATAATTAGATGCATATAAGATTCATCTAAAGTTCCAAACAAACCATACTAAACTGCATTACCAAAACATAAACCATACTAAGCTGCATTACCAAAACATAAACCATACTAAACATGAACTAAGATGCATATAAGATTACCAAAACATAAATCATACTAAACATGAACTAAGATGCATATAAGATTCATCAAAAGTTCCAAATACACCATACTAAGCTGCATTACCAAAACATAAACCATACAAAAGTGGTCCAAGACCAAGTGTTTCAATCACCAACAGTTTAAACAACACCAAAAACCATAGAGCAAGTGTTTGAAGCACCAAAAACAACAAAACATAAACCACCCAAGTGTTTAAAACAGCAAAACATAAACCATACTATGCAGCTCTGTCCTCTTGACCTTTGCATGACCTGGAGTTGTGCCCCTTTTTCTTGCATTTGCTGCAGGTAACAGTTGTTCCTTGCCTTCTTAGCTTTGACCCCTTAACCATTGGCTCAGTCAACTCTTGAGCTGACTTCCTTCTTTTCTTTTTTGGTCTTCCAATTGGAATGTGATGCTTAGGAGCCGTAAGAGTGTATGGACAATCAGACACTGGCCAAAGTGATCTCCCATTGATTGGAAAAACCTTGAAGGCATAAACAACCTTCCAAGTAGCAAGCCTATAACAAGGGTGCACCCAATCCTCAGGAATCCCCACATCTTCACCATTTGCTGCCATAAACCAAAGTGTTGCCACTGCATGCCTACATGGGATGCCACACAACTCCCATTTTCTGCAAGAGCATTCCTTTTTTTTAGGGTATACAACATACTGGTCCCTCCATTGTGCACTCACCTGATAATGATCTCCCCCATTCCATACCACTGTATATTGGCTAGCTTCAGTCTTCACTTTATTAAACAATTTTGTTGCTTGGGGTGTAAGAGGACCATCTGACTTGTCAATTTTGGCTTGTACTTTTGCTATCCTCTTCATCAAATACTCTCTGATGAACTCTAATGCCATGATGATTGGCTTGTCTCTCCCATCAACCAATTGGCGATTAAAAACCTCACACATGTTGTTTAGTAACACATCACAGTGACTTCTACCTATGTTTTGACATAAAAATGATGTTCAGTACCAAATATATGGCATATCTAAGATAAAATGGCATAAGATAAAGTGGTTCAAATACCTGTGAAATGGGACCTTGTCCAAGTATGAGGTGGAATTTCTTTCAGCCAGTTGTATGTTGCTTGATTCACAGCCCTTACATCTCCCATACATTTGTTGAACTCTGTAACAGTTGTTGCTGTACCACACTTCCACAACAGATCTGTATACTCTTTCCCTCTCCAAGATTTCTTCATGTTTTCCTGGATATGCCTCAAGCAATATCTATGCTCTGCACTAGGAAACACTCTAGCAATGGCTGGTATAATTCCCTGTTTAACAAAAACAAAAAAGAAATCAGATCTGTGTAATGGTTGTATGTGTAAAACTAAGATTTAGTAACAGATCTGTGTACCTTTTGTCTATCACTGATGAAAGTGAAGTTTGAGTTTCTATCAAGACCAAGATCATCACCCAAGTACTCTAAAAACCAAGCCCATGAGTCTGTACACTCAGATTCCACTATGGCATAAGCAACAGGGTATGTTCCATTGTTTGGATCTACCCCAACTGCAGTCAAGATCTGTCCAGGGTAAGGCCCTTTCATAAAAGCTCCATCTAAACCCAGTATCTCCCTTTGACAAGCTTTGAATCCTTGTTTCAAAGACCCGAGGCATACATATATCCTCTTGAACTTCCTGCTATCGACTCCTGGATTTGGCTCAATCTCAACTTCAAGCTTAACTGTTGTATCCGGGTTTGTTCTCTGCAATTCCAGAACATAGTTCCTCAACCAAGAGTATTGTAGGTTGTAGCTACCCATGACCCTGTTTATTACGATGGTTTTGGCTCTAAATGTTTTCTGCCTTGAAACACCAAGTTGAAGCTTTCTTTCCAATTGTTCTTTAAGTGCTCCCAAGGGAACTGTAGGGTTAGGACCAACAATTTCTTCAATCTGCTTTGAAAGAAAAGAGGCAGTGCACTGTCTTACTTTTCTTTGTTGGAGGCATTTATGAACATTTGTGTAGGTTTTGACCACCCAAGTTCTCTCATTGGTTGTAGTGGAGATATGCAATATCCAAGGGCAGGTGGGCCCACTTCCCTTTAATTTGTTTGACTCTTTTGACTTTTTTGCCACAAAAGAACTACCCTCACCACCTTCATTTGGTACCTTCCCTATGCATACAACCCGTATCCTCTTGTTATCATTCTTAACAAGCTTAAGGTCTCTTCTAGTTTCAATTGAATGCAAACGTATGGCAGACTTAATATCCTCTTTGTTGCCAAATTGTTGTCCCACATAAAAACTTGGCTTGCTACCTTGTGGAATTGGTTGTTGTTTTCTTAAAGCTTTTAACTTTCTCTTCCTTGGACCTTCAAACTCAGAATCTGACCCACTATCAAATTCATCAAAGTCCATTGCGTAGTCATCTGATTCCACACTTGCATCATCATCATCCTCAACTACTTGCTCAGTTTGCCCAATCCATTCTGCCTCCCAATCTACAGCTGAGTTAAAGTTTGACATATCCACAGCATCCTCTTCTACCTCATCTACCTCATCTGCCATGTAATCACTATCTATTTCATCATCTACTTCATCATCCACTTCATCATCTACCTCATCATCATTGTGTATCCCCGTATCTCTGTTTGGGTGCAACTCTTCATTATGCATCTCTGTATCTGTATTCCAAAAGGGGTCAAAGTCTTCATTGTGCATCTTTGTATTCGAAAAGGGATCAAAGTCTTCATTGGGGTCAAACTCTGGAATGTATCCTTGGTCAACATTATCTTGTGTAACGGTCTCTTGTGGTACACGATCAACATTCTTTTGTACATGATCTTGTGTTTCAGTCTCTAGTGCAACATGATCAACAGTCTGTTGTGTTTCAGTCCCTTTGGCAACACCCTGTTTCTGCCCTTCACTCCCTACCTCTATTTGACTCCATCCTAGTAGTAATTTCTTTTTACAAGAGGAACTACCACCTTTTTTGGACACTGACCTAGTTGGTTCCTCACCAGGAAGTTCATCAATGACAACCTTACATTGTTGTGGAGATTTTATGTAAGTACTTAAAGTTGTCCTCCAATGCTCTATATAAACCTCAATGACTTTGTATCTAGTAGTGTACTTCAACAAAGCAATAACATCTGCATCATTCCCTAGGGCATGGAGGCCATAATCTAGGTCACTATCTGGGATCAGAAAATGGTACCACATTGGATGCACACTAGTATACCCTACCTCTGTAATCATTGTGTTAAGTTCATGGACACTAAACTCATCACAATCAACAAAATCAATGAAGTTAACTTTACCATTTAAATATTTCCTTCCTGGACGTTTCGTAAACATCCCACCATGATTGATTTTGATGGATATCATATCAGGATGGTTTTCTGCAAAAGTTTGAAACAAAAAAAAAAACCCTGATTACTTAAAAGAAAATGATGTTAAAACCCTAAAATTTAATGGAAAATGATAGACATTTGCTTACCATAAACATAATATGGATCAAAATCTTCATGGAGTTTACGTATTTGCCACATTGTCGGACCCATATGGAAGCTTTTGTGAAGAGCTTGAACACAGTTGGCGGGGAAGATGAATGAGCAAACCACAGGGACGATGAATGAGAAGGGTTTCAAAGAAGTTTACTCTTTATAAAGAGGGGTAGAGGGAAAATGACCAAAATACCCTCGTGTGCCTTGCACGTGGGTGTGGATAACGGAACCCCAATTGACGGTGTTAGCATCGGGGACCAAAATCAGACGAAATCGCATACTACGGTGGCAATTCTGTATTTTTTAAACTCTAGGGACCAAATCCGTTATTTTCGTCAAACCACAGGGACCATTATCGTAATTTACTCTTTTGAAAAATATAGTAATATATTTCTTTAATAAAGTTATGCCGTTGGAAGTTTCTGTTGACAACGAAATCCAGAATTTCATCTTCTTCTTCTTACGGCGTTGCAGCTCGACATCAATGGCGGCAACCCATGGAGATCAAAAAGAGATTTACAAAGTGAGCAGAGATTGTTGGGATAGTTACCTCGTGACTTAGAATCTAACATCCTCACATCCATGTAAGTTTGAAGTTTCTTCCAATTTGATCATATACTAATTCTAGGGTTTTAAACTGATTCATATCTGGAATTGATTAAAAAAAATGTAATCATCAAACCTTTCTCTTAATAGTAACAATGCTAGTCAGTCATTTATGAAGTAACTGTTTCATTTCATCTTTGTGGAATATGTTTTATAGAGTCAAGCCTATATAAAATGTTCCTATCGCATCACAGGAAAATAAGGTGGAAATTATGCATACTTGATTGTTCAAATGCGGCTGCTAACCGCGTAGAATTTAAAGTCTTGATAAAACTATGACCCTACTTCACATATTATATATCTCTCTATAGTATAAGACTATAACTATGACCATATATATATTTTGGAGATGCTATCCAGACCCCCTTTCTTTCTAATTCATATAACCATATATTCGCTATGTCATTTCTGACTGCCCAGGAGCCTCCTCAATCCTCCTCCTTATCATTTGAGCCACCACAACCGTGCCGCCGGTTTACAATCTCGGAGATTGAGATAGCAACCCGGAACTTTGATGACTCATTGGTGGTCGGGAGTGGGGGGTTTGGCAAAGTCTACAAAGGAACCATCACTAATAATAATAATAATGGGGAAAGTCTTTTGGATGTTGCCATTAAGCGGCTGGGAGAAACTTCTAATCAAGGAGCGGTGGAGTTTCGGGCTGAAATTGAGATGCTTTCTAACCTAAGACACTGCCACTTGGTCTCTTTGATTGGATACTGTAACGATGGGCAAGAGATGATCCTTCTTTACCAATATATGCCTCGTGGAACCCTTGCACATCATCTCCACAAACGTGGGCTTCCTCTAACATGGGTGCGAAGGCTCAAAATATGCATTGGAGCCGCACGTGGGCTACATTACCTTCACACAGGTACAGGTATAAAGCACGGAGTTATACATAGGGATGTGAAGAGCTCAAATATATTGTTAGATGACTGTTGGGAAGCTAAGATTTCAGACTTTGGTTTATCCAAAATAGGTCCAACGAATCAGGCTTGTACATCCGTTAGCACTTTGGTGAAAGGCACGTTTGGATATCTAGATCCAGATTATGTATATACTGGTCGGTTGACGAGAAAGTCTGATGTCTATGCTTTTGGGGTGGTAATGCTTGAGGTCTTGTGTGGAAAACAAGCAGTGGATAGCAGTCTTGATGAGGAGCAATGGAGTTTGGCGATATGGGCTCAAGACTCCATCAAAGAAGGTAGGCTAAAGCAGATTGTTGATACTAATATAAGGGGGATAATATCCCCTAAATGCTTAAAGGAGTTTGCACGACTAGCAGATTGGTGTTTGCAGAGCCATGTGAAGCAACGTCCAACGATGGCTGAGGTTGTCATGGGCCTTGAGTCTGTCCTGGCCTTACAGGAGAAAAGTAACAATACCTTGCAGCCTGCAGCCATGACAATATTTGGCAGACAGGTACCGAAGCTTATTTTCCCTTCCAATCGGGAACACTCAGGTATTATGTTTTCTTTCAAACCGGGCGTTTCTCATAGTAACATTATTTAGGATTTGTGCTTAGCATCCATCATTAGCTATTATTCAAGGGCATTGTTGTAGGACTAAGGTAAACTTTGTGACTTCAACTATTTTCGACCTTTAGTTGGTATAGAACTTTGGAAATAGTTCATTTGATCACATTATATACGCTTAAGTACACATACTATTGACCCATGCATTTATTTCATCCAACATTGTTGTTTACCCAACTCAGATAATAGGCTACTTATATTAGATGACCTATTCTTCAATATCCTATCTTTCTTCTATATATCTAGTTGTAACAGTTTGTTATCGTTGAACTTGTAGTTGGAGGTAGAAGTTTAAAATCCTTGGATATATACCTTTCTACAGTTGGAGGTGAAAACCAAATATTGCGCCGGTTTGATTTTGATACTATCAATGTTGAAACTGAATGCCTCTATAATGTAATTTATGAGGATACCTTTGGTTACTTTTGCAAGGTACCCCATAATCATATATCTAATTACAAGTTTTTTATGCTCCTTGTTTTCAACATGGTTTCCTTTTTCAGGGAAGTCTACAAAACGGACAAGAAATAGCAATTCTGCAATGGGCTTATTTTTCTACTGATGATAAATTTCTTATGAATGAAGCATCGACACTCGTAAAGCTTGAACATCCGAATGTGATTCAGTTGCTTGGATATTCATTGCAGAAACACAAGTGTACTTCGTCTATGACTTTGCACCGTATGCAAGCCTACATGACTTGATAATTGGTAAAAATATTATTTTGAAATATACATTGCAGCCCTCTAGGAACTCATGGAGTTTAAGAGCAAGTAATCACTATCCTGGGTATTGACTGTTGACTAGTCAATATAAGAGGTTTTTTTACTTGGTATAAGCAGGTAAAGTAAACGGCCATTTACCCAAACGCTTACACAACATAGTTGTCAGTAGCGAATAGCGATAAATAGCGATAGCTTACTGATATGCTACGTGGTATTTAATATTTAGCGATAGCCTTCTAAAAGATAAATTATATATTTATATATTAATACATTACCTTAAAAGTCTTAAACCATTATATATATTAGTGAACAAAACATAATATTAAAGTGTCTTAAGTCTTAAACTATTATATATATATATATATATATATATATATTAGAGAGCAGATCGCCGGAGGCAGATCGCCGTAGGAGGCAGAGAGCAGGTCGACGGGAGCTTTTTTTTACCATTCTAAAGTTAAAAGTTAAAACCCCAGTATTTTATCAAAGTAAAAAAAAAATTAATAATTACAAAAGTACCATCGCTATCTCTATATACCTGATTCATATGGTATCAAATTCAATTCTACTTTACTCAAATTGGTCAATGTACATCAAATTTCTGCACTCCCGCTCCGTTTATTTATCTTTCTTGAGCTACTAACCGACTCAAAATTCCCTTCTTTTATCTAAAGACTTTATAATACCATGAATAGTTTTTTAAGGTTATATTCATGGGTTATGCGATCTGTCCTTGCAGGTACTACTAGGCTTGTTCCGTTGATTTGGGATTCACGGTACAAGATATTACTAGGTGTTGCTCAGGCACTTGTTTACCTTCACAAGCATGCTCCCATGCGGGTCATACATTCTGATGTAAACCTTCTGAACATTTGGTTAGATGAAAGTTTGGTTCCGAAACTGTCCAGGTTTCAGTTTTCAAGATGTTCCAAAATAGACGAGCCTGATTATATTGACGTTGATGTGGTTCGTGGGACTGGCAGGTAAAATATGCAGTTATTCATTGAGAAACCATCAAATTTAAATCTCAATGCATCTTTTTTGAACCCTTACATACGTTTTTGTTTCATTTAGGAATCCGTCGGACCAAACAAAAAGGACTTCCTTATAACCACAATGGTTTCTTGATTTTCTAAGAATATGTTTTGTTCTCATAAAGCAATTTGTGTGTTGGTGCTGTTTCCATTTGTCATGGAAGTGTTTTGGGGAAATTTTGTATTATGAAGCAATGAGTCCCATTAATTTGAGTGATTTTGTTTACATTTTGTGTGCATCTGTTTTTTAAAGTTTCTCCTTGCATGTATGTTTGTGCTTTTCTGTTTCAAAACGTTTTAATTTCAGAGCCGTCGATTGGCATGTTAAATCTTGGTTTTTGAACAAGGTCTCCAAGATTTTGGGGCCTAATTTTACTTGTGTTGAGTGTCAAGATAGATATATAGCCCAAATTGAGAACCTACCTCAGTGAACACCTATCTAATTTTTTTCGTGATCAAAAGCTGCTGTATAATTTCAAAAGTTGTCAATCAAAAACTAACATCTATTTGATATTTTTCTCACTTTGTCATTTTAGACGTTTTTGTTGTTTTAATTTGCAAGAGTTGCATGATACATTTTTTTTATATTTTATTTTGTTTATTACTCATTTTAGACAATCTATAGTCCTAGTACTGGTGTAACAGGGCCTCCAGAAAAAAAATTAGGACTGCCCTGTTTAATTTATACTGTTTGTTGTTGCTAATATATGCAGATTTGACAGACGTTTCATAGCACCCGAGTGTAGTCAAACCGGCCATATGTCAACCAAGGTTGATGTCTTCAGATTTGGTTTCTTGATTTTACAAATGGTATTTCGGCAGCCATCTGTTGAAGCCTTGAAACAACTTGTAGGAGGAAGTGTAAGTATACTTATGGATTAATAGTTTCTTAGTTGTGAATGGTGGGGGTTGGTATATATAACTAAAGACATCT
The DNA here is from genome assembly GCA_030169165.1 of Centaurea solstitialis. NCBI lineage: Eukaryota > Viridiplantae > Streptophyta > Magnoliopsida > Asterales > Asteraceae > Centaurea > Centaurea solstitialis. Next base: position 21,075,245 of record CM058047.1, on the reverse strand, counting down.
TGGATTGTTGTAGGGTTGGTGGAGAGAGGAGTGGGCTTTAAATATAAGTGGTGCTGCTGATTGGAGTCAGATGTGTAGGTGTATCCACATTGGGTTGTTGTGTCTTGAAGAAGATTCAAATGAGAGACCAATTATGGATGCAGTTATTGGGATGCTACTTAACACCTCCTCCCATTACCATACTCTCCCTCTTCCAGAAAGACCAGCCTATGATCTTGGGAAGACAATGGTGGGGAAGTTGAGAAGTCTGAATTAGAGTCTGAGGACTACGATGTTGGGGCAGTTGAGGAGTTCAAATCAGAGCTAAGCCCGCGGTAATGTCTTGTAGGTAACCTATTTCTTCTATATTACATACATAGATATATAGGGAAGGTTCAAACATGTCAATTTACTGAAAAAGTGAGGAGCAATCTCAGCCACTCATCTTGCGGTTACGGTGGACGTGATCACGGAGGATTGACGCTAGGGATGCAAATGGGGAGGGGAATCCCCGCTACCCGCGGAGATCCAACCCAAACGGAGAGAGGAACCCCCGCTTTAGCGTGTAATGGGTCGGGGATGGAGCTTGATTTTCTTACCCGAAGCGGGGACGGGTATAATGGTATCCTCCCCGTTTAAGACCCGATATATATATATATATAGAATCAGAGGAAAGTTCAAATGTGAACCACTTTTTGGTTGTAAACGTGAGGATAGCCGAGAGCGCGACACGTGGCGGCTTTGAGTGTGGTCCCCCCTTTTAATTCAATGCCCTCCCATGAATCGCGCCTAGTCATCCGCCGTGGACCTGACGTGGCGCCTAGTCATCCGCCACGTGTCGCGCTCTCGGCTGTCCTCACGTTCACAACCAAAAAGTGGTTCACAGTTGAACCCACCCTATAGAATTAAGTTCAAACAAGAACAAAACCAATTTGCAAGAATGAACGAACCAACAAAATCACACGTGATTTTGTGCATGGACGCCCACTCGCCCTTGTCGGAGCGTGGCCTACACACGCTTTTCCCATCGCAGCACAAAATCACATGTGATTTCCTTGGTTCCTTTGTTCTTGCAAATTGGGTTGTTCTTGTATGAACCTCCCTCTATATATATATACACATATATATAATACTTATGACATAGGTTATAGCATCTACTCCAATAAATATAAAACTTACCAGTAAGTTGATATATATAGATATATAGTTGATGGTATATATAGATTGCTCCTTGCTTTTTCTAAAAAGTTGTCTTTGTTGACCGAGATGACTGGTTGAGATTGCTCCTTGCTTTTTCTAAAAAGTTATATTTTTCGTAAGAACCTCCCTCTATATAATATAAAAGAAAGAAGATACCAAATATTTAGTATGCCGAAAAGTTGAAAAATCTCAACCCAATCCAATTTGTTGGTCGGGTTTCTGCTAAGTTATATACACCAATTTTTTTTATTTTCTTGGACAGGTAAAGGTGTAATGGTATAGAAAACTTACTGAGGTGGTAACTAAGGGGGCTCTTTGTTGCAAATCAACCAAAGGCCCTGTCTAGATGCCGTTTCTTGTGTGGTATCCATTCTTCTATACACCTTTCAGTATAATACATACTTCTTCATCTTTTATGTAATTTTGCTTCTCTATTCACAATAGAAATGCTTATGCTTAGGCATCTTTATCATTTTCTTGAGGTATTTCCACCTGGTTAGCAACAACTTATACTAAAAAAAAGGATTATCCACCTCTTTAGTTTGGAAAAATAAACTTATATAGGCACCCCTCTCTTTCAAGAGGATTCGCGGCATGTCAAGCCCTGGTAAGGTTCTTCGCTTTGCATCGAATTAAACCACATGCTCCACTGCTTGTGCGGGCTCCCATCAATTCTTTTGAGTTTCATTCTTGCTAACGTACTCCCCAGGCGGGATTCTTAACGCGTTAGCTACAGCACTGCTCGGTCGATACGCACATCGCCTAGTATCCATCGTTTACGGCTAGGGATGCAAACGGAGGCGGATAGCAGCGGGGACTATAATACCCGTCCCCGCCTTCTTATATCCACACCCGTCCCCGTCCCCGCCCCATCAAATCCCCATCAGAGTCGGGTAAGAAAATCCCCATCAATTTTGTTTTATTAAATTTGAAAAAATTGAATCATAAAACAAGAATCATAATAATTAAAAGTTCCATAATTCATTTCGCAAACACCACAAAATACAAAAAGATGATTACGACCTTAAGTTTGATAAAAACTAACGCAAAAATCAACTATGTATATAAACTTACGAGTAAGTTTATATAAATATATATATATATATATATATATATATATATATATAATCGGGTCTTAAACGGGGCGGATACCATTATACCCGTCCCCGACCCATCCCCACTTCGGGTAACAAAATCAAACTCCATCCCCGACCCATTACCCGCTAAAGCGGGGATTCTTCTCTCCGTTCGGGTCGGATCTCCGCGGGTAGCGGGGATTCTCCGCCCCGTTTGCATCCCTATTTACGGCTAGGACTACTAGGGTATCTAATCCCATTCACTCCCCTAGCCCATGTTCCGAATTCAACGGTTTTAATAAATCCCCTACAGTAGTTCGTCTTGGACCAGATCTAGAACCATTCTCAACAGTTTGTGTAGCCATAAATCCTATTGTATTCATTGAAATCTGTTATGTTTTAAATATTTCTTGCTGAGAAATGCAGAACGAAAAAAGTGAAACAAAACCTTGATACCAGGGCGCAAATGGTTACGTAGAAATCTCTCCTATGCAATTCTCATGTCTCGTTTCTCTTCACCACATAAATACACATCCAATTGGAAAGAATGTGAACTTAACCACAAGGGTGGTGGCATACTGGCAAAAGATCCACCCAAGTTTTAGTCCAAGCTTTAGCATCCTGTGGCCAGACTAAGTCTCAAACAGCTATAACTTAATTTCCAAATTATCAAGGATGTAGTCTAAGCAAAGCCTAGATGAACCTTTTCCTAGAAAAAAAGAAGAATGTGAACGTGAACTAAATAATTTAAAAATATAACAACGGGATATGTTGTAATTGATGAGACGAAAGATCGTGTGCGAATAGGAGTTAAGGTCAGAAATGTAACAAGGGATTTGGACCGTTGATTACTTTTAATCTCACACTCGGTCATGAATTGTCTTTTAGAGAGGAATTGATTTCGTTTATCTTATTAATGTCGACCTAATGTTCATATTAAGAGTATTTTTGAAGGTAATGCTATAATTTTGTACAATGGAGTATCAAAAGTTAAAATCTTAAAAACATGTAATTGGAAATGTCCGTGAAGACTTGTATAAACCTGCAATCAATTTACAATAGGATTTGTAACACTAATTTTTTTTGAATGACAACAATTTTATTAAAACCAACCAGATACACAACTGAACATTCCCAGTTTGCTAGACGCAACTTCGATCAACATCTTACAAAACTATTACGAAACCCATTTAAAATAGGTCTAAATGCCCCATCCCATCTTAATTAATAGTCAAATAAAGATTGTAAAATAATATTTATTAATAATTTATAATAAATAGTCATGACAAATTGTATATGTACTATTTTCACCAAAATGTATCCAACTATACCCGTATTCCTATTGTGTGTATCCAACTTCAAAATGGGTTATTGTGTGTACTAAACTTTCAATTTGGTTTATTGTATGTAATGGTTTACCTGGTAACTTGTTTATGTTGATATGTATCAGGTTATTGCTATGTGGCATCTAACGTGGCATTATCTTCTTCATCAAAATTAGGGTTATTCATTAGGGTTTTGTTCAAATTAGGGTTTTTCATTATGGTTTTTGTTCAAATTAGGGTTCTTGATTTGGAGAAGAAGATGACGATTGGATTTATAACCCTTCATCACCGGCAGCCACCATCCGTCACCGTCGACCGCAGCCATCTACTCTTGCTACCACCGACGATCGCTACCATCACCGCCGTAGACCACCACACACCATCATCTGCTGCTGCTACGTCCGTGATGCCTAGGGGTGTAAACGAGCCGAGTCGAGCCGAGTATCAGGTAGTTCTAGTCGAGTCGTTAGTATCTCGAGTCGAGTTTTTTTCGAGTCGAGTATTGACGGGGTTCATTCGAGTCAAGTTTTTAACCGAGTTTTGACCGAGTCGATTTCGAGTAGCTCGCGAGTTTTCTTGTATTAAGCCGAGTCGAGCCAAGTATCAGGTAGTTTGAGTCGAGTAGTTGGTATCTCGAGTCGAGTTTTATTCGAGTCGAGTTTTGACCGGGTTCATTCGAGTCGAGTTTTGATCGAGTTTTGACCGAGTCGATCTCGAGTAGCTCGCGAGTTGTCTCGTCTCATTTACACCCCTAGTGATGCCTCCACTAACCGCTGCAACTACCACCGTCAACCACCACCCCTACACCACCTTCATTGTCGGTTGACTACCATTACGCCACCGCCACCATCTCCGACCTCTATTTCACCTTCTTCGGCGACTCCCCCTCAGCCCCAATTCTTCTCCAATGCATCTGGGTTTTGATTTTGGTTTTGATTTAGGGTTATCAGGTTTAGAGTTTAGGGTTTCAAATTGATGCATTTTGGTGGAGATGATGGGTTTAGAAATGGAGAAGAATATGACATGGAATCCACATGGCACCCACATGGCTTCTTTTGAATTGGGTGACTGGCTAAGGGTTTAGCAGGTAAACCGTTACATACAATAAACCAAATTGAAAGTTTAGTACACACAATAACCCATTTTAAAGTTGGATACACATAATAGAAATACGGGTATAGTTGGATACATTTTGGTGAAGATAGTCCACTATATACCAAATAGTAGTTATTGATCTCATGTAAAATAATAAGTGTAGTGTTTTAGTTATAAAACAAAGGAAAAAACTAAACAATTGGTATAATAGCATGTTTAAGATCCACTTGATTATTAATTACTACGGGATGGGGCATTTAGTTAGCATGATAAAATTAGAATCTATTAAAAAAATTTGACTTTAAATGAATTAAAATGCAATTTGGCCACGCACTTTGATCAATTAGAAATTCAATTTTTCATTTAAGCCAATGAATGATGAATTAAAGGGTTGACTAATTGCGGAGAGGCTAAATGCACCAATTGATTTGCTATCCACACCTAAAAAGGGAATTGTTCCTCATACACATATCAACATCAAATAACACTTTTTACATTTTTAATGCAGTCACACCAGTTCCCAATATATTCTCACCTTTATTAAAATGGTGCATTTAGGAACCCCTGACTCTATATACACCCTTAAATTTGCTAGATGTACCCGGATAAAGATTACGATGTTCGTATTCAGTACCATCTCGGTAAAGCGAATGTCGTAGCCGATGCCTTAAGTCGAAAACATGTGGGTACACTTTCTTGTTTAGTCGTACCACCTCAAATAGAAAAAGATTTGGAGCGACTTGAGATTCAATTGTGTCCTTATGGTAGAGATGGATGGTTGGCTATACTTACCTTTGAGTCATCGTTGATCTCTAGGATTAAGGAAGCTCAACAGTCAGATGGGACTATGGGCAATTCGACAAAAAGTTGAAGACAGGTCATTAACATAATTCAACGTTGATGACCATGCCGTAATATGGTATCAGAATCGATTATGTGTTCCCAATGTGTCTGAACTTCGAGATGCGGTTCTCCGTGAGGCACACAGTTCTCCATTCTCTATTCATCCTGGATCTACAAAAATGTGTAGGGACCTTAAACAACATTTCTGGTGGAACGACTTGAGAAAGGATGTTGCTGATTATGTATCTAAGTGCCTCACATGTCAAAAGATCAAAATAGAGCGTCAACGACCAAGCGGTTTGCTTCAACCGTTGGAGATACCAATATGGAAATGGGAGCATATCTCGATGGATTTTGTTACCGGACTTCCGAAAACATTTAGACGCCACAACGCCATATGGGTCGTCGTTGATAGGTTAACTAAGTCGGCTCATTTCTTACGTATTCACGAAACGTACTCCATTAGTAAGCTTGCCGAACTTTTTCAGAAAGAGATTGTTCGACTTCATGGAACTCCTGTGTCGATAGTTTTTGATCGCGATCCTCGATTTACATCTCGATTCTGGATCGGATTACATAAAGCTTGGGGTACCCGATTACGTATGAGCACCGCTTATCATCCACAAACGGATGGTCAGACTGAACGAACCATTCAAACGCTCGAAGACATGTTGCGAGCTTGTGTTTTAGAGTGGTCAGGCAATTGGGACGAATTTCTTAACTTGGTAGAATTTGCCTATAATAACAGTTGGCAATCGTCCATTAAAATGGCTCCGTTCGAGGCTTTATATGGTCGTCGTTGTCGTACTCCAATTTGTTGGGATGAAGTTGGCGAGAAACGTATTGAAGGTCCCGAACTCGTACAAATTGTTAACGAAAAGGTTGAAGTGGCTAAACGAAATATGCGTGAGGCTCAATCTCGCCGGAAAAGTTATGCCGATCAACATCAACGACAACTTGAATTTAAAGTCGGCGATCACGTTTTTCTTAAGGTCTCTCCTACATGCGATAACCGTCGATTTGGAGTTAAAGGTAAACTTGGCCCACGTTACGTCGGACCGTTCGAAATACTTGAACGTATAGGAGAAGTTGCGTACAAATTGGCTTTACCTCCACAAATGTCCCACATCCACGATGTTTTCCATATATCTCTTCTCCGTGGGTATAACTATCATCCCTTGCACGTTATTGGAGATGCTATCTAGACTTCCTATCTAATTCATATCATTATTGACTATGTCATCTCAATCCTCCTCCTTATTATTAGAGCCACTACAACCAACCATATCGCCGGTTTACAATTTCAGAGATTCAAATTGCAACCCGGAACTTTGATGAGTCATTGGTGGTCAGGAGTGGGGGTTTGGCAAAGTTTACAAAGGGACCATCACTAATGGGTGGAAAGTCTTTTGGATGCTGCCATTAAGAGGCTTGAAGCAACTTCTAATCAAGGGGTCATGGAGATGCTTTCTAAGTTAAGACACTGCCACAGTGCCACTTGGTGTCTTTGATTGGTTACTATAATGATGGGAAAGAGATGATCCTTGTTTACCAATACATGCCCTTTACCAATACATATATAAAAGGAAGAAGATGTTGAAGAGGTGATGTGGCTCAATCAAGTTTTAGTATTTGAGTGGTTTTATTTTGATAATCCCAAGTATATTAGTGTTAGTGATTGACTATGAAAATTAAGGAAAGGGATCAATGTTATTCCAAAGTGAAGTATAAACTACTAGGAATAATGACATTGTAAAGCAACGATATATTTTCAGTTTTTCACATGCATTGTAAAACAACACTGATTCCTATAGTTTTTAATTTTTTTTTTGGTTCTCATTTGATTTATCGTCTATGGTTTGTACTTTGTTGCCATTTTCATCCTTTAAGCCCGACGATGTAAATGTTTCTGTTAACGTCCCATCAAGAGATAGCTTATTTGTTTTATTTTTGTTTTTAATTGTTTTGAGCTCCCCGCACCCTCATCTCTTTTTACCTGGTGGAAGCAGGGACGGAGCCAGACAATTTTTTTTTACGGTGACACCATACGATAAATTTTTTGGTTGATTTCGAGAATAATTTTTTCAATTTTTTGGTTCATTCCAAGAGATTTTTTAAGTTATTTTTTGTTGATTTTGGTAGATTTTTTAATTGAATCGAAAGAACTTTTAGGGTTTTTGATTGATTTGAAGAGGATTTTTTGACTTTTTGTTTGATTTCGAAAGATTTTTTTGAGTTTTTAGTTGGTTTCGAGAAAACTTTTGGTTGATTTGGAAAGAATTTTTAAGTTTTTTTGTTGATTTTGAGAGAGTTTTTGGTGCCCTTTAAAATTATACGGTTGCAACTCTACGAAATTTTTTTTTACCTCTCGGAGGACGAAAACCACGGTGCCACGTGCCACCGTGTGCCCCATAGTAAATCCGTCCATGGTGGCAAGTAGTAAGAATGAGGCTATGCGTACTGGAGACGACGGGCTGGCGGGCTTGAGCCCAGCGGGCTCCGCGGGTTAATCGGGTTCCGATACGGGATCACATGAGCCCGGCGGGCTTCTCTTTTATAATATCCTTACTTTCGTTAATCCGGATATATATATGTTTCTATGACATATACTTCTAGCTAGAATAATTGTATTTAAGATCGTTGGGACAAAATTTAAAGAAAAAGAAGTTAGGAGGTTTAAAAGGTTACAATTAAGGATTTAAAGGGACTAAATGATAACTATCTTATATAATTACCACTTCCAAGTTCCACCTAATCAAAAATCAGTAGCTTCTTTCTTCTTCTAGAAAACGTATCAAGGGAAAGAGAGAGAACTTATGTTGAGAAAACCAAATTTGATGAAACAATGGAAGAATTAAAGTTGATTTTGGAAGGGTGAAGCTAGTTGTCAAGGTAATTTAATTTAGGTACTCTAGTTCTTAGTTTTGGTTGTTTAAATTTGTGTTAAATCCTTGTATTATGTTATGTAGGGGTTGATTAAGTTCATTTAAGGCTTGAAGGTACCAAATTGAAGATATTTTGGTGGTTTGAGGTAAATTTTCTACATGCAATTAGGTTATAGTTCATTCTTGTGGAAGTATGATTTTCTTGAACTTTGTGGAAGGTAAATTTTCTAAGTGTACGATATATCGTTGGAAAGCCTAGAACATCCTCTAAAACTTTCATGAAGAGTGAAAGTTTAGTTATGAGTTTAAATGTGTCAAATCGCTACATTTTTGAATCAGCTCGCAGTTTTTTATAAACTTGCGCACTGTTTTTGTAAGGGCTGTTCCGATCTGATCGTAACTCCGTTTAAAGCGATTTCAATTTTCCTAGAATCCTAAGAGGTCAGGCTACAACTTTCATTTAGACATCAACCTCTAATTTACTTTATAAATATGAGTAAAAATCCAGAACATATAGTGATATCAAGCTGTCAGTTTCTGTTTCCTTTTGGTACATCGGTGATTGTTTGTCGAGTTTATTTTTAGGCTCTTAGCAATTATATTAAGCGTTGATGTAGTATTTATTAAATGATTATAGGTTATCAGAAGGAAGTAAGGAAAGGTCTAACCAAGGTACGAATATCTACTTCATTTCAATACGTGGATAATCAATCGTTGTGGTTATCTATTCCGTGAACTTTTGATGATAACATAACCACACAAGTGGATGTTATAAAGTTGTTATTTGGAATACTTTCGTGTTTATATGATGCTTTCTTAATGATTTTGAATGCTTTTGACTTTGATCCGAGACCGGTATGTCTTAAAATTAATTCCGATTATTTGGTTTGTAAACTTAAATGGGTATCTTGAACTTGTTAGCCAAAGTTTATTTCTTGGATTTGATTACTTAAGTTGAATTGTATGGATATGACTTTGAATAGGCTTAACACTCGGGCACGGGTGTTGAGACGCCTCCATGATGGCTAAAATAGTCATGGCGTTATCGTAAAGGCTATGGCCGAGCCAAATAGAGAACGTTGGATGCATCCTTAGAACCGAATACCAGAAAATGCTTGGTTACCGGATAGAGCCGATTACCGGATGGAGCCGAATACCAGATACCTGGTTACCGGGGAATGAGATAGTGTAGTGCCCAACACTTCCATTCCATTAACCGCCTGAATGGACTGATCATCCGTCAGGAATAACGTATCCCAACGATACGGATGCCTTATTTGGTTTGAATTTTAATAACATGACTTTAATTTTTGAAAACTTATACTTAGATTGATTTCAATTTGTTTTATAGTTAACATTGCTTCCTTTCTGTTACCTATTCTCTTTCGATATTTCTTGTGTTATCATTCGTTCACTGGGCAATTTTGCTCAGCCGAGGTTTTGTTTGATGTTGCCTCGGCAGGTTCAGGATCTAATGCAGGAACAGGGTGAGCGATCGACGTGGCTTAGGATGCAGAAAGACTAGTTGTTTAATTAAAGCTTTTGTTTTGTAAATATGTAAACATGTTGATCTGAACACTGATGGTCATAATGTCATCTTTTGGGAGTTCTTAGAGCTCTGTTATATATTAGATAACTTTTGATCCGTGTTCGGTTGTAATGTCTCTCATTTAAGGTATGCTAGAATGGGGATGTTACATCTTTCACGGGCTCCCATAGCCGTTGAAAGAGAGCCGTTGCCAACGTCTCTTTTTTTCCTTTTTTTTCTTTTTTTTTCTCTTTTTCCATTCACTATATAAACAACACAACACCCAGCTTATTTTTCCACACCAATTTTTTCTACTTCTCTATAACTTCTAACTTTTCATATCCTTTCATCACATCATGAATCCAAACAACACGTCCCCGTGCTGCCGGTGGTTCACGAGGAAGAGGTTCGAGGGGTGCCGGTAGTTCGAGAGGTGGGTCGAGGGGTGCCGGTAGTTCGAGAGGTGGGTCGAGGGGTGCCGGTGGTTCGGGAGGTCCGAGCGGATTCGCCGATTACGCTCAACAACCATATATACCGGATTTTGAGGACCCAAACGCCTGTTACAATACCGGTTACAATACAAATTTCTTTCCTCCCCAATTTTCTCTAACCGGTTACAATCCAAATTTCTTTCCTCCCCAATTTTCTCAAACGCCCTATCCTACCCAATTTGGTCCATCCGGCTTCAATCCGGATTATAATCAATTTAATGATACGGATTATAGCCGCGGAAATACGCATTACCCCGATTACGTACCTCGTGAAACGGGGGAGGGTTCTGATTCAAGTGATACACATTCGTATGTTCTGGAAATCCAACGAATCCCAACCGAAGCATCTGCTCCGGATTCACCCGAGCCTGAGCCCGAGGTCTTCCTACGCAAACCGCAAAGCCAAAAAAAGTGGACTACCGAGGAGGAAGTAACGTTAGTCAAGGCGTGGATTGACGAGTCCAAGAACCCCGTAACCGGTACATCGCAACGTTCTAGTATAACATATTTATTTGCGTTTATATAACGTTTTTATTCGCATATTTATTCGTTTATATAACGTTTTTTATTCGCATATTTATTCGTTTATATAACGTTTTTATTCACATATTTATATTAATTGTATTTATGTTTTTTGTAGCTCAATTTTGGAAATCAATCGAGCGGGTCGGCGTATAGAAGCTACCACCAAATGAATACTAAATGGTCGGCGTTAACCAAAAATATAACGGTCTTTAATGAAATATACAACCAAGTCATGAACAATAGGCTTAGCGGACAAACCGACGTGAATCTTCTATAGGTGGCCCGTTCCCGCTACCAGGCCACGGAGAAGCATGTTCCCCCCCCCCATGCTTAGGAGATACTACCTCATTGCCGCAAATGGGTTACGGTTCCACTGATGTCCGGTGGATCTTCCTCTCGCTCAACAAAACATACCCGCACGTCCGGGTCTTCTGATGCTCACTTTGGTCAAGATTTGGAGGAAGTTGAAGTTGACATTCCGCAACTTTCACGACCCATAGGTCGGGGCAAGGCCAAAAAGGCTCTTAGGAGTAAAGGGCTCGAGACTTCCGTACCCATGACCGACATGTATGAGTCGTGGAATAAAAATTTGTCGGAGAAAATGGAGTACAAGATGAAAAACTTGAACTCGAACGGCAATTGGCGGAAATCGAATAACAAAAGCTCCAAGTCCAACTAGATGAGATATTTGAACAAGACTGGGCGTACTACAAAGCCCCGCATGACCACCTCAAGGGTATCGAATTGGAAGCGGTGTTGGCGAAAAAAGCCCGTGTAAAAGCAAAATATAATTTTAATTTTTAGTTTATTTAAATTTGTAATTTTTATTATTTTTTTAACTTTGTAATATTTTTTTTAAATATTAGAATTTTTAATTTATTATTATTAATGTTTTTATTATTCTTATTATTTATTTAATTATATTATTAATTAATTAAATAAATTAAAAAGTGAGAAGATTGGGAATGTTGTGGTACGGGTTGTAGAGGGGTTGCAGATGGTTTGTAGAAGGTTGGAGAAAAGCTAATGTGTCAGCTGCTGTGGCAGTTAGGTTGGGAGGGTTACAGCAGCTAGGTTGGGAGGGTTGAGGTACTGATAGCCTGAGTAATCATTAATTTTTTATAGAATTCATATTTTTATTGATAAAAATTAATCGGTAAATTATTAATTTTATGACCCTTCATTTTCATACGAGGGACCAAAATCACAGTTTATAATTTTTTTTTGTTTAAAGTTATGTGATTTTATTTTAAGCTTTATTTTTATATTTATTTTTATTACATATCTATACTATATATTAAAAGAAGATTTTCACTAATAGCATCGTTATAAAATTGAGCCATTTCATTGGCCAATTAAAAAAAAATTCAAATGATGATGTCATTATCAAATTTTTTTTCGTTTTCTAATACCGTATTAATAGATATAAATATCTTTATATTTTACATTTTTTATTTTTAGAATTATTTGATTAAATTATTTTTTATTTCTTAGTTTCTCATTTTTCACTTTACATCCTTATCATATAAGCTAAATAATATATATATTAATTAAAATGTATTAGAATTTTTGTTTTTTTTTCAATAAATTATACCGTTATAATCATCTCGATTACACCTTCAAAATAAGCCTAATATTGAATATTTTTTAATTTATTTATATTATTAAATAATAAAAATAGATATAAATTAATCTCTTTAGATTTTATCACAATTATGTTCATGATATTCTTGAAATTTAAAGATTTCGTCTTTTTAACCTAATTATTTATTTTATCACAATTATGCTCTCGGCTGTCCACACGTTCACAACCAAAAAGTGGTTCACATTTGAACTTTCCTATAGAGAGAGAGACTTATATTTTGACTTATTTATGTTTAACCATGAATTGTACTTGAAAACACGCATTTTCAGCTTTCAATGTACATCAAATTTCTCTCCTCCTGCCCCTTTTATTTATCCTTCTTAAGCTACTAACCGACAAAAATTCCCGCCTTACCTACTTATACGAGTGCATTAGTCATAGTCACTTGTACCACAACCTAAGATAACTGACTTTCCTAAGGCTATGCGTACTGCAAGCCGGGGATCAGCGGGCTAGAGCCCGCCGGGATGAGCGGGCTGCGGTACGCTGCCGTTGATGCCGGCGGGCTAGGTGGTGGGAGGGTTGGCCAACCCGCTGCTCTTGTGTGTGTCTCGTGTGTGTTTTATATGAGAGGGTTGGGAGGGTTGAGGTATGGGTTGTAGAGGGTTACGAAAGGGTTAAGAGAGGGTTGAAGAAATTAAAGCTGATGTGGCAGTTAGGTTGGGAGGATTGGGGTACTGATAGCCTAAAAGCATCCACATTGTTGGAGCTTTTTCAAGAAAAGTGGAACCCAGATTCAAAAACTTTGCTTGTAACTGGACAAGTGAGAAGGTGTTTCTATCTTGTCATTGAGTTTATGTGGCCAATAAGCTTCCAAAAGGCTTTCAAAGAAGCAGCATTGTGGATGCTAAGTAAAACGCTCCTATAATGACTAGTCAATACCCAGGCTATACTCTTAACCTTATTTTATCCAAACCTTACGTACATGGTTTCTGCGGTCTGTCTTTGCAGATGGTAGCTGTGCTCCCTTGGATTGGGATGATTGGTACAAAATATTAGTAGGTGTTGGTGAGGCACTTGTTTACCTTCACAAGCTTGCTCCAATTCGGGTCATACATTCAGCTGTAAACCTTGGCAACGTTTTGTTAGATGAAAGTTTGGTTCCAAAATTGTCTGGGTTTCGGTTTTCAAGATGTTTCAAAGTCAACGAGCCTGATTATATTGCCCTTGATGTGATTCGTGGGACTGGCGGGTAAAATATGCAGTTATTCATTGAAGAACTATTGATTTAAATCTCAATGCATCTTTATTGAACCCTTAAACATGTTTTGTTTCATTAGGAATCCGTTGGACCCAACAAAAATGGACTTTCTTGTTGTATTTGCAGTTCTAACCACAATGGTTGCTTGATTTTCTAAGAATATATTGTTTTTCATAAAGCAATTTGTTTGTTGGTGTTGTTCCCATTTGGTCATGGAAGTCTTGTTGGGAAGTTGGCCTCAATATAACAAGAGAACAAGAAAGAAAGAATAAAATACTTAAAGTGTATTTTATTGGGATGCATTGAAACCAAAGCCTTGGACCTCCTTTTATAGGCTTGAAGTCCCTTCCACCTTTCATTGTTCCACCGATGTGGGACAAACTTCCAAGACTTTTTTTTTTATTCTAGCCAAAATTCCCAACATACTCCACCTTGGCTAAATAAAAGAAAATCTTTGCTGCAACACCGGCAACCATTGTCCGAACCGACAATCATAATTCTCAAAACAGAGAACTATCATACTCCACCATAAAAGAGTATCACCACTTAGAATAATCAATTCTAAGAATTTTACCTCGACACATGTCGAAAAACTTGCTGAAAATATTTATGGTGCAACTTCCTCGTTTGGTTTACCTGGAAGTTCATCAGCCATCGACATAATCTCTACCACACCCTGCATCCTTGCCAAACCAATGCATATGTGTAAAAACGTGGAACCGCTAACATGAACACATCCCTTTTCCATGGTAAAGCGGGCAAACCATGGGGATGTTTTCTCTGATTTCTTAACAGAACTCATCGTCCCCCATGAGAATGGAGACATTGTCAGCATCTGATTTGGAGCCTTTCGCCGAGCCGACTCCACCTGGACAATTGCTCTTGACATGCCCAGACTCTCCGCACTTCCAGCATGTGACCTTCCCGGAGTTCTTCTTCTTCCGGTGCCTAGCCACCAAAACCGTACCTTCTGATGAAGTCATGCTGCTACCTTCCAATCTTTTCTCCTCAGATAGGAGTTTGCTAGTAACATCTGCAAACTTCAGGGTCTCTTTCCCATACATCAGAATAGGTTTCATGTGCTCATAGGAAGATGGCAAAGATAATATAAGCCTCAACGCTTTATCTTCATCTTCTACCTTAACTCCGATGGCCTCCAGTTCTGAAACGACATTGTTAAGAACACTGAGATGATCTGAAATTTTTGTACCTCCATCCATACGTAGAGTATGAAACTGTTCCTTGAGATACAACCGATTTGAGATGCCTTGGCCCTGGTACAACTGCTCAAGCTTCTCCCAAAGCTCCTTAGCCGTTGATATCCCGTGCACGTTTGTAAGAACATTCTTTGCTAGACACAGACGAATAGTACTTGCCGCTCTCAAATCCAGATCTTCCCATTCTTCCTCGCCTTTACTAGTACTGCTTGATTCACCGCTGGAAACTGGTTTTCCCTTCAATGCCTTATGCAACCCGGATTGAATCAATACGTCCTTGACTTGAACTTGCCACAAGCCAAAATTGATCCTTCCGTCAAATTTCTCTACATCGAACCTCATTGCACTTGAATACTTTGACATCGTATCGACGCCTCAAAAACAATATTGTATACTAGAACGGTGCCTTTAGCCTGAGTAGCACACCCAGAAATTCTGCACGTACTCTTACCACACACAATTCTACTGTATACAACTAACCAAGAAAAATTCTTTTATGATGTGGAAGCTCAGACAAAGCTGCGACCACAGAGCATACTAAGAACTCTCTAACCGAGACCTCCTCCAACCCGGAGCTCTGATACCAATTGTTGGGAAATTGGCCTCAATATTTACCCAACAACCCAAGGCAATGAACAAATATAGAAAAAAATATAAAGACAAAGACGAAGACAAGAACTTACGTGGAAACTCCAAAACCGGAGAAAAACCACGGGCCTCCGGAGAGAAAATCCACTATGTGAAAAATCGTTACAATCACACAGCTCTAACCTCTCAAGCCTCCCCCAATAACACCCACACTCTCAAAGATTTAACTCACAACTTTCTACACTCTATAACAAGAGAACAAGAAAGAAAGAATATGTTGTCCCAAAAACAATGAAATGAAAGAAGAAATGGATGGAAATCTAAGGATTGTGATTGAAATCAATAAGAACTTTGAAAAAGCTTAACAATGGTGGAAGTTGCCCAATTTGGTAAATATGATTTCATATGAAAAACCCTAACATCTCTTACCTTATATAGGTAAGATCAAGTTACACAAAATTACGAGAAAGGCCCCCGAGGTTACACACCTCTAAACAAGAGCACAAAAACTGTTAAGTGTTTACAAAGGAAATTAACTGAATTAATCTAGAAAGCATAATAAAGATAGTGGTTTCTGATTCTTCACAACACACGGGTCCAACAATCTCCCCCTTTGTGAAGATATCAGAAAGGTGGTGGAAGCTCCAGTGCTGGCTCCCACTTGGACATCTGCAGGTACTCTTCCCACTCGCCGATTATCCGCGCTCTCATCTACATTGCAGCCTCTGCCCGTCTGTACATCAACCGTTCCTTAAGCTTCTTCTCGATCAACCTCATTGCCTCCAGCAGCTTCCCTTTTCCGTCTATGATTCTCCGACTTGGTACCTGATCCGCCAGCAGTCTGCTCTGCATGCCATTGTAGACATAGAGAAGGGTCCCGTCGCAGAACTTGGAGAGCTCTCCAAACCTCATGAACCTGCGCTCCTTCTTCTTCCGAGTCATATAAAGGACCCCATGCTCAGGTATCCTGGTTGGCATGTACGGAATGTAGGCATCGATACCAGGAACGAGCAGGTTTGGTCTAAGCAGGTTGACCTTCGGCTGGCGGCTTTCGATGGCAAGCTGGTAGTCCGTCACTCTCGCGAGAGAGATTGCGTGACGGACGTATTTCTTTAGTATCTCTGTGCCATCTCTGTAGTGCTCTGGACGGAGGATCGGGCCTTGGAGGTACTTGATGATAGTGAGAAGGTCTTCCAGATGCACCCGATCTAAATCAGCTTCCGTGAAGGTCCAGTTCTGCAGTTCACCTCGAGGGACACTGGTGCCGTACATGCGGACATCATACTCAAGGAATAACTGATGGCCATGTCTGTAGGGGCGCATAGCAGTTACCTTGATAAAGCGACGTCTGATCCTCTGGCGTCCATGAGTGGCCCAGTTGCACATCCGTTGGTGAACGTAGGCTGTCCTTCTTCTCTTGTTCTTGATGTGCGAGATCCCGAAGTAGACCTTTCGAGACCAAGCATGCAGCCTTTCCTGCTGGTAGATGCGGGTGAACGTTTCTTCTAGGAACGGGCGGAAGATGATGGAGTGGTTCCAGTTGAGCTGGATGACAGTAGGAGCAGCGGTTTCTGGATCAGTAGAGTGGACGGTCCGTGGGGCTTCTGGAGTTGGAAACTTGAGCGCTGAGAGGAGGTTGGCGTAGTCAGGATCCTTGACGATGTCGTCTCCCTTCTGATAGACCCTTAGGCTCTGTGCAAGCGACCTCAAGATCTTCCGGGGTGCTTCCGGAATTTGGAACTCTGAAGGATCCGTCGGTGCTGCTTCTGGGAGAACGGCATCAATCTGAGCCGTGTCCGTCATTTGGCGAAACTGTACTGACTCCCCTTCCGGGATCCGCTCGTATCGCCAACTCCCCATGTCCGGAATGTCTTCTGTCTCAGAGTCGACATAGGGAGCTTCGGCGGCATCGGAGTCTGCGGGAGCACTCGAAGGAGCGGCTGAGGAACCTGGAGCTGTCGAACCGGATCCGGAACCAGGTTGGAGGTCGGTGCGAAGCCGTTTTGCAGCTTGTACCTCCCCCTCATGAAGCCGTTTTGCAGCTTGTACCTCCCCCTCATGGGACCGACACACGGCCTCCAGTTCTCGAATCCTTTGTTGTAGTAGCTCGATCTGGGCCGCTTGATCTCTGACTTGGGCGGACAGGCGGTCGTTCTGAGTGGTGTAGGAAGTGATCAGCATCATGTGTTCCACCTCAGTGACGTAGCCTGGGATCGGAGGAAGGTCGCCCGAAGTCGGAGGGGCAAGCCTGAGGACGTCTTCTGATGGCCTGGGAATGGGAGCTTCAGTAGACGGGGCAGCCTCAGAGTGTTTGCCCTTGATCTTCCGTTTGAGCTCGTAGAGCTCTGCATCCCGGTCTTCTTGAAGCTTGCGCGACGCCTCAAGATCAGCTAGTCTCTTCCTCTCCGTCTCGGCCAAGGCTTTCTCAAGTGCCTCGACCCGCGCATCACGAGCCTGGTTTGCTCGCTCCACAGCTAGTAACCTGCTTTGGACGACTTTTAGGATGTCGTCCGAATCCGTCGGACCTAAAAGTCCCGTTGGTGCAGGGGCGGTTTTAGGGATTCCGCCCGAATCCGTCAGGCTCAAAAGCCCCGGTGTTGCATGAGCATCTTTAGAGACTTTGCTCGAGTCTGTCGGACCCTGTCCCGGAAGAACTAAACCCGATGCCACTTGGGCTCCAGTTGACGAGAAGAGTCCTAAAGAGGTACTCTCTCGGCCCGATGTCACCGCTGGTATGATGCTGACGGTGTCGGGGCTTCCGGTGGATCCTCGAAGGGCGTCTGTTGACGCACCGACTCTCCCCGTTCCGGTCTCGCCACTCGGGCGGACAGATAATGCATCCAACAGTGTCCTATCCAAATGAACGACCCTAAAGGTCTCAGTAACGGGCTCTAGGACTACCGGTGCACGAAAAGAAGTCGAGAGGCGGGGCGGTTCCTCTCTCATTTCAACACCAACAGACTCCAATTGAGTGGTTGGTGGAATTTGAGCTAAGTCCCCGTGAGAATATGAAACGACCATCTGTTGAGAGATGGTCGAGTGGTCGGTTTGGGCGTGCAAATGCGCTGGTTGGCTGCCAGCGACTTGACCCGACGTCAGCGAGTGACCGGTCTGTGTGAGGATTGCCTCTGTGGGGATTGGACTCAGGGTTAAGGAATCATCCGTTGCTAACCTGTGCGGCTCTACTTCTACGTCCGCCTCCTCTAATTGAGCCCAAGGCTCGCTTAACTGGACCTCTACGTCTTCGGTCTCTTTTTCTCTGCTCTCTCTCTCTCTCTCTCCTTTTCTCCCCTCTCTCTCTCTTCTTCTTCTTCGCTGTCTTCTCGTCCCCAGCCGGTAGCAACCTCGGCCTCACCTTCTTCCTCCTGACCGACGGTTCGGTCATCAGACGCCAGATCCGCAATAAGAGTGGGATCACCTGAAATCCGGTCGTCGTTGAAGGAGGAGGTGGCTTCATCCAAATCTATCACTTGGGCCTTCCCGCCCTTAGGTGGATCTGATAGTTGAAACTCGGAGTCGGATCCGTAGTCAACTTGTTCTGACTCAGTTGCCTCGTCATCGGGCTCACGACGGTCCGTAGGAGTGTGTTCGGAAGACTCGTGACCGTCGGAGTCATCGCCAGATGGTTCGCCTGAGGGTTCGCCTCCCTGAGAAGTGACGGCCGCCGAGTGAGGTGGTGGAGGAACGTGTGCTTGTTCTTGTGGGGAAGCTTCCACGTCCTCCCCAGTGGGTTGTTGCGGCGGTGTCGGCGATCGGCGCTTTTCCGATGACGAGTGGATCGGGGACTGCTGAAGGGTGCCCATGTACTGCTTTACCCGGAAATGACTCGTGTACTCGCGTGTGCGGATGGCATCAGAAGTTTCCTCTACAACAGTGGGAGTGCGGGCACGAGTGGCTCTGTTCTGGATCATTGTCTGGTATGCACCGGCTCGAGAAGTGTGTGGAGTGGCAGACGTACCAACTATTCTACCCTCTCCTCCCCTAACATCAACTCTCATCACTCCCGAGCCAGAAGCTCCCCCACTGGAGCTCTGGCCCGCCGTACCAGAGGCACGGCTTCTAGGTAGGACGGGTTGCACGTCTTGGGCAGGGCTCCCCGGCTCTGAGGAGTCCGTAGACGTGTCTTCTAAGCCTATGGAGATACGGTACATCCTAACACTCATGGACCTACGGTCTGCCATGTTGAGCACGTTTGCCGGAATGTGCATCTCTACCTGACCCGGCCTCAGATTCTTCTTGTTGGCTCGGCCGATCTGCTGGCTTTCGAAGCGGAGATGGCTTGATCTGCGTCGGACAGCACGGTTCTGAGTCATGTGGTCTCGGATGATCAGACTAAAGAAGCGCATCCACGGGATGGATGTGTGTTTCGCACGTGCAGGCCCAGCTCTGACGTCATTGATGATGTCTGCCCAGAGTTGTTGAGTAAAGTCGATCCGCCTCCCGTAGGCGACCGCATGGATGATGTGCCAGAACTGGGTGGATGCCTTGTCCACGCCATGGGTCTTGGAAGAGAGCGTGCGGTTGAGGATGTTGAAGAAAGAGTACCAGATCGGGGGCAGCATTCCCTGAGTGATCTGGGAGATTCCTTTCGGCCTGTTGTTTTCGGTGTAATGGACTCCGAGAGCGAGCACTTCGCTGAAGAGTTCAGGTCCAGATACGAGAGGGTCAAACGGGGCCTCTGGAGTTTCAGCTGGCAGACGAAGGATTCTTCGAAGATCCTCCACAGTGAAGACCAGATCAGTCTGGTCCACTCGGCCGATGATGGTTGGCACTCCGTCCCGGTTCTCGACTCGGGAAGTGTTCCAGAACTGCTGCAGATATATCATCGGGATGTCAGCAGTGGCTTGCATCGCGTATGCAAGGGGATGAGCTCGGAGTATCTCGAGAACAACGTCATCTTGGACAGTGAAGTTCGCCAAGTCAACGAACTGGTTGTTCTGGTGAATCTCGCGGATTTCAGCCGGGTTGATCAGTGCGAGATCAGCAGCACTGGCGACGGGTGAAGTAGGAGCAATTGGTTGTTGATCAGCCATTTCTGCAAGACATTGAGTGTTAGAAATAATACAACGTGAAAAGACTATACCCTCGACTAGGCGCGAGTCGGAAAACCTCGAAAACCCAATAATGAGTTTTTCGTATTTTCCGAGTCGGAAAACGAGCAAACTATACGAGGGGAGTTTTCCGATTCGGAAAAGAGTGTTTTCCGATTCGGAAAACTCAACACTTAGAAAGATAGCACTATTATGAACAGACAAGTTTTCCGATTCGGAAAAGGGTGTTTTCCGATTCGGAAAACTCCTACACTTAGAAAAATTTGAGAGAAAAAACTTGTAGGTTTTCCGATTCGGAAAATGTCACGATACTTAGAAAATTTTTGGCAAGACTTGGTCTCTCAAACGAGTCGGAAAACCTTGGAAACCCATAAGGGTAGTTCCACGTTTTCCGAGTCGGAAAAGATACACTTGAAAACCGAGACCAAGTCCGATTCGGAAAACATAGTTTTCCGAATCGGAAAACATACATAAAGGATCATCGTCAACAGATGCGGAAAACTTGAACATTCAAGTTTTCCGAGTCGGAAAACGACGACGGTTCGTATTTCCAACTTAAAAACCGCTCAAAAATCATCGATCTAAAGCCCTAAACTATCAACATGCATCCTAAATCAGTTCATAACAAGTTTTTAAGCAATAATGGATCGTTTTAACGTCCCGAAATCCCATTCCAAGAAGTTTGGGTTTCGGGTAAGTTTTGAGACATTTAGGCTTCGATCCAGGCCTTAAAACAGATGATATGGATGATATAATCATATAAGGGTTGATCGATTACTTACCAGGAATCCGAATATGTAAAAAGATCGACGATCGGAGCACAAACGAGCAGAAACCGAAATCGAGCGCGAAGTGGGTTCGGGTGAGAATCCAGAGAGAAAAGGATGAAAATTTGAATTTTGTGAAAAGTTAATCTTGAAAACCGGTATTTATATTTTTACCGAGTTACACTGTGTTTGGGTCAAAAACACTGTGTTTGGCTCTCCTTTTGGCTCTCTTAACCCGACTTTCACCATTTGGCAAAAACCACCCCTGGACTTGAAGTTTGTGGAAACTTACAAACAAGTCCCTGAACTTGTATTTTCAGAAAGTTTCAAAACAGACCCTGGACTACTAGTTTCACAAGATTGCAAAACGAGTCCCTGAACTTTAAGAAACAGAAATTGGCAAATTTAGTCCCCGAACTTGTAAGTTCAAGACATGTATTCTACCGCCCCCTGAACTTTCAAGTTCACAAAAAGTTACAAGTTCAGCCCTCGATTTCTGAGAAAGGAGACTTACCTGGTACGTCTTCACTGGGTTTAGTGCGAGTTCTGATCTGAAGTAACCAGAAGTCGTAGTGAGGATCCACACCTACAAAATAAAGCACAATATGGTATCCAAGATGTTGTGGATCCGAGAACGTTAGTGAACACACCAAACAGTAAATACAGGACTTAGTACTCCCCCTCGATTCATGCAATATTTACAGAGTTCCTACAGACTCCCCCTACACACATGCATATAATATAGGAACTCCCGACTCCCCCTAGACCTCAGGCGGGGAGGTCTAGCATTCCTAACTTGCTTAGGAGGAAAAAGTGACGCTTCTCGTCAAACGGCTTGGTGAACAAATCAGCAAGCTGATAGTCACTCTCAACAAAGTATAGTTCAATATTACCTTTCTCGACGTGATCTTTGATGAAATGATATCGAATGTCGTTATGTTTCGTCCGAGAATGTTGAACCGGATTTGCCGTGATCTGTATTGCACTTTTGGAGTCGCAGTAGATGGGAATTCGATGCATGGTGTATCCAAAGTCCGCTAGTTGGGTTTTCATCCACAGAACTTGCGAGCAGCAGCAAGCGGCAGCTACATATTCTGCCTCCGCGGTGGATAGGGAGACGCAATTCTGCTTCCGGGATGACCAACTGACCAACTTGTCCCCGAGAAATTGACAAGCACCAGAAGTGCTTTTCCTGTTTAGCTTACAACCTGCATGGTCTGAGTCTGTATATGCAATTAGTTCAAAACCAGAGTCCTTTGGGTACCAAAGGCCAAAATCCGGTGTGCCCTTCAGATACCTAAGGATTCTCTTGACTGCAGACAAATGTGAGTCCCGTGGGTCACACTGAAAGTGAGCGCAGACACCCGTGGAAAAAACGATATCTGGTCTACTAGCCGTGAGATATAAAAGGGAACCAATGATTGCCCGATAGGTTTTCTGGTCAACCGGTTTACCAGAAGTATCTGCAGAGAGTTGAAAATTTCTGGGCATTGGTGTGGCCGCAGAGTTTGAACCACCGAAATCAAATCGTTTTAAAAGATCTTGAACATATTTGGCTTGATTTATAAAAATGCCATCAGGGCGTTGTCGAACTTGAAGTCCTAAAAAGAACGTCAACTCGCCCATCATGCTCATTTTGAATTGGGATTTCATGGTGTTCTCAAACTCTTGGCACATCTCAGGCTTGGTAGATGCAAAGATAATGTCATCCACGTATATCTGAACGATAATTAAATCTTTACCTGACTTCTTGAGAAACAGAGTGGGATCGATAGTACCTTTCTTGTAGCCAACTCCGAGTAAGTAGTCAGTGAGAGTTTCGTACCATGCCCTCGGAGCTTGCTTGAGACCATAAAGCGCCTTGTCCAAAATGTAGACGTGATTCGGGAATCGAGAATCGACGAACCCTTCCGGTTGTTCTACGTACACTTCTTCTTGAAGAACTCCATTCAAGAAGGCACATTTGACGTCCATCTGATAGACTGTCATGTTTTTGTGTGCAGCATACGCAAGGAAGATTCGGATCGCTTCGATTCGGGCTACTGGCGCGTACGTCTCATCATAATCGATACCCTCTTGTTGGCAATAACCCTTGGCGACCAGGCGAGCTTTGTTCCGGATGATGAGATTATTCTCGTCGGTTTTGTTCCGGAGTATCCATTTGAGGCCGATGATTGTCTTTCCCCATGGTCGTTCTACCAAGCGCCAGACCTTGTTTCTCTCGAATTCGGCCAGCTCATCTTGCATGGCGATCACCCAGTCGGGATCGGTGAGAGCTTGCCAAACATCCGATGGTTCGAAATCGCTCAAGAATCCACCGAAGAGGATCAGATTTTCAGTGTGCTTTGCAGATCGAGTGGTTACAGGTTGTGAGGGACTCCCGATGATCTGGGAGGGGGGATGATCTTTTGTCCACCTGCGAGTGTGAGGGTGAGTGACATAAGCCTGTCGGTTGTTGGTGGCGTCGTTCGCATCTTGTACGGCAAAGATCTCTTCTAGGTTCCCACTTGATGAGCCTTCAGCCTGATTGATCCGCGGTGCAACCTCTAACCGGAGCTCTCTGACTACCTGAGCATATGATCGTTGGGCTGTGCTCGGGGAAGGTAGTGGAGCTTCTTCTGGAATTGGAGTAAGAACAGGGTGCGGAGTCTATTCTTGATCAGGTGCCGGTGAAGCTGCGGATGAAACTTCAGATGGGGGAGCCGCGGACTCAGGTGTCACGGAGTGAGTTGAAGTGCTGGAGGAGGGCTCCGTGACGAAGGCATCGGATGTCACTGTGGTTGTGGTCGAACCTGTTGGAGCGGGAACTACGATTGGACTCGTTAGAGTGTGCAGATCGTATTCCGCGAGATCTAAAAAGTCTAAAGCAGAAAAGTTAGAAGACGGATCTGTGCTCGGTGGTGAAGGGAACAGTTCAGGGAAAGATGCAGACACATTACTAGAACTAGCATTCAGATAGGTTTCAGATTCAGAGAAATCAACATTTGAGCTTTCCAGGATAGTTCGGGTCCGTTTGTTGAAAACCCTGTAAGCCTTAGAGTTATGTGAGTATCCGATGAAGATAGACTCATCAGACTTAGGGTCAAACTTACCCAAATTCTCCCGGTCATTAAGAACATAGCATTTACAACCAAAAACTCTAAAGAAGTCAATGTTTGGCTTACGCTGTTCGACCATCTCGTAAGCGGTTTTACCAGTCCGTTTTACGATCAGAGTCCGGTTTTGCGTGTAGCATGCTGTGGAAACGGCTTCAGCCCAAAACTGTTGAGGAACTCCAGAATGAGCCATCATGGATCTTGCTGCTTCGACCAACGTCCGGTTCTTCTTTTCTACGACCCCATTCTGTTGAGGTGTGCGAACTGCCGAGAAGTTGTGAGTGATCCCCACTTCTTCGAGAAAGGATTGCAGCTTTGCGTTGCGGAACTCAGTACCGTTGTTGCTACGTATTTTCCTCACCCGACGACCCAAGAGAACTTGTGTGCGTTTAATGAAGGCTATGATTCGTTCAGCAGCTTCTGATTTGACTCGAAGAAATTCAAGCCAAGTGAACCTAGAGAATTCGTCTACGAGAACCAGCATATACTTCTTTCTGGCAAGACTTTCTACTCTCATAGGTCCACAAAGATCCATGTGTATCATGTCGAGGGGACTTTGGCAATTCGTATCCATTCTCGGTGGATGAGAGCTTCTGGTCATCTTTCCTTGTTCGCACGCAGGACAAAGAGTGTCCTTGGAAAGGCGAAGCTCAGGCAGTCCCCTGACTAAACCCTTAGAAACCAGCTTGTTCATATCTTTGAAGTTCTGATGACATAGTCTGCGGTGCCATAACCAACTGTCCCCTTTTGATGCTTTTGTGAGCAGACAGATTGCATTCTTCGGTTTAGCTTCAAACAGGGGGTGTGTTTGAGGGATTGAACGGAAGACGGTTGTGTAGAGATTGCCATTTCGCCTGGCGGAGAGAATAGCATTGTTGTCTTCATCGTTCACGTCACTTCCGTACTGAAAGGTCTTCACCCAGTATCCGTTATCACAGAACTGGCTGGAGCTAAACATGTTGTACCCCAATCCCTCCACATAACGTACACCCTTGATGATGTACTTTCCATTGGTGATTTTTCCCGACCCTAATATCGGCAACGGCGTTCTATCGGCAGTCTTTATGTATCCCTCAAACTTCTCAACGTAGTCGAAGATGAAGGACCGCTGCCGAGTCATGTGTGTGTGAGCCCCCGAGTCAAAGTACCACACATGACTGATCTGCAAAACAATTAGGCTTGTTTAGGGACCCATTGCCAAATGGGTTCCTTAGGGTCAGAAACAGTTGAGTTGGTCGATGCAGTCTCCTTTTCGGATTTCTCCTTAGGCTCAGGGGACTGCACTGACGAGGAAGGTTTTCCCTTTCCCCTTTTTCTCCCTCTTCTCTTTCGAGATTTGATTTTAGGCACATCAGCATCAAAAGAATTATAAACACCATAGCGCAGAAAATTGTCAAACATAAAGCACATGTCATTACGCAAAGAGTCAAAAGCATGAGTTAAATGTTGATTACGTTTTACAGACATGTTTGAATTAATTCCTACGCTAGGTGGAGCATAGCCAAGACCCGCACGGTTAGGACTATGCTGCTTAGGGAAAGCTTGAAAAGAGTTGGGTCTTCCTCGGTGATCCTTCCTTGGTGGCTTCACTTCCTGTCCACCATCCTTCTTCCTCCCATCTGCATTAAGAGCATGGTGTGAGTTAGATGACGGTTTAATAGGAGAAGAGTTGCCACCCTTTCCAGAAGATGTTTTTGAAAATTTAGGTTTTGTGGAAGAGAAAGGTTGTTTTGGTTTTAACTGAGAAGTCTCACCCACTTCAAAGCTGCTTGAATTAAGGTCAAGACTTTTAATGGGTTTAGCTGAGTTACGAGCATCGTTAGACTTTGAATGCTTTTTCTGGAGTCCTTTGGGTGCGTGAGGCTTAACTGACTTTCCCTTGTCAGTACCAACACATTTTTCACCCTTAGGGTTACTGTTCTCAGAAACAGGAGCTCGTGACTCAACAGACTTTTCAGGTTTTACAAAAACAGATTTTGGCCTTTTTGGAATAAAGCCTGAAGGATCATCACCTTCATCTAAGAACACCTTCAGATCGTATTCAACATTAGGATCATGGATAGTCTTTGGTTCAGCTATCCTGTGGTGTGAGTGGTGGAGTTCATCATCATCTGACAGTAGGGTGTAATAGTCCTCTAGATCCGTAACAGATTTGGTGTGGGAATTAACTATCGGATGGTTGAGGAGTGGAGTAGTCCTATCATCAACTGAGTCTGAAAGGTTTTCAAAGTACATGACTTTTCTTTTCAAAATGGAATTTGACACACGTTGGTTGGTTAAGACCACACAATAATTGATCTTTTCATCATGATCAAGTTCTCTTGTAATTTGTGAATGAACATTTAGGAGAACATATCGTGCCTTAAGATCCGCAACCTTAAGTTGAAAATCAGTAAAGGTTGAGGCTGCGGTCTTACACTCTGAAGACATTCTAATTCTCTCGGCATTTGCCTCGATTAAGTCTTTCTTCAAAGTGTGAACCAAGTTGTCTTTTTCTGAAATAAGCACTTTCAGATTCAGTATCTGATGTTGACATGCGTCCAGATCCATGGCTTTTAGTCTAAGTCCAAACACTTCCTTCTCTAGTTCGACTAGGTCGGGACCCTTAGTTGCGGAAACATCCTCTGGTGGGATAACTAAGGTCTCCTCTGAATAATCCATCTTCCTAGTGTCATAACTAGTGTTAAGGTCTGAGTAGTTGATGGGAGGCATAGCTACTCTAGGTGTTCTTGCCTTGATGCCTTCCCATGTGGACTTAGTGTTGGTTGGGTCACTGGCTGGGACAAATATAGGTTTGTGAGGAGCGGGACTTGAGGTTGGACTACTCGAAGAACTATTGGGCGGACTTGTGGTTCTGGTAATGGTTTCACCATTAATAACCTCCGTGTAAGTGACGGTCTGCCTAACAAATTCTTCGGTGACGTGTCCTCCTACAAAGGCAGGTTTGGGTTTGGAGACGGCCATGTCCTCAAAATTGTATAGATAAGAAGGTGCCTTTTCTAAAACATGGTTTTCAGACAGTCCAAGTCCGGGTCTGGCTTTATAGAAAGGATTTTTATTGGCATGCTGCGTAAGAATGCTCAAGGTCTGTTCAGATTGTCCTCTTTTAAAGTTGTTATCTTCAAGCTCTTGAATTTTGGAAAACAGTCTAGTTCTTTCTTCTGAAAGCAACTGGAATTTTATTTGGAGCTCTCCATGGTCACTGTTAAGTTCCTCATGGGTTTTCTGAAGACAACTGAGTTTGTTGGACAAATTGGACTCTCTGATGCTAGACTCAAGAGTCTCACGGTTGTACACTATGGTCAAGTCCTCAAGAGAGCTTTTGTATATGGCACTGTCGATTCTAAATTTCGTGACGAGAGATCGTTCTGATTGGAGACATCTCTCAAGTTCACAAGTTCTAGATTCTAACATTGTCACATCATCAGTTAAGTCAGGAATAGTGGATACCTCAGAAGCGTCGAGGTCTCGATATGTGCTGGGGCCAACAGCTTCAGGTCCTTCGAAGTCTGCCATCAAACACGGACCCCCCACTAGGTGATATTCCTCGTCTGAGCTTTCTTCCTCACACACCCAGTTTTCCTCATCGACTAGCAGAGCAACTCCCTTCTCTTTCTTCCTCATCAATGCTGCTTTCTTCTCAAAGTATGCAGCGTCCTTGTATCTGACGGGGCAGTTGTTCGCATAGTGACCCAGCTTGCCACATTTGAAGCAGGATGTAGTGGCACTAGCGGTCTTTTGAGGAGCTGGGGTAGGAGCACCACTATTCACTGGAGCTGGAGGAGCATTCAACCTTTGATCACCAATTTCAACTGGACCTTGTTGATGTCCTTCTCTCGGAGCTTGCCTAGATGAACCACTCTGATGGTTGCCTTCTGGATAGTTTCTGTTCCCGTGATCTGTTTGTCCTTCAAATCCACGGTAGTTCCTTTCTTGTTCTTGTCCATATCCCGGACCACCTTGACCGCCTTCAAATCTTCCATATCTTCCATCTTCACGTCTTCCATCTTGGCCACCTTCATACCCGCTGCTGTATCCCTGACGATCAATGTATCCTGATTCAGGAGTGTAGTTTCTCTGGTTTTGGCGATAGTTGATATTAGAGACCTGTCCTCTCCAATCTCCCTGATCTACAGGGCCTCCTTGATAGTCCAGGTAGGTGTTATCTCTGTAACTTCCTCTCACTTCCCTATGCCGGCCTTGATCACCCCGGTATCTTCCTGAATGCTGACTCGGAAATCTGTCCCCTTGCTGGTATCCTCCTCTTCCTTGATTCCCAAACTGAACTCGTTCCTGCTGATAGTGTCGACCTCGGCCTTGCCCCATCCTTCCTCCACTAGGGTATCCAGATCCCCTGGGTCTGCTGTATCCACGGTTGGAATTCAGCTTCTGTACGCTATGAGTGATGAGGGCAAGAGACTCATTCACATGGAAGAGTTCATCATCAGAGATTGAGATGATTAGCGGATCATCTGGATGTTGATAGCTTGGACCATAGTTCGAGTTGAACTCTTGGTAGTTTGGACCATAGTTCCCGTTGAACTCCTGGGTGTAGTTCTCCTGATAGAGCTGAGGTGGTGAGTGGTTGTACTGCTGAGGAGATGAGTTGTTGTACTGCTGATGCTGGAAGGGAGCTGAGTTTGATCCTGCATATGGCACTGCCGCGAGTGCCAGAGGGTCAACAGTATTTTTGAACTTGCCGCCAGTGATGAATTCCTCATGCTGAACCATCATGCTAAAAAGGTCATGTAGACCCATAATCCCCAGATTTCGGCTCAATTGTAAGTTGATCGCCAGATTTTGCCATGCCGGTGTTAGGTTCTTCAGGAACTTAACATTTACCTCATATTTTGACTTCTCTACCCCGAGTCTTCGTAGGTCATTCACGAAGGCGTTCAGTCTTTGATAAGACTCGCTGAGGGATTCGGTTTCCCTGGCTTTGAAGCCTTCGTAAGCATTTAGGGCACTCTCCTTTTGACTCTCGAGGGCAGTGTCACCTCCCTGCATCTGCTGCTCTATTTCTAACCAAACGTCTCGTGCGTTTGTCAGACTATCCACTCTCGCGTACATATCATTCGGGAGAGCCATAATCAGAAGGGTCAGTGCGCGCTTGTCAACGAGGTGCCGGGCTCTTTGCTCTGGATTATACATGTCGATGGGCTTTTCGACAGAGTAAGCTGGCAGTTCCGGGCATGCGTCTGTTCGGGGAACTGCGGCAACCGTGACGGTCGGTCGGATTGGGCCCTCACGGATTGACTTCATGAGGTTTTCATCGAGTAAGTCCAAGAAGTGGATCATCCGGCGCTTCCACTGCTGGTACTCGCCCATCACCAGGACGGGAGGGCGAGTCTCGGAACCAATCCCTAGGATTTCCTTCGACATCTCTAAAAAGGAATGAGACCTCCTTATACTATTCACTTGGCTTTAAAAACAGATAAGGTTTTGAAAAAAAAACTGGTATTTCGAGCGCCTCTTGACACAAAAGGCTTGGAAAAAGTAAAATGTTTTGAAAGCAAGCTCAGTGTCGGATTTGAGAAACAAAACTGCAAGAGTTTTGGCTCAAAGAGGCGAAATCCGACTTGGAAACAGATGTTTTCCGATTTGGATTTGGCTCAAAACAACAGGATGCGGAAAAGCAGCTTTTCCGATTCGGAAAAGCAGCTTTTCCGATTCGGAAAATGAGCTTTTCCGATTCGGAAAAGTTGGGTGCGGAAAAGGGATTTTTCAAAAGAGACTTCTCAAGAGCAAGACCCCAAGTCAGAGACTCGTTTTCCGATTCGGAAAACAGAGTTTTCCGATTCGGAAAAGGAGAGTTCTCCGATTCGGAGAATATGCAATTTCCGACTCGGAAAATTTGAGCTGATATTTCAGCTCTCGTTTTCCGATGCGGAAAACCTGCACAGAAAGCTCCGAAAAATTTCTTAAAAACGCTTAAAACCTCTTAAAAATCAGTGTTTAGACCCCCAAAATGTAGGAAAAAGCTTAGAAACCATTGGGGAATCACTTAACACTTAATTTAAGTCCTTTAAAAACACCTTTTGGATGAAAACCCAAAATTTTGAAAAACCCAAAACTCAAAAACCTTTTGAAAACATATCAAAATCAAAAAACAAAAGCCAAGGAATCAACAAGTTTGGCTCTGATACCAATTGTTGTCCCAAAAACAATGAAATGAAAGAAGAAATGGATGGAAATCTAAGGATTGTGATTGAAATCAATAAGAACTTTGAAAAAGCTTAACAATGGTGGAAGTTGCCCAATTTGGTAAATATGATTTCATATGAAAAACCCTAACATCTCTTACCTTATATAGGTAAGATCAAGTTACACAAAATTACGAGAAAGGCCCCCGAGGTTACACACCTCTAAACAAGAGCACAAAAACTGTTAAGTGTTTACAAAGGAAATTAACTGAATTAATCTAGAAAGCATAATAAAGATAGTGGTTTCTGATTCTTCACAACACACGGGTCCAACAGAATAAAATACTTAAAGTGTATTTTGTTGGGATGCATTGAAACCAAAGCCTTGGACCTCCTTTTATAGGCTTGAAGTCCCTTCCACCTTTCATTGTTCCACCGATGTGGGACAAACTTCCAAGACTTTTTTTTTATTCTAGCCAAAATTCCCAACAAGTCTTTTGGGCAAATTTTGTATTATGAGGCAACAAGTCCCATTAGATTTGGGCTTGGTTTGGCAAGCATAAGCTAGCTGATAAGCTAGCTTATAAGCTAGTCCATCCAAACATGTACCAGGAAGCTAGCTTATCAGCTAGCTTATAAGCTAGCTTTTTGAAACGCTACTTTGAGTAGCTTATGAGAAGCTTATTGTAGCTTTTTCCAATTATACCCTTATTAATATTAATTATTAAATTCAAAGGTACCCTTTTTGGTCATTTTACATACTCATAAGCTAGTTTTTGCCAAACATAATTTGTTCAACAGCTAGCTTATCAGCTACTAGCAAGCTTATCAATCAACAACTAGCTTATCAGCTATCCGCTAGCTTATCAGCTACCAGCTAGCTTATAAGCTACGCTTGCCAAACATAGCCTTGAAGTAATTTGAGTGATTTTGTGTGCATCTGTTTTTGAGGCTTCCCTACCATGCACGCTTGTCCTTTTCTGTTTCTAATTGTTATAATTTATACCGTTGGTTGTGGCCAATGTATGCGTATTTGACAGGGGATTCAGGGCACCCGAGTATATTCAAGATGGTTGTTTGTCAACCAAGGTTGATGTCTTCAGCTTTGGTGTGTTGATTTTGCAAATGGTATTTTGGCGTAGATCAATCTATGAGTTTGTTTGTAACACCCTAATCTCAATAAGATATTTATTTCACTAATTAAACTTGATTATTATGATTTAAAATCAGTTTTGGCAGCAGCAAAATGATAACATTAGCAACATATTTTTATATAGTTACAAGTAAATAAATAAAAAATATATATATAAATTTCAAGTAGCTTACAAGTAGCTTACCAAGTAGCTTACCAAGCAAGCATGAGAAATCAAGCCTAAGAAGTCTAGTTATAAGTTACATATAAGTGTTGGCAAACCTAAAATGATAAAATCCTAAGCTAATAAGCATAAGATGGAGAATCTATTAGTAGCAAGTACAAGCTACTAACCCACATGGGTAACCTATAAGCATGACAAAGCAAGGATAATCCATATCCTCAAGTAGGAGGTAGCATTTCACCTTGAGAATCAAGTAAATCATCTTGCTTATCCTTGAGTAGGAGGTGGCACTATTTTGGGCTTAAGGAACAAGCAAACTACAACTATAAAATGAGGCATAATCTAAGCATTTCAAAGCATCCAATATTCTCACTCTCACTCTCACTCTCTCTCTAAACACTAGAAGCAAATAGTCAAGAAAAGCTACAACTAAAGTAAGTATGTTATGTGATTTTGAGATCATGCATATGAAGTCTATTTTTATGAAAGCTTTGATATTATATGGTTACTAGTCACTATACCCGCGCGATGCGGCGGGTGTACAGAGTTTTGAAGTGTTTTATTTTCCAAAATTAAGAATTTTTTAAACTTTTGTAGTACACCATGAAAGAGTTGTTTATGAAAGTGAAAGGGCACAAGATATGAAAGGATACAATATACCTTGCTTTGATTCATGCCGATACATTTTATGTATTACATATTCTTTTTTGTGAATGGATTTGCGCATAAGCCAAACTCTAATAATTATATCCTCTAGGCTATGGCCAAATAGCCCAGATGAAGTTTTTGGAAAGTGAGTCATTTCCTTGCAAAAGTTATAAGTTGTAAATTTTTGAAAAATGTAACCATTAGAGTTCAAACATTTAAATAAAACTTAAATAAAAGACAATTATTGTCAATATACCATAACATATTCAATATAGTTTCATGTTTTTATGACTCAAAAGTCTATTGACATTTTGATTTGGATCTATGCATAAATCATTTTATCGTCCAGTATAGTTTGATGGATTTTATATAAAATGATCTAGTAAGCATTAAAAAACCTATAATTTGTAATGCAAATTAATAATAGATAGAAGTTGGATAGATTTTTAAATGAGATGCACCGACATACATTGGATCAACTCCATTTTAAAACGCAACTCATGAGAGGGCATGAGATTAAAGATATCAAATGTTCAAATCCACTCCTCTTAACTTAAATTCTGACATGATCCTTCACATACACACATATATAAATATATTATGTAGTTGTATACCCGTAGAATGCGGTGGAATGATGAAATAGGTTCATCAAATTATTCAATTTAGAAATATCAGTTTTTTTCAAGATGTCGAATCTACTACATTTATATCTATTTTAGATTCAAATATCCATCGATCTGAAAATGTTGTTAATAGCTAACTAAAACAATTTTATATAAGTTGGATTCACAAAACATTTACTTACACCTGTATTGTAACCTATCCCATTGAAACTTGTTTCAAGACAAGCAAGGATGAGAATTTATCCGAATAAGAGCGAAAGCAAGGATGAGAATTTTACCCTGGTAAGTGAGAGTTGTCTCTTCCATGGTTAGAACTTACTAGCTAAATCGTTGCATATGGTACAATTTTTATGGACTAAAATCTTACCTGGTAAGTTAGTGATAGAGTTGAATTTTGTTGGTAAGCATTTACCCGGGTAAGCATTTACCCGGGTAAGCATTTGGTAAACGATGCCTTAGTTTTAAGCAATTAAGATAATGAATAAAAGTCAACAATCATTATCGCATGGCAGCAATTTGATGTTGAAAAAAATGCAGTGTTATTAAGGAACAATTTGGTGTAATAGACAAGAGGTTTCACAAAAGAGGAGTTTTGCCGTCTTTGCCAATCCCACAAGTACGTAAAAGCAAAAATAACACACTATGAGTTGCTCAACATGAAAAACACAGTAGCCAGAAATATGAATTCACAAATCAATACAACTTCATATAAAACTATGAAGACAACCATGGCCAGAGTTGGCCTGCAAGATAAGAAAATAAGCATTATTCAATGTCACCTTCATTAAGAAATGAGATTTATAGTATTTGACTGAAATCATACTCTAGTAAAACGCACTTTTTGTGAATAGACGGAAGCACATCTTGCCTTCAGCATCTCTGTTTTTTTACTGCCAAGACAATTTTATTACCCACTAAATGTCAAGAGTTACAAGCACACGGTACAACCGAGCGGAAATAAGAGCAAGAAAGTCAAAAAAATCGACAGACCACTAAATAGGCCAGACACCTGCACCAAATAGAGACACTAAGGCCCAAGTCCAACCAAGAGCAAGGAGGGGTTTGCGAGAGGAAAACCACCTACCCGACACTCGGGAGACAACAAAACTATTGCCACAAACCATTAAAACCTTTGAAAGATACAAACCAAGGTCACGAATACTGCCTAGCTGCACTTCACACGGATACTTCTAAGAGTTACCACAGCTGATTCGCTCCTGCTGAATCCACACAACTATTGTTGTTTCCATGCAGCTGTTACAGTGATGCTGTCTCGATGTTGATG
The DNA here is from genome assembly GCA_030169165.1 of Centaurea solstitialis. Taxonomy (NCBI): domain Eukaryota; kingdom Viridiplantae; phylum Streptophyta; class Magnoliopsida; order Asterales; family Asteraceae; genus Centaurea; species Centaurea solstitialis. Next base: position 21,040,719 of record CM058047.1, on the reverse strand, counting down.
GTCGAACACTGCTGCCAGAAACAAGACTGCACACCCATATACGACGAGCACACACAGCTGCCGCGACGACTCTGCCTTTTCTTAAGGTGTGAGCAATTAAGAACCGCACGGGTCCGATAACCAAGCTGTCCAATCCAGCACCAAATCCTTGGCTCTACGGGTTACCCAAATCCTTTCCTTCAGCATCTCTGAAGTTTTCTCGACCACAGTTAATCTAGTGAGACGAACACGAGCACAAGCACCTGGAGGTTCATTCATTTGACCGTACACAAGAGCACATTTGTTTTCACTCTAGAAATGTTTAGCACACATAAGTAATCAGATAAGAGTGAGAACAGAGAAGCATCTCTAAATGGATGATGGTCTTATCAGCATACATTCCTGACAACCAATAATCCAGTATAACCATCAAATAAATTATCTAAGGGGCCGTTTATTAAACATTTACCCGGGTAAGCACTTACCATGTCATATATTACCTTACCAGAAGCTTATGGCAATTGACAAGGATAATCGATCATGACATCCATGGCAGGACCAAGGCAACATCATGACATAAACAATAATAGATCCTGCTAGCCAGACATAAACAATAATAGATCCTGCTAGCCATTAGTACTAAACCAGCCACTGAATAAAATGAAGACATCAGGCATGTTTTGGTTTTGGAACTTCATTTCCGAATGTTGACATTGAAGAGAACAAAAGCATAGTTCCCAAATTTTTTGTAACACCACTCTTCCCCAAATGTACTCGAATAAACATTGAAATGAGTTAAATTTAAGAAATTTACCCAAATTCCAGAGCAAATACAATCAATTCAATCTTGTTTGGACAATGCTCTTTCTCACATGTCCCTTACAATCTCTCTGAATAGACAAAGAAAAACAATCATAAGTCCTCACCTCAATCATAGTGAAGATTTTATCAATTGAAGTTTGTCTTCCTGCATTAGTGAAGGTTTTATCTTTGGTCTTCCCTTTTGACTTGGCCACCTGCAAATGTCAAGCATCCAGACAGTGGCACACGTTAAAGGTCAAAAACAGAACAAAGGTGAGACTTTTTAATGTTTTCAAACTTTAACAATTTTTAGATTTGCAACCAAAGAACCCCAACAGCCCAGAACACATTGGAACAATGTACATTCTTGCCTTTTGAAATGATTATTGAGATTGATGCATGTATATTCTGATCTATCATATCATTAAGAATGCTTACCTTTTCAAGTAAATCCACATTTCTTATCGATTTAAGAAATTAGAACAATAACCATGTAAAACCCATTTCATTAAAGATCTATTCCTCAATTGAATTCAAAATAACAGAAGTTCCGGAATTCCACACTTTCAGAATTGCACCAAAAAAACTAAGTAAAAGAAACTCCGAAGGAAAAGTTCTTTGGAACTTGGTTTGGAGTTACAAAAAAAACTAAGTAAAAGAAACCCTTGAAACCAACCCCAATTCCGACACTTGTTTTCTTAAGAACCCGAAAAGCCGAAATTTCGAGAAAACGAAGGTTCCACCACTATATAAACCCACAACCTAAGTTTCACCTAATACAAGTTCGTAAACCCGGAAACCATTTTTACTCAAAAAACTTTTTTGACGAAATGCAACTTAGTTAAAATCCTATTTCCGAGCTTCACGAAATTTTCACCAAGTAACCATCGAAAACACAAAACTTAGGATTTTTTTCCAAGAGATAAGATTTTCCAACCAAAAACACATCCAACTCCCATAAACACCAAAAACCCAAAAAAATAATCTTTTAAAGATCAAAAAGGGTGTTTTGCTTGATTTTTCATGAAGAACATTATGATACCTTGAAGAACACAACAATGGTGGAAAAACACTCCAAACCTCAAAACATCACAAAATCACAAACAATTTATATGAAAAGAAAGCTCCAATCACGATGTACACAATTAATAAACACACTTAGCACAAACAATCAACCCAAAACCCTCAAAATCCAAAAATTTTGAGTTTGGAGTTTTTGAAAAACCCTTGAAAAAATTCAAAAATGGGTTTTCAAAATCTAGTCTATATAAGAATAAGATATGCAATAAGATATGCAATAAGATCGATAAACTAGATGGAAGATGATGAAACTAACCTTGAACAACAATGGTGATGAAGAAAATTGAAGATGATGAAAAATCTTGAGGTTGAAGATGGTGAATTAGTGTAGGTGAAAAAATGGGTAAAAATTGTAAAAGAGATAAATGGTGAAAAAAATGGTTGAAATAAAAGAGAAAAGAAATCTGATTTTTGTTTTTTTTTTAACTATTAAAAACTTAAAACCTAAGGTAAAAGAAAGTAAATTAAAATAAAACAAAACTATTAGCTATATATGTATATATACATAATTAGGATAGAAAACTTACCTGAGTTGCTTACCTGTTCCCCCTCAATTCAGGCAAAGGCTGGCAATATTCCCCCTCGGAACAAGCATATGTAGGGAATGTTCCCCTTGAAAGATGCACACTCATGACAAATTATTAGTAACACATATAAGTATGAGAATAAGATAGATGCAAAGACACTAAGATCAATACCAAATCTATCAACGGCTGAGTCCACGACAACGAGGACACAGTGGTCTAGTACAGATGACTGAACACTGAGTCATGGTTATGAGGGACTTAGGAGTTGAGAGACGATCACTCTTGAGGATCATACATGCCAAGCTTGGAGATTAGGAAATTGAACCGTTTCTCATCCAAAGGCTTGGTGAAAAGATCCGCAAGTTGATACTCGGTATTGACAAAGTAAAGTTCAATTGTACATTTCTCCACATGGTCCTTGATGAAGTGATACCTTATATGAATATGCTTAGTGCGTGTGTGTTGAACCGGATTACAAGTGATGGCTATGGCACTTTTGGAGTCGCAGTAGATGGGGATGTGATTGAAGTTGTAGCCATAATCACGTAGTTGGGTCCTCATCCACAATACTTGAGAACAACAACTGGCAGCAGCAACATACTCTGCTTCGGCTGTGGATGTGGAAACACAATGTTGTTTCTTTGACCCCCAGCTAACCAACTTATCACCCAAGAACTGGACGTGCCCTGAGGTGTTTTTCCGGTCCAACTGACAACCTCCATGGCCCGCATCCGAGAATGCGACGAGCTCAAATCCAGACTCCTTTGGGTACCACAACCCACGGTTGGGTGTACCTTTCAGGTACCGGAGGATGCGTTTGATAGCCATCATGTGCGATTCCTTTGGGTTTGCCTGAAAACGAGCACAAAAACAAGTAGCGAACATAATATCCGGTCTACTTGCAGTCAGATATAACAAAGAACCAATGATGGCTCTATAAGTCTTTTGATCCACATGCTTCCCGTTTGGGTCAGCACCGATCAAAGTGCCCGAGGCCATGGGAGTTTTAGCAACGGAAGATGTGTCCATATGAAAACGTTTTAAAAGATCACCAATGTATTTCGATTGATTAATCAAAATGCCATCAGGTTTTTGTAGAACTTGAAGTCCTAAAAAGAAAGACAACTCCCGAAGAATACTCATCTCAAACCTGGTGGTCATGAGAGTACTGAACCAAGTGCACATATCTGAGTTAGTAGAACCAAATATGATGTCGTCGACATAAATTTGAACTAACAAGATATCATTACCTTCGGTCTTGATGAATAGAGTAGGACCAATTTTACCTTTGTAGAACCCATTATCTAGTAGCGCATTGGAGAGATGATCATACCAGGCACGGGGAGCTTGCTTCAACCCGTAGAGAGCCTTGTCTAGGATGTAGACATGATTAGGCTTGGTACGATCAACAAAGCCTTCAGGTTGAGAGACATAAACTTCTTCTTTTAGTTCGCCGTTGAGAAAGGCAGTTTTCACGTCCATCTGGTAGACAGTGAAGTTCTTGTGAGCGGCATAGGCTAAGAAGATCCGAATGGCCTCAATTCTGGCCACTAGTGCGAATGTCTCATCATAATCAATTCCCGCTTGTTGCTTAAATCCCTTGGCTACTAGACGAGCTTTGTTTCTGGTTACAATCCCATCTTCATCCTTCTTGTTCTTGAAGATCCACTTCAGATCGATGATTGTCTTGTTCTTTGGTCTAGGTACAAGTCTCCAGACACCCAGGCGTTCAAATTGATTCAACTCCTCTTGCATGGCGGTCACCTAGTCAGAGATATCAAGGGCTTCCGTCATGTTCGAGGGTTCATGTCTTGATAAGAAGGCTGCAAATAAGCACTCATTTTGAGTTGCAGACCTTGTCTTGACTGGCGCGGACGTGCTGCCTATCACTTGATGGAGTGGATGAGCTCGGGTCCACTTGGTTGTATGGGGTAAGGTTGGAGGAGGTAAAGGTTCTATCCTCAGATCGATATAGAACTCGGGTTCACGTCTGGTCGTTGCTAGAGTGGTAACAATAGGTGGCACTTGAGATTGTACCACAATGGGACCAGGAGCTACTGGTGTGTCTGTAGAGACATGTGAGGGACCAGCAGCTTGTGGAGCAGGTTGAGTAGTGCTTGTACTGGGACCTGCCACTTGTGGAGCAGGAGTAGGAATGCCTTGTTGTTGACTTGTAGTAGGCATAGTGGAGGAAGTACCACTCTGAGGACTTGGATCATTTATCACCGGAGCCTGTTGCTGAAAGGTGTGGGAAGGTTCCCCCTCAGCAGATGCAGGAGATTCTCTAGAACTTGGTGATGCAGATGTAGATGATGATGAAGAATTGCCTTGAAGGATGGAAGATGAAATGTCAGTGGTAGAGACCATGACATGAGGTGCTGGTTGTACAACTGCAGGAATAGGAAGAGCAACATTAGCAAGTGCAGGCAAATCTTTATAAAAGAATTCAAACAATTCATCCAAATCATAAGTATTAGGGTTAGAAGAGGATGGTTTGTTTGCCGGTGAAGAAGAGGTCATGGGATTGCCATGAAGTTGATCAGAAGCCAGAACACCAGAGATTCCTGGTGTAACTGGAGCTGGTGTAGTGTCTTCCTCAATGCCTTCACACATTTGTGCTCTCAACCACACGTCTTGTTTTCTTGTTGTATACGCGGTAGGACGGAGAGTCCATGGCATACCCAATGAAAACACCCTCATCACCCTTTGGACTGAACTTGTCAAGATTGTCTTTATCATTTTTCACGTAGCATTCACAACCAAAAACTCTAAAGAACTTAATGCTGGGAGGTCGATTGTACACCAGTTCATACGGAGTCTTCATGAACCTTTTGGTAATGAGAGACCGGTTTTGGGTGAAACAGGCAGATGCAACGGCTTCAGCCCAGAAGTGTAGTGGAAGCTTGGAGAATGCCAACATGGTGCGTGCAGCTTCCACTAGGGTACGGTTCTTTCTCTCAACAACACCATTTTGTTGAGGTGTTCGGGCAGCCGAAAAGGTGTGAGTGATACCGACAAATCAAGAAACGAGTCAAGTGTGCGATTCTTGAATTCAGTGCCGTTGTCGGTGCGAATCACTTGAACAGGAAGTTGTAGTCTGACCTGCACACTTCTGATGAACGAAATGATGATCTCTGAAGCATTATCCTTACTTCTGAGAAAGTTCACCCATGTATACCTTGAGAAGTCATCCACAATTACCAGTACATATTTTCTCCCGTTGATGCTTTGTACACGCATTGGTTCGCACAAGTCCATATTGAGGAGCTGAAGTGGTTTAGTGGTACTGTGTTCCACTTTCAACTTGTGCGACGATTTCTTGATCTTCCCCATTTCACATGCTGAGCACAATTGTTCCTTGGTGAACTTCAATGAGGGGAGACCTGTCACCAATCCTGCCTTAGCTAGTTGATTAATTGTAGCATAATTCAGGTGGGATAGTCTCCGGTGCCACAACACGTTCTGATTGAAAGTTGCTTTAGAGAGAAGACATATTTTTGTGAATGGGCGTTGTTTCTGGAAATTGACCGTGTAGAGATTTGACATGTGAGTACCCTCAATGAGTTCATTTCCCTCAAATGTTCTGACACAACATCTTGTCTCTCGAAAGTTGACTTCAAGGCCTTTATCATAGAACTTTCCGATGCTGAGCAGGTTGTGACTCAAGCCTTCCACATAGGCTACTTTATTGATGGTGATTTTATGATGGAGGATATCACCGTATCCCATTATTGGTGCTGAAAGCTTATTCCCAAACCGAACGTTCCTGCCATATTTTTGTTTGAAGTTAGCGAGAAGTTCCTTCCTTCCGGTCATGTGCTTGGAACACCCTGAATCCATGTACCACACATGACCGTCCTGCAAAATTACGGATAAACATTTTTAGGTACCCATTTGGGAATGGGTCCTTTCTGATTAGGATTAGCAGGTTTGGATACAGGTTCCTGTTTGCTCTTAGGTGGAGATTTTTGTTTGGGTTTTGGATTAGATTTCTTGTGATGAGTATGATGATAGCCACGATTGTAGAATCCATGATAGTTAGGAACAAAGTAATCATTCAGGAAAGGATTTGCACAGTACCCAAATCTAAATTGATTTGACAACGAAAATTGCTATGACATCCATAAACAATATGTTCACATTCATAACATTGAAATGGAATTCGTGGTACATGCCTATTGTGACAACCGACAATTTTTGACCTTCAGGCTAGCTACTCGTTAAATTACTCAGTAGCGTTACCGTAGGTTAAAATTTAGTCATTTAAGTTTTTAAATGAAACTAGGTTAGTTTGCGTGAAAAATTTAGGCTAAAACCTAAAAGTCCCGAAAACTGCCCGAAAAAGCCCGAACCGGCCCGAAGTCACCCGATAATCCTATAATGCCAAATTTAAAGTTGATTTTTAGAAAATCAAGTTATTTTATTTAAAGTATAAGTAAATTAATTTAAATGATCCGAAATTACCCTCGAAAAGTCGGTTTTGCCGGAAAACGTCAAAACCCGATACTGCGTTCGAATTAACAGTATTAGAAATACATATAAAAAAAAAAAAAGAAGGAAGGAAGGGGATTGGCCAAGAAGGCCGGCCACCCCCCCCCCCCCATGAACCAATCCCTCTCTTTCTCTTTTCTAACAAAACCATCATCACACCCTCTTTTCATCTTTCATTTTTCAAAATCATTTCTCTCTCTCTAAAACTCTCTCAACTCTCTCAATATTTCCAGCCATATTCCATCAAGAATCTGAGTTTTTGGAAGGTATTCAAGCAAGTTTTTAAAGTTTCATTGTTGTTTTATCAAAGGTAAGAGTAGAGTATGCATTCTAGTTTCGATTTTTGCTCATTTTGGAGCTTTTTCCTACTCTTTTTGAGGTTTAATCCCTCTTTTATAGTTTAATAACAAACTTGATGTTTGAAGATGAGATTGAACCTTAGAAATGTGTTAAAATATTCAAAGGAGGTGAAAATCAATGAATCTTCCATAAGAACACAAGTTTGATAGTAAAATCTTGTTGTTTGATGTTTTTGGATCATCACTTTGGGGCTGAACTTTATTGATAGTTCATGCATGAGTCTTGATGGTGTTAAAACATATTTTGTCTATTTTTTCTTTGTATAATCTGATTTGTGGGTGTAATGGCAAGAAAAACCCCAAAAGTTTATGATTTTATGTGTTTTGGTAATGAAAATGGAGTTTGATTCTTGACAGATTCTGTCCAAGCTTTTGCATGTAGTTTATACGACCCAAAAAGGGTTTTCTCGAACTCATTTCTTCATGAAATTTTTATGGATTGATATTTTAAGTGTTAGGGTTCAAACCCCACTGGATTTGTACAAAAACACCAAGTTTTGAGCCCAAACCATCATGAAACATTTTCGTGTGCAACAGCACTTGGTCAGGAAATTGGGTCATCTTCAAACTTGTATAACTCTTTGATAACTTATCTAAAATACAAACTTTTTGATTCTAAACTCAAGTACTATGAGTTAGCTTTCCAATGAGTCCAAAATCATGTCATTTAGAGAAGTTTTGAGGGCTTAACCAATGAAAACAAGTTGATGGTGCAAGCTGTCCCAAGGTGGCAGATCCACATGCACAACTTTAAAGAGGCATATCTCTCTCAAAAATCACCTAAATGATGTGAATCTTATCTCATTAGCTTGGTATATGTTTTATTTAGAAAATCCCTTTTGAAATTCGTGAGTTGGTGGGATAATGAACTCTCTATGAACAAAACTTCACTGACATGTATCTTTGAAAAATAAAAGTGTGCACTGATTTTTCAAAAATGTTTAAAAATAGTAAAAGACCTCTAAAAATTGTGAAATTTGGTGGAATTGTTCCTAACATCCCCTAAATCAGAGGGTAAAAATTTGAGGATTCATCATTTGGTGGACTTAAGTTCAAAAGTGACGTTTTTACAACTTAAAACTTTGGACAGATTCTGGAAATTTGCAAAAACCCAATTTTTATGAACTTTAAACTTTCCAAAATATTTGGAGGTCTTCGAAATGTGATAAAACGAATTTTTACTATATTGGACTATATAAACAACATAACGGCATTATACGGATATCGGTACGATTTTAGAATTAGGGACCGTTGAACTTAGAACTTACGTTAAAAATTACGTGTTTGATAGGGCGAACATAGTTCGGAGCCGGGATTAGACCACGCACCATCACTTACGAAAATCGCACTAAACGCTTGAGGTGAGTATTCACAGCCCCACTTTTTACCGTTTTTATGCGTTTTGGGGTGAAAAACATGTTTATGAATAAATGTGTTTAATTGTGAACTTGTTGCGAAATGAAATGAATTATCAAAATGAAATGATTTATTGTGACAAATGAAATGAATCGTTTATTTGAAATGTTATGAAATGTTTTTATAAAATGAAATAAATTGAAATGTGAGTATGATAATGAAATGTATTATTGAAATGAAATGTTTTGTGTATATTGAAATGAAATGAAATGGGAATATGCTTTGTGTATCGAAATGAATTGAAATGAAATGAATTCGAGTATCGAAATAAAATGAAATGAAATGTTTTATGAGATAAATTTTCGATATGTTGAAACATGATATAGTGAGTCTGAAATGAAAAAGTCCCCAGGTAACTACTATTAACTCATAGCAATGGGCCTATAATACACGTGGATAGCGCTATTTGGTTTGACATACCCACCTTGACTGACGAGAATATAGGTGCACTGTATTGATTAATTCTTCACGCGTGGACAAAAGTCCCACCGTTGAAGACGCGTAGGGGCAATATGTCATAATTGGCAGGATTAGTAGTGACTCAAAGAATAAGTATCATGCGATTAACACATCACCCGGGAAATTTACTCACTACTTGATACTAAATGTTTATTGGGTGAATGAACTGATTCACTAAATTGTTTATTGGGTGAATGAACTTATTCACTAAATGTTTATTGGGTGAATGAACTGATTCACTAAATTGTTTATTGGGTGAATGAACTGATTCACTAAATTGTTTATTGGGTGAATGAACTGATTCACCAAACTGTTTACAAAAGTGTTGCGAATATATATTTTATTGAAAATTGATATTGTACATAACTGTTTTGTACTTATAAAAACCTGTGAACTCACCAACTCTCGTAGTTGACACTTGTTTTAACATGCTTTTCAGGAAACCCGAAGGTTTGATTTAGGCTTTTAGAGCTTTTTGTGAACGCCAATCATGTTTCGATGTTATTCGGATTTTGTAAAAGAATTTGTAATTTATGAACTCCGGTTGGATTTATATGTCTTGTAATCATATTTAAATTATTAATGTTATGAAGGATTGGTGTGTATATCTCCTATTGCTTTGAAATCGAGACTGTCGCACCTCGTGTTTCCGCTTTAGCGGGGTGTTACAGATTTGGTATCAGAGCCATAGGTTATAGAGAACATCGGTTTTTCATAAAAACCAAGTACTATAACCAACCTTTTTCGAAAAGAAGTTAAAACTTTTAAGTAAAAGATTTCGAGGTATAGGAGAGTTTAAATGCTCGTGTGATTAGAATAGGTACTATCCTGGTATATCATAGAAATGCGGAGCCTGATCACCTACGCATAGCCATGATATAAGTAGGATAAGACTTATGAACTAGACATACTGTTAGAATTTAAAAGCTGGAACCTTGAAAAACTTCCTGAAAAACATAAACCGTGTGAGTTCACGTAAGCACATCATGATTGTGATATCTACTATAGCACTGACGCGTTTAAGTAAAGTAACGCCTTTGTTGAATACTCTTGCGTTAGCGATTAGGATGACACTAGTAGTTTGAAGGCGCGTTAATAAGTTATGCGGACACCACAATCACTACGCCGAACACCATTACTTAGACTTCGGAGAAAGACCCGTCTAGGCATTACAATTCCGACATCGGAGTAACGAGCAAAGACGTTTCAATCGATCCACCTCCGAACCTCACAACACCTCATATGAGACAACTCAGAAGAGAGCTGCGGCAACCATTCGGAGTGGACTGACGATAACACATCCAGTTAATGCAAGGTCATTTCATATCCTTTCGGGGATACTGATCGGTTGTACTACCAGTATGACACTAGGATAGGCTTGAACAATCCGAGCACACGTCGACGGACTGCAAAATAATCGAAGCAGAGTATCAAGTTAGAACCGGGATATAATTAAGTGGACAAAATTGGAGCATCTCTTGGAGGAAGGTACCACCAATGCTGTAGAGAAGGTTATGACGGCAAGAAGGACGACTAGGAGAGTTGACTTGAGCTGGCAAGTTGTGGTGATACTATTGGCAAAGTTGATCCTATCGATTGTAACTCTCGTTATTTTGAAGGAATTCCAAAAAAAAAATGCACTTTTGGGTTGTTCCATTTAAAACCCCAGTATGGACAAGAGAAATATTTTAAGGATGCATTAGCATCAAACTTTGAACTCTTCAGATATGTATTAAGCTTTTACGAAACTAATTTTTATTAATTCACCAAGACATTCTTACCGATTTTATTTTAAAGAAATTGTCACAAATAAAAATACAAATAATCTCGAACATTTAGAGACAACTTTTAATCAAACGTACATTTTACAAATGATTTAGAACCGCATTTTCCAAAAGAAACACACGTAGCTAGAAAGTGAACTGTGAGAATTAATCGATCAACATTGCTCAACTGATAGCCCAACAAGTCCAGGAAGTCGTACCTACCATAGTCACTCAAGTTACTATCGACCTTGTCGCAAATAGAAGAAATAAGGAAGTCATAATACCCATCGAATGGAAGGATGGTAATGCAAGAAAATTTGAGCACCAGTCAGAGGAAACGACTCGTGATAAATCAATCAAAAGTTGAAAAAGTAGTCAGAAATTTTGGAGCAAAGACCCAAGAAATCACAGAACTTGAAAGAGGAACACTTAATTGAGTATTCTAACGGGGAGTTAGTTAAGGCCAGCAAAGTAGTTAAGAAATGCATCCTAGGTTTAGCAGGAAAGGATTTTAGTATAGACCTAATCCCGATCAAGATAGGGAGCTTCGATATAATAGTTGGCATGGACTGGATGTCCAACCACCGAGCGACGATATGCTGTGCTGAGAAGATAGTTACGCTACCGCTACCCGATGGAAGTGTACTGGAAGTACATGGAGAGAAGCCGAAAAGGGACTTTAAGTTAGTGTCATTCATGAAAATGCGTAGCCATCTGAGAAAGGATTGTGTGGCATTCATGGCGCACGTGATAGACAAGAAAACAGAAGAGAAGTCAATTCAGGATATTCCAGTAGTACGTGAATTTCCTGAGGTATTCCCGGAAGAGTTACCCGGATTACCTCCGCCACGACAAGTAGAATTCCACATCGACTTAGTTCCAGGAGCAGGACCTATAGCAAAGTCGCCTTATCGACTAGCGCCATCCGAGATACAGGAACTGTCTAACTAACTTCAAGAGTTGCTAGACAAGGGATTTATCCGACCCAGTTCTTCACCCTGGGGAGCCCCTGTGTTGTTCGTCAAGAAGAAGGATGGATCCTTCCGCATGTGTATCGACTATAGGGAGCTGAACAAGATCACCATCAAGAACCGATACCCTCTTCCGCGCATCGACGACCTATTCGATCAACTGCAAGGAGCAACGTACTTCTCCAAGATCGATCTTCGATCTGGTTTCCATCAAATACGAGTGCGTGAGGAAGACATCGCAAAGACAGCGTTTAGAACTCGTTATGGTCATTATGAGTTCTTAGTCATGCCTTTTGGTTTGACAAACGCTCCAGCAGTGTTCATGGATCTGATGAACCGAGTGTGCCGACCATACTTAGATAAATTCGTCATTGTCTTTATAGACGACATTCTAATTTACTCGCAAAGCAAGGAGGACCACGAGCATCATCTAAGGCTGATACTGGAACTACTGAAAGCCGAAAAGCTTTACGCCAAATTCTCAAAGTGCGAATTTTGGATCCGAGAAGTTCACTTTTTAGGTCATGTGGTGAACAAAGAAGGAATACACGTCGACCCAGCCAAGATCGAGGCCATAAAGAAATGGGAAGCCCCGAAAACACCGACAGAAATTCGACAATTTCTCGGTTTGGCAGGCTATTACCGGCGATTCATTGCAAATTTCTCCAAGATTGCGCAGCCGTTGACAACCTTAACACAAAAGGACGAGAAGTTCATCTGGGGAGAGAAACAAGAGGAAGCATTCCAGTTGTTCAAGCACAAGTTGTGCAATGCACCCATTCTGGCGTTACCCGAAGGAACGGATAACTTTGTGGTATATTGCGATGCTTCACATCAAGGCTTGGGATGTGTTCTGATGCAGAACAAGAAAGTCATTGCCTATGCATCCACACAGTTGAAGGTCCACGAGAAGAACTACACCACTCATGACTTGGAGATCGGAGCAGTGGTGTTTGCCCTTAAGATTTGGAGACATTATCTCTACGGCACCAAATGCACAATTTTTACGGATCATAAGAGCCTCCAGCATATTCTCGATCAGAAAATGTTGAACATGAGGCAGAGAAGATGGGTTGAGTTGCTCAGCGACTACGACTACGAGATTAAATATCATCCAGGGAAGGCGAATGTCGTAGCTGATGCGTTAAGCCGAAAGGAGCGGGTAAAGCCTACAAGGTCACGAGCAATGGGAATGGTAGTGCAGACCAGTCTAAAAAGTCAAATAGTGGAAGCTCAAAAGGAAGCTCTGAAGGCTGACAACCTAAAGAAAGAAACTCTCCACAAGTTGGAAAAGGAGTTTGAGGAGAAATCGGATGGAGTCCGATATTTTAAGAATAGGATCTGGGTTCCAAAGGTGGATCAGTTAAGGGCACTGATCATGGATGAAGCTCATCAGTCGAAGTATTCGATACATCCAGGATCCGATAAAATGTACAAAGGACTGAAGGAGCATTACTGGTGGTCCGGTATGAAAAAGGATATCGCCACTTACGTGAGCAAATGCTTGACTTGCGCGAAAGTTAAAGCAGAGCACCAGAAACCGTCAGGACTTCTTCAGCAACCGGAAATCCCGGAGTGGAAATGGGAGCAAATATCGATGGATTTCGTGACTAAACTACCCAAGACTAAAAAGGGGTCATGATACGATTTGGGTAATCGTTGACCGGCTCACGAAATCAGCACATTTCTTGCCAAAAAGGGAGACTTATAGCATCGATAAGCCTGCGCAGCTGTATGTCGATGAGATTGTCATGCGACATGGAATCCCGATATCGATCATCTCCGATAGGGATAGTAGTTTTACCTCGCAATTTTGGCAATCGCTTCAAGCAACTTTGGGCACTCGTGTGGATCTAAGCACGGCTTACCATCCTCAGACCGATGGACAGACTGAGAGAACCATCCAAACACTAGAGGATATGCTACGTGCTTGCGTGTTAGAATTTGGAGGTAGTTGGGACGATCATCTACCCTTAGTCGAGTTCTCCTACAACAACAGCTATCATGCCAGCATACTATGTGCGCCGTACGAAGCACTGTATGGACGCAAGTGCAGATCCCCACTCAATTGGTTGGAAGTAGGAGAGAATAAATTGTTTAGGCCTGATGTCGTACAGGAGACCACCGACAAAATCAAAACTGGTTCAAGAAAAGCTGAAAGTGGCCAGAGATCGCCAGAAAAGCTATGCCGATAATCGGCGAAAGCCGTTGGAATTCCAAGGTGGTGATAAAGTGCTACTAAAGGTATCACCATGAAAAGGGCTAATAAGATTCGGAAAGAAAGGGAAACTGAGCCCTCGTTTTGTTGGACCATTCGAGGTTGTAGAAAGAATTGGACCCGTCGCATACAGACTGGACTTACCCATAGAGCTCAGCTCTATTCATGACACGTTTCACGTGTCTGATCTGAAGAAATGCCTGTCGGAAGGGACAGTGACCTTGCCTTTGGAAGAGATACAAATTGAGGAACAACTGCGCGCCGCGGAGGAACCTATTGAGATTTTTGACCGAGAAGTCAAGCAACTCCGGCGCAGTAGAATACCGATTGTCAAAGTACGATGGAATTCAAAGTATGGACCGGAGTTTATCTGAGAACGAGAAGCTCTTATGAAGAGCAAGTACCCTCACCTTTTCACAAAAGACCCCTGTGGTAGTAGCAAGAATTAAATTTCGGGACGAAATTTCCTTCAACCGGGGGTAAATGTGACAACCGACAATTTTTGACCTTCAGGCTAGCTACTCGTTAAATTACTCAGTAGCGTTACCGTAGGTTAAAATTTAGTCATTTAAGTTTTTAAATGAAACTAGGTTAGTTTGCGTGAAAAATTTAGGCTAAAACCTAAAAGTCCCGAAAACTGCCCGAAAAAGCCCGAACCGGCCCGAAGTCACCCGATAATCCTATAATGCCAAATTTAAAGTTGATTTTTAGAAAATCAAGTTATTTTATTTAAAATATAAGTAAATTAATTTAAATGATCCGAAATTACCCTCGAAAAGTCGGTTTTGCCGGAAAACGTCAAAACCCGATACTGCGTTCGAATTAACAGTATTAGAAATACATATAAAAAAAAAAGGAAGGAAGGGGATTGGCCAAGAAGGCCGGCCACCCCCCCCCCCCCATGAACCAATCCCTCTCTTTCTCTTTTCTAACAAAACCATCATCACACCCTCTTTTCATCTTTCATTTTTCAAAATCATTTCTCTCTCTATCATTCTCTCTCTCTAAAACTCTCTCAACTCTCTCAATATTTCCAGCCATATTCCATCAAGAATCTGAGTTTTTGGAAGGTATTCAAGCAAGTTTTTAAAGTTTCATGTTGTTTTATCAAAGGTAAGAGTAGAGTATGCATTCTAGTTTCGATTTTTGCTCATTTTGGAGCTTTTTCCTACTCTTTTTGAGGTTTAATCCCTCTTTTATAGTTTAATAACAAACTTGATGTTTGAAGATGAGATTGAACCTTAGAAATGTGTTAAAATATTCAAAGGAGGTGAAAATCAATGAATCTTCCATAAGAACACAAGTTTGATAGTAAAATCTTGTTGTTTGATGTTTTTGGATCATCACTTTGGGGCTGAACTTTATTGATAGTTCATGCATGAGTCTTGATGGTGTTAAAACATATTTTGTCTATTTTTTCTTTGTATAATCTGATTTGTGGGTGTAATGGCAAGAAAAACCCCAAAAGTTTATGATTTTATGTGTTTTGGTAATGAAAATGGAGTTTGATTCTTGACAGATTCTGTCCAAGCTTTTGCATGTAGTTTATACGACCCAAAAAGGGTTTTCTCGAACTCATTTCTTCATGAAATTTTTATGGATTGATATTTTAAGTGTTAGGGTTCAAACCCCACTGGATTTGTACAAAAACACCAAGTTTTGAGCCCAAACCATCATGAAACATTTTCGTGTGCAACAGCACTTGGTCAGGAAATTGGGTCATCTTCAAACTTGTATAACTCTTTGATAACTTATCTAAAATACAAACTTTTTGATTCTAAACTCAAGTACTATGAGTTAGCTTTCCAATGAGTCCAAAATCATGTCATTTAGAGAAGTTTTGAGGGCTTAACCAATGAAAACAAGTTGATGGTGCAAGCTGTCCCAAGGTGGCAGATCCACATGCACAACTTTAAAGAGGCATATCTCTCTCAAAAATCACCTAAATGATGTGAATCTTATCTCATTAGCTTGGTATATGTTTTATTTAGAAAATCCCTTTTGAAATTCGTGAGTTGGTGGGATAATGAACTCTCTATGAACAAAACTTCACTGACATGTATCTTTGAAAAATAAAAGTGTGCACTGATTTTTCAAAAATGTTTAAAAATAGTAAAAGACCTCTAAAAATTGTGAAATTTGGTGGAATTGTTCCTAACATCCCCTAAATCAGAGGGTAAAAATTTGAGGATTCATCATTTGGTGGACTTAAGTTCAAAAGTGACGTTTTTACAACTTAAAACTTTGGACAGATTCTGGAAATTTGCAAAAACCCAATTTTTATGAACTTTAAACTTTCCAAAATATTTGGAGGTCTTCGAAATGTGATAAAACGAATTTTTACTATATTGGACTATATAAACAACATAACGGCATTATACGGATATCGGTACGATTTTAGAATTAGGGACCGTTGAACTTAGAACTTACGTTAAAAATTACGTGTTTGATAGGGCGAACATAGTTCGGAGCCGGGATTAGACCACGCACCATCACTTACGAAAATCGCACTAAACGCTTGAGGTGAGTATTCACAGCCCCACTTTTTACCGTTTTTATGCGTTTTGGGGTGAAAAACATGTTTATGAATAAATGTGTTTAATTGTGAACTTGTTGCGAAATGAAATGAATTATCAAAATGAAATGATTTATTGTGACAAATGAAATGAATCGTTTATTTGAAATGTTATGAAATGTTTTTATAAAATGAAATAAATTGAAATGTGAGTATGATAATGAAATGTATTATTGAAATGAAATGTTTTGTGTATATTGAAATGAAATGAAATGGGAATATGCTTTGTGTATCGAAATGAATTGAAATGAAATGAATTCGAGTATCGAAATAAAATGAAATGAAATGTTTTATGAGATAAATTTTCGATATGTTGAAACATGATATAGTGAGTCTGAAATGAAAAAGTCCCCAGGTAACTACTATTAACTCATAGCAATGGGCCTATAATACACGTGGATAGCGCTATTTGGTTTGACATACCCACCTTGACTGACGAGAATATAGGTGCACTGTATTGATTAATTCTTCACGCGTGGACAAAAGTCCCACCGTTGAAGACGCGTAGGGGCAATATGTCATAATTGGCAGGATTAGTAGTGACTCAAAGAATAAGTATCATGCGATTAACACATCACCCGGGAAATTTACTCACTACTTGATACTAAATGTTTATTGGGTGAATGAACTGATTCACTAAATTGTTTATTGGGTGAATGAACTGATTCACTAAATGTTTATTGGGTGAATGAACTGATTCACTAAATTGTTTATTGGGTGAATGAACTGATTCACTAAATTGTTTATTGGGTGAATGAACTGATTCACCAAACTGTTTACAAAAGTGTTGCGAATAAATATTTTATTGAAAATTGATATTGTACATAACTGTTTTGTACTTATAAAAACCTGTGAACTCACCAACTCTCGTAGTTGACACTTGTTTTAACATGCTTTTCAGGAAACCCGAAGGTTTGATTTAGGCTTTTAGAGCTTTTTTGTGAACGCCAATCATGTTTCGATGTTATTCGGATTTTGTAAAAGAATTTGTAATTTATGAACTCCGGTTGGATTTATATGTCTTGTAATCATATTTAAATTATTAATGTTATGAAGGATTGGTGTGTATATCTCCTATTGCTTTGAAATCGAGACTGTCGCACCTCGTGTTTCCGCTTTAGCGGGGTGTTACACCTATTAGTTCTATGATATACAAAATTGGAAAAATTGTTTTTCATAAAACTAGGCTTATGTGCAAATGGCTTCGGACGACTGCCTTCTTTTGATCCACTCTCCTTGTTCTTACGCCTACCATTTCTCACATTTTGATCTTTCACATTTGAAGAACCACGATTAGTACCTTTGACATTTGGAGAATGAGTATGTGAGGTGTATTTCTTCGGAGTGAAGTTGTGTGAGTGTTCCTTTGGTTTGGTAGCATTTTTTCGTTTTCGAAAACGTTTGTTTTTCTTAGGAACATTCACATTTGTACGAGATGAACTCGCAACTTCAGACTCAGGGGTGACCAATTTGTCCTTCCCTTTGTCTTTCCGGGATAGTTTAGGAGGAGCCATGTTTCCTGGTTTAGACTGGCCTGATGATCTACCGTTCTCACCAACCCTATTGGTACATTCATCCGATACAATTTCAGAAATTTGTACCGTTGATTTAGGTGCCATGTGTGTTAAGTCTTCCATGTATGAAACGGTGGTGCAGATTGGAGACCTTAGTACTATAGATTTGGAATTTTGAGTAAAAGTATTTGAAGGTCTGAAATCTAATGCATTCACATTCCATGTATGGTTATGATGACGTGAGTTATCACGAGTTCCAAAGGTGGATTGACTTGCTTTTGGTATGCTTTTGGATTTGAGGGCTTCTTCCAATTCATTGATTTTACTCAAGAATAGGTCCTTTTCCCTAAGGCTCATGCGCCTCTCATCCTCTAACTCAACCTCAAGTTTAGCAATCCTTTTCTCATAAAAGGTTTGGTTGTCTTTGTAAACTTTTTCAAGGATTGGAACTTCCTGATTCATCTAATCCTCAGTATAGCTAGGCATGTTGTCCTTAGACAAAGGAATCTCACGCATTGCATAACTGGCATTGAGAGATGAATAGTTGAGAGGAATTGATTGTTTGTTTTTTCTGGCTTTTCCTTTTTCTCAATTTCCTTCAACTGTTCAGGATCATCAGACTCTTTCATGAAAATAATTTTGTATCCAAGGCTCATGTACCTCAGATCATACAAGGTAGGAGTCTTGGATATGGCACGCTTAAGATAGCATGGACTTTTATATCCAATGCCTTCCTTTGGATTGTAATAATTGAACTCTTTGGGTTGATTCATGTGAATGGTTTGATCAGTCTGGCCTCTCTTTAGGAACTTGTCCTCCATATCTTTTATCTTTGCAAATAAGTTTGTTCTTTGGGCAAAAATCACTTCATACTTTTGTAAACTTTCTTTACTCAAAACTTCAGCCTCATGAAGCTTCTTTTGCAAGTCTGAGATGTTATCATTCAGACTAGCAACTTTATCTTCTAAGGTTTTGTTTGCAAGAGTAAGAGTGGTTACCTTTTCTTTGGAATGAGCTAGTTCAATTGAGAATTTTACAACTAAGGCATGCTCACTAGCTAACTTGGATTCTGCAGTTGCTGTCAGGCTATTTGCCTTTTTAATTTTATTTTCATACTCAGAAACCTTAAGGGCAAGATCCTTCACATGATTTTCAAGTTCAATATAAGGATCAGGAAGTACCTCAGAGGATGAATCGAAATGGTCTGAATCAATATCATTGTAATCCCTATCACTGTCTTCTGAATACTGTTCCTCTTCACTGTGATTTGCCATCAGGCAGAGTTGATCTTCCTTTCCTTCATCACTATCCACATCCCAAGCTTCATCTTGGGCTAGCATGCATACGAGACCTCTCTCTTCATCATCACTGGACATTTGCAACCAAGCCTCATCTTCCGCCAGTAATGCTATTCCATCATCTTGCACTTTAGCCAAGTTCATTTTGCTCTTGTAATAATCATACTTGGAGACATGATTAGTACAATTTTTTGCAAAATGCCCAGGGTTTCCGCATTTGAAGCATGTCTGACCACCGTCGGCTTTCTTCACTTCCTTGCCCTTATCTTCTGGCTTAGTTTTTTCTTCAGGCTTCTAGTAGTCGGCTCTACCATTTTGTTCATACCTTCGTGGTTCAGGTTTTCTTTCATACCTCTTTGGTTCATCAAATCTTCTATCTCTAGGATCCTCATACCTTCTTTCTCTGGAATCATCATACCTCCTATCTCTTTGATCATCATACCTTCTGCTATCAAATTCAGCAGGTTTCTCATATCTTCTGGCATCATTTCTTGACTCGTATCGATCACGAGGTTCGTACCTCCTTCCACTGGAGTACCGGTGGTTGTTAGAAGACATAGGCTTTCTCGCATTTCGTTTGGACATAGACCTGGTAATTAGTGCCAAGGCCCTCTTCATGTCATTCATTTCTTCATCAGATTCGCTTCCTTTTTCACCGGTATCGGAAGGAACATCGTAGTCATCTTCATAACGAGTTGATTTCCCAGAGTGATAATGCCTCCTATCTACAACCAATGCCAAAGGATAGGCATACTTTTCAGCTTTCTTTTCTGTCCCCAAAATCTCTAACACTTCATCTTGATTATGGTTGAGTAGCTCAAAAAGTTCATGGATGTCAAGATCCTCCAAATTGCGGTTTTGTTGAATGTTGGAGGCAAATCTTCTCCATTCAGACCTAAGTGAGTTGATAAATTGGATGTTGATGTCCAACTGAGACTTCTTGGGATTGTTTTTCCTTAGCTCATTAATCATAGTGCAGAACCTATGATAAGTGTCTTCAAGAAGTTCTCCCTCACGACCCTTAAAGGTGGCAAACTTAGTCAGGAGGTTTGTTTTCTTCATTTGAATGCCTTTCTCTGTTCCATGCATTAGACTTCTGATCTCGTCCCACATAGCCTTGCCGGTGTCATTGCAATCAATGTTAGCATATATCTCATTTGGCAGACTCTGAATGAGATATGATTTGGCAAGAATGTCACCTCTAACTCTGTTTGCTTCCTCCGGAGTAAAGTTGGTATCATCTTTTTCAACACGTCCACCAACTATGGGTGGATTTCCATCAGGAACTGCTGGAATTTCAGTGTAGTACTTCACGGGTCCATTCCGGAGGGACTCCATGATTTGCTTGTGAAGAGGTTGCTTTGCCACAAAGTCTAAGAATCGCGACTTCCATTGCGAAAAGTCTCCATGGACTAGTACCGGAGGACGGGTATCAGACCCGATCGCTAAAGCATCACGTGTGTTCATGGTTGATTACGGATCTTAAACCACTTAGTTTGACCCGGTGGTTGGATTGGTGAAAATATTCAAGTATGAGTTCCGGTGTGGGCTTTGGTATTGGCTTTTGTGCTAAAAGGACTTAGAAAATTTTCAGGAGTGCTGGAGCTGAAAACACTTAGAAAAATTTCATGAGTGCCGGAGCAGAAAACCCAAATCTAAGTGCTGGAGCTGAAAATACTTAGAAAAAATTCGGGAATGCCGGAGCTGAAAATCCAAAACCTCAATGACGAAACTAACTTTTTTTCCACCGGAACCAACACTCAAAGGATCAAGAGCAAGTGGTAGGCTCTGATACCAATTGTGGGTTCCAAATCAACCACAATGAACACTTAGAATTTATATGATAAAAACACTAAGTACAAGATCTAAGAGTGATGGAACAATGATCATGATGAAAAATATACTAAGTGTAAAATTCACCAAAAGATTGATTAGCTCTCAAATGATTGAAGAGGAAGTGGAAAGTACAAATGAAGAATTAAGCTCCTATTTATACTAAACTAAAAAGGGCCAAAAGGCCTTAGAAAGCATGAGCCTAAACACTTGGGCCAAAATAACAAAATTACATTTCAGAAACATAGTTTGAATTAATTACAAATTGACACAACTAACAAATAAATCTAACAAACCCAAGTTGAGATGTCCTACAACTCGGAAACCACATCACCTAGACTAAATCATACCTTAGCCTCTAAGGATAGCAACCATCAAGCACATATCCTTGCACAGCAAGAACAAAGAATGCATTATTAGTTAGGAAACAAATACATAATATATAGATTTTCCATCAAGTTTCTTTAAAACGGTCTTTCCTTTGGGTTTCTAACAACAGAAAAAACATGCAATTATAAGACAATGAGAGAGAGAGAGAGAGAGAAATAGTCGATTAGTTTTGGGTAAGATATTTATAAGCAAAAAGCAATGCATTCCCTTACTTTGAAGTCTATGTTGACCAAGCATTAGTCCTCGCCCCTGCTGCATTCACTTTCACATGCTAACTCTGTTTTTAGGGTACGACATTTATCAGCAAAAAGCAATGCATACGGCATACACAATCTGATGGCGATAAAATCTCTACAAAACTTAAAGTTGAGCCAGATATCACTCAATATATTCTTAACCGAACGACGAATTTAAAATGCAAAAAGGTGTACCAAGTTCACGTGATTATACAAAGAATACTTTTCTGATCAGCACATTGTACATTAGGGATGTTATACTGAACTAAAGTATCCAAATGCCTAGCCCTAAATTCCTAAAATTAGAGCTAATGGATTGTAAACTCGATTGAAAGATAACTTCAATGGAAGCCAACAAAACACCTTTCAATAGTATTTGCAAAGAGAGATAATGCATATATGTAATTCAAAAATACCAGTTCCATGAATGCCATAGCAGACAGAATGGGGAAGATGAACAAAATGACCCATTTGGTAACAAAGCTATTGATGTCATTCCTTCCTTCTTCGCCATCTTCTACTTTTTCTGTAGATTACAACCAGAAAGATGCATGAGATTTCTAGAGGAAAGATGATAAAATCCTGTAAAGTCCAAATAGCTTAATGGTATTTATCATGGCGGTAATGGATTCAAGCACCCTTTCATTTTACATTCTTTAAAAAGGAAAGATTCGAAAACTTGAATATTGAGACAATTTAAGAGTTGTATATGCATCACTTATTTTCCTACAAATATTATTAGGCCAATTTGACAAATAGTGCCCCAAGTTTATCCCCTGGAAAACCAAGTAAAAATCAGCAAACCATCAATATGCCATAAACTTAGCAATCAAACAATTAGTTTGAGATCTCAAGAACAAAATTTAATAAAATGAAAAATCCCTCTCAAGGATAGAGAGAAAAGTTGCCTCTTCTTTAGATACATGTTGCAGTCTCTTCTCAAAAATCATTAGTGCCAAACCAAAAGACTATATTCCAGATTCGAGAGAAAAATACCCTTATTGTTCTTACACTTGTTATCATTCTTCTCTTCAACCACTTCCTTCACTTCTTTTTCCCATAAGCCATTAAGGTTTTTTCGTTGAGCTTTGCACATAAATCAGAACTAAAAACAAAAACAAAAAAGGATCCAGATCAATCAATTAAACATCTTCACTTGAAATAAACCTTACCTGATGAAGAGATAGAAGGGTATAGCAATTAGCAAGTTAAAGGGGATCCATCTACTTTCACTTACATTTGTGGCTTTCAACTCCAATTCTCCTCAAACCGAATACACTCACAAAGTTAATTGACAGCGCCATAAGCGAAGATAATTTGTATCAAATCCAGCGAAGATAATCGTCGGGAGTGGGTTGTATAGTCGGATGGAAGGACGTGGGGAGAGAGGGAAGCGGATCAGCATAGAGGAATAACCGTAAAATAGGAATAACCGTGTTTAGGTGATTCTAGGGAGAGCTTTATGCAAAAAGCCAAGCTTATTTCCAAACTTTCTCCTCACAATTAAAAAACATGTTGCTTCCATCTATGAGATCCTTCCGGATCTATACATACAAATTAATCCATACATACAACTTTATCTATACATAACTTAAATGGAAAGCCAACTAAACAACCCCTTATCATGAAAATGAAGTTATGAATAATATTAAAGCATTTACATGAACAAAACAGCGTAGTTACAAGTAAGGATGTTAAGCAATACATACTACAAGCATTTGCAGTAGAAATTTACCATGTAGCTTGAGCAGTCACCTTGATGGCTGAAGGCTAAGGAACACTACAAGGTCCTTCAATGGCAATTTTATACAATCCATGGGTATCTGTAGCAAACCAAACTGTCATTTACTCTATATTAAAAACCAATCCTTTGTTTTTTAAGGTAAAAAGAAATGTCCCGTAGGTAGGTGGAGTACTATGCTATTTTCAAAATATGTTGTCTTAGAATAATCTATTTACTAAAATAATTCGAGTTATAATTAATAATTCTAGGAAATAAAAAGGCAATAAACCGAGGAACTGACTCAACATTATTCTCTTTGGCTTTGTTCTATTTATTTTGTGGTTCAAATCAGTCCAACAAACTTGGAAGAAAGTGCCAAATAGATATTAAATCCCCTTCTAATGATAATGATATTTAGCAGCCCGAAAAAGTAGTATCAGACCTCAAACTTCAAGAACCCTTCAAGTACATCCAACAGCAAGGGACTTGCTATCTACATTCCTATTTACATCATGTCCGTTCTTATAACTGAAATCTCTTAACTCGGCTTTCCAAGCATCCTTTTGCTGCAATGGCGGGTTTACTCCAGATTAAAAACAACTGTTTGAACAAAACTTACAAGAACAATGTCAATTTCAAAGTTAAAACCCAAAAATTCACTATGAATGCCATAGCCAGAACACTCCGTGTGACAGACTTCAATTCAGAGACTTCAAATCAGCAACAATTAGTTGCTAAAACTGAAAATTGACAACGATGGTTCTCAAATATACCTCAGCGACAAGAACAAAACCCAATTTCATGGTAAAAATAGAAGAATATTGAGGGAGAGACTTGAATTGAGTGAGTAAATACATTAAAAGAAAACTCAAAATCTGCAACAATTGTAGATTGACATACCTGTGCAAGATGGAAAAAAAAACCCTAATTTGCTGCCGATTTGCAGAGAGACGTACCTCCATCTGTTGAGATTATTCAAAATGAAACGATAGAAAATTGTTTGGGACGTGGGAGATAGAGGAAGGAGGAGAAGGCACAAGGCAGGGTAGAAGAACGTGGGGAAGGATAACGAAGTGGAGAAGGTTTTATGCAGTAAAAGTGTTGTACATTTGGCTTAATATCAAGTACTGTGTAAAATCAGTTATTGTTGAACAAATAACTGTAAAAATGAGATATTCTCTTTATATATAGTATAGATTATACATGAAAGCATGAGAATTTATGATCAAAGTGATATATGATGATATGTTATGCTTTAAATAAATCTATACATGAAAAACTTTTACATTTATGTATTGCCATAATATCCAACGTACGGGATATGACAAGAAGGAACGTTTTGCAAACGAACCTTATGGGACAGCCTTTAAGGGACCCGGGGGTTAGCAAACCTCATGATAAGTATGGCATACATACATGTGTCAAGTGAGATCTCAAAAGAAACTTTTATACATTTACAAAAATGTTATGAATAAACAAGTTTTATGAAGATTTCCTATGAAAACCATAACTACTTACTAAGCTTAAAAGCTTACATATCTTATGTATGCATCTCAGGAACGGAGTAAGATGAACCTCTCGATTTAGCACTACAAAGTCTAAGATAGTTTATTATGTTACTAGTTTTAACCTACATTTCCGTTATGTATGAACTTTCGATGTAATAAAGAAGAATGTATTGTTAAAGATATTGTTTATTATAAGATTTGTGTGTAAAGTAATGGCACCCGAAGGTTGAGAAATTTGGGGCGTTACATTGTTGAAGCCAACAAACAACTTGGAGAAACTGTAAGTATTATCATGGATTAGTAGTTTCTTAGTTGTGAATGGTGGGGGTGGGTATAACTAAAACACATTTTGGATCGTTGTAGGCTTGGAGAGATTGCTTGGCAAGAATATCTTCAAATGTTGACTTGAGTCGGGTATCAAGGTTTATCCACATTGGGTTGTTGTGTACTGAAGCAGATGCAAATGACAGACCAACTATGGATGCAGTTATTGCCATGCTACTTAACACCTCCGATTACCATACTCACCCTCTCCCCAAAAGACCAGTTCCATCATGGAGTAAATAAGATGTTGGGGCAGTTGAGGAGTTTGAATTAGAGTATGTGGACTAACAATATTGGGGGGAGTTGAGGAGTTTAGATCAGAGCTAAACCCTCAGAATTTTTTCCTGCAGGTAATCTGTATCTTTTATACATATATAAAAGGAACATGTTGAAGAGGTAACGTGGCACAACCAAATTTTAGTATTCCCAAATGTTGAATTATGGTGTGGTTTTGTTTTGTTAAACCCATTTATATTGAAGGAGCAAGTGATCAACTTTGAAACTGGAATATGAGTCAAAGCTCATTGGGTTGGTCGTTTGAAAACATTTGAACAACCCAGCCTAATATTTGTAGTTTGAAAAATCTCTTAACACCCGACCCAAACAGAAGTACAACCCAACCCAATCTATTTTGTTGGATTGGGTTGGATTGTTAGGGTGCGTTTGGTATCAGGACAGGACAAACAAGATAGAACAGAACAGGACTGAATAGACAAGGACAGTTGTTCAGTGTTTGGTAAGACAACTAAACGGGACAAAACAGATAGAGATGAGTAAATGACCAATTTACCCCTACGTTCCACAACCACAACCACCACCACAGGTCCACAACCACCACCACCACCGGTCCACCACCACAGGTCCACAACCACCAAAATCCATGGTTCGATTCACAAAAACAAAATCGGGGGTTCAAATCGATTCACAAAAAAATATTCCGTTCACAAACAAAATCAGGAAGTTAGCAAATCAGTACCAAAATCAATGCAGATCCGGCGAGCAACGACGAGCGAGAGACGAGCGGTGGTCAACTAGTTGTACACAGAGTTGCTTGATATTTGATTTGCTTCCGAAGGTACTTCTGCTTTAGTTTAGTTGACTAGTTGTACACAGAGTTGCTTGATATGTTGGATTCTTTTTTGTTGCATAAGAATGAAGACGCTTGAGATGTCCTGAACCCATATATTAGATCCCATGCATAGTTTTTAAGTACAAAACGGTTGTGATATTTGTATTTGTCCATTTATGACAAAGGTACCTTAACATTCTAAATGATAATTTGGACATGGATGTGATAAGACGTTGTTTTTGAGAAAAACAAAAAACCCAGGGGATAAAAAGAAAGGAAGTTAACCCCAATGGGGCAGCCTACCGGTTAAGGCTTGGTGTTGGGGAAAAACCCACTCAAGTTCGAATCCGGGGGTGAGCAACCAGGGGCCACTAAGTATTAATCCCAGGGGAGCATGCTTTAGCTCTCGGTAAAAATTACCAAGGATGTAGTCTGGGCAAACCCAGGTGAACCTTATAAAAAAAAAAAAAAAAAAAAAGAAAAGAAAGGAAGAAGGAGATGCTTAACCTTTTCATCATATAATACTGTTCTCCCACTTACCAAAATGGCTAAGAGGAAAACAAGGAAGCAACACAATGTAACCGAAAGATTCTTGTTCCAGAGGATTGGTTAGGCTAACGATCTTATTACTCCAAGGCATAATCCTTTAGATTAGTTAGGCTTCTTTTTAATATTTCCAGGCTGGTTTATGGCTCCAATTTGAGTAGCAGTGCATGGGGGTGGGCTAGCGAAGATATCAGGATGTGTGCTTAGTACCATATTAGCAGTCCATACAACAAATATAACGCTTCTTGTACACATACTATATGTTAATATCATCATTTCACATTTATTTACTATTATACATGTTGGGTCTGAGATACCACTGCTGAGATAGCTGTTGAAGAATACCACTGCTAGCTTTGGAGGATTACAGCTGAAGGCTTAAGCTTGTGTTACCACTGCTAGTATGTGAAATACTAGGGGTGAGCATAACCGGGTACCCGCCTATTTTTCATGGAACCGGAACCGGAATCGGAACCGGCGGTTCCTGAAAGAAAGGAACCGGAACCGGAACCGCCTACACCGGTTCTTCATTTCTTGGAACCGGTCCCGGAACCGCCGGGAACCGGTTCTGGTACCGGGTACCCGGTCTCAATTTTTTTTTTAATATTTCATATATGAAAACCCACATAGAAAACCCATATAATGCATCCCTTTACTATAAAATCATGTTAGTATATATAATCTGGAAAACTTAGCTGCAAATTGATAAAGATGATTCATCACTTTATTATGAAAACCTGTATGATAGATTTCTTGGAATTTTATTATGAGCACCCATATAGAAAACCCATCCTAGCAGTCCATGCGGTACCAGAAGCAAATCCATATGGATGGATTTGCATGGTTCAATAAAAAGCAAATAAAATCCTTTTAAAAAAACAAATAGAATGAGTTTGTTAGTTCAATTAAAAAAACAAACAGCAAAGAGCCTCTGTTACTCGCAAGTCGCAACCAACGATCATAGTTCAATAAATAGAATGAGTTTTTTTTAGCTTAGAGAAAAATAAAAAAGCAAATTAATTACATGATAGGATTGAATCATTGAACAATTAAATTATCAATTATATAAAAAAAATATATTGGAACCGGTTCCGGCGGGTACCCGGCGGGTAACGGTTCCAAAAATATGAGAACCGGAACCGGTCTTGATCGGTTCCATATTTTAGGAACCGGAACCGGAACCACTTACATTGGTTCCGGTTCCGGAACCGGCGGTTTCATAGCGGTTCCGGTTCCAAAAACGGGTACCCGCTTCTGATGCTCACCCCTATGAAATACTACTGCTGAGCAACATGGATACTGAAGTTCAAGTTACTACTGCTAATACAAAGTTACCACTGCTGATTGAAGATTACTACTGCTTTTGTGTTACCACTGCTGGAGAGTTGCGATAAGGAAAGGATTGTGCAGATTGGAAGATATGGACAAGATACGATTATCTTGGAGATTTTATAGAGATTATCTTGTTTAGATTTACTTTCCTTATTGTAATCCTGTAACTTGTATATATAGCTGATAGATCTTAGATGTTAAGATATGAGTTCATAAGTTTTTGTTTAGAATTAGAAGCCTCAAGATTGTTCTTGAATCCCTACAATAAAGAAGTATTGTACGTCTGGTTTGAGCCTGTTCAAATCAGATTGGGGCTTTGGTTGTAATCATTAAGCTTGTGATCAATACACAAATCTGTTCTACAATTCATTGTTAATTCAATCAAAGTGTTATTCCGCAAACTTCTTTGATTTAGTTTTTTGTTCTTGATATATTCGATCCTGTCAAGTGGTATCAGAGTTGGTTTAATTCAGAAAACCAATTAACAATGGATACTCAGGAAACTGTTTTGGTCTCAAAAGTCCCCATGCTCAAACCCAATGAGTTTGACATGTGGAAAATCAGGATCCGTCAATACATGCTTCTCACAGACTATGGAATGTGGGAGGTTGTTGAAAACGGACCTGGTACAGATGAAGAAGCTGCTGAAGGTGGAGCAAGACCCCCTCGCAGATCTGATGCAGACAGAAAAAGAAGGCAAATAGAGATGAAGGCTTTAAGTACTCTGTTGTTGGCTATTCCCAATGAATACCAACATCAATTCAGTAGCTGCACAGATGCTTAAGCTCTCTGGACTGCTTTAGAGAAGAGGTTCTCTGGAACCAAGAGCACAAAGAGGAACCAAAAGGCCATTCTGAAGCAACAATATGAGAACTTCACATCTCTGAAGAATGAATCTATGACACAAACTTTTGATAGATTCAACAAGCTGATTGGAGAACTTGCAACTGTGGATGTGAAGATGGACAAAGATGATGTGAATAGAAAATTCCTCAGATCTCTTGGAGAGGAATGGACTATTTACACTGTCTCATTCAGACAAGGGGATGATCTAGAAGACAAAGAGCTTGAAGATCTCTACAATGATCTCAGGATCTTTGAAGCTGAAGTGGAGACAAAGAAGAAGCCTATTGGATACTCTCACAATGCTGCTCTTCTTTCTTCTGAAAACCCTAGCTCTTTCAATGCTACTGCTTTCACTAATACCACTGCTTCTTATAATAATACTGCTGCTAATGAAACTGTCCCTAATAAAAACTCTTGTTTATCTCAGGAAACCAATGATGATACTGTTCTGGAAGCATTCCTAGCAAGCCATGTCAAATCATCACTGATTAATGATTATTTGGAACAAATCAATGCAGATGATCTTGAAGAGATGGATATCAAGTGGCAGATGGCTATGCTTACCTTGAGGATGAAGAGGTTCATCAGAAGGACTGGAAGGAACAACTTTGATGTCAAGAGAGGTGACAGAGCAGGATCTGACAAATCAAAGGTGAGGTGTTATAAGTGCAATGAACCAGGACACTTTGCAAGAGAATGCAAGGGAGGATCCACAAACCATCAAAACTCTGGAGGTGGTTCTTCACAAGCCTCCAGATTCAACAATAGAGGAAACAACCCTAGTTCATCCCAAGCACTAGTTTCACAAGAGGAACAAGGGTTTGATTGGAGTGATCATGCAGAAGAAGCAGTTCAAAATAGGCACTCATGGCTGAGATCAAAGAATCTGAAATCCCAACAGAGGTATCTTCTAAACTTTGTTCTGATTCTTGTTTAGAAACTGTGAAAAAGTACAGGGATCACAATCAGTCCATGAGTGATAGTATTAAGAAGTTGGAAAGAGAAAGGAGAGAGTATGTTAAGATCATTGACAATCTGGAGGATCAAATAAAGGCCTATAAAGCCAATGAACTTCAGTTTGAATATGATCATAACTACTGGAAGTGGGAAAAGAAAGAATATGAGAGAAAGCTGTCCAAGGTTAGGGAAGAGTTGGACTGTGCTAAGAAAGAATTGACTAATGCCAAAGAAGACCTAGAAAAATTTTCAAAGTAGGCTTTAGAGTCCATCATAAAAGCTCAAGTCACTGATGACTTGAAGAGGGGAATAGGATACAACAATACCCCTCCACCCTATAACCAGAATTATATTCCTCCTACCACTGATCTGCTTGATAGGATGGACAGAGGAAAACTAAGAGAAGGTTTAGATAGAGTAGATCCAGTGGACACTGAGGAGGAATCTGATGAGAAAAGTTCAACTGAGACCATTCCTGAAGACAACCACATTCTCACTAATGAGAAGGGTGGTATGCCATTTGTTCCTAGCAAAAAGGTAGAGACCTCTAGGAAAAACAAGGGAAAAGAAGTGATTTCCTCCAAGAAGGACAAAGGGAAGAAGATTGAGACAACTAGAATAGAGAATAGGAAGAACCACTATACTCAAAGGACTGTAGTTGATCCTGGTACTTCCTCACAGTCTCAAAACAAAAATCATCCAAGAGGGAATAAAAGGAACTGGAACAATCAATGGGCACAATGTCATGGTGTTGATCTAAGCAAGATAAACAGACCAAAACCATGCTTTATCTGTTGTAAGATCAATCCAGTTAACCAAAGAAACAGTTTTCAAAAATTATCAGGCAACTGGATTGGAAAGCCTCAAGCTAGAAGATTTGACCCTACTCACAAGAGAGTGGTTCCTAATCAAAACAGGCATAGTCAACTTAAAAGAAAAGTTCAAAAGAAAAAGGTTGAAAAGAAGTCTGTTAAGTTGGTTACTAAATGGGTACCAAAAGCCTCACTCAGTAATACTACAGCTTTTAAAAGCAGTGGTAATACCAGTGTTGCTTCTGATAGCAGTGGTAACAGTCACAACAGTGTAGAAGTTAACACTGCTGCTAGCAATAACAACAGTGGTAACTCAAACACTGTTACCACTGAAGGATCTTCATTGAGAAAGCCCATTATAACCAAATATTCCAGTCATGTGATTCCAAGCAAAAATTACCTGCTAAAGCTTAACAGATTAGCAGAGTATAACTATGTTAATGAAAAGGGTGAACCCAAGACCATATTGGCTTGGGTTCCCTCAGGGTGCGTTTGGTACGCAGACGGGACAGGACAGGACAGGACAGGACAGGTGTCCAGTGTTTGGTAAGCTAGAACAACATAGGACAGGACAAGCCAGAACATGTTAAAATGACCAGTTTACCCCTGATGAGTTGTTTACTGTTTTATTAATAAATAATCAATTTAAATGCATAATAACAAAGAATTTAAAACCTTATAATACTGTTTTATTGATGAAGTCTATAAGTTGTCGCCGGAAGTAGCAGTCACAGGTCGCCGGACATCGCCGGAGAGGGAGGCGGAGGTCGTCGGACGTCGGATGTCGCCGAAGATAGCAGCCGCAGGTCTCCGAACGTCGGACGTTGCCGGAGGTTGCAGCCGCAGGTCATCAGAGAGGGAGGCGGAGGTCGCCGGACGTCGGACGTTGCCGGAGGTAGCAGCCGCAGGTCGCCGAACATCGCCGGAGAGGGAGGCGGAGGTCACCGGACGTCGGACGTCGCCGGAGGTAGCAGCCGCATGTCGTCGGACATCACCGTAGAGGGAGGCGGAGGTCGCCGGAGGTAACAGCCACAGGTCGCCGGACATCGCCGGAGAGGGAGGTGGATCTGAGGTCGTGAAATCGAAGAGGAGATGGAGTTTGGGAGAAAGCGGTTGAAGAAAAAAGAAGGGATATTAGATTAGGTTTCTTATTTTAGGGGTATTTTGGTCAATAAGTTCCTTGTTCCACTTAGTTCCATGGGGTAGGGGGTGGACACACTTGTCCCATGTCTTGTGCTAGTGTGTTCTACTTAGTCCAAGGTTGGGGCACGCCAAATGCAGGACAGGGCTGTCATGTCCTGTCCTGTCCCACCCTGTCCAGTGCACCAAACGCACCCTCAAGACACTAACTGTTTTACTTTATGTGCAGAGCAACCAAGGAAGAAGGAGCAGTCTTTGGCATGTGGATGGTGGTTTCTCTAGGCACATGACAGGTATCATGTCCCTACTTGAAGACTTTAAAAAGTTTGAGGGTGGACATGTTGCCTTTGGGGATAATCCAACTGGAGGTAAGATAAGCGGAAAAGGTAAGGTATCAAAAGGTAAGATGACCTTTGATGATGTGTACTATCTAGAGCAGTTGAGATACAATCTGCTGAGTGTCTCACAAGTGTGTGACAAGAAGTTTGGTGTAATTTTCACTGATACTGAATGTCTCATACTTGCTCCTGGTTTTAAAATAGATGAGAGTCAGGTAATGCTTAGGACTCCTAGGAAAGATAATGTTTATTGTTTGGACATTGAAGATGCTTCTTCTTTATCATCTTTAAATTGTTTATTTTCAAAAGCATCTGTGAGTGAATCATCACTGTGGCATAGGAGGATATGCCACATGAACTTTAAAAATATGAATTTACTTGTCAAAAACAACCTTGTAAGAGGTTTGCCTGCAAAGGAATTTTCATGTGATGATCATTGTGTAGCCTGTCTCAAAGGTAAGCAACACAAATCTTCTCACAAGTCCAAAGAAGTAAACACTATCTCATCACCTTTACATTTGTTGCATATGGATCTTTTTGGTCCTACCAATGTGATGAGTATAGGCAAGAAATCCTATTGTCTTGTGATAGTTGATGATTACTCTAGATTCACTTGGGTGTACTTTCTAAGAACAAAGGATGAGACAAGTGGACTGATCAAACCCTTTGTGACAAGAATGGAAAACAAGACAAATCTTAGAGTGAAAGCCATTAGATCAGACAATGGTACTGAGTTTAAGAATGTTGATCTAAACAGTTTTTGTGAGGAAAAAGGTATTGAGAGACAATACAGTGCTCCTAGAACTCCTCAACAGAATGGTGTTGCTGAGAGGAGAAATAGAACACTAATTGAGGCTGCAAGAACTATGTTGGCTGATAACACCAAAATTATACACGTTTTGGTTGAGCTTAATTGTATGACTTTACCCCATTTCTCACCCGTTTATGATCATTTCACTCACCAAATGAGTTTATTATTGCTTATGTAGGATTTGGAGGCCGTGGAACGGAAAAGTACGAAAAAAGGCGAGAAAACGTGAAAAATGCACAAGTTCAATACAGTAGCAATCTGGCGTCCGCGAAGTTCAGGATCTGGCGCCGCCAGATTCGACAAAGATGAAGACCAGGTTTGACCTAAGTGTTTGGCGCCGCCAAACCAGCAGTCTGGCGATCGCCAGATGGGCCCTGGACATTTTCTTTTAAATACCAGCCTCCTCCTTCAGTTCAGAACATGGTTTTTTATGCATACAGACTCGGAGACACATAGACGCATATACGGGGAGAGTGAAAGTCAGAGTGGTGCCGATACGCCGCGGGGTTCGATCTTTGATCATCCGTCGTTGTATTGTCGGTATCATGTCTACTATCATGTTTTCTATTTACATTATGTTTAGTGAGTAGTCTTTTAATAGTGGTACTTGTCATGGTCGATGAACCATTGTGGATGATGATTTAATACTTAATGTTTATTGGTTTGTTTTTGGTTGATTGAATGTGTGTTATGGTTCCATTCTGATTATTATTGTTTGGTTATTTGAACTCATTGGTTGGGTGTATCTGTTAGACCAAAATAGATAGACTCCGATAGGATAATCAACCTACCTTAACCTACCCTCGGACCAAGAGAGTTGTGTTAAGTGGTTGCTCGGACCGAGAGTGACCTGGAGGTAGAAAACCATACAATAGAATTAGGATCGGATTTCCGGTATTAGGTTGCCTGACAAACGACCTAAGTATTGGGCTAGGAGGACTGAGTCCTAGTTAAAGACCATAATCACTACATGTTAGGGTGTCCTAGACTTAAATTCCTACAATAACCAAAACAACCAAACCTTTGGCCTATTTAAATCATCCACTTTGGGATTCACTATACCATGATAAGTGCTACTGTTTTTCTTTTATATAGTTTTAATTCAATCTTTTAATCGCTTTCTTAGTTCGTAGTTAATTAGTTGTCTTTTTAGTATTAAAACATTTTTCATAAAAATCCCCCAAAAAGCTTTAGGTTAATTAAACTGATTTAGATTAATAATCTACGATAACTTGACCGTTCCCAGTGGTAGATACAATACCTGGACTTTCCTACACTATATTACTCACGATCAGGTACGCTTGCCTGTATATGTGGTAAGACAGTGGCTAGGCATTAGAGGTTAAAACTTGTTACGCTTTTTATGTATGATAATTACCGCATCAAGTTTTTGGCGCCATTGCCGGGGAACGGTAGTTGTTAGATTTTAGTCTTTATTAGTTTTGTTAATCGATCCTTGTGAGGGATTCTTTCCCTTGCAAGTTTTTTGCTTTCTAGTTTAATTAGTTATTTTTATTTTTATTTTATCTCTTTGTTTCCCGCAAGTTGCCCGTAACCGTTTGTTGTGGTTTTAGTCACGGCAGACTTGTTAGAGCCATTTGAGGAGCCGGAGAGAGAATTCAGAAAAAGAAACAAAAAGAAGTCAAAAGCCAACAAAGTTCGCCCGAGAGCTTTGATTTTTGAGATGGGAGACGAGGCACCGATGTGGACCGCCAGGAGAGCCGCTCCAACTGTACCCACCAATCCGATCACGAAGCCAGGCCTAAACAAGGAAATCCCGGGGAAGCTCCTTCACATGATCAAGGACCTTACCTTCGACGGGAAAAACGATAGCAATCCTATCGTACATATGGAAAACTTCGTGGATATATGCGATCTGTTCAGAACAGAGGAAGGCCGAGATGATGCGATTCGTCTCCGAGTCTTTCCTCTCACACTCACCGGAGATGCTAGAGCTTGGTTGCGCTCGTTAGAGCCAAGTTCGATCACTACTTGGGAAGGACTTCGTTCAAAATTCCTTTCCCGATTCTTTCCACCGTCTAAGATCGACAAGTTAAGAGCCGATATCCGATCCTTCCAACAAGATGACGGGGAGACCATATCCGAAGCATTGGAACGTTTCAAACACCTTCTAAATTCGTGCCCGAGTCACGGATTGAATAAGAGTGAACAAGTCCAAACTTTCTATAGTGGGCTTGCTTATTCTTCACGAGCTACATTGGATTCATCTGCCGGAGGTGTCTTTATGTACAAAACGCCCACGGAAGGTTACAAGCTCCTCAAAGACATGCTCATACATAACATAGATTGGAGGACGGACAAGCGCTTGCAAATCCCAAGGATGGCCGGAAAAATCTCAACCGACTTCGATCCATCCGATGAACTAGCCGCTATGAAAAACCAACAGGTAAAGTTTGAACGAAAAATCGAAGAACTAATTAAATCTGTTCATGCTTTGCAGGTTGGATGCGAGGAGTGCAATGGACCACACTTGACTAAGGATTGCCCGAACCGACCAATGATGACACTCGAGGAGGTGAACTATATCAACCGAGGCGATTACCAAGGGAGGTGGAACAACAATCGTAATTTTATCCCAAGACCTCTGTTTGTGTAAAAATTTACTTAAATCGTTATCGTAAGATGTCGTGAGGCAAAATCGTCAAAAGAAAGAATTCTCGTTCGATAAAACGTGCGATAAATAAAAGTAAATTGACAAAAAAATTGATGACGCAGGAAAAACCTCTGAATCGAGGAAAAAACCTGCGGCCGACTAAATAGTATAGTCGACGTTGCACTATTGATCACCAATAAGGGGTGATATCCTCGATGTTACAGTTGTATCGTACGATTACAATAAGGAAATGAATGCTATCGAATGTAAATACAGAGAATAATATTATAATTGCTATATCTCCTTTTTTCCTTAGTTGTCCTTTGTGTGCAGTCTTGAGTCTCTTTTTATAGTTGTTGAGCTTGTAACCGTTTGATCATAATTGAGCAATAAATGCAACGGCTATAACTGAAGAGTGTTTCACGATCGTAACGTCCGGGCTTTTTAATGGTGAGCATATTTGGTTCAAACGGTCATATCGGGCTTGATAGACGATGACTATACTTCGAGCTTATCTTAGATGAGCATGCCTGCAATAAGAATAAACTCAAACATGTATATCGTTAGGTTAATCGTACGATCATATGATATCTTACGATCTTCTTTTGCTTAACTTCGATGATCACTTATCCTTGATGGTAGGTAGTCATATCTTTACTTCAGGACCTTATCTTAATACAGGAATATCATCCTGGAAGATATCTTACGATTCTATTCGTTCGATCGTTCGATGATAAAATTTCACCTAAACAGTTTGCCCCCAAGATTTAGAAAATAAATTATAGATTTTCTGAATCTTATATCTGCAAAATCAAATCGTTAGCACATCGATTTTATCATGATTAATCTATCGAATCTGAACCGTTTTTCACGTTAACGGCGTCATAACCTGGTTAAGTGCAAGCTGTCAATGCAACGGTTATAAGGGACAGGTGTCGATGTTCGATTCGACCTCAATTTCTTGGGAAGGAGTTTAATTTCATATAAAGATAAGATTTCTTCCATAATTATCTCTAAATCTTTTCCAATTTCAAACTCGAATTTCTCTTCAACCGAATCCTCTTAATCTTTGAGAAGATTTAGATTCAATCCGCCTATAAGGTATCTTTCTACCCCTTGTTTCAATTTCAGTTCATGCGTTTGAAAGTTAGAGCTGAGAAAAATCCTAGGAACTTCGACTTGCTACGTTTCGACAGATTGCACAGGAGTTTAGATCGTCTTAGTTTTAGAGAAATCATGGAGGTTAGGAGAACAATTCAGGGAGAGATCGACCTAGTTCATCTTAGGAAACTTGCCAGGATGCCTAAGGATGCCGTGATCAAATCACCTGGTGAAGTTAGACCCGCCGATGCTCCGGCAGGTTTCTTTGCGTTATTCGAATACCCATTTAAGATAGGATTCACTTGGCCTTTCAGTCCTCTATCTCGTGCCTTTATGACACGATTTAGTTTATCTCCTGGACAGCTCATGCCCCAATTCTGGAGGGTCGTGAGCGTTATCGAACGTGTCACTGAGAATTGGGGTAGAGACCCTTTCACCGTCGATGATCTTCTGTCGGCGTACACCGTTAAACCCTCTGATTACGATAGGTATGGAATTTATCCCAAGGGTAGGGGTGATGCCATGTTAGTACATGGTACTCAAGCGTTCGATCGAGGGTGGAAGGCTCGATATGCGTTTGTACGATCCTCATCGGTTTTGGAGGAAGGTGGATGGGTAGCCCCAGAATGGAACCCACTAGGTATAGGTTGCTTTATGCATTTTTGCTTCGCATAATCTTTATTATACAATTTTCTTATCGTGTGTTATTCTTGCAGAGATCGAGTTTACCTTCGAGGAATCCACTGAAGCTGTCAACCGCTTCTTGGAGTACGGTGTTCAAGAAAGATCGTACGCCAAATCGAAGGGAAAAAGCCCAAGGGAGGATAGCGACGAAGAGCTCGAAGTTCAAGTGTTAAGTGAAGGAGAAGAAGAAGAAGAGATGGAAGGTAAATCGTACGATAATTTCTTCCTCTTATCTTACGTTTTCTCAACTTTATCATGCGATTAATAACGTACGTTTTTCTTGTTTATTTCAGGCCAAAAGAAACCTGCTAAGAAATTGGCCAACTTAGCGGCGGCCAAGAGGGCTCTGGAGAAGAAGAAGGGGATAAGTGGCATGGAGCCACAACCTAAGAAGACAAGGTCTTCTTCGGGTGCTTCGATTGCATCAAAGGAAGCCGTACGACAGGCGGATGATGTGGTCGATGCTACCCCGATTCACACTGCTCCTCCTCCTTCGATGTCTCCTACGATGCCAAAGGAGAAAAGAGCTTCGGTCAAGCCTCCAAAGGGGAAGGAAGGTGAGTCGTCGATTCACATTTCTTTACCCTCAAACTTTCTGGATGGCGATGTCATCAACCAGGATGATCTCTTCCCTGCCATCGAACAATACCTGCTACCATCGCAGAAGGCTCACATGGACACTCGTCGGATTGGCGAGCTCGATGCCGTTGCTGTTGGATATTCTTTCATGGTAAGCTATCGTACGATGTATATTATAATTACGATATATATTATAATTACATGCTCTAATTATCTTGTGTTATGCAGGCTTTCCAGGCGTGTCTTGGTCTTCATCAAAGGTTGGAGACCGTTCAGAGGGACATGAAGGCGAAGATGTCCAGTGAAAGGGCTGCTGTGAACGAGGCGAAGAAGGCTAGGGAGAAGGCATCTAAGATGGCTGCTGATCTGGAGGCCAAAAAGGTTGAGGCTGATGATCTGATAGCTAAGCTGGATGAAGCTGAGCACGTTCGATCGGATCAACGTTCAAGGCTTACAGCGGCCAACAATCGTATTGCCAAGTTGGAGGAGGAACTTGCTGCGATGCGCACGAAGATGGCAGATCGAGAGAAGGCTTCATCCTCTGAGATCCAGGATCTCAAAGATGAGATGGTGTTATCCAGGATGGTGGCCCGTGCAGCCGTAATACGCCAATTCATTGGTGGCACGTACACCATCGAAGCTGCTAAAGGTGAGTTGGGAGCCTTCCGCGATGCGATGGGATCCGATGAGCTCTTGGACGCTGACGACGCCAAGGATGCTGATGAAGAGGAGGAAGGTGCTGAAAAGAGCAAAGAGGCCGAAGTCACGATGATCGAGGAGGAGGATAAGAATGAAGACGCCTCTGGATCCGTCATCGTAGATAAGGCTGTTGAAGACATTCCTCCCCCCATCGTAGAAGTTAGTATAGGAGAGGATACTGGCGTAGAAGCCAATCCTGAAAATTAAATTCCTTTTGATGTAATCGTAGTACTTTCAAGTACTTTTTTAATGAAATCAGCTATTTTTTGCAATCGTGCGATGTTTCAGTACTTGTTATTTTTGTTCTAAGTACTTTTAGTAAATAGATAATCGTGCGTTTTAGCTGATTTAGTGTTTAAGGCCTTAATTAATCGTGCGTTTTGACTTGCGCTCTTGCGATTGATGCATCTTTTAAGTTCTATGCGATTTGAGCATGTTGTTTTATCGGGCGATGTTTGCCATAGATCGTGCGATGTCTGCGGTAGTCGTGCGATATCATGCGATAATCGTGCGATGTCTTGCGATAATCGTGCGTTACCTGCGAGTAAAATTGGCTAAGGGGTGGCCGTTGGATTGACCAACGGCGCTCCGATGCCTAAGTCAGTAATCGTTCGATGAAATAATAGTAAAAAATAAAAAGGGTTTTAGAAGTAGTACCTTTTCAGATGATTTGCATTCCAACTACGTGGGATTTCATTACCTTCGATGGTTGAAATCTTATAGGCACCTTTCCCCACGATCTTGGTAATGATGTAAGGTCCTTCCCATTTGATGGAAAGTTTTCCAGCGTTCGATTCTTGTGTGTTCGGAAAGACACGTCGCAGGACATAATCTCCAACTTGAAATACCTTGATTTTCACCTTTTTATTAAAGTAGCGTTCAACCATGGCTTTTTGCGATGCCATTTTTTGAAAGGCTTTCTCTCTTAGTTCTTCTAAAGCATCAATATCGTAACACAAGTCTATCGAGTTTTGTTCAATCGTACTTTTTGACCTGGAGCAGGTGGTAATTTTCCTACGATGTCCATCCCCCATCGCATGAATGGCCATGGGATTAAGACAGAGTGTAGGGGTTCAGAAGGTAGATGTGACGTACCTGAGTGTCTTTGACAAGCATCGCACCTTTGAACATACCTTATCGAGTCCTCTCGAAGAGTAGGCCAATAATATCCTTGTCTCGAGATTCTGTTAGCAAGACTTCTGCCCCCAGAATGGTTTCCACATTCTCCATCATGCATCTCTTGAAGGATTCGATCGATTTGTTGCTTATTCACCACGCATCGTAAGATTAGACCCGTTGTGGACCTTCGATACAGCTGATCATCGAAGATCGTATATCGAGAGCTTTTAAGTCTGACTTTCCGGGCTTCTAATTTGTCTTTAGGGAGCTGGTCGTTTTTGAGATAGTTCCATATATCATTTGACCAATCGTGGTTTTCTTCGATCACTTGAGCTTCTTCGATTGTTGGTGACATAAGATGTATTATCGGAACACTTTTTAAAGCTGGTTCATTGAATGCGGATCCCAAGTTAGCCAAGGCATCGGCTTGCATATTCAGATCTCTTGGGATTTGCTCTATCGAGAACTTATCGAATCGTGCGATCTTATCTTTTGCGATCTTGAGGTACGATATCATCTTTGAATCTTTTGCTTGAAATTCGCCATTGATTTGGTTCACTACTAGTAGTGAATCGCTTCGTACGTGTAGCCATCGTGCTCCCAAGTTATATGCCATATCCAATCCAGCAATCAAGGCTTCATACTCTGCTTCGTTGTTGGTGGTTTTGAACTCACATCGTACCGAATACACCATATTGCCCCCATGTGATGATTTCAGGACTACTCCCAATCCTGATCCTCGTGCGTTAGAAGCTCCGTCAACATGCATGGTCCATGGTTCGTTGTCATGAATCATCACATTACTGATTTCATCGTACGATGGTTCTTCGATCCCAGGACTGAATTCAGCTACGAAATCTGCTAACGCCTGAGATTTTATCGCTGTTCTTGGTTGATACGTTAGATCGAAGCTGCTAAGATAAATACTCCACTTTGCTAATCGTCCTGTAAGTTCAGGCTTACGAAGTACGA
Source organism: Centaurea solstitialis (assembly GCA_030169165.1). Taxonomy (NCBI): domain Eukaryota; kingdom Viridiplantae; phylum Streptophyta; class Magnoliopsida; order Asterales; family Asteraceae; genus Centaurea; species Centaurea solstitialis. Next base: position 20,999,632 of record CM058047.1, on the reverse strand, counting down.
TCTTAAGAGGATAATTAGTAACAACGATTATATGATGCGATTCGAAATAATGCCTTAACTTTTTTGCTGCAGTTACGAGGCCAAGTAAAAGCTTTTCCATAGACGTGTACCTTGTTTCAGCATCGAGGAAAGACTTACTTATGTAATAGATAGGTTGCTGATGTTGGTCACCTTCTCGTACGAGCACTGCACTAACGACGTTGTTACTTACAGCGAGGTACAATTGCAAGCTCTCACCTTCGATTGGTTTCGTCAACAGTGGAGGATTGGACATATATTTCTTTAAGCTTTGTAGTGCTTCCTCGTGTGCTTCTGTCCAATTGAAGCCTTTGTTTTTTCGAAGCACGTTGTAGAATAAGTGACACTTATCGGATGATCGTGAGATGAACCTGTTCAGGGCCGCTACTCGTCCGGTCAACTTTTGTACCTCTTTTACATTCCTTGGTGATTGAATTTCCAGGATTGCTTTGATCTGTTCTGGACTTGCCTCGATCCCTCGTCGTGTAACCATGTATCCAAGAAACTTTCCCGCACGCACTCCGAAAGAGCACTTGGTTGGGTTGAGTTTCATCTTGTATTCTCGTAATATATCGAACGATTGCTTCAGATGCTGGATATGATCTTGTGATCGTTCCGATTTTACGAGCATATCATCGATATATACTTCCATCGTACGTCCGAGGTGATCTTTGAACATCCTGTTTACGAGCCTTTGGTACGTTGATCCAAGCATTCTTGAGTCCAAATGGCATTACTTTGTAACAGTATATGCCCTTATCGGTCATAAACGCAGTCTTCTCTTGATCGTCTTTGTGCATTAGGATCTGGTTATATCCGGAATAAGCATCCATGAACGTTAGTAGCTCGTGCCCCGCAGTTGCATCGACCATCGCATCAATATGTGGTAAAGGAAAGGGATCTTTTGGACAAGCTTTGTTTAGGTCTGTAAAGTCGATGCATACTCGCCACTTTCCATTCTTCTTTTGTACTACCACCACGTTGGCGAGCCAATCTGGATACTTTACTTCTCGAATTTTTCCTGTTTTGAGTAGGTTGTCTACCTCCTCGTTGATGACCTTGTTGCGTTCTGGTGCAAACTTGCGTCTTTTTTGCTTAACGGGTTTAAACGTAGGATCCACGTTCAACTTGTGCGATATGATGTTAGGATCTATTCCTACCATATCCTCGTGTGACCACGCAAAACAATCCGAGTGTTCCTGCAAAAAAGAAATTATACTATTTTTTATATCAGGGGTTAGAGTTGCACCTACGAAGACCTTGCGATCAGGATGTTTGTGATCCAACACGACTTCTTCTAATTGAAGATCATCGTACGATCGTACTCCATCCTGGCTCTGTAATTGCTAGATATCGTGCGGTTTGGCCTTCATCGTAATCTTGTAGCACTCCCTTGCGATTTTCTTTTCGCTGACTATCTCTTGCATGCCCCAGGGAGATGGGAACTTGATCTTCTGATGATACGTCGATGGTACAGCCTTCATATCGTGAATCCAAGGTCTTCCAAGTATGGCATTGTAAGCGGAAGGACAATCGATGACGTTGAACTTTGTTTGCTTGTTTATGCCTTTAGCGAAGACTGGTAGTATGATTTCTCCAAGAGTACTAGTGGCATCTCCGTTGAATCCAATTAGCGTTGTTGTTCGTCGTACGATGTTGGACCGATCAATACCCATGATCTTGAGTGTTTCTGCGAATATCACGTTGGCTGAACTGCCTCCGTCGATTAATACTCTCTTGGTTAGACAGTTACCAATTGTCAACTGAATAACCAGTGCATCATGGTGTTTCTGATGAGTGTCTGACATATCTTCGATATCGAACGATATCTTCGTAGCATCGAGCTCCTTGTCTTCCGCAGTTCTGGATTCATTTGGGATGGGATGTCCTTCAGGCCCTTCTCGTGCGTGCCTTTTTGCTGCAGAATAGGTAAGGCCACACACTTCTGATCCTCCTGTAATGCAGTTTACAACCTTCGTTGGAACGGGTGACGTCGGTCTTTTCGAATCATCGCCTAGAAGGTTTTTAAGATGTCCGTTCGATTTGAGGTATGCGATCTCCTTCTTCAAGCTGATACAATCATCTGTATTGTGTCCGTGGTCGCTGTGGAAGTCGCACCATTTTGTTTGGTCTCTATCCTTGCTAGGACTCTCTGGTTTTTTGGGCCATCGTACGTTGACTTCCAAGTTCCGTAGAGAATCCACTAAGTCCTTCGTTGTACCTGCAAAATGGTAAGTTGACAAATCTGGATATCTTACTTTACCTTTACCTTGGTTCGAACGTTTATTCTGATCGCGTCGAGAATTATCAATCTTGTTTACTCGTTTAGGTTTGAAATCATGTTTCTGCGCTCCAAGATTTTTCTTATCGTTCGAGTGTTTACGCCGGAAAAGGGCATCATCTTCGATCCTCATGTGTGCCAACGTACGAGCTCGTACATCATCGAAGTTTTCTGGTGGATACTTCGTTAAATCTGTATATAACTCCGAGGATGTATCTAATCCACGTTTGTATGCTTCGATCGCCGTCCGCACATCGCAGTTCTTAACTTCGATCATCTCTGCATTGAACCTGTTAAAATATTCACGAATGGTTTCACCTGTTTTTTGCACGACATAGTAGAGATCGCTTGTTTGTTTCTCCATCTTGCGACTGCTTGCAAACTGTCGAGTAAACTGGTTTACTAACTCAGACCACGATGCAATGCTCTTGGGTTTCAAATTGATTAACCACTGCAACGCAGCTCCGGTAAGTGTTGATCCAAAGCCCTTGCACATACATATTTCTTGAAAACTGGGTTGGAATAGGAACTGTCCACACTAGTTGCTTGTATTGTGCGATGTGTTCCACAGGATCGGAGATTCCAGAGTATTTTGGTGTGAAAGCTGGGATGTTATATTTTTTGGGAATATCAACGAGAGCAATCTCATCAATATAGGGTGAGGCTTGGAATCCAGTTTTAGGTTCAACTTCGATGGGTACAGCAGCTCCAGGAAGTTTGGTTAACAATGCGAGCATTGCTTTATTTTGTTCTTCTAGCATTTTTAGTCGAATATCCACGATATCATTGGGTGGTGGATTACTAGAGGTTCCTGAAACGTTTGATAAGTTCGGAATATGGGTTATGGGGGTAGCTGCGGTGGGAACGTGCGATATAGGTTCTGGAATAGGTATAAAGGGACGAGGCCCTGTTTGAGGTTGGTTGTAAGTAAACGTGGTTGCTCCTGGGTAAGGACCTGATGGTAACGGAGGGAAGATAGGACGTGAATTGTTGACTGGAGGTGGCGGTGGTAAGCTAACTTGCGATATTTGCGGTGGTGGTGGCAAGTTAACTTGCGATATTTGAGGTGGAATGAAAGATTGTGACATTTGTGGTTGGACAAATGGAGGTTGAGAAACAGGGGTGGATTTTGAGGAAAGAATGGCCTTTGTTGATGAATGGAAACTGGGATGTGAGAAGTTTGCGGATTCGATGCTCTCAATCTAGACAGTTCGCCATTCATTTGTAAATTCTGCCCATTCAACCATTGGATTTGTTCTTGTGCTGCTGCCAATTGTTGCTGCAAGGTTGTTTGAGAACTGCTTGCCATGTTCCTGTACTCAATTCACAAAGAAGCTCGGAGAAATAGGTTAGTAAGCTGACGCCTTATCGAACAAGATTTTCTCAAAACGGGCCCCACGGTGGGCGCCAAACTGTTTGTGTAAAAATTTACTTAAATCGTTATCGTAAGATGTCGTGAGGCAAAATCGTCAAAAGAAAGAATTCTCGTTCGATAAAACGTGCGATAAATAAAAGTAAATTGACAAAAAGATTGATGACGCAGGAAAAACCTCTGAATCGAGGAAAAAACCTGCGGCCGACTAAATAGTATAGTCGACGTTGCACTATTGATCACCAATAAGGGGTGATATCCTCGATGTTACAGTTGTATCGTACGATTACAATAAGGAAATGAATGCTATCGAATGTAAATACAGAGAATAATATTATAATTGCTATATCTCCTTTTTTCCTTAGTTGTCCTTTGTGTGCAGTCTTGAGTCTCTTTTTATAGTTGTTGAGCTTGTAACCGTTTGATCATAATTGAGCAATAAATGCAACGGCTATAACTGAAGAGTGTTTCACGATCGTAACGTCCGGGCTTTTTAATGGTGAGCATATTTGGTTCAAACGGTCATATCGGGCTTGATAGACGATGACTATACTTCGAGCTTATCTTAGATGAGCATGCCTGCAATAAGAATAAACTCAAACATGTATATCGTTAGGTTAATCGTACGATCATATGATATCTTACGATCTTCTTTTGCTTAACTTCGATGATCACTTATCCTTGATGGTAGGTAGTCATATCTTTACTTCAGGACCTTATCTTAATACAGGAATATCATCCTGGAAGATATCTTACGATTCTATTCGTTCGATCGTTCGATGATAAAATTTCACCTAAACAACCTCCCGGTTTCTTTGCACCAAATCAACAAAACCAAAGACCGGATGGAGAGCCACGTGTTTCTATTGAAGATCGGATTGTCCAATTCATGGGTATGCAAAAGAAGCTAAACGATGAGGTAAGTTCATACTTACGTAACCACCAAAGTACTATCCAGAATTTGGAATTGCAGGTTGGACGTGTTTCGCAAATGCTAAGTGAAAGGACTCAAGGGGAGTTACCAACGCAAACACAAGTCAACCCGAAGGTGGAGAATATGAAGCCGATGCTCATGATGACCGGAGAACCATCAAAGAAGAAGTGGACGGGCATCTACACAAAGAAGTATGTGGAGAGCGACAGTGGAAGTGAGCCCGATTATGCCACAGATTATGACTCGGAGGGGTTCACCATTTCGTTAGAGCATCTAGGACTTAAAGGACCCGTTGCTTCAAGTGATGATGAGGAGGAAAATGGAAAGCAAGGCGGATACGCGGAGTTCGTGATTCCGAAGAAAGAGGATAAAGGCAAGGAGAAAGAGAAGGAAAAAGCATCGGAGGATGACCTCATTTACATTGCACCTATCAAGCATGATCCAGGGAGTTACAACTTACCTATTTCTTGTCATAAATTTAATGGTCTTGCTTTGGTAGATTCAGGTGCCGCACTAAACATGATGCCTGTTGGTTATTGCAGGAAAATGGGAGTTAAAAAGATCATTCCAACAGACTATCAATACCGAGGAGTGAACGGTTACATGAAAAAGCCGTTAGGAATAGCGGAAGGAGTCCCAATTCGCATAGGCAACTTTGTTTAGTATACGGACTTCGTTATAGCTAATCTTCCACAGAACACGGAGATCCCGATTATCCTTGGGAGATCTTTCTTGCACACCGCTCAAGTGAATACTGATATGCGAAACCAGGTGACGAGCTTGGGATATGGAGAAAATCGGATTTACTTTGATCCTAACGGAGAACCGGTCAGACATCTTGATGAACCGTATGAAGATCCTTCTCTGGCCTACAAGAAGAACATGAACCGCCCGTTACTACCTCATGAACGCGAAAAGAAGACGGAGGATTATCCGAACCCAATACGCCAAAAGGAGCAAACAACCAATGGGTCGGGACCCTCCAAGAAGGAGTTCAGGAAGAAGAGAGGCTCGTCATCCCGACGTGCCAAGAAATGAGCCGAAAAAGGGGTCGAGCTCTAGACCCATCCAAAAACGAAGCGCTTCTCAGGAGGCAACCCGAGCATTTTCTTTCTTTTTGCATTTTTAGGTTTTTCGTGTGTGTTTTTGTTAATCTTTTTGTTTGATATTGCTTAGGTAACCATACGGAGGAGATAGACGCAAAAATCGAGCGAATCCTATGCGCGATAGAGTTTTTGAAAAGTTGGAAACAGAAGCAAACTCGCGATCGCCAGATTCCAAGTCTGGCGACGCGAAGTTGGTAAGTCGTGGTAACAGGTAAAATTTCGAATCTCGCGACGCGAGGAAGGCCATTTCGCGACACGAAGCTTTAAAAAATAGGGTTATTTTTCAAAAACTGCCTGTTTCGCGACGCGAAACCCTGGGTTTAGCGACGCGAAGACAGTGCAGACGGGTTTTTAACCCTTTTTTCTCATTTTTTCAAAAGAACACAACCCTAATTTCTCCTAGGCGCCGCGAAATCCTCTTACGTCCTTGCGAAATCCGACCTTCTTGAGCTTCAATTTCATGATTCATGTTGTCCCAAATAACAATGAAAATGAGTAGAAATAGATTGAATCAAGATAAAGATAATGATGATGAATATGAAAGCTTCAATATCTTCAACAATGGAGGTTTCCCAAAAAGGCAAAATGTGATTCCATTTATAAAACCCTAAACATCCTTTACCTTTTATAGGCAGAAGGAAGTTACACAAAATGTCACCAAAGGCCCCCGAGGTTCCATACCTCAAACAGGGGCACTTAACAAAAGATAATGTTTACAAACAAAGACAGTTAAACTAGAAAGCAAGTAAGATAGTGAATTCTGACTCTTCACAACAAAGGAGGTCCTACAATCTCCCCCTTTGTGAAGAAGTCAGAATGGTGGTGGTAGCTCCAGAGCCGGCTCCCACTTGGACATCTGCAAGTATTCCTCCCATTCGCCGATGATCCTAGCTCTCATCTGCATCGCCGCCTCGACCCGTCTGTACATCAACCGTTCCTTGAGCTTCCTCTCGATCAATCTCATCGCCTCCAGCAGTTTTCCCTTCCCATCTATGATCCTCCGTCCAGGTATCTGATCAGCCAGTAGTCTACTCTGCATGCCATTGTAGACATAAAGAAGGGTCCCGTCGCAGAACTTGGAGAGCTCGCCAAATCTCATGAACCTGCGCTCCTTCTTCTTCCGAGTCATATAGAGAACCCCATGCTCAGGTATCCTGGTTGGCATATACGGAGTGTAAGCATCAATACCAGGCACGAGCAGGTTTGGCCTGAGCAGGTTGACTTTTGGCTGGCGGCTTTCGATTGCAAGCTGGTAGTCCGTCACTCGCGCGAGAGTGATTGCGTGACGGACGTACTTCTTCAATATCTCTGTGCCGTCTCTGTAGTGCTCTGGTCGGAGAATCGGGCCTTGGAGGTACTTGATGAGCGTGAGAAGGTCTTCTAGATGCACCCGATCCAAATCAGCTTCCGTGAAGGTCCAGTTCTGCAATTCACCTCGAGGAACACCGGTGCCGTACATGCGGACATCGTACTCAAGGAATAACTGATGGCCATGTCTGTAGGGGCGCAGTGCAGTTACCTTGGTGAACCGACGTCGAATCCTTTGGCGTCCATGAGTGGCCCAGTTGCACATTCGCTGATGCACGTAAGCTGTCCTTCGTCTCTTGGTCTTGATGTGCGAGATCCCGAAGTAGACCTTTCGGGACCAGGCGTGCAGCTTCTCTTGTTGGTAGATGCGGATGAACGATTCCTCAAGGAATGGACGGAAGATGACTGAATGGTTCCAGTTGAGCTGGATGACGGTTGGAGCAGCGGTCTCTGGATCAGTGGAATGAATAGTCCGTGGAGCGTCTGGCGTGGGAAAAACAAAAGCTGAAGTGAGGTTGGAGTAGTCAGAATCCCGGACAATGTCGTCCCCCTTCTGGTATATCCTGAGACTCTGAGCAAGCGACCGCAAGATCTTCCGGGCTGCTTCCGGAATCTGGAACTCTGAAGGATCCGTCGGTGCTGCTTCTGGGAGAACGACTTCAATCTGAGCCGTGTCCGTCATCTGGGGAAACTGTACTTACTCCCCTTCCGGGATCCGCTCATATCGCCAACTCCCCATGTCAGAAATATCCTCCGTGTCTGAATCGACATAGGGAGCGTCAGTGGCAGCAGACTCTGTGGGAGCACTCGAGGGGGCGGCCGCGGAAGCTGGAGCTGGAGTGGAACCGGAACCAGAGGCAGAATGGAGGACGGTGCGAGGCCGTTTGGAAGAAGCCTGCACCTCCCCCTCATGAGGACCCGGTGCGGAGTCATCAGGGTCATCATGCCTCCTTTTGGAAGGCTGAGCCTGAGACCGACACATGGCCTCTAGTTCCCAGACACATGGGCTTCCTGATCTCTGACTTGGGCGGAGAGGCGGTCGTTCTGAGTTGTGTATGAAGAGATGACGAACGCATGTTCCGTCTCAGTAACGTAGCCCGGTATCGGAGGTAGTTCGCCCGAAGTCGGAGGGGCGAGCCTGAGGACGTCTTCGGTCTGACGGGGGATCGGAGTCTCGGATGATGGGGCTGCCTCAGAGTGTTTGCCCTTGATCCGCCGTTTGAGCTCGTAAAGCTCCGCATCCCGGTCTTCTTGAAGTTTTCGTGACGCCTCAAGATCTGCCAGTCGTTTCCTCTCCGTCTCGGCCAAGGCTTTCTCCAGAGCCTCGACCCGCGCATCACGAGCCCGGTTGGCTTCCTCCACCGCGAGTAACCTGCTTTGGATGACTTTTAGGATGTCGTCCGAATCCGTCGGACCTAAAAGTCCCGTTGGTGCAGGGGTGGTTTTAAGGATTCCACCCGAATCCGTCAGGCCTAAAAGCCCCGGTGTTGCGTGAGCATCTTTAGAGACTTTGCTCGAGTCTGTCGGACCCTGTCCCGGAAGTACAACACCCGGTGCCACTTGGGCTCCAGTTAACGAGAAGAGTCCTATTGAGGTGCTCTCTCGGCCTGACGTCACCGCTGGAATGATGTTGACGGTGTCAGGGCTTCCGGTGGATCCTCGAAGGGCGTCACTCGACGCACCGACTCTCCCCGTTCCGGCCTCGCCACTTGGGCGGGCTGATGATGCTCCTAGTAATGTCCTATCCAAATGAATGACTTGAAAAGTCTCAGTGAGTGGCTCTAGGACAACTGGTGCACGGAAAGAAGTCGAGAGGCGGGGCGGTTCCTCTCTCGTTTCAACACCAACAGACTCCAATTGAGTGGTTGGTGGAAGTTGAGCTAAGTCCCCGTGTAAAGATGAAACGACCATCTGTTGAGAGATGGCCGAGTGGTCGGTTGGGGCGTGCAAATGCGCTAGTTGGCGGCTAGCGTCTTGACCAGACACCGTAGGGTGCCCGGTCTCAGTGTGGGTTGCCTCTCTGATGGATGGACTCGAGGTAAGGGATACTTTCGTTTCTAACCTGTGCGGCTCTACCTCTTCGTCCGCATTCTCTAATTGAGCCCAAAGCTCCCCTAGTTGGACCTCAACATCTGCGGTCTCTTTTTCTCTTCTCTCTCTCTCCTTTTCTCCCCTCTCTCTTTCTTCCTCCTCACTGTCATATCTCCCCCAGCCGGTAGCAACCTCGGCCTCACCTTCTTCCTCATGACCGACGGTTCTATCATCTGAGGCTAGATCGCCTGCAAGTACTGGATCTCCGGAGATCCTGTCGTCATTGAAGGAAGAGGTGGCTTCATCCACATCGATCACCTGGGCCTTTCCGCCCTTCGCTGGTTCAGATAACTGGAACTCGGAGTCTGATCCGTAATCCACCTGCTCTGATTCGGTGGCCTCGTCATCGGGCTCACGACGGTCCGAAGGAGTATGTTCTGGAGACTCATGACCGTCGGAGTCATCGCCGGAAGGATCGCCGGAGGGTTCTGCTGCTTGAGTAGCACCGGCCGCTGCAAGTGGTGGTGAGGGCAAGTGTGCTTGTTCTTGTGGGGAAGCTTCCACTTCCTCACCCGTTGGTTCAGGTTGTTGCGGCGGTGTTGGCGATCGGCGTTCTTCCGATGACGAGTGTACGGGGGATTGATGGAGGACTCCCATGTACTGTTTCACCCTGAGTCTGCTCATGATCTCGAAGGGAGATGTTTCCTCCACTACGGTAGGTGTACGGGCACGAGTGGCTCGGTTCCGAATCATCGTCTGATAGGCTCCAGCTCGAGACGTGTGTGGAGTGGCGGACGTACCAACGATTCTACCTCTCCTCCCCTCACGGCAACGCTCATCACTCTCGAGCCAGAAGCTCCCCCACTGGAACTCTGGCCCGCCGTGCCTGAGGCACGGCCTCTAGAAGGGACGGGTTGCACGTCTTGGGCAGGGCTCCTCGGTTCTGAGGAGTCCGTAGACGTGTCTTCTAATCCTATTGACACTCGGTACAACCTAACACTCATAGCCCTATGGTCCGCCATGTTGAGCACGTTCTCGGGGATCGCCATCTCGACCTGTCCAGGGCGCATGTTCTTCTTGTTGGCGCGGCCAATCTGTATGCTTTCGAAGCGGAGATGTCTGGATCGGCGTCTGACTTCGCGGTTCTGATCCATGTGATCACGAATGAGCAAGCTGAAGAACCGCATCCACGGGATGGATGTATGGCGAGTCCTGCTAGGTCCAGCTCTTACGTCGTTGATCATGTCTGCCCAAAGCTGTTGGGCAAAGTCTATCCGTCGTCCATAAGCAACAGCATGGATGACGTGCCAGAAGTGGGTGGAGGCCTTGTCCACGCCATGTGTCTTCGATGAGAGCGTCCGGTTGAGAATATTGAAAAACGAGTACCAGATTGGAGGCAGCATCCCTTGAGCGACTTGGGAAATCCCTTTTGGTCGGTTGTTTGCAGTGAAGTGGACCCCGAGAACGAGTACTTCGCTGAAGAGCTCGGGTCCAGAAACCAGAGGGTCGAACGGGGCCTCAGGAGTGGCGGCCGGTAGACGAAGGACTCGTCGAAGATCCTCCACAGTAACGACCAGGTCAGTGTTGTCCACCCGGCCGATGATGGTTGGTTCGCCGTTCCGGTTCTCGACACGCGAAGTGTGCCAGAACTGTTGCAGATAGATCATGGGGATCTGAGCAGTGGCTTGCATCGCGTATGCAAGGGGATGCGCCCGTAGGATCTCAAGGACCACATCATCTTGGACAGTGAAGTTCGCCAGGTCAACGAACCCGTTGTTCTGGATGATCTGAACGATGTTGGCCGGGTCGATAAGAGCTCGGTCAGCAGCATTTCCGGCAGGAGAAGTGGGAGCAATAGGTTGATCAGCCATTTCTATAAAATAAGTTAAGTGTTAGTAAGGATGCAGCGTGAAAAGACTATACCCTCGACTAGACGCGAGTCGGAAAAACTCGAAAACCCAAAAATGAGTGTTTCGTATTTTCCGAGTCGAAAAACGAGCAAACCTCGAGGGGAGGTTTTCTGATTCGGAAAAGGTGATTTTCCGAGTCGGAGAACACTCAACACTTAGATAAAAGAGCATACGATTAAACACAAGTTTTCCGATTCGGAAAAGATGGTTTTCCGAATCGGGAAACTCCAACACTTAGAGAAATTTCAAACACATAAAGAGGTTGGTTTTCCGATTCGGAAAACATTGTTTTCCGATTCGGAAAATTTGAGACTTAGAAAATTTTTGAAAAGCATCTTGGTACACACACGAGTCGGAAAACCTTGGAAACCCATAAGGGTAATTCCATGTTTTCCGAGTCGGAAAAGATAAGCTTAAAAAAACGAGAACCAAGATGGATTCGGAAAACCTGATAATCCGAATCGGATTTATCTGGTTTTCCGAATCGGAAAACAACACGAACGGTTATCGTCTTTGGATGCGGAAAACTTGAATGTTCAAGTTTTCCGATTCGGAAAACCGAAACCGTTCACCTTCCAGATCCAAAAACCACCCAAAAACCGTCGATTTAACATTCTAAACTAACTACAAATGATCTAGAACGATTAAAAACAAGTTTAGAAGTATAATGGGATCGATCTAACCCCCCGAAATCCCATTCCAAGAAGTTTGGGTTTCGGGTAAGTTTTGAAAAGTTTAGGCCTCGATCCAGACCTCAAAACGACAGATATGAATGTTATAACTATATAAGGATTGATCGTTTACTTACCAGGAATCCGAATATGTAATTTGTTTGACGATCGGAGCACAAACGAGCAAAAACCGAAATCGAGCGCGAAGTGGGTATCGGGAGAGTTCAGAGAGAGGAAAAGATGAAAATTTGAAAATTGGGAAGGTTAATCTCTTAAACCCGGTTTATATATTTTTACCGAAAAACACTGTGTTTGGGTTAAAAACACTGTGTTTGGCTCTCCTGATGACTCTTTTAACCCGACTTTTACCAATTGGCAAAAACCACCCCTGGACTAGAAGTTTCAAGAAACTTACAAAGAAGTCCCTGAACTTGTATTTTCAGAAAATTTTCAAAACAGACCCTGGACTACAAGTTTCACAAAGGTGCAAAACGAGTCCCTGAACATCAAATCCAGAAGTTGGCAAAGTTAGTCCCCGAACTTGTAAGTTCAAGACATGTACTCTACCGCCCCCTGAACTTTCAAGTTCGCTAAAAGTTACAAGTTCAGCGCTCGACTCCCGAGAAAAGAGACTTACCTGGTTCGTCTCGACAGGGTTTTGTGCGAGTTCTGATCTGAAGTAACCAGAAGTCGTCGTGAGGATCCACACCTGCAAAAGAAAATATAAAAATGGTATCCAAGGTGTTGTGGATCCGAGAACGTCAGTAAGCACACCAAACATTGAAAACATTACTTAGTACTCCCCCTCGATTCATGCAATCTCTCGAGAATTCCTACAGACTCCCCCTACACACATGCATGCATAAAATGAACACCCGACTCCCCCTAGACCTCAGGCTGGGAGGTCTAGCATTCCTAACTTGCTTAGGAGAAAGAAGTGACGTTTCTCGTCAAACGGCTTAGTGAACAAATCAGCAAGCTGATAGTCACTCTCAACAAAGTAGAGTTCAACATTACCTTTCTCGACGTGGTCTTTGATGAAATGAAATCGGATGTCGATGTGCTTCGTCCGAGAATGTTGAACTGGATTTGCCGTGATCTGAATCGCACTTTTGGAGTCGCAATAGATGGGAATCCGATGCATGGTGTATCCGAAGTCAGCAAGTTGGGTTTTCATCCACAGAACTTGCGAGCAGCAGCAGGCGGCGGCTATATATTCTGCCTCCGCGGTAGATAGAGATACGCAATTCTGCTTCCGGGATGACCAACTCACTAGCTTGTCTCCAAGAAATTGGCAAGCACCAGATGTGCTTTTCATGTTGAGCTTACAACCTGCATGGTCTGAGTCTGTATATGCAATTAGTTCAAAACCAGAATCCTTTGGGTACCAAAGGCCAAAATCCGGTGTGCCCTTCAGATACCTAAGGATTCTTTTTACTGCAGACAGGTGTGAATCTCGTGGATCACACTGAAAATGAGCGCAGACACCCGTGGAGAAATCAATATCTGGTCTACTAGCCGTGAGGTATAAAAGAGAACCAATGATTGCCCGATAAGTTTTCTGGTCAACCGGTTTACCAGAAGTATCTGCGTTTAGTTGAAAATTTCTGGGCATTGGTGTTGCCGCAGAGTTTGAGCCACCGAAATCAAATCGTTTTAAAAGATCTTGAACATATTTGGCTTGATTTATGAAAATGCCATCAGGGCATTGTCGGACTTGAAGTCCTAAAAAGAACGTCAACTCGCCCATCATGCTCATTTTAAATTGGGATTTCATGGTGTTCTCAAACTCTTGGCACATCTCAGGCTTCGTAGATGCAAAGATGATGTCATCCACGTATATCTGAACGATAATTAAATCTGTACCTGATCTCTTGAGAAACAAAGTGGGATCGATTGTACCTTTCTTGTAGCCAACTCCGAGCAAGTAATCAGCGAGAGTTTCGTACCATGCCCTCGGAGCTTGCTTGAGACCGTAAAGCGCCTTGTCCAAAATGTAGACGTGATTCGGGAATCGAGGATCGACGAACCCTTCTGGTTGCTCGACGTACACTTCTTCTTGAAGAACGCCATTCAAGAAGGCACATTTGACGTCCATCTGATAGACCGTCATGTTTTTATGTGCAGCATACGCTAGGAAGATTCGGATTGCTTCGATTCGGGCTACTGGCGCGTACGTCTCATCATAGTCGATACCCTCTTGTTGGCGATAACCCTTGGCGACCAGGCGAGCTTTGTTCCGGATGATGAGATTGTTCTCGTCGGTTTTGTTCCGGAGTATCCACTTGAGACCAATGATAGTCTTTCCCCATGGTCGTTCTACCAAGCGCCAAACTTTGTTTCTTTCGAATTCAGCCAGCTCATCTTGCATGGCGATCACCCAGTCGGGATCGGTGAGAGCTTGCCAAACATCCGATGGTTCAAATTCGCTTAAGAACCCGCCGAATAGGATCAGATTTTCAGTGTGCTTTGCAGATCGCGTGGTTACAGGTTGTGAGGGACTCCCGATGATCTGGGAGGGGGGATGATCTTTTGTCCACTTGCGAGTGTGTGGGTGAGTGACATAAGCTTGTTGGTTGTTGGTGGCGTCGTTCTCATCGTGCACGGCAAAGACCTCTAGCTGGTTTCTACTTGATGATCCGGCCGCCAGATGATTCTGCGGTGATGCTTCCAACCGGGGCTCACGTACTACCTGAGCATAAGTTCGCTGGGCTGAATTGGGTGAAGGTATTGGAGCTTCTTCTGGGATAGGTGCAAGAACGGGTTGTGGTTCTTGGACCGGTACCGGTGAGGCTGATGATGAGATTTCAGGGGGAGAGATCGCAGTTGACTCTGGTGTCACTGAGTTTGTAGAAGTGCTTGAAGAAGGCTCAGTGACAAAGGCATCGGATGATACAGAAGTAGAGGTTGAACCAGCATGAGCAGGAACTACAATCGGACCCGTGAGTGTGGGTAGATCATAATCTGCGAGGTCTAAGAAGTCTAAAGCAGAAAAGTTAGTGGAAGAATCTGTGCTCGGTGGTGCGGTGAACAGTTCAGGAAAAGCTGCATTTACATTACTTGAACTAGCCACAGAATAGGTTTCGGTTTCAGAAAAATCAACATTTGAGCTTTCCAGGATGGTTCGGGTCCGTTTGTTGAAAACCCTATAAGCCTTAGAGTTATGTGAGTATCCGATGAAGATAGACTCATCAGACTTGGGTTCAAACTTTCCCAAATCATCCCGGTCGTTTAAAACATAGCATTTACATCCAAAGACTCGAAAGTAATCGATGTTAGGCTTACGCTGTTCGACCATCTCGTAGGCGGTTTTACCGGTCCGCTTGACGATCAGAGTGCGATTCTGCGTGTAGCATGCTGTTGATACTACTTCAGCCCAAAATGATTGAGGAACTCCAGAATGAGCCATCATGGATCTTGCTGCTTCGACCAACGTCCGGTTCTTCCTTTCTACCACCCCATTTTGTTGAGGGGTGCGTACGGCTGAGAAGTTGTGAGAGATTCCCACATCTTCAAGAAAGGATTGCAGCTTTGCATTGCGAAACTCGGTTCCGTTGTCACTTCTCAACCTCTTCACTCGACGACCCAAGAGAACGTGAATCCGCTTGATGAAGGCAATGATTCGATCGGCAGCGTCAGATTTGGCTCGCAGGAATTCAAGCCAGGTGAACCTAGAGAACTCATCAACGAGAACTAACATGTATTTCTTTCGGGCTAAGCTCTCAGTTCTGGTAGGTCCACAAAGATCCATGTGAATCATGTCAAGGGGACTCTTGCTGTTCGTATCCATCCTCGGTGGATGAGAGCTTCTCGTCATCTTTCCTTGTTCGCAAGCGGGACACAGTGTATCCTTGGAAAGGCGAGTCTCCGGTAATCCCTTGACGAGATTTTTCGAAACCAGCTTGTTCATGTCTTTAAAATTCTGATGGCAGAGTCTTCGATGCCATAACCAACTGTCCTCCTTTGAAGCTTTTGCGA
Organism: Centaurea solstitialis; assembly: GCA_030169165.1. Classification (NCBI taxonomy): domain Eukaryota; kingdom Viridiplantae; phylum Streptophyta; class Magnoliopsida; order Asterales; family Asteraceae; genus Centaurea; species Centaurea solstitialis. Next base: position 20,984,023 of record CM058047.1, on the reverse strand, counting down.
GCAGACAGATTGCATTCCTAGGATCAGATAGTGCTTTAAACTGAGGGTGTGTCTGAGGGATTGAACGGAAGACGGTGGAGTAAAGATTGCCATTTCTTCGTGCACTAAGGATGACGTTGTTATCTTCATCATTCACGTTGCTTCCGTATTGAAACTGCTTCACCCAGTATCCGTTGTCGCAGAATTGACTGGAGCTGAACATGTTGAAACCTAACCCCTCGACATACCTTACATCTTTAATGATGTATTTCCCATCCGTAATTTTCCCATAACCCACCATTGGCCTAAGCGTCTTGTCGGCTGTTTTAACATATCCCTCGAACCTTTCAACATAGTCAAAAAGGAAGGATCTCTGACCAGTCATGTGTCTATATGCGCCGGAGTCGAAGTACCACACATGACTGACCTGCAAGACAATTAAGCTTGTTTAGGGACCCATTGCCAAATGGGTTCCTGTGGGTTAGATACAGATAAATCGGTCGGTGAAGTCCCCTTTTCGGATTTCTCCTTAGGCTGAGGAGACTTCACTGACGAGGAGGATTTTGCTTTTCCTCTTTTTCTTCCCCTTCTCTTTCGGGATTTGACATTAGAATTGGGAGCATAGAAAGAGTTAGGCACACCATAACGCAGGAAATTATCAAACATAAAGCACATGTCATTGCGAAAAGTATTAAAAGCATCGTTCAAGTTGCGATTAGAATTAACAGACATGTTCAAATTCTTTCCTACACTAGGTGGAACATAGCCTAAACCCGCACGGCTAGGACTATGTTTCTTAGGGAAAGCAGAAAAAGAGTTGTTCCTCCCATGATGATCCTTTCTTGGTGGCTTCACATTCGGTCCACCATCTTTCCTCCTCGCATCTGCATGATAAGCATGGTGTGAGTTAGATGACGGTTTTGTGGGAATGGAGTTACCACCTTTTCCAGATGACTTTTTAGAAAATTTAGGTTTTGTGGAATTGAAAGGTTGATTTGGTTGTAACTGAGATGTCTCACCCACTTCAAAGGAACTTGAATGAAAGTCAAGACTTTTAATGGGTTTGACTGAGTTACGAGCATCGTTAGACTTTGAATGCTTTTTCTGGAGTCCTTTGGGTGCGTGAGGCTTAACTGACTTGCCCTTGTCAGTACCTACACATTTTCCACCCTTTGGGTTGCTTTTCTCAGAAATAGGAGCTCGTGACTCAGCAGATTGCTCAGATTTGACAACAACAGATTTTGGCTTCTTTGGAATAAAGCCTGAAGGATCATCATCCTCATCTAAAAACACCTTCATATCATATTCAACATTTGGATCTTGGACAGTCTTGGGTTCGGCTATCCTATGGTGTGAGTTAGGGGGTTCATCGTCATCTGATATTATGGAGTAATAGTCCTCAGTATCTAAGACAGGTTTTGGTTGGGGAGTGACTATTGGATGGTTGAGGATTGGAGCAGTCTTATCATCAACTGAGTCTGAAGGGTAGAGATTTTCCAGATTCATTACCTTCCTTTTTAAAATGGAGTTGGATATCCGTTGGTTGGTTAAAGATTGGCGATACATTATCCTTTCATCATGATCAATTTCTTTTAAGAGTTCAAAGTGGATATCTAGGATAACGTATCGAGCCTGAAGATCCGCAACCTTGATTTGAAAATTAGTGAAAGCTGAGGTTGCGGTCTCACATTCTGAAGAGAGCCTAATTCTTTCGGCATGTGCCTCAAGTAAGTCTTTCTCCAGATTGCGAACCAAGGAATCTTTCTCCGACAAAATGACCTTTAGATTCAGGATCTGATGTTGACATGCATCCAAATCCATGGCTTTTAACCTAAGAGTAAACACCTCCTATTCTAGCCTGACTAGGTCGGGACACTTAGTTGCGGAAGTATCCTCGGGTGGGATAACTAAGGTCTCCTCTGAAAGTTCCATTTCCCTAGTATCATAGCTTGAGTTAAGGTCTGTGTAGTTGATGGGAGGCATTGCTACTCTAGGGGTTCAGGCCTTAATGCCTTCCCAAGTGGGTTCAGAGTTGGTTGGATCACTAGCCGGAACAAAGATTGGTCTATTTGGAGTAGGGCTAGTGGGTGGACTGCTAGAGGTATTGTTCGTTGGACTGATGGTCGTGGTTATGGTTTCTCCATTTATAACTTCTGAGTATGTGACAGTCTGCCTAACAAACTCCTCGGTCACATGTCCTCCTACTATGGCAGGTTTAGGCTTGGAGGCTGCCATATCCTCAAAGTTGTATAGATGAGAAGGTGCTTTATCTAAAACATGGTTTTCAGACATACCTAGGCCGGGTTTGACTTTGTAAAAAGGATTCTTTTTGGCATGCTGAGTGATGATACTTAAAGTCTGTTCAGATTGTCCTCTTTTGAAATTGTTGTCCTCAAGCTCTTGTATTTTTGAAAACTACCGAGTTCTCTCTTCCGAAAGTAACTGGAATTTAATGTTGAGTTCCCCATGATTACTGTTAAGTTCCTCATGGGCTTTTTGAAGACAACTAAGTTTGTTTGCTAAATTGGACTCTCTAATTCCAGACTCAAGTGATTCACGGTTATAGACTATGGTCAAATCCTCAAGAGAGTCTTTGTAAATTGCACTGTCGATTCTAAATTTCGTGACAAGAGTCCTCTCCGATTGGAGACATCTCTCCAATTCACAAATTTTAGATTCCAACATTGCCACAGTGTCAGTTATATCTGGGATAGAGGATACCTTAGACGGATCTATGTCCTGATAAGTGCTTGGTCCAACGGCTTCCGATCCCTCGAAGTCAGCCATCAAGCAAGGACCTTGCACCAAATGATCTTCCTCGTCTGAACTCTCCTCTTCACATACCCAGTTCTCTTCATCTACCATCAAAGCCACCCCTTTTTCTTTCTTCCTCATCAGTGAGGCCTTCCTCTCAAAGTACGCGGCATCCTTGTACTTGACGGAGCAATCTCGAGCGTAGTGTCCCAACTTTCCACACTTGTAACAAGTGGTAGTGGGACTTTCGGTTTGTTGAGGAGTGGGGTTCTGGGTTATGGGACCCTGGGGAGGATTTGCCCGTTGAATTCCTTGATCATTGTGAATCGGTTGATCTTCCCTTTGAACATGCTTGGAACTGTTTCCCCTGGAATCGCCTCCGTGGTAGATGCTTTTCCCGTGATTCACTCTCTCATCTTGCCTTTGATCACCCCTATTCTGCTCATACCTGTATCATGGCCCTTGATCTAGCCTTCCACTCTCATATCTTCCTCCATATCCAATCTCATATCCCTGACGTTCAATATACCCAGATTCCGGAGTGTATTGCCTCAAGCTGTTCCGGTAGTTGATGTCTGAGACTTGTCCTCTCCAATCTCCTTGATTACCTTGACCTCCTTGATAGTCAAGATAAGTGTTGTGTCTTCTCGGCTGATCTCTGTATCTGCCTTGATCTTCTCTGAACCGTCCCTGGTTGTTCCTATAACCTCCTTGATCATAAACCTGCATACCCCCTTGCTGATAGCTTCCTCTCCCTTGATTTCCATACTGACTTCTTTCTGGCTGATAGTGACCTCCTCTACCTTGCCCCATTCTTCCTCCACTGGGAAAACCGGATCCTCGTCCACGGTTGTATCCACGATTTGCATTCAATCGTTGTACACTATGTGAGATGAGAGCAAGGGACTCATTCACATGGAAGAGTTCATCATCAGAGATGGAAATGATCACCGGTTCGTCGGGATGTTGTACGCTTGATCCATAGTTCGGGTTGAACTCTTGACTGTATTCTTCTGGATAGTACTGGGGAGAGACGCTGTTATATGGCATTGGTTGGACGGGAGCAGAGCTTGGTCCTCCGAAGGGCACGGCCGACAATGCCAAAGGATCGACTGCTTTCTTGGAGCGTCCACCGGTGATGAATTCTTCGTGTTGAACCATCATGCTGAATAAGTCATGTAGACCCAAAGTTCCCAGATTCCGGCTAAGCTGAATGTTGATGGCCATGTTTTGCCATTCTTGATTGAGATTTTTCAAGAACTTCACGTTCACTTCATACTTTGATTTCTCAACCCCGAGCCGTCTCAAATCGTTGACGAAGGCGTTCAGTCTTTGATAAGACTCAATGAGGGATTCGTTTTCCCTAGCTTTGAAGCCTTCGTAGGCATTGAGCACGCTTTCCTTCTGACTTTCCACAGCAGTGTCGCCTCCCTGCATCTGTTGTTCAATTTCCAACCAAACGTCTCGTGCGTTGGTCAGACTGTCCACTCTCGCGTACATATCGTTTGGGAGAGCCATGATCAGCAGGGTTAGTGCCCGCTTGTCGATGAGATGTCGGGCTCTTTGTTCAGGGTTGAACATCTCAACAGGCTTCTCGACCACGTATGCCGGAAGTTCGGGACAAGTATCGGTTTTAGGTACGGCGGCAACGGTACCGGTCGGTCGGATAGGTCCTTCTCGGATGGACTTCATCAGGTTTTCATCAAGCAGGTCAAGGAAGTGAATCATCCTGCGTCTCCATTGTTGGTACTCGCCCATCACCAGGACGGGAGGACGAGTCTCGGATCCGATTCCGAGGATTTCCTTTGACATTTCTCTCACAAAAACAGACCTCCTTGAAAGACTCACTTGGCTTAAAAAAACAGGTTTTCGAAAAACGGATATTTTGAGTGCCTCGGGACACAAGAAGCTTTGAGATTTGAAAGGTTTTAAAAGCAAGCTTAGTGTCGGATTTGAGAAATAAATTTTCAAAAGTTACGGCTCAAAGAGGCGAAATCCGATCTGGAAACAGAAGTTTTCCGAATCGGATTTGGCTCAAAATACTTGGATGCGGAAAACAGCCTTTTCCGATTCGGAAAATACACTTTTCCGATTCGGAAAGGTTTGGGTTCGGAAAAAGGCTTGAACACGGAAAAGTGACTTCTCAGAAGCAAAACCCCAAATCAGAGGCTCGTTTTCCGATTCGGAAAACAAGGTTTTCCGATTCGGAAAAGGAGAGTTCTCCGATTCGGAGAATGTACAAATTCCGAGTCGGAAAATTTGAGCTGAAATTTCAGCTCTCGTATTCCGATTCGGAAAACCTGCACAGAAGCTCCGAAAATTCACTCAAAATCACTTAAAATCTCTTAAAAAACAAGTGTTAAGAGCCCCAATTTGTAGGAAAAAACTTATAAAACACTAGGGAATCACTTAACACTTAATATCACCCTTTTAAAAACACTTTTTGGATTGAAAACCCAAAAGTTTTGAAAAAACCCAAAGTTTTAAAAACCTTTGAAATCTTTTAAAACCAAAAAAGAAGCCAAGGAATCAACAAGGTATGGCTCTGATACCAATTGTTGTCCCAAATAACAATGAAAATGAGTAGAAATAGATTGAATCAAGATAAAGATAATGATGATGAATATGAAAGCTTCAATATCTTCAACAATGGAGGTTTCCCAAAAAGGCAAAATGTGATTCCATTTATAAAACCCTAAACATCCTTTACCTTTTATAGGCAGAAGGAAGTTACACAAAATGTCACCAAAGGCCCCCGAGGTTCCATACCTCAAACAGGGGCACTTAACAAAAGATAATGTTTACAAACAAAGACAGTTAAACTAGAAAGCAAGTAAGATAGTGAATTCTGACTCTTCACAACAAAGGAGGTCCTACAATTCACCATGAACAAGGTATGTTTCCTAACTTTAATTTCATGAGGATAGCTTGATTTGGGAGATTTGGATCTTGTTTTGGGCATCAGTGGTGTGTTTGTGCTTATATGGATTTGACATTGTTATTGATACACCATTGATTGTTTAGAGCTTATTGATTGATGCATGCACTATGTTTTGATTGAAATTTCATTCTAGCATGCTTGTTGATTGTTTTTTTTTTGGAAGAGGTATCCCAGACCACATTGGCCCAGACTAATCCTCGGCAATTTTGGGCCGAAGCCCGACTGCTAAAGCATGCAGCCCGGGGTCGAAGCCCCCGTATGCTTGTTGATTGTTTAATCTAGTGATTATGCTTTGATGATAAGTGTGGGGATTTTGATGACATCAAAATCCCCCATTCTTTCTTATTAGCTAGATTAGTTGTAATTGAGGTTGGACTAAAAGTTCTGTTGGGAATCGTAGGCTACAAAACATGCACAGCGGAATAAAATTGCCTGATTCCCAATCGAGGATCCAACCCTAAACTCATACAGACAAAAAGAAGGTTACGAAAAATTACCTCGTTGTTGGTTTACGCGAACGAAACTGGACTGCTGGCGGGGAATACACCGCTACTGCACCACCGTGAGATCGGCTGCTAGACCACCGTCGGGTTCCTCTATAAAATTGATGGAGAGAGAGATGGGAGGGTTTTTGGTTTTTCTCTGGGGTTTCTTTTCAGTTAAGATAGATCGAATGAATAAAACTGACTAGGGTTTGCCATATTTATAAAATTAAATATGGCAGTACCCAATAAAGAAAGCCCGTTTGATTAAAAGGTCCATTAAGCTTATTTAATCAAACTCAAACTCTTTATTTAATTAATAAACTATTGATTAAATAACTTAACCCTTTAATTAATTAATTAACTATTAATTAATCCAATAAAATATTCCAACTGATATTTTATATATATAACTAAATAATAAATAACTATTTATTATTTATTTCTCACTCAATAATTAATTTGTACTAATTAATTATTCCATCAAACCACTTGATCTCTAATTGGGTGTGTAGCAGTGTGACCCATTAGTGTCTTATAACATTGGACACGGTAAACCTTGTTACTATCTTGCACATAATCCTAACAGACTCCCACTTGTGGCAGACTAGTAACTGTACTGTTACCATTAGCCTAAGGAGGTCCCTAGCCAGACACTTAGGTTAACCAGGTTATAAGATCTCTTATATCCAGAGATACAATTCACGCTTTGAATTTGCACACAGGTTCATTCCTTTTGCACACGATATTTCTAAAGTGATTTAAGACATGGAGTGGAGGATTCATTTCTTAAAATCAAGTATTTCTTGACTCTGATTTCGATTGCCTGCAGTAACGGATATTACTAAATAACCCCTGTAATTCTATCCGAGCGTGGCCACGCGATTTCTGCCAATCTTAATCGTCAAGGGGCCCGGAAATATCTCTCTTTTGAAAAGAGGTGCAAATCCCTTCTTGACTACTTGCATTTGGATCCACGACTTCCGCTGCATCTAGTCACGTCCCGTATGACCGCCCTGTTACGGTGCAGCGTTAGTACGTGCTAAGAGTACAGTAGTCCTCGCGTTCCCAAACCAAGTATCTCAGGTCTTAAGGACAACCTATCAAGTCAGTGCTTATGACTGAGGCTCCATGAAGCAGACTTGATAACTGGTCACTTCCAATACCCAAACACTCTGATGAGTATCTATAAATACTTGGTCACATCACTTGTGCTTTTATTCTCTACTTTGAATAAATCATCAAGTATTTATAATAGCGTTAGGCTTCCTATTGAAATTCCCATTTCAATAAGTGGCTACGGAAATTTAGATTTTATACAAAACTTTGTAAAATCATGGATACGTTAAATATGCAAAAAATAGTTAATTTAGAACAATCATGAAAATAAAACCTCCATTTATTTCCAACACACTGTGAAATAAAACTTTACATGATTACATTGTTTCAAAATTAAACTATAGCAATAATTAATAAACTAAGAACTAGCTACTGGCTTCCAGGTACTGCATCCCAATGGAATTTGCATGTGCCTCATGCTTCACCTTTGCTAGTGGCTTTGTCAGTGGATCTGCGACATTGTCTTCTGTTGGAATCTTGCATATTCTCACATCTCCTCTTCCAATAATCTCTCGGATGAGGTGATACTTCCTGAGCACGTGTCTTGACTTGTGATGCTCTCTAGGTTCCTTTGCTTGCGCCACGGCTCCCGAGTTATCACAGAATATATCGATCGGTCTCGAGATACTGTAACACCCCGCTAAAGCGGAAACACGAGGTGCGACAGCTAAGATTTCAAGGCGATAGGAGATAACAACATCAACCATTCGTTCCAAAATATCCAAAGTTTTTAAAATTTAAATTGTATTACAACCAACGGAAGTTTGAAATTACAAACATAACAAAATAAAATACTAAGTCTTGATTGATGTCTACAAGTGCTCAAAACTAAGCTTTCTCAATCACCTTCTGATTTCCTGAAAAGCATGTTAAAACAAGCGTCAACTACGAGAGTTGGTGAGTTCACAGGTTTTTATATGCACAAAACAGTTTAAATGCAACAATTTTAGTGAACCTTTTTATTCACTCGACTTTTCATAAACAAGATATAGTGAACCCGTTCATTCACTAAATTTTCATAAACAGTTATAGTGAATCCGTTCATTCACTAAATTTTCATAAACAGTTATAGTGAATCCGTTCATTCACTAAATTTTTATAAACAGTTAGAGTGAATCCGTTCATTCACTACCAACATGTGAGTAAATTTCCCGGGTCATGTTAATCGCATGGTATTTATTCTTTGAGCCACTACTAAACCTAAAACCAATTTGCCCTAACGATCTACCTCAGAGGTGGTTGCGAACCACATGGGTAGAGCGTTCTCGCGAACTACCTCAACGGTGGGACTAAAACCCCACATGTGTAGACGCTGCACTACCTCAGCGGTGGGACTAAATCCCACATGTGTAGTACCACATATGATTACGTGCACCCTATACTCGTCAGTAAACAAGGGTGGGTCCACTCTACCAAATAGCGCTATCCACAATAACCATTGGCTCGAAACGAGTTAATAGTAGTGTATTCAACATGGGACTTTTACTCAATATATCATGCCGCATAACATTTCAAATTTAGCTCACAATACATTTCATTTCATTTCATTTCGCAATAATTTCACAATTTTTCACATTCATTTATAAACATGCTTTTCACCCCAAAACTCGTAAAAACGGTAAAAACGGGGCTGTGAATACTCACCTCGGGTGTTTAGTGCGGATTTGAAAGGGTTGATGCGTGACCTAAATCCCGACTCCGAACTAGGGTCGTCCTATCAAACACGAAATTTTAACGTAAGTTCTAGGTCCAACGGTCCTTATCTAAAATCGTACCGAAACCCATATAATGCCATTATATTACTTTTATAGTCCAACTTAATAAAAATTCATTTTGTCACAATTGAAAGTCTTCCAAACATTTTGGAAGTTCAAAATTTGTAAAAATTGGGTTTTTAAGAAATTTCCAGAATCTGTCACAAATTTTGAGTTGTAAAAATTGCTATTTTGAACTTAGGTCCTCTAAATATTAAATCTTTAAATTTTTACCCTCTGAATTAGGGGATGTTAGGAATAACTCCACCAAATTTCACAATTTTTAGAGTTCTTTTACTATTTTTAAACAATTTTACAAAATCAGTGGTAAAAGCTGAAATTCCAGAATACCTTTTGGTGATGTTTTATTCATAAATAATTCATAACACCACCAATTTACGAATTTCCAAAGGGGTTTTCTAAATAAAACATATACCAAGCTAATGAGACAAGATTCACATCATTTAGGTGATTTTTGAGAGAGATATGCCTCTTTGAAGTTGTGCATGTGGTTCTGCCATTATGGGACAGATTGCACTATCAATTCATTTTCATTGGTTAAACCCTCAAAACTACTCTAAATGACTTGATTTTGGATTCTATAGAAAGCTAACTCAGAATACTTGAGTTTAGAATCAAAAAGTTTGTAATTTGGATGATTTACCAAAGAGTTATGCATGCATGAATGTGACTCAAGTTTCTGACCAAGTGCTGTTGCACACGAAAATGTTTTTGGATGGTTTGAACTCAAATCTTGGTGTTTTTATGCAAATCCAGTGGGGTTTGAACCCTAACACCTTAAATTTCATCCCATAAAAATTTCATAAAGAAATGAATACAACAAGACCCTTTTTGAGTCGTGTAAAGTGCATGCAAAATTTTTGACAGAATCTGTCTCAATACTAACATCAAATCCACCAATAAAACACATAAAATCATAACTCTTTGGGGTTTTCTTGCTATTAACCCACAAACTCATTTTATTTAACAAATAATTAGATGAAATAACTTTGAATCACAATAAAACACATGCATGCATCATCAAAACGATTTCCATCCAAAACAAGTATCAAAACACCAAATACTAGTGATTTTACTCATCAATCTTGTGTTTTAATGGAGAAGTCATAGATTTTCACCACTTTCAAATGTTTTAACACATTATCATGGTTAAATCTCTTCCTCAAACATCAAGGATGATGTTCATCCAACAAAGAGGATTAAAACCTCACAAAAAGATGAAGAAAATACCCCAAATGGGTTCAAAATCGAAGCTAAACTATCATGCAATGTACTTTACCTTTGAATACACCAAGAACACTCTTAAAACTTGTTTTTAATCTTCAAAATTTCCAGATTTTTGATGTTATAAGGGCTGGATTTTTGAGAGAGTTAGAGAGGATTTCTAGTGAGAGAAAGGTTAGAGAGAGAGAAGGATTTGAAAATGAATGGGGAAATGGTGGTGTGATGATGATTTTTGTTTAGAAAAGAGAAAAAGAGAGGGATGATGATTGGAGGGTGGGGGTGGCCGGCCAAATGGGCCAATCCCCTTCCTTCCTTCTTTTTTTTTTTTTAAATGTATTTCTAATACTGTTAATTCGAACGCAGTATCGGGTTTTTCGCGTTTTCGGTAGGAACCGACTTTTTCGAAAGCACTTTTAGACTATATGGAACAGTTTATTCATGTTTTTAACAAAATTCTTTATTTTGTACATTTCGTTTCCAAATTTTGGCATTATAGGATTTTCGGACGTTTCCGGGCCGGTACGGGCTGTTTCGGGCATTTTCCGGGACTTTTAGGATTTTTGCCTAACTTTTTCACGCAACTAACCTAAATTATTCAGGCAACTTAATTTCTACTTTTTCCACTTACGGGAATGCTACTGAGCAAAATAAACAGGTAGCTAACCTGAACGTCAAAAATTGACGGGTGTCACAGTTACCCCCGGTTGAAAGAAATTTCGTCCCGAAATTTAATTCTTGCTGCTATTGCCGGGGTTCTTTATGAAGAGATGCGGGTACTTGTCTTTCATGAACGCCTCCCGCTCCCAGGTGAATTCAGGTCCATGCCTGGAGTTCCATCGAACCTTGACGATCGGTATTTTACTTCGTTAGAGTTGCTTGATTTCTCGATCAAGGATTTCGATTGGTTTCTCCGAGACGCGCAGTTGCTCATTGATTTGAATCTCATCCAAAGGCAGAACTACTGTCTCCTCTGACAGACATTTCTTCAGGTTGGACACGTGGAACGTGTCATGAATAGAGCTCAGCTCTATAGGTAAGTCCAACCTATAGGCAACGGGTCCGATCCTCTCTACGACCTTGAATGGTCCAACAAAACGAGGGCTCAGTTTTCCTTTCTTTCCGAATCTTATTAGCCCTTTCCATGGAGATACCTTTAGTAACACTTTGTCACCAACTTGGAATTCCAACGGCTTTCGCCGATTATCGGCATAGCTTTTCTGGCGATCCCTGGCCACTTTCAGCTTTTCTTGAACCATTTTGATTTTGTCGGTGGTCTCCTGTACTTCATCAGGCCTAAACAATCGGTTCTCTCCCACTTCCAACCAATTAAGGGGGGACCTACTCTTGCGTCAAAATAGTGCCTCGTATGGAGCACACTGAATGCTGGCATGACAATCTCACTGACATACAGCTGCGCAAGCTTATCGATGCTATAAGTCTCCTTTATTGGCAAGAAATGCGCTGATTTCGTGAGTCTGTCAACGATTACCCAAATCGTATCATGACCCTTTTTAGTCTTGGGTAGCTTAGTCACGAAATCCATCGATACCTGCTCCCATTTCCACTCCGGGATTTCCGGTTGCTGAAGAAGTCCGGACGGTTTCTGGTGCTCTGCTTTAACTTTTGCGCAAGTCAAGCATTTACTCACGTAAGTGGCGATATCTCTTTTCATACCGGGCCACCAGTAATGCTCCTTCAGTCCTTTGTACATTTTATCGGATCCTGGATGTCTCGAATACTTCGACTGATGAGCTTCATCCATGATCATCTTTCTCAATTGCTCCACCCTCGGAATCCAAATTCTTCCCTTGAAATAACACACTCCATCCACTTTCTCCTCAAATTCCTTTCCTATGCCGTGAAGAGTTTCTTTATTTAGGTTGTCAGCCTTCAGAGCTTCCTTTTTAGCTTCCACTACTTGACTTTTTAAGCTGGTCTGCACTACCATTCCCATTGCTCGCGACCTTGTGGGCTTTACCCGCTCCTTTCGGCTTAACGCATCAGCTACGACATTCGCTTTCCCTGGATGATACTTAATCTCGTAGTCGTGATCGCTGAGCAACTCAACCCATCTTCTCTGCCTCATGTTTAGCATTTTCTGATCTAGAATATGCTGGAGACTCTTATGGTCCGTATAGATAGTGCATTTGGTGCCGTAGAGATAATGTCTCCATATCTTGAGGGCAGACACCACTGCTCCAAGCTCCAAGTCGTGGGTGGTGTAGTTCTTCTCATGAACCTTTAGTTGTCTGGACGCATAGGCAATGACCTTCTCGTCCTGCATCAGAACACATCCCAAGCCTTGATGCGAAGCATCGCAATACACCACAAAGTTATCCGTTCCTTCGGGTAACGCCAGAATGGGTGCATTACACAACTTTTGCTTTAGCGTTTGAAACGCTTCTTCTTGTTTTTCTCCCCAGACGAACTTCTTGTCCTTTTGCGTTAAAGTTGTCAGCGGCTGCGCAATCTTGGAGAGGTTTGCGATGAATCGTCGGTAATAGCCTGCCAAACCGAGAAATTGTCGAATTTCTGCCGGTGTTTTCGGGGCTTCCCATTTCTTTACCGCTTCCACCTTAGCTGGATCGACGTGGATTCCTCCTTTATTCACTACGTGTCCTAGAAATTGAACTTCTCGAATCCAAAACTCGCACTTCGAGAATCTGGCGTATAGCTGTCCGGCTTTCAGCAGTTCCAATATCAGCCTCAAATGGTGCTCGTGATCCTCTTTGCTTCTTGAGTAGATTAGGATGTCGTCTATGAAGACAATTACGAACTTATCTAAGTATGGCCGACATACTCGGTTCGTCAAATCCATGAACACTGCTGGAGCGTTCGTCAAACCAAAAGGCATGACTAAGAACTCATAGCGACCATAACGAGTTCTAAACGCTGTCTTTGCGATGTCTTCCTCACGAACTCGCATTTGATAGGAACCAGATCGAAGATCGATCTTGGAGAAGTACGTTGCTCCTTGCAGTTAATCGAACAGGTCGTCGATGCGCGGAAGAGGGTATCGGTTCTTGATGGTGACCTTGTTCAGCTCCCTATAGTCGATGCACATGCGAAAAGATCCATCTTACTTCTTGACGAACAGCACAGGGGCTCCCCAAAGTGAAGAGCTGGGTCGGATGAATCCCTTATCTAGCAGTTCTTGAAGTTGGTTTGACGGCTCCTGCATCTCGGATGGTGCTAGACGATAAAGCGACTTTGCTACGGGGCCTGCTCCGGGAATTAAGTCAACGTGGAACTCTACCTGCCGTTGCGGGGGTAATCCAGGTAACTCCTCCGGGAAAACTTCAGGAAAATCTCGCACAATCGGAATATCCTGGATTTGCTTCTCTTCTGCTTTCTTATCCACCACGTGCGCCATGAATGCTACACACTCCTTTCGTAGATGGCTTCGCATTTTCATGAACGACACAATCTTAATGTCTCTCTTCGACTTCTCTCCGTGCACTTCGAGTACACCTCCATCGGGTAATGCTAGTCTAACTATCTTCTCCGCACAGCATATCGTTGTTCGGTGGTTGGACATCCAATCCATACCAACTATTATGTCGAAACTCCCTATCTTGATCGGGATTAAATCTATACTAAAATCCTTTCCTGCTAAGCTTAGAGTGCATTTTCCGACTACTTTTCAACTTTCGGTTGAATTAACACGAGTCGTTTCTTCTGACTGGTGCTCAAATTTTCTTGTATTACCATCTTTCCATTCGATGGGTACTATGTCTTCCTTATTCCTTCTTTTTGCGACAAGGTCGGTAGTAACTTTAGTGACTATGGTAGGTACGACTTCCTGGACTTGTTGGGCTATCAGTTGAGCAATGTTGATCGATTAATTCTCACAGTTCACTTTCTAGCTACGTGTGTTTCTTTTGGAAAATGCGGTTCTAAATCATTTGTAAAATGTACGTTTGATTAAAAGTTGTCTCTAAATGTTCGAGATTATTTGTATTTTTATTTGTGACAATTTCTTTAAAATAAAATTGGTAAGAACGTCTTGGTGATTTAATAAAAATTAATTTCGTAAAAGCTTAATACATATTTGAAGAGTTCAAAGTTTGATGCTAATGCATCCTTAAAATATTTCTCTTGCTCATGCTGGGGTTTTTAATGGAACAACCCCAAAAGTGCATTTTTGGAATTCTTTCAAAATCACAAGAGTTACAATCGATAGGATCAACTTTGCCAACAGTATCACCACAGCTTGCCATCTCAAGTCAACTCTCCTAGTCGTCCTTCTTGCCGTCATAACCTTCTCTACAGCGTTGGTGGTACCTTCCTCCAAGAGATGCACCAATTTCGTCAACTTAATTATATCCCGGTTCTAACTTGATACTCTGCTTCGATGATTTTGCAGTCCGTCGAGTGTGCTCGGATAGTTCAAGCCTCTCCTAGTGTCATACTGGTAGTACAACCGATCAGTATCCCCGAAAGGACATGAAATGACCTTACATTAACTAGATGTGTTATCGCCAGTCCACTCCGAATGGTTGCCGCAGCTCTCTTCTGAGTTGTCTCATATGATGTGTTGTGAGGTTCGGAGGTGGATCGATTGAAACGTCTTTGCTCGTTACTCCGATGTCGGTATTGTAATGCCTAGACGGGTCTTTCTCCGAAGTCTAAGTAATGGTGTTCGGCATAGTGATTGTAGTATCCGCATAACTTATTAACGCGCCTTCAAACTACTAGTGTCATCCTAATCGCTAACGCAAGAGTATTCAACAAAGGCGTTACTTTACTTAAACGCGTAAGTGCTATAGTAGATATCACAATCATGATGTGCTTACGTGAACTCACACGGTTTATGTTTTTCAGGAAATTTTTTCAAGGTTCCAGCTTTTAAATTCTAACAGTATGTCTAGTTCATAAGTCTTATCCTACTTATATCATGGCTATGCGTAGGTGATCAGGCTCCGCATTTCTATGATATACCAGGATAGTACCTATTCTAATCACACGAGCATTTAAACTCTCCTATACCTCGAAATCTTTTACTTAAAAGTTTTAACTTCTTTTCGAAAAAGGTTGGTTATAGTACTTGGTTTTTATGAAAAACCGATGTTCTCTATAACCTATGGCTCTGATACCAAATCTGTAACACCCCGCTAAAGCGGAAACACGAGGTGCGACAGCTAAGATTTCAAGGCGATAGGAGATAACAACATCAACCATTCGTTCCAAAATATCCAAAGTTTTTAAAATTTAAATTGTATTACAACCAACGGAAGTTTGAAATTACAAACATAACAAAATAAAATACTAAGTCTTGATTGATGTCTACAAGTGCTCAAAACTAAGCTTTCTCAATCACCTTCTGATTTCCTGAAAAGCATGTTAAAACAAGCGTCAACTACGAGAGTTGGTGAGTTCACAGGTTTTTATATGCACAAAACAGTTTAAATGCAACAATTTTAGTGAACCTTTTTATTCACTCGACTTTTCATAAACAAGATATAGTGAACCCGTTCATTCACTAAATTTTCATAAACAGTTATAGTGAATCCGTTCATTCACTAAATTTTCATAAACAGTTATAGTGAATCCGTTCATTCACTAAATTTTTATAAACAGTTAGAGTGAATCCGTTCATTCACTACCAACATGTGAGTAAATTTCCCGGGTCATGTTAATCGCATGGTATTTATTCTTTGAGCCACTACTAAACCTAAAACCAATTTGCCCTAACGATCTACCTCAGAGGTGGTTGCGAACCACATGGGTAGAGCGTTCTCGCGAACTACCTCAACGGTGGGACTAAAACCCCACATGTGTAGACGCTGCACTACCTCAGCGGTGGGACTAAATCCCACATGTGTAGTACCACATATGATTACGTGCACCCTATACTCGTCAGTAAACAAGGGTGGGTCCACTCTACCAAATAGCGCTATCCACAATAACCATTGGCTCGAAACGAGTTAATAGTAGTGTATTCAACATGGGACTTTTACTCAATATATCATGCCGCATAACATTTCAAATTTAGCTCACAATACATTTCATTTCATTTCATTTCGCAATAATTTCACAATTTTTCACATTCATTTATAAACATGCTTTTCACCCCAAAACTCGTAAAAACGGTAAAAACGGGGGCTGTGAATACTCACCTCGGGTGTTTAGTGCGGATTTGAAAGGGTTGATGCGTGACCTAAATCCCGACTCCGAACTAGGGTCGTCCTATCAAACACGAAATTTTAACGTAAGTTCTAGGTCCAACGGTCCTTATCTAAAATCGTACCGAAACCCATATAATGCCATTATATTACTTTTATAGTCCAACTTAATAAAAATTCATTTTGTCACAATTGAAAGTCTTCCAAACATTTTGGAAGTTCAAAATTTGTAAAAATTGGGTTTTTAAGAAATTTCCAGAATTTGTCACAAATTTTGAGTTGTAAAAATTGCTATTTTGAACTTAGGTCCTCTAAATATTAAATCTTTAAATTTTTACCCTCTGAATTAGGGGATGTTAGGAATAACTCCACCAAATTTCACAATTTTTAGAGTTCTTTTACTATTTTTAAACAATTTTACAAAATCAGTGGTAAAAGCTGAAATTCCAGAATACCTTTTGGTGATGTTTTATTCATAAATAATTCATAACACCACCAATTTACGAATTTCCAAAGGGGTTTTCTAAATAAAACATATACCAAGCTAATGAGACAAGATTCACATCATTTAGGTGATTTTTGAGAGAGATATGCCTCTTTGAAGTTGTGCATGTGGTTCTGCCATTATGGGACAGATTGCACTATCAATTCATTTTCATTGGTTAAACCCTCAAAACTACTCTAAATGACTTGATTTTGGATTCTATAGAAAGCTAACTCAGAATACTTGAGTTTAGAATCAAAAAGTTTGTAATTTGGATGATTTACCAAAGAGTTATGCATGCATGAATGTGACTCAAGTTTCTGACCAAGTGCTGTTGCACACGAAAATGTTTTTGGATGGTTTGAACTCAAATCTTGGTGTTTTTATGCAAATCCAGTGGGGTTTGAACCCTAACACCTTAAATTTCATCCCATAAAAATTTCATAAAGAAATGAATACAACAAGACCCTTTTTGAGTCGTGTAAAGTGCATGCAAAATTTTTGACAGAATCTGTCTCAATACTAACATCAAATCCACCAATAAAACACATAAAATCATAACTCTTTGGGGTTTTCTTGCTATTAACCCACAAACTCATTTTATTTAACAAATAATTAGATGAAATAACTTTGAATCACAATAAAACACATGCATGCATCATCAAAACGATTTCCATCCAAAACAAGTATCAAAACACCAAATACTAGTGATTTTACTCATCAATCTTGTGTTTTAATGGAGAAGTCATAGATTTTCACCACTTTCAAATGTTTTAACACATTATCATGGTTAAATCTCTTCCTCAAACATCAAGGATGATGTTCATCCAACAAAGAGGATTAAAACCTCACAAAAAGATGAAGAAAATACCCCAAATGGGTTCAAAATCGAAGCTAAACTATCATGCAATGTACTTTACCTTTGAATACACCAAGAACACTCTTAAAACTTGTTTTTAATCTTCAAAATTTCCAGATTTTTGATGTTATAAGGGCTGGATTTTTGAGAGAGTTAGAGAGGATTTCTAGTGAGAGAAAGGTTAGAGAGAGAGAATGATTTGAAAATGAATGGGGAAATGGTGGTGTGATGATGATTTTTGTTTAGAAAAGAGAAAAAGGAGGGATGATGATTGGAGGGTGGGGGTGGCCGGCCAAATGGGCCAATCCCCTTCCTTCCTTCTTTTTTTTTTTTTAAATGTATTTCTAATACTGTTAATTCGAACGCAGTATCGGGTTTTTCGCGTTTTCGGTAGGAACCGACTTTTTCGAAAGCACTTTTAGACTATATGGAACAGTTTATTCATGTTTTTAACAAAATTCTTTATTTTGTACATTTCGTTTCCAAATTTTGGCATTATAGGATTTTCGGACGTTTCCGGGCCGGTACGGGCTGTTTCGGGCATTTTCCGGGACTTTTAGGATTTTTGCCTAACTTTTTCACGCAACTAACCTAAATTATTCAGGCAACTTAATTTCTACTTTTTCCACTTACGGGAATGCTACTGAGCAAAATAAACAGGTAGCTAACCTGAACGTCAAAAATTGACGGGTGTCACAGATACTGGCAACCACTCTGAGATCCGATAGAAAATTCCTTAGCCAGACAGCTTCCTTTGCCGCATCAGATGCTGCAATGTACTCTGCTTCTGTAGTTGAATCTGCAATCGTGTCCTGCTTCGAGCTCTTCCATGAGATCGCACCTCCGTTTAGGGTAAAGACGTACCCTGACTGTGACCTGAAGTCATCTCTGTCGGTCTGGAAACTAGCGTCAGAGTATCCGGTGACACTAATTTCATCCTCAGTACCTCCAAAGACCAAGAACATTTCTTTCGTTCTTCTCAGATATTTAAGAATGTTCTTGACAGCCACTCAATGGGGTTCACCCGGATTCTGTTGATATCTGCTCGTAACACTTACTGAGTAAGCAACATCGGGCCTAGTACATAACATGGCATACATGATTGATCCAATTGCAGAAGCATATGGAACTAATTTCATTTTGTCCTGATCTTGACTAGAAACAGGACATTGTGTTTTACTTAACACTATGCCATGCTGCATCGGGATAAATCCTTTCTTGGATTCATCCATCCTGAATTTCTTCAGAACTTTATCGATATACGTACTCTGACTAAGTCTGATAAGCCGCTTGGATCTATTTTTGTAGATCTTTATACCGAGTATATAAACGGCTTCTCCTAGGTCTTTCATCTGGAAACATTTGCTTAACCAACTCTTAACACTCTGTAAAGTTGGTACATCATTTCTTATGAGTAGAATGTCATCTACGTATAAGACCAATAAGGTTACTATGCTCCCACTGAACTTAGTGTAGACACACGGCTCGAACTCACTTTTGGTAAAACCAAACTCTTTGATTCGCTCATCAAAGTGTAAGTTCCAGCTTCTAGATGCTTGCTTTAATCCATAAATGGATTTTAGCAGTTTACACACCTTATTAGGATTCTTAGGATCTTCAAACCCCTCTGGTTGTTCCATATAGACGTCTTCTGTTAACTTTCCATTCAGAAAGGCTGTCTTGACGTCCATTTGCCAAATCTCGTAGTTAAAATACGCTGAGATGGCCATAAGAATCCTAATTGACTTTAACATGGCCACTGGTGAAAAGGTTTCATCATAGTCGATACCATGAGTTTGCGTGAATCCTTTTGCACCAGTCTGGCCTTGAAGGTGTGTACATTTCCATCCATGTCGGTTTTCTTCTTGAAAACCCATTTGCGCCCAACAGCCCTACAGTGTTGTGGCAAATCAGTCAACTCCCAAACTTGGTTGTCGTACATGGATTGCATCTCGGCCTTCATGGCTTCCTGCCATTGTTCAGACTCACTGCCTGACATAGCTTCTCCATAGGATGTTGGTTCATTCAAGTCTCCACTGTCCTGAGAGACGAGAAATCCAAGATACCTATCTGGTTCTTGTCTTACCCTACTGGATCTGCGAAGGCCCTGTGTTTGCACTTCCTCAATCGGCTCTGATTGAGGTTCAACATTGCTATGTTGAATTTCTGGCTCAACAGTTGGTGTAGTCACTAGTACAAAAATTCACATTTGCCACGGTTAAAAACCGTGGCCATAGGCCTTTAGTCACGGTTTTTCATTTTTATCAAAGCGTAGCCTATTCTCCCGTGACCATTGATACCCTTTTGGTCACGCTTAAAATGTGTCACCAAATGAAATGAAAAACCATAGCCATAGTTTGAAAGCCGTAGCTATAGGGATATCCAATTTTTATGGTATTAGAGCATTTTACCTAAAACCGTGGCCATAAAGTACCTTTTGCCACACAAACTCACATTAAACGTAGCACTTAGTTATCTTTTGGTCACACAATATAAAAAAAAGCATGACAATAAACTTTCTATAGTCACTTAATTTGTTTTAAATGTAGCCAATGATTGCTCTATAATCATGTATATTTTTTTGACGTGGCCAAGACTCGAACTTGAGACCTCATCTTTGATAAGAAATGGACCAACCACCAGGACAATATTGATTTTGTTAAAAGTATCTCATTAAATATTATTAACATGGCCAAATTCATGACATATAGTTACACTTAATTTTTAGAAACGTGGCTATATGTATCTTTTTGGTCACACACATAATAAACAATGGCTAATTCAAGACATATAGTTACACTTATATTTTAGAAGCGTGAGTATTAAATGCCTTTTGGTCATGCGAAATATTAAAAATCATGACGTTTAACTATTTATTAGTCACACAATTGATTATGTAGAATCGTAGCTATTGGTCAGCTTTTAGTGACAATAGAATTATTTTAATCTTGGTTTTAACTATATTAATAGCTACACACATTTCGTATTAACTGTGACGAAATCATCACATATTGTCACGCTTCATACAATAAACCGTTGCTACTGGTTATCTTCTTGTCACACAAAATAATAAAACCATGACTACAAATACATGTGACTTATGGCTACGTTTTACAAATTTTCGTGGCTAAATATGTATATTTTTTGGTCACGGAAAAATGACTTCATGAGGCCATATGCGGTCTATGGTCACAAATAATAATTGTCACAAAAAAACCGTGACTATATATATGTCTATGGCCACGGTTTTTATATGTTACTTGCCACGACAAAAAAATTGTGGCCATAGAAACAATTTAGTCACGGTTTTGTTAAAACCATGACATTATGTTTAAACATGTTGTCTAATGGTCATGGTTATTGAGTTACATCGTGGCTAAAACAATACTTCAATTTTATTTATGACTTTTAGTCACGGTTCTAGACCTAAATGTGACTAACATGAATTTCAAAACCGTGGCGAAAAAGCATATTTGTACTAGTGAGTGTCTTCTTCGTCTACTACCTGTAGATCTACATCCTTTCTGGTGTTCTCTAGACTGAGAAACTTTTCTTCCAGAAATTTCCCATTTCGAGCAACAAAAACTTTGTTCTCTTCAGGGTTGTAGAAGTAATATCCCACGGTGGTCTTGGGATATCCAACGAAGAAACACTTGTCGGATTTGGGCTTGAGTTTTTCTGAGGTGGGTCGTTTGACGTAAACCTCACAACCCCAAATTTTCAGAAAAGATATGTTGGGTTTCTTACCCTTCCATAATTCATATGGAGTCTTTTCCACCGACTTTGTTGGCGCTCTGTTCAGTATGTGTGCCGCTATTTCGAGCGCATGTCCCCAGAATGACATTGGCAGCGTAGAGTGACACATCATCGTTCGTACCATATCAAGTAAAGTACGATTTCTCCTTTCTGATACACCATTCATCTGAGGTGTATACGGAGGTGTGAGTTGGGATACAATCCCACACTCCATTAGATGATTGTCAAACTCGTCGCTGAGATATTCGCCACCACGATCTGACCGTAAGAACTTGATCCTCTTGTCAAGTAGATTATGTACTTCATTCTGATACTCCTTGAATTTCTCAAAGGTTTCAGATTTATGTCTCATCAAGTAGACATAACCATACCTACTGAAGTCGTCAGTAAAGGTAATGAAGTACCGGTATCCTCCTCTTGCCACATGACTGAAAGGTCCACATACATCTGTGTGGATTATTTCAAGCAAGTCAGTAGCCCTTTCATTTTCATTGTTGAAAGGTTGCTTTGTCATTTTGCCAGATAAACAAGACTCGCAATTATCAAAAGGTTTATAATCGAAATTACCAAGAAAACCTCCTTTTAGGAGTAGTTCAACGCGTTTCTTGTTTATGTGGCCCAAACGACAATGCCAGAGGTAAGTCTGATCCGCAATATCCTTGGATCGTTTACTTATATGATAGATTTCACTACTGTTGTCTTGTAGATTTACAGTGTATAGACCATTCACGGGTGTAGCTTTAAAATAGAAAATATTATCTTTAAAGACTAAAATCATTTTATAATCATATTTATAATAAAAACCTTGGTCTACTAATAAATCAAAAGACAAAAC
Organism: Centaurea solstitialis; assembly: GCA_030169165.1. Taxonomy (NCBI): domain Eukaryota; kingdom Viridiplantae; phylum Streptophyta; class Magnoliopsida; order Asterales; family Asteraceae; genus Centaurea; species Centaurea solstitialis. The sequence goes on along the minus strand of CM058047.1, from coordinate 20,961,690 downwards.
ATTCTTAATCATATTTGGAATGTAATAACAATTATCCAGTTCCAAAACTAGACCCGAGGGTAAACTAAGACTATAGGATCCTACAGCTTTAGCTATCAGCGGTGTGCCTTCGCCAACTCGTAGGTTCGAACGGTCCTTCCTCAGAGTCTTTCTTCTAGTGAATCCCTGTAAATGATTACAAATGTGGTTACCACTGCCTGTATCAATTACCCATGATTCATAAGAAGTGATTAAGCAATCTATCATAAAGATACCTGGAGCATCGGGTAAACCGATCTCTATCTGGTCAATATTCATCGAGTGCTCGCAAATATCCTCGCTGCCGCACTCTGGGCAACTCAGATCTCCCAGCTCATCAATTATATCAGTGTCCATGAGATTCGCAGGTTCGGGTGCTAGCTCTAGACTGGCCAGGATATCTTCATGAACTTTATCCACGTCGTTCTTTGGTTCCTTCATGTAGGCACTAGCTGTGTCCTGAACTTCCTTTGTGAGGGAGAACCACATGAGATACACTAACTCTTCCTGAGTCATCTTGTACCCCAGACGTGATAAACATTTGAAAAGCCTTCTTATTTCTATAAGATGGTTTTTAACTGACTGACCCTTTTGCAGCTTCAGGGAGAGAATCTCTTGCATGATCAAAAGCTTGCCCGTATGCTTGTAGAAACCTAACTGGTTCTCCACGTTTCTCACAACCTCGTGACAGAATTTCACTCTTAAATCTCCCGTGAACTCGGGTGACATAGAGAAAACTAGAATGGACATTACATCAAATTCATCTGCCATGAATCTGAAATATTCAGCAAATTCCTCTTCAGGGGCATTGCTTTTAGGTCGTGACATGGGCTTATTGATCACATAAAGCTTACCCTGGGCACTCAAAACATTTTGTAAGTGTAACTTCGAAACTGGAAAGTTCTGGCCCATAAGCTTCCCACTTGCCCGTAATAAGGCGAAGTGATTCCTCAGGTGAATAAAACGGAATGCTAATTGGAGACATCTACAGAAGAATATAAATTCCAATTTAGTTTATAGTTATATAATTCTAATAAATTATTACCCTTAAAATAAATTTATTAGACTAGAATCCATATTTCACATGTGTCGGGAAGCATGTGATCATGTCAAACCGACTCATGCGATCTATGGTAGGTAAAACTATAGCAATCGTATTCTAACTTGAAAATACGACTTCTAGATCGTCGGGACATCGGATATTTATAGTTCGTGCATATTTAGTCCCTCTAGGGCATTTTGGCCTGGTACCACCCAGTGAATAAATAATTACCAAAATAGATTGCACCACCCGGGACCTGGACAAACTCTGGCCGGTACCACCCGGAGATAATTCGCAGAGTTTTATCACCCTCCAGTTTCGGTTTGAACACGGGCGTTCATAGTGTGTGCACTTACAACGCCCTATGTACCTTACCGAAGGTGCCCCCAAAGTGGGTTGCACTTACTAATCTATGATTTGTACAAGGGTCAAAATTGCCAGTTTCCTTTTTCAAAAACTTGAAAAATTGGATCCAAAAACTAACTGTATTTGTATCCTTTTATCTTTTAAAGCAATCATTTAAAAGGCAATTTATATTTAACAATAATTACGTAAATTAAACAACCACGCAATTTAAATATAAAAAGCACAGTCATAGCCTAAACCCTTAAACTAATGTTGTTTTGTGAGCCAACACAAAACAACGGTCTCAACCCTAAGTGACAAAAGTCTTCGTCTTCTGGCACTCCCACTGGCTCCGAGATCCATGGTTGTCATCTTGTCTCCGTCTTGATGATTAAAACTAACTATTACAAATGGGTTTTAAATGGCACGCAGGCCCCCAAACTATTCTAATAATTTAAAAATTACAAGAAGGGTTGTAAATGGCACGCAGGCCTCCCAACTATTCTAAAACGGATAAATAAAATAAAAAACACAACCACGGGTCTAAAAGGGTTCAGCTATGACTCATTACAATTAAACGAATTAAAATATAACTGAATTTTAACCGGATAATTATAAAACCAAAAATTAATTTAAAACAAATAAATCAATTTAATCCTGAATCGTTTTAACCTTATCTGATTATAAACGATTCCTTCCTCGAAGTCTATCCGGAAACAGATCCCAACTGAGACCCGTTAACGATAAACAATCGAAAGGAACAACAATTTTGATTATCACCGATCCGCCAAAACGTGGCCGTCAATCGGTGGATCTCCATTGCCGGCGATGATGACGAACATGCCACCACCGCCGCCCGTACCACCATCAATCGCCGGCGACAGCAGTGGCTTGAAAGCCACCACCGCCGCCCGTCGTACTGTTCATCGCCGGCGACAGCAGCGGCTCGTGAGCCACCACTGCCGCCCGTCGGTTTTTAGCCGTGGCCGAAACCATGCTTATCGCATCAAACAACCACCACTACCATCCACCGGCGACAGCAGTGGATCGCACCACCACTGCCGCCGTGGTCGCGCGGCGGACGAGAACAACAATCGCCGTCACCACCGTGACTGGTGGTGCGGCGGATCAAGGGTTTGACGGCAGCAGCGATCACCACTGCCACCTCCGTCTATCGTTGCTCGGTTGATCGCCACCGCCTTGGTGGTCGATCACCATCATCCACCGCCTATCGGCGATTCTCCATTCAATCGACACCACCGCCACAGCCACCAAGCGGGTGGCCGGCGGTTTTTCCAAGTAATCGATACCACCGCCAAAACCACCAAGCGGGTGGCCAGCGGTTACCGAAATAGCCGACGCCGCAGCCACCAATCGGGTGGTGCGGCCGGCGGTGTCTATGGTGGTTCGATTCACGGCGATCGGCCTGGAGGTCCGGCCGGCTAACTGCCGCCGTTCCACCGCCGATCGTTGTTTCGCTAGGTTTACTAAAAATCAGATTTTTAACACGAAAAAGTAATGATTTTTACAAAACCTAATTAACTAACAAACAGCTTAAACCTGATCTGTTAGGTTTAGGAAGTGGCTCTGATACCACTGTTGGGAATCGTAGGCTACAAAACATGCACAGCGGAATAAAATTGCCTGTTTTCCAATCGAGGATCCAATCCTAAACTCATACAGACACAAAAGAGGGTTACGAAAAATTACCTCGTTGTTGGTTTACGCGAACGAAACTGGACTGCTGGCGGGGAATACACTGCTACTGCACCACCGTGAGATCGGCTGCTAGACCACCGTCGGGTTCCTCTATAAAATCGATGGAGAGAGAGATGGGAGGGTTTTTGGTTTTTCTCTGGGGTTTCTTTTCAGTTAAGATAGATCGAATGAATAAAACTGACTAGGGTTTGCCATATTTATAAAATTAAATATGGCAGTACCCAATAAAGAAAGCCCGTTTGATTAAAAGGTCCATTAGGCTTATTTAATCAAACTCAAACTCTTTATTTAATTAATAAACTATTAATTAAATAACTTAACCCTTTAATTAATTAATTAACTATTAATTAATCCAATAAAATATTCCAACTGATATTTTACATATATAACTAAATAATAAATAACTATTTATTATTTATTTCTCACTCAATAATTAATTTGTACTAAATAATTATTCCATCAAACCACTTGATCTCTAATTGGGTGTGTAGCAGTGTGACCCACTAGTGTCTTATAACATTGGATACGGTAAACCTTGTTACTATCTTGCACATAATCCTAACAAGTTCAAGTGTGGGGATGTTCCACATCCCCTTTGATCTTTGATTTGTGGTTTTTCGTATATGAATTTGATACTTGAACTTGTTAGTCGTGGAAGTTTTGTCTCGTTGAGTTTTTGATGTGAATAAACCTTGTCTTGTGTTTATGGATTAAATCTTCTAAGACAATGGTATTTGGATTTTGTAGAGACAAAGGACCCGATCGTCAACTTCCACCGCAACCAATTTCCGTGCACCGGATGGGAGTCACGTGTTCACCTATTTCATGAATGACCCAAATTTGAATGCCCCGAAACGGGAGGAGTACCGGGATACCGTTAACCGGCTTCTTGCCCGTCAAGTGCTAATTCCGAGGAGAGTCGACTGGGATCTTCTTCGATCGATGAGTGTCAAAAACAACATCAAGGCGATACTCGAAAAGCATGCCTACGACGAGGATAGCACCGAGTATTATATTTGCCATGCATGGGAGCGAGTCTTTGACATTGCCGAGACCCTCTATCGCGAGCTTATCGTTGAGTTCGTGGCCACGTTACGTTTCGACGCAATCAAGGCCCTTGAGGAGTTTCATCAATCATGCATGACGTTCCGACTTGATGGAGTGTGGAGATCGCTATCTTTGGTCGAGTTTGCAGTTGCCTTGGGGATATATACCCAAGAGGAGGTTGATGCTCCCGGATTCGTGAAGTACATGTGGGCGACTTCAAAAAGGCTGAATGGTTTTGATCCTCAATTGGCTTGGGCGGGTCTAGGTGAAGGTGACTATGGTGGTAATCTCAAGGTGAAAGGTTTTCTTGCTTCTTCGGATCGACTTCTACACCGTATGCTTATTCAAGCGGTGAATGCTCGTTCTTCAAGTGAGGAGAAAGTTTCGGTGTATGATCTATGGCTTCTTGAGCAACTCACCACGGATGACAAGTATCCGAATACTCCGTATCTCATCGCCGTTCAACTTGCCAAAGGAAGTGGTTATCGAGAGGGTAGTCGCATAGTTGGTGGCCATTACGTGACACTCTTGGCCAAGCACTTTGGTATCCTTACCGAGGGTGCCATTGCCTCAATGACGAACCTTGGGGAGATGGGATTGATCGACATGGACCAACTCCGTGGAATGGGTGTAGCAAGGGTTGAGCATATGGTCGGAAGGGATTACAACGCATGGATCCATAATCCTCAAGATTTTGGGACGAGGAGTCAACCGAGAAGTCAAGCAAGGAGCACGCATGAGACCGGTGGAACGAGTGGGACGAGTGCGGGAGAGCAACCGGCGGAATGGACAGCATATTCGGGTTACCAAGACTTGAGTAACCGACTTTCGGATATGTCATTGTCTTATGGCCGTCATCATCAACATGTGGAGTACAACACCGTGGAGGCTCTTCACCAAGCCAACTGGCAAAGTGGAGTGATGAACCAGATGGCCTCTCATTTCGGTATTCAACCGAATACCGCGTATGCTCCATCACCTTTTTGGCCATACTCCGAGGATGCTCCGCCCGGTTACCCGACTTACGAGGATTGGCAAAACCAACCTCGTGGCGCTTATTGATCTCTCTCTTTTATCTCCCTTATTCGATATGGTTGTTTAAGACAATTTTATTCTGCGTGGTTGTGTTTGGGTTTGTTTGGACAACTTTTTGTTTTGTTTGGTTTGTTTAGGATTTTAAGTACTTTTAATTGCTTTAGTTTGGTTTACTTTGTTTAGTTCGTTTTTACGTTTTTACTTTTTCTTTTTGGTAGTAGATACAACGATCTATGATCTTTGATCGAGCACGATACTTGGAACACACTCTGAGATCAGAACAGATTTCGTCACATAACCCGGGAAGTTTCTCTTTTTCCCAATTAATCCATAATTGTTTTGATTGTTGCATTGAGGACACTGCAAATTTTAAGTGTGGGGAGGGGGTTATGTAGACTTATCTGTTTAAATGGGTTCACTTTTGCTTTATGGATTGTCGTTTTTCAAATTTTTGAAAGCTTTGAGATTTGACCCCAATTTTTTCGAAATCTGAGATTGTTTTTTAGACTATGTTGCTTGCATAGGAGAACACTGAATAAGATTAGTTGAGTAAAAGGATGCCTTGGAATACTGATTACCATGAGTGCCTCACCCAATTCCTTTGAGAGTTTGAGCCTTAATTGTTATTTATTTCGTGAGGAATACCGACTTTGACCCAAGGTAGAACTTGTCATTTGAATGCTTGTCGAGACCACATAAGAGAAGTATTTATCACCATTGCACTGATAGAGGCCTTCGTTTCTAACCCTCTTAGCCTTCGTCAGATAACCTCATCATAAGGTTATTTGATTTGCCTAGCCTTTGATTGAAAAGTACTCATCATTAGTATTTCATCCCTTGTAACCATTTTGAGCCTTAGCCTTTTCATTTCTTTACCCACTATACACCTTATCCTTTAGCCTAATTGTTTTATCTATCTTTTGGCCGTAACTTAAATTTGATTCTTGAGATGTTTTGATCCAAATTTTCAAATCTGACAGTTTTTATGGGATTGAGATAAAAAAGAGCCCAAAAGCAACATAGTTGCTGCTCTAAAAAAAAGAGGAAAAGAAAAGAAAGAGAAAAATATTTGAGACTTAGAAAAGAAAAGAAATATCAAAAGAGTCGAGAATGTTGAAAAGAAAAGAATGCGAGCTGAAAAGATTGAAAAAGAATTTGTGCCCCAAATAAGCCATAGGCTTAGGCCAATTCTAAAAAGAAAAGAGAGTAAATGCTCATCCCAAAAGTTTCATTGTTCGAAAGTCAGATAGCTTCGCTGTTTGGATCATTACTGATTGAGTTTTCAAGTTTTTGTTGCAAAACCCTTAGTCACTTATATATCCTTTATCCTACCCTTAACCCTTAGCCTAACATTACAACCCTAAAGTCCTCTTGACGGTTGACAACTTCTCAGTGGTGGAGATTAGATTTGGTGACAAGCTTATGCATGCGGGAATTAGTCGAGTATTGGTGTGATCACTTATATATACACTTTTACCCCCGAGAGATACACTTTATATGATTATTCATACTTTGTGAGGGTAAAAGGTTGATCTTGGTATCCGATTGGTTGATGTATCTTGTTTGTGTGTTCGATTGTGTGAGTATACTTTGTTCTCTTGGATGATCTTGGGTGGAGATAATTTTGGAGTTATCTTTCTTATCTTTCAGTGTTTTGATTGAGGACAATCAAAGCTTAAGTGTGGGGATTTTGATAACACCAAAATTATACATGTTTTGGTTGAGCTTAATTGTATGACTTTACCCCATTTCTCACCCGTTTATGATCATTTCACTCACCAAATGAGCTTATTATTGCTTATGTAGGATTTGGAGGCCGTGGAACGGAAAAGTACGAAAAAAGGCGAGAAAACGTGAAAAATGCACAAGTTCAATACAGTAGCAATCTGGCGTCCGCGAAGTTCAGGATCTGGTGCCGCCAGATTCGACAAAGATGAAGACCAGGTTTGACCTAAGTTTTTGGCGCCGCCAAACCAGCAGTCTGGCTATTGCCAGATGGGCCCTGGACGTTTTCTTTTAAATACCAGCCTCCTCCTTCAGTTCAGAACATGGTTTTTTATGCATACAGACTCGGAGACTCACATAGACGCATATACGGGGAGAGTGAAAGTCAGAGTGGTGCCGATACGCCGCGGGGTTCGATCTTTGATCATCCGTCGTTGTATTGTCGGTATCATGTCTACTATCATGTTTTCTGTTTACATTATGTTTAGTGAGTAGTCTTTTAATAGTGGTACTTGTCATGGTCGATGAACCATTGTGGATGATGATTTAATACTTAATGTTTATTGGTTTGTTTTTGGTTGATTGAATGTGTGTTATGGTTCCATTCTGATTATTATTGTTTGGTTATTTGAACTCATTGGTTGGGTGTATCTGTTAGACCAAAATAGATAGACTCCGATAGGATAATCAACCTACCTTAACCTACCCTCGGACCAAGAGAGTTGTGTTAAGTGGTTGCTCGGACCGAGAGTGACCTGGAGGTAGAAAACCATACAATAGAATTAGGATCGGATTTCCGGTATTAGGTTGCCTGACAAACGACCTAAGTATTGGGCTAGGAGGACCGAGTCCTAGTTAAAGACCATAATCACTACATGTTAGGGTGTCCTAGACTTAAATTCCTACAATAACCAAAACAACCAAACCTTTGGCCTATTTAAATCATCCACTTGGGGATTCATTATACCATGATAAGTGCTACTGTTTTTCCTTTATATAGTTTTAATTCAATCTCTTAATCGCTTTCTTAGTTCGTAGTTAATTAGTTGTCTTTTTAGTATTAAAACCTTTTTCATAAAACCCCCAAAAAGCTTTAGGTTAATTAAACTGATTTAGATTAATAATCTACGATAACTTGACCGTTCCCAGTGGTAGATACGATACCTGGACTTTCCTACACTATATTACTCACGATCAGGTACGCTTGCCTGTATATGTGGTAAGACAGTGGCTAGGCATTAGAGGTTAAAACTTGTTACGCTTTTTATGTATGATAATTACCGCATCATTGGCTGATTCCAAACTTCCAATTACTTTCTGGGCAGAAGCAGTTAACACTACTTGCTATGTTCAAAACAGAGTTCTTATAGTCAAATCAAAAGGCAAGACACCCTATGAACTTTTTGAGAAAAAGAAACCCTATATAGGATTTTTAAAACCGTTTGGGTGTCCTTGCTCAATTCTTGATACCAAAACTCACTTAGGCAAGTTTGACAGTAAATCTAATGATGGATTTCTTGTAGGATATTCTTCTCAAAGCAAAGCTCTTAGAGTGTTTAATAATTCTACCAGAATCATAGAAGAAAGTGACAATGTCAAATGCAATGAAAACACTCCTAACATACCTGGAAGTGGTCCAAATTGGTTGTTTGACATTGATTCACTAACTAACTCTTTGAATATGAGCAATGTTGTGAATACAGGTTCAGGTACAGAGCAGATCAAGGAAACTAGTCCTCCATTTGTGGTATTTCCCATGCCACTAACAGATACAAATGATATCTGTACCACAGAGGAGACAGAACCTGTTCAGCAAATGGAACCTGAGAATGATGAGAAGAATGCAGATCAGCAAACTGAGGAAACTTCCCTCTCAGACAACATTGAAGTCATACCTGCTTCGAGATGGGACCTCAATGGGATCAAGAACCAGAAGTGAATGATTCAAATCTAGGGCTGGATTTACCTGAAGAACCCCTGCATCTTACAAGAACTCAGAAGAATCATCCACCTACACTGGTGATAGGAGACATCCAGTCTCCTATGATTACTAGAAAGCAAAGCAAGGCTATCACAAATCCACAATCAGGGATGATTTCTGTTTTTCTCTCACAAACAGAACCCAAGAAGGCACTTGATGCAATGAAGGATCCCAGCTGGATTGAAGCCATGCAAGAAGAATTGTTGCAGTTTGTCCTACAGCATGTGTGGGATCTGGTGGATTTACCAAGAGGACATAGGGTGATTGGCACTAAGTGGATTTTCAGGAACAAGACTGATGAGAGAGGGATTGTTATAAAGAACAAAGCCAGATTGGTAGCTCAGGGATATACACAAGAAGAAGGCATAGACTATGATGATGTATTTGCTCCAGTTGCCAGAATTGAAGCCATCAGGCTATTCTTGGCCTTTGCATCTTACAAAGGATTCAAAGTCTATCAGATGGATGTCAAGAGTGCCTTTCTCTATGGCACAATAGATGAAGAGGTGTATGTCAGTCAACCACCAGGGTTTGAAGACCCCAAATACCCTGATAAAGTTTACAAGTTGAGGAAAGCACTGTATGGTCTTCATCAAGCACCTAGGGCTTGGTATGATACCTTGTCCTCCTATCTGTTGGAGAACAAATTTGAGAGAGGTTTAATTGATAAGACCTTGTTCATCAAGAGAACAAAGACTGGTATGCTTCTAGTGCAGATCTATGTTGATGATATCATCTTTGGTTCTACAAAGGATGATATGTGTAAGGAGTTTGAGGAGCTGATGCATAAGAAGTTCAAGATGAGTTCTATGGGAGAACTCACCTTCTTTCTTGGGTTACAGGTCAAGTAGAAGAATGATGGTATCTTTATCAATCAGTCTAAATATGTGGCATCTATGCTTCAGAAGTTTGGGATGAATGATGCAAAGCCAGCCAACACTCCTATGGAAACACACAAGCACCTCACTGCAGATGTTGAGGGGGAGGAAGTTGATGTTCATAATTACAGATCCATGAATGGGTCCTTGATGTATCTTACAGCTTCCAGACCTGATATTATGTTTGCTGTTTGTGTTTGTGTCAGGTATCAAGTTAGGCCAAAGGAGTCACACCTACATGCAGTCAAAAGGATTTTCAAATATCTCAAGGGTCAACCTAGATTGGGACTTTGGTACCCTAATGACTCTTCATTTGGTTTGGTGGCTTATACAGATAGTGATTATGGAGGAGAAAACCTGGATAGAAAGTCAACATCAGGAGGATGTCATTTCTTGGGAGGAAGATTGGTCTCATGGTAGTGCAAGAAACAAACCACAGTTTCTCAGTCAACCACTGAAGCTGAATACATAGCTGCATCTCAATGTTGTTCACAAGTTCTATGGATTCAGAATCAGATGCAAGATTATGGGCTTTCCTTCTTACAGACACCAATCTACATTGACAATAACAGTGCTATCAGCATTGTTAACAATCCTGTCAAACACTCCAAGACCAAACATATAAAGATTAAGTACCATTTTATCAGAGACTGTAATGAAAAGAAGTTGATTCAAGTTTTGAAAGTCCACACGGATGATCAATATGCAGACCTGTTTACAAAAGCCTTTGATGTAGGCAGGTTTACATTTTTGGTTACAGGTGTTGGAATGATGAACTCTGAATAAATTTCTTCTTGTTACATTATTTCTTGTACCATCTCTGTATATTTTTGTCTTTCTTCTTTGCTTTATTTGTTGCCTTCATTACTCAGGGGTCAACTAACAAGTTTGTATATGGTGCAGGTAACGATTTGGGTCAGCAATTTGGTCAACAAGTGCAAGTGTAAATACCACCGCTAGCACAATCGCCCATTACCCCTGCTAGCACAATCGCTCATTACCACCGCTAGCACTATCGCATCATTACCACTGCTAGTTATTAGTTACCCCTGCTGGCTGTCCATTACCACTGATAAGTCATTACCACCGCTGGTTGTACTTAGTGTTAAAATATTCGCTTTTTACCACTGCCTTTAAGTTACTACCGCTGGTTACAAAAGCTTGCATTTTACCACTGCTCGTGCTAGTTACCACTGCTTTTAACTGGACACGTACACATTACCACCGCTTGCTTTTGTTACCACTGCTTTTGACTTTTTCACTTGCGAATTACCACTGCTTACCGGTTACCACTGCGCTTAAGTCTTTCATAACGCACACCACTGCTCGTGTTAATTACCACTGCTTTTAACTATTACCAACGAGTGTGTTCGTTACCACTGCTTGTGCTCATTACCACCGCTCATGCTATGGGTATAAAAGCCCTAATCTGACCGCCTTTTTCACAAACGGCTCTTTAGCACTTTTGCTCTAAAAACGTTTGCGATTCTGACGATTTTCTCATCCTGAGTTCTTGCCATTCAATCTGCGTCCACTTTGATTACTCATTCGTACATCTGTTATAGGGTTTACTCACTATTCAATAATGGAATCTCTGTGTTTTGTTAAGGATCACAACAAAATCGCCTATCTCATCAAAGATACTCATTCTGAAGGTTTTGGAGACATTGTTGATTTCTTGGCATCAACACACATCGCTTATGCCGCAACAATCAACCCAGTGATCTATATTCAACACATGCAAGATTTTTGGGCCAATGCCGTTGTTGCAGAAACTGAAGGGTGAAATCCATTCAAACCACCATCTGTGGTCATTCACTCACTCTCACCCCTGCCAAGATCAGACTTCATCTGAAATTGAATGATGAAACAGGTATCAATATGCTCCCACCCTCAACTATAATGGAATCGTTTCTGAGAATGGGGTATGCAGGCTCCCAAACTTCTTTAAAATATCTTAAGGGTAAGCTTTGCCCTCAGTGGAGATTCTTTGTGCATACCTTGTTACATTGCTTTTCAAAGAAAACAACAAGTTTTAGTGAGTTTAGTAGTACTATGGCATCTGCCTTGGTCTGCTTAGCCACTAATCAGGTTTTTAATTTTTCCCAAATGATCTTTGATGATCTTGTTTACAACCTTGAGAACATCAACAATACCAAAGTCAAATCTTTTTACATGTTCCCAAGGTTTGTACAAGAAGTTATAACCAAGGAATTGACGGCTGTACCACTGACTAGTGACACTTATAAGAGCTCTGCTCTTGGTCATAAAGTGTTTTCCAATATGCAGAGACCTGCACAAGGCTCTAATGACCAATTCACTCCATTGTTCTCTACAATGATGAGAGTGAACCACCCAGAAGGTGAGGCATCAGGCTTGCAGCCCTCACAATCAAGCATACCCACTGATGACCTACCCCCACCTACCACAGATACAATTCCTCAGTCCCTTGAATCAACCCCCACCCCCTCACTTAAAAGATACATCAGAAAGAACAGGGGAGCTCCTTCCTCCTCTGGTTCTAAACCTAATGAGCCTATAAGCCATCAGTTGGAGCACTCTCCTTTTGATATTTTCCAAAGGGATACCCCTGGAGTGATGCCCCACTCAAGTATAAAGAAGGTGCCCTCTAAGGAGAAGGATGGGCATGTGGTTGGTGAGGCTCAAACTACTGATGTTGCACAAGGTGTGCATCAGGACAGTTTGAACATAGCTAAGACCTCCACCACGGCAACTCCAGTTGAGCAATCTTCAGGAGGTCCCAGGTGCCAAGAAACCATGGGGGAAGCTAGTGCTTTAGCTAGGCTGAAGACTTCTGTCAACAAGCACAAAGATCCAGTAAGGGAGGTAAACACTTCTAAACCTGGTGAGGGCAGATATAACTATCAGGATTTAATGGCAGACTTTAAGGTCATTGCTAATGATTTGAAGGCTCATGATGCAAACTTTCTAAAGCATGATCAAAAGCATGTATCACATGCGGGCAGATTGGAGACTTTGGAATAATGGTTATGGCTCAGCACAATTTGAATAAGGCTCATGATGCTCACGTTCTCAAACAATCCAAAAAGATTCAGGCTCAAGGTGCTCAAATGGCTTGTATGCAAATGAAGATTTCTGCTCTTCAGAGAAGATACTTCACCTTGGTCTCATTCACAAAGGGGAGAGGAAATCAAAGATCAAGGGGGGGTTAAAGAAGAAGAAGAAGATGTCAAATGAAGAAGCTGATGTTGTGAATGAGCCTGTGTTTGAGAAGGAAACTGGAAATAAGGGGGAGGCTGAGAAAGAAATTGGTTCAGAGGCTGATCTGGAGGTGAATGAGGATGAGGTGACTATAGCACAGCTACTTTTGAAACTTCCTAAGGTTATTCCAAAGGCCAAAGGAGTTGTCATTAGTGAGCCTGTAGCTGTAAAGAAGAAGACTGGAGTCCTTGATCCAACAGATAAAGGAAAGAAGATAGTAGAAGAAGCTGAGTCTGAATCGAATGATGATGAGGATATGGGATTTAAGCCAGTGATGGATCCTGTAACTGAAGACATTCTTTCTGATGCTTTGATACAACAGCTTCAAGAGGAAGATGAGAGGAAAAGAAAAGAAGAGTTGGCTGCAATAGCTGAACAAGACAGGGTAGCAGCTGAGAAATTGCAAGAGCAATTGGATCAGGAAGAACCAGTGGCTGTTAAGAAAAACACAATTAAGAAGACTTCAAAGAAAGCTACTCCAAAGGATGTTACAGAAAAGAGGAGAATCATGGTAAGATATCTGTCTGGTGCTCTTGGAAAGCCAGTTCAGTATTTTGCTAAGTGGGACTTAGAGAAGATAGAGAATAAATACAATGTCACAAGGGAGGCAATGCACCTAGAAGCCATGGAGGAGCAACAAGTGGAAACTGAAGATATGCCTCTGGTACAAAGAAAGAGGAAGAGAGATTAGGTAACAGATCAGATTACCACTGCTGAATGTAATGCTGATACTACTGCTGCTGGTGCTGAAGAGAATATTACTAAGAAGGAGGTTGAGATTGCTGTAAAAGAAAAGGAGATTGAGAAGGAGGATGAAGTTGATCAAGAGGCTGAAGTTGCTGAAAAAGAGTTAGAGGTGCAACTACCTAAACCAAAGAGAAAGAAGTCCATTGCCAAAAAGGGAAAGAAGGTCAAGGAGATTGAAGAAACTTCCAATGTTTCTATGTGGATATTCTTTGAGAACAATCAGATTGATTATTTCAAGGTATTTAGAAGTGATGGAACTAATGAGGTTTTTGCTAGCATACTTGGAATTTTCAGAAAGTTGTCAAGGGCTGATCTGAAAAAGATGTATGAAATTGGGTGTACTAAAGAGATTGAAGATTTTGAGGAAGCCAGATTACTTGTTGAAGATTTAAAGATTATGTTTGCATTTTCAAAGACAAAGGCTGAATTGAAGAAGAACAGCAAAAGAGACATGGATGACAGTGTTGGTGAAGGGAAAGTTGTTTCTTGGAGCACCTACGACAATAGGGTGTTCTCAGTTACTTTTGAGAAGGGCAGAATGAGCTATTTCCTAGTTGATAAGAGGTATGATTTTGAACCCATCATGATCAATAGCATGTTGGAGGTAAAGGAGAAAGAGGGGGAGCTATCTGATCTTGATAAGGAGTTGGTGGAAAAGTTGAAGGAGCAATTACTAGAAGTAAATGAGAGGTACTTTAATGAAAAGATGATTGAGAAAACACCTAAGAAAGTTACAGGATGGGGTGTTGATAAAGACTTGAAGTATGTGATAAGGTTGGATGATGGTTCTGAACTCAGTAATTCTGATTGGGTAAAGATTTTAGAAGCTTGTACAAGGGATCATCTAAAGGAAATGTATGATGTGAGATGCAAGGTGATTGATGTAGCCATGGATGAAAGTGCAAACTCTGAGAAGACTGAAAAGATGAAAGCTGCACTGGAATCTTTGTATTGGTTATTTGAACCTTTCAGACTTTTAGAAGTGAGGAGTAAAAGTTGTGAAGCATTAAGGGAATGGAGATGGTATGAAAAGTGCAGGGTGTACAGTCTGAGTATCAATGATGATGATAAAGAGTATTACTTGGAGGAGTGTGATACTGATATGTTTGACGTACAAAGACTGCAAGGCATGGTGAATGCTAAGTTGACTACACATGGAGAGCCTACTAAATCAGCAAGGTTGTTGATGAAGAAGATAAAGACTTATTTGAAGATCAGACTCAAGAACTTAGCTCCTCATGTTTGAGAAGTTAAGTTAGGGGGAGATTGTTGGGTCTGAGATACCACTGCTGAGATAGCTGTTGAAGAATACCACTGCTAGCTTTGGAGGATTACAGCTGAAGGCTTAAGCTTGTGTTACCACTGCTAGTATGTGAAATACTACTGCTGAGCAACATGGATACTGAAGTTCAAGTTACTACTGCTAACACAAAGTTACCACTGCTGATTGAAGATTACTACTGCTTTTGTGTTACCACTGCTGGAGAGTTGCGATAAGGAAAGGATTGTGCAGATTGGAAGATATGGACAAGATACGATTATCTTGGAGATTTTATAGAGATTATCTTGTTTAGATTTACTTTCCTTATTGTAATCCTGTAACTTGTATATATAGCTGATAGATCTTAGATGTTAAGATATGAGTTCATAAGTTTTTGTTTAGAATTAGAAGCCTCAAGATTGTTCTTGAATCCCTACAATAGAGAAGTATTGTACGTCTGGTTTGAGCCTGTTCAAATCAGATTGGGGCTTTGGTTGTAATCATTAAGCTTGTGATCAATACACAAATCTGTTCTACAATTCATTGTTAATTCAATCAAAGTGTTATTCCGCAGACTTCTTTGATTTAGTTTTTTGTTCTTGATATATTCGATCTTGTCAATACATCATGTCATCGTTCTTCCTCTTACTTATGCTATACGTATACATAGAGGGAGGTTCAAACGAGAAACATATCAATCTAAGAAAACGTGAGAAGCAATCTCAGCCACTCATCCGGTCAACAAAGGCGGCTTTGACCGGTCCCCCTTTAATAATCTCTACCCTATCATGAATCGCGTCAATCCTCCGTGATCACATCCACCGTAACCGCAAGATGAGTGGCTAAGATTGCTCCTCACGTTTTCTTAAATTGACATGCTTCTCGTTTGAACCTTCCCCCGTATACATATACGGTTATGATTGGCTCTACACACCAATTGCAAGCTGAACTTATTGTTGGTATTCTGTTCATATTGAATGGCATTTTGACATGTAAGAGCTCGCTTGTTTTTGTAGGTACAGATAAAAAGATGATATAGTATCAAGCTTCAGCAATCAAAGAACTCCTTGAGTTGGTAATGCATATAATATATTAGCAACACTTTTTGCTTTAATTTTGATAGTTTGTGTTGACAATGTAGTTGAAAGTATGTTTTTTATTATCACCGTCTTCATGTTTTTATTATTCATCATGTTCATTATACAATTATCTGGTTGATGTTATTGTTACTTAAATTATTGGTTCTTCAATAAAGCCATCAGTACCCAAGCCCTCTGAGCCCCACCGCCACATCAGCTTTTCCATAAACCCACAATAAGCCCCTGGAGCCCTCTCTGTTAGTACCCGAACTCTCCCAAACCAAATACGTAATACAATTCAAAAAAGAGATAGAGAATGTGAGAGAGGGAGAGAGCGGATACACCGGTATTGCCACACCGCCCTAGCCGCAGCCCGCCAGCCCGCCGGAAGGTGTACCGGTGCCCGCCATGCCAAGCCTGCTGCAGCCGGGGGGTTCCACTAGCATGGCCTAAGTTGTATGTTCATACTTAGGTTTTCTTTTGTTGTTTAAACCCATCCACGATTTCATAAGTTACCTCTGATATTATCTACATTGCATTAGTATGGACCACAAACGGATTATTTTGGCGCTTCTTGTCGTAGCTCCTATAGCTGATAGGATCCAAAACTTTTCTATAAAGGTTGTTTGGTTAGGGGTATTAAACAGTAATAAAAAAGAATGATGTAAGAAAAACTATTTGGTTCTCTATATCTTCTTTTTGAAAAGTATCCAAAGCTTTGCCCCGACTAATTCCGGCAAGGTTCACCGACAGCTAAAGCATGATGTCCTGAGTTAATCCTCAGTGGTCACAATCTAGAAAGAAGATTCATTCCCAATTAAACTGTGGGAATGAAGATTCATTCCATTTTTTGTTCTCTTATCATTTTCATTTTTATTTTTGTTTTTATTTCTTAGCCTAAACCAACCAGCATCCTTAGATAATTAAAAGAAGTTGCAAGATACTATAGATTGTATATCCTTAAAACCAGCTTCCTTAAATAACTAAAAAAAGTTGCAAGATACTATTAATTGTATATCCTTTATGATGTTAATTGGATGGTGATGTATTTTCTTGTAAGTC
Source organism: Centaurea solstitialis (assembly GCA_030169165.1). Lineage (NCBI taxonomy): Eukaryota > Viridiplantae > Streptophyta > Magnoliopsida > Asterales > Asteraceae > Centaurea > Centaurea solstitialis. The sequence continues at coordinate 20,944,508 of CM058047.1, read as the reverse complement.
TGTACTTGAACCTCCAAAAAACAAAAATTGCTTAAGTCTGATTGGTGTGAAATTTGTAAAATTGAGTTCAACACCAAAAATGTACTTATCAATATCTAGGGGGAAGAGATTTATATTTCCTAGGAAAATGGACCTATGAAGGATGTAGGAGTTTTTATGTACTCTTTCAACTGGTTCTAAGTAGGATTTATATGATGAAAATTCATTTAAATAGTTATTTTATACATCAAAGGACTCCTAGTAATTCATCTCTTATTATTTTTTTTTACCAAAATATCGTTACATTCACATCCAAGTTATTTAAAATGAATAAAAGATCTAAAAAATTAATAAATAAAAAATATCAATTTTAAGAGATTTTAACCTAAAGCTTTGGAAAAAATATCATGTACGATTTTAATAGTCTAATGAAATTATTTAATTATTTTTTTATTAAAGTTGTAATAGATTATAATTAACCAATAAAACAAAATGTCGTAATAAAAAAAATAAATAAAGTATAAGTAACAAAATGTGAATTATATAATTTGAGAATAAAAAATATAAAGATGGTATAATATAAGGACCAAATATGTAATTTAATCAAACATTTTTTTTCATGAGTTAACCAACTTAATTTAACAAAGTTGGATGGAATGATGAAAATGAAATTAAAAAAAAAACCCATAAGGATGAAAAATCAGTTTTTAAAGATAAATGACTAAAAGTACTCTAAATATTAAACTATAGGGACCAAAGTCGTACTTTACTCCATATTTAAATATCAAACTATAGGGACCAAAGTCGTACTTTACTCCATATATTTACGAGAAAAAATCTGTTGTCTCAATTTTGCCTGTACCTTTCCTGTACCACCAATCACCTTTTGACATGTCACATAAATTTATTTTTCTTTTAAAAAAAATAGGATGGGTTAATGGAGAAGAACGTACGAATACGTACCGAGACTTCCACCCACGATCGTGTACCTGAGTACCATGTACTAACATGGCATCCCCTCTACCCTTCGGAAACAAGCCATATCGGTCATAATCCGTCGGTTTCACGGAATACGCCGTAAGGAGGTCATTGACAGAAAACGCAGGACGACCCCAGTCCTTAGTCACGCGTTCGATTACTTGGATTACCCTCCAAAATTGAGGCATTAACTGGCCAGGAGAAAGATTGAATCGAGTCATAAAGGCTCGAGACAAGGGACTATAAGGCCATTTAAAACCTATCTTAAAAGGATACTCGAAAAGCGCAAAGAAACCCGCAGGGGCATCCGCAGGTCTAATTTCACCCGCAACCTTAAGAATCGCACTATCAGGTAATCCAGATAACTTCCTAAGGGCCAAAACATCTAGGGACTCCTTAATCGTACTCTTCACTTCCATTGACTCGAAGAACTCTAACCGATGTAAACTCTTTCTGAGACGATTAAAGCAAAGCAAATCGAAGTTTTTAGGATTCTTATCGGCTTTGATTTTTAATCGCATGAAAGAACGAAGGGAAGAAGTACCTTATAAAGATCGTCGCCTAAATCTTTGCCGAAAATAGAGATTCGATTTTAGAAAGAGATTGAACAAAATAATTTGGGAAGATTGTGTTTATTTGCAGATAAGGATTGATTTCTTATATGAAAACCAAATTCCTCTCCAAGTAATTATGGTCCAGTTAAACGACGACACGCGTCCTAATCATACCGTTGAGATGACAACTATCGCCCAACGTCATAATGACGACGTCATCAAAATCTATTCATATTCGATTTGGTTTTAAACGAAATTGATTTATTAACAATCAATTATTTTTACTAACGATTGACTTTTGCAGATGAAAGACTCAGAAATATTTAGAATAAATTTTTCCAAATCTCGGGGGCAAATTGTTTAGGTGAAGACTTCTGATCGCACGATGACCGATCTAAATCGTAAGACTCCTTCAGGTTGACAATCCTGTATTAAGATAAGGTCCTAGATTAAGGACAATCATACCCTTGAACGAAGATAACTAAACATTGAATATCTATTGTACAAAATATCGCACGATATCTAACATAAACGTACGAAGTTTATATTTTTGATGCAGGCAAGCTGATTATCATATCTAACAATTGCCCACCTTTGAGAAAGTCTGAAATTGAATACTATGCTACGTAAGATGGAGTTCATCATTACAACGATCACACGTCGACAGTTATCCTTCCATTTAAAGATCAAGGCACGCTCCTCATTAAAAGCACGACCGTTACGACCGAGATTTCAGCTTCAGTTATGACCGTTGCATTAAAACACACAATTATGGACATCGGTTACATTCTCATCAACTATAAAAGGAAACCGAGGCCATCATTTGAAGGACATCTGATCACTAAGAAAGCTATACGAATATACTATTCTCTCTGCAATTTTCATATAGTTCTTTGCAATTTACATTCGATCTAGTGTTCTATTTCATTGTAATCGTACGATCGGCATTGTAACTCTCGAGGACATCACCCCTTATTGGTGATACTTAGTGCAACATCGGCTATCCCCTTTTAGTCGACCGCAGGTTTTTTCCTCGACCTCGAGGTTTTTCCTGCGTCATCAATTGCTTTGTCTGTAATTTATTTTTATTGCACGTCTTTATCCAACAAGATCCCTTTCTCTTGACGGATTTGCCTCACAATATCTTACGATATTTAATTGTGTAATTTTTCACCAAAACAATTTGGCGCCCACCGTGGGGCCCCGTTTTGAGAAAATCTCGTTTGATAAAGCACCTGCCTACTAATCAAATTCTTCGAGTTCTTTTGAGTTTACATTGCAGGATTATGGATAACAACTTCCAACCAACTCTGCAACAACAGCTAGCAGCCGCTCAACAACAAATTCAACAGTTGGCTGATCAAAACATGCAAGCTAATGGAGAAATCGCACGATTACGAGCTTTGAACCCCCAAACTACTCAAACCAATCTTGCGATTCCATTGCATCATCCAAGACCGCCTCATTTTCAACAAAATCGGTTCAGAGCACCTCAAGCACCTCAAAACAATCTACGTCCACCTCTAAATAACAACCTTCGACCAATTTTTCCTCCTCTTCCATCAGGGCCACCCCCTGATCCACATATGTTCACCTTCACCCAACCTCAGGGTGGACCTCGACCATTCCATCATATTCCAGAACCATTGTCCCACATCCCAACAGCAACTACTACTATAACTCACGTTCCAATACAACCAAATAACCAAGAAGCTGTTGGAATAACTCATGTCGATAACCTTATGGACGTACGATTGAAGATGCTGGGAGAACAAAATAAAGCAATGCTTGCATTACTCGCAAAACTCCCTGGAGCAGCAGTACCCGTTGAAGTCGAACCTAAAACAGGATTTCAGGCTTCACCTTACGTCGATGAAATTACTCTCATGGACATACCAAAGAAATACAACATTCCCGCTTTTACAACAAAATACTCGGGATAACGGATCCAGTGGAACACGTCGCACAATACAAGCAACTTATGTGGACTGCGTCAATCCCTTCCCAATATCAAGAGGCATGCATGTGCAAAAGCTTTGGATCCATTCTTACGGGAGCCGCATTACAATGGCTTATTAATTTAAAACCAAAAACTATCGGGTCATTCGCTGAATTGGTAAACCAATTCACTCGACAATTCGCAAGCAGTCGTAAGATGGAGAAGCAAACAAGTGACCTGTATTACGTCGTGCAAAAAACCGGAGAAACAATACGTGATTATTTTAACAGGTTTAATGTAGAAATGATCGAAGTCAAGAATTGCGATGTAAAAACCGCAATCGAAGCATACAAACGTGGGCTGGATAGTTCTTCGGAATTATATATGGATCTCACAAAGTACCCACCGGAGAATTTCGATGACGTACGAGTTCGAACGTTGGCCCACATGAGGATAGAATATGATGTCATCTTCAGACGAAAGCACTCGAATGAAAAGAAAAACCTTGGTGCACAAAAACATGATTTCAAACCAAAGAGAGTGAACAAAATTGGGAACTCTCGACAAGAGTCCAAGGCTCGTTCGAACAAAGGAACAGGTAAAATTAGATATCCCGATTTATCTATTTACAATTTTGCAGGTACATCTAAAGAATTGGTAGATTCTCTGCGGAAAATCGATGCAAACGTACGATGGCCCAAGAAGCCTGAAAATCCCAACAAAGATAAAGATCAAACAAAATGGTGTGAGTTCCATGGCGATCACGGGCACACAACCGACGAGTGTATCAGCCTGAAGAAATAGATTGTTTATCTCAAGACGAACGGACATCTAAAAGGCATTATCCCTGATGAAGCAAAAAGACCAGCATCGCCGGTTCATACCAAAGTTGTCAACTGCATTACTGGAGGATCGGAAGTATGTGGCCTGACATACTCAGCAGCAAAAAGACACGCACGAGAAGGGCCCGAAGGATATCCTATCCCCGATGAATCCAGAACTACAGCTGAAAGAGAACTCGACGCAGCAAAATTAACGTTCGATCAAGAAGATCTTTCGGGAGTTCACCAAAAACATCACGATGCTTTAGTCATTCAGTTAACTATTGGAAACTGTTTGACAAAAAGAGTATTGATCGATGGAGGAAGTTCGGCAAACGTCATATTCGCAGATACGCTTAAGGTCATGGGCATCGATAAATCCAATATCGTACGACGAACTACCACCTTAATTGGATTCAATGGAGATGCAACAAACACTCTTGGGGAAATAGTGCTACCAGTCTTCGCCAAAGGAATCAACAAGCAAACAAAGTTCAACGTCATAGACTGCCCGTCTGCATACAACGCGATACTTGGAAGACCTTGGATCCACGATATGAAGGCCGTACCATCAACCTATCATCAAAAGATCAAGTTTCCATCTCCCTAGGGTGTACAAGAGATCGTCAGCGAAAAGAAGATTGCTCGTGAATGCTACAAGATCACGATGAAGGCAAAACCCCAGGATATCTAGCAATTACAGAGCCAGGATGGAGTACGATCGTACGATGACCTTCAGCTAGAGGAAGTCGTGCTAGATCAAAAACATCCTGATCGAAAAGTCCTCGTGGGAGCAACACTAACCCCTGATATAAAAGGCAACATAATATCTTTTTTTGCAGGAACATTCAGATTGCTTCGCATGGTCGCACGAAGACATGGTTGGAATTGATCCCGACATCATATCGCACAAGCTGAATGTGGATCCATCCTTTAAACCCGTAAAGCAAAAACGACGTAAGTTTGCACCCGAACGCAACAAGGTGATTAACGACGAAGTCGATAACTTCTTTAAGACGGGAAAGATCAGAGAAGTTAAATGTCCAGACTGGCTAGCAAATGTAGTCGTCGTACAAAAGAAGAACGGAAAATGGCGAGTCTGTATCGACTTTACAGATCTAAACAAAGCGTGCCCGAAAGATCCATTTCCCCTACCACACATCGATGCAATGGTAGATGCGACAGCAGGCCATGAGTTACTCACTTTCATGGATGCTTATTCTAGGTACAACCAGATTCTAATGCCCACCGACGATCAAGAAAAGACTGCCTTTATGACGGACAAAGGAATATATTGCTACAAGGTAATGCCGTTCGGGCTCAAGAATGCAGAATCGACGTATCAAAGGCTCGTAAACATGATGTTCAAGGAACATCTCGGACGTACGATGGAGGTCTATATCGATGATATGCTTGTAAAGTCAGAACGATCGCAAGATCACATACATCATTTAAAGCAATCATTCGACATCCTACGACAATACAAGATGAAGCTTAATCCAACAAAATGTTCCTTCGGAGTACGTGCTGGGAAATTTCTTGGATATATGGTCACTCGACGTGGGATAGAAGCAAGTCCAGAACAGATCAAGGCCATAATAGAAATACAGTCACCAAGAAACGTGAAAGAAGTACAAAAACTTACTGGACGAGTGGCAACATTAAATCGATTCATTTCAAGATCGTCCGATAAGTGGCATCTATTCTACAACGTTCTGCGTAAAAACCAAGGTTTCAATTAGACGGAGGCACATGAAAGAGCATTACAAGAGCTAAAACAGTACATGGCTTCTCCTCCACTGCTGACTAAACCAATCGAAGGTGAGAGCTTACAGCTATATTTAGCTGTCAGTAATAATGCAGTGAGTGCAGTACTCGTACGAGAAGATGATCAACAACAACACCCGGTTTATTATGTAAGTAAATCCTTTCTCAACGCCGAAACCAGGTACACGTCTATGGAGAAGTTACTCTTGGGACTCGTAACAGCTGCTAAAAAGTTAAGACATTATTTTGAATCTCATCATATAATTGTCGTAACTAATTATTCTCTCAAGACTGTACTTCGTAAGCCTGAACTCACAGGACGATTGGCGAAATGGAGTATTTATCTCAGTGGATTCGATCTTACATATAAACCCAAGACGGCGATAAAATCACAAGCGCTGGCAGAATTTATAGCAGAATTCAGCCCAGGGACAGAACCACCATCGCACGATGAAATCAATAATGTGATGATCCAAGACAACCAACTTTGGACTTTACACATCGATGGATCCTACAACATAAGAGGATCAGGATTAGGGGTTGTCCTGAAATCATCACACGGGGGCAATATGGTGTACTCGATAAGATGCGAATTTAAGACTACCAACAACGAAGCGGAGTACGAAGCCTTGATCGCTGGATTGGACATAGCTTACAACTCAGGGGCACGACATCTGCACGTACGAAGTGATTCACTACTGGTGGTAAATCAAATTAATGGCGACTTTCAAGCAAAAGATTCGAAAATGATGACGTATCTCAAAATTGCTAAAGAAAGTATCGCATGATTTGAAAAAATTTCGATAGAACAGATCCCGCGAGATCTAAACGTGCAAGCTGATGCTCTAGCTAATCTGGGATCTGCATTCAATGAGCCAACTTTGGATAGCATCCCAATAATTCATCTTATGGCATCCTCAATCGAAGCAAAAGAGGAAGTACCGATGATTGAAGAAGTCTACAATTGGTCACTCGATATATGGAATTATCTCAAATACGACTGACTCCCAGATGATAAGATGGAAGCTAGAAAGACCAGATCGAAAGCCTCACGATATACGATCTTCGAAGGAAAACTATATCGAAAGTCGACATCAGGATTAATCTTATGATGCATAACAAATAAAGAACACATGAATCAAATTCTCCAAGAAATGCACGATGGAGAATGTGGAAATCATTCTGGAGGCCGAAGTCTCGCCAACAGGATCTCACGACAAGGATATTATTGGCCTTCCCTTCGAGAAGATGCTGTAAGGTACGTGCAAAAATGTGACGCTTGTCAAAGACATTCAAGTATGTCGCACTTACCTTCTGAACCCCTACACTCTGTCTTAATCCCCTGGCCATTCATGCGATGGGGAATGGACATCGTAGGAAAGTTACCTCCTGCTCCAGGACAAAAGGTTTTCTTACTTGTTCTTACTGATTACTTTTCTAAATGGATTGAAGCTGCAGCATTCTCGCAGGTAAGAGACAAAGAAGTCATTTCTTTTATTCAAACTAACATTATATACAGATTTGGAGTACCGTCGGAGATCATGTGCGATAATGGATCACAATTCATAAGTGAAAAGACTCGTAAGTTCTGCGACGAACGTGGAATCAGGTTAATTACTTCGACTCCAAGATACCCTCAATCTAATGGAAATGCCGAATCTAGTAACAAAGTCATAATCAATTCGATTCGTAAAATACTAAAAGAAGCAAAGGGGAAATGGGTCGAAGAATTGCCTTCAGTTTTATGGGCAAATCGCACGACTCCAAGGACTTCAACAGGACAAACTCCTTTTTCTCTTGTTTATGGATCGAATCTCGACTTCCAATTGCAAGGCATCGTACGATAGAACAAAATGTAATAGATCTATATTATGATCTGGATGCCCTGGAAGAACTCAGAGAAAAAGCGTTTCAGAAAATGGCATCACAAAAAGCCATGGTCGAATGACATTTCAACAAAAAGGTAAAAGCTAAAATCTTTCAAGTAGGAGATTATGTCCTACGACAGGTGTTCAAAACACTCAAGAGTTAAATGCTGGGAAACTTTCCATCAAATGGGAAGGACCTTACAGAATTTCCAAAGTTATTGGAAATGGTGCATATAAACTTACGACTATCGAAGGTAACGAAATCCCACGTAGCTGGAATGCCACACATCTTAAGAGGTACTACTTCTAAATCCTTTTCATTTTTTATTATTCTGTTACGAATGATTACTGACTTAGGCGTCGGAGTGCCGTTGGTCAAACCAACGGCCACCCCTTAGCCATTTTTTGTCGCAGGTATCGCACGTTTATCGCGAGCATCGCACGAACATTTATTGCTTATAACGCACGATCATTGCTTCAAACGTAAGAATAATTCGCATGCGCGCAAGTCAAAACGCCAGTCGCACGAATACTCTATTGAGTAAAAATAGAAACGTTTCTAAAAGAACTTAGTTCCACATTCTAAATTGAAAAGCATAAGTCAATACGCACGATAAACTAAAGTCATTCATTCAAACAAAAGTACTAGAACAAACCAAAAAAGTACTTAAAATAAAAGATCGTGCAATTACAAAAATAAATCAAGTGCTGGGGGCGACATCTGATCCTACGATCCCAGCACCATCACTAGATCCTACTGCTCCCGCACCATCTGCGGATCCTACGATCCCAAGAGGAGCATCTTCAGTAACCGCGATTGCAGGGCTGGATCCAGAGACCGTTTCATTCGGGGTCTCCTCCTCAACCACAGCAACCTCAGCAGGCTTCTCACCACCTTCCTCATCCAAGTCTTTGAGGTCGTCGGCGTCAAGAAGATCCTCAGATCCCATGAGTTCTCGGAATGCCTCCACCTCTTCTTTGGCGATCCCGATGGTGAGAGTACCCGCAATGACACGACGCATAAGGGCTGCACGAGCAACAACCCTTACCAACGCCGCCTCATCCTTAAGATCTTGGATCTCGGACAACAGGGCCTCCTCACGTGTTGTTTTTTCCAGCCGCACCTCCTTCAGCTCCTCCTCCAATTTAGACGCACGATCAAGGATAGTCTTCATGCGAGCCCGTTGTTCAGTCCTCATATGCTCGGCAGCATCGAGCTTTGCCTCCAGATCGTCGATCTTAACCTGCTTGGCCTCCAGTTCAAATGCGAGATTAAAGACCTTCTCCTTCGCCTTTTCCGCGTCCTTCACGGCCGTCCTCTCACTTGCCATCTTTTGGCGCATATCGTTCTTTATGGTCTCCATTCGAGAATGAAGACCAAGGCTCGCCTGAAAACCCTGAGGAAGACGAAAACAAATTTAATCATACGACAGTAAAATAACTTAAAAATCGTATGACAGAAAAAATACTTACCAAGAAGGAAAGGCCCACAGCTGCAGCATCAATTTCCTCAAACCTTTGCTTAGAGAATTGCTCTCTTTGCGAAGGTAGCAAAAATTGTTCGATAGCTGGAAAGATATCTTCTTTCCTCAAGGCATCCTCCTCTAAAAAACCCTTTGGGAGGGTTATGTTTAAGGTCGAAGATCCTGATTCATCAACAACCTTCTTCAGCTTCGCAGGAGTCTTTACCACCTTGACTCCCTTTGTTTGATCCTCAGGAGGAGCAGATCTGAGCGGAGAGGCATCATCCACCTTTCGCTTAGCTTCATGCGATGGGTCAGCAGAATCGAACGAAGATCTCGTCCGTTTAGCCGGAGGCTCACCTCCAGCCATCTCCTTCTTCTTCATAGCTGCTCTCCTAGCAGCCTCCAGTTGCTGTTCCCTCTTCGATGGTTTCTTCGATGATCCTACAGAACAGAGTTATATAAGAAGAAGACAATAAAAATTGAAGTTGTATCGTACGATATTTCTTAAACGTACGATTTACCTTCCATATCTTCCTCAGAGATCACTTGGACTTCTGGTTCCGTTTGAGTAGCCTCGTCGTCACTATCTATCAAGACCTCCTTTGCCTTCTGGGTAGAATACAACCGTTCACCGATGCTGTATGACAGGAATCGTTCGACTGAAGCCTTCGACTCTTCAGTAGCCTCGAACGAAAAGTCAATTTCTGCAAAAACAATCAAACGTTAGATAAACACAATGAAGAAAACAAAGAAAACATTTCCAAAAAATATGCTTATACCTAAAGAATTCCACTCTGGAGCGATCCATCCACCCTCATCCAAGACTGAAGAAGAACGTACGAATACGTACCGAGACTTCCACCCACGATCGTGTACCTGAGTACCATGTACTAACATGGCATCCCCTCTACCCTTCGGAAACAAGCCATATCGGTCATAATCCGTCGGTTTCACGGAATACGCCGTAAGGAGGTCATTGACAGAAAACGCAGAACGACCCCAGTCCTTAGTCACGCGTTCGATTACTTGGATTACCCTCCAAAATTGAGGCATTAACTGGCCAGGAGAAAGATTGAATCGAGTCATAAAGGCTCGAGACAAGGGACTATAAGGCCATTTAAAACATATCTAAAAAGGATACTCGAAAAGCGCAAAGAAACCCGCAGGGGCATCCGCAGGTCTAATTTCACCCGCAACCTTAAGAATCGCACTATCAGGTAATCCAGATAACTTCCTAAGGGCCAAAACATCTAGGGACTCCTTAATCGTACTCTTCACTTCCATTGACTCGAAGAACTCTAACCGATCTAAACTCTTTCTGAGACGATTAAAGCAAAGCAAATCGAATTTTTAGGATTCTTATCGGCTTTGATTTTTAAACGCATGAAAGAACGATGGGAAGAAGTACCTTATAAAGATCGTCGCCTAAATCTTTGCCGAAAATAGAGATTCGATTTTAGAAAGAGATTGCACAAAATAATTTGGGAAGATTGTGTTTATTTGCAGATAAGGATTGATTTCTTATATGAAAACCGAATTCCTCTCCAAGTAATTATGGTCCAGTTAAACGACGACACGCGTCCTAATCATACCATTGAGATGACAACTATCGCCCAACGTCATAATGACGACGTCATCAAAATCTATTCATATTCGATTTGGTTTAAATGAAATTGATTTATTAACAATCAATTATTTTTACTAACGATTGACTTTTGCAGATGAAAGATTCAGAAATATTTAGAATAAATTTTTCCAAATCTCGGGGGCAAATTGTTTAGGTGAAAACTTCTGATCGCACGATGACCGATCTAAATCGTAAGATCTCCTTCAGGTTGACAATCCTGTATTAAGATAAGGTCCTAGATTAAGGACAATCATACCCTCGAACGAAGATAACTAAACATCGAATATCTATTGTACAAAATATCGCATGATATCTAACATAAACGTACGAAGTTTATATTTTTGATGCAGGCAAGCTGATTATCATATCTAACAATTGCCCACCTTTGAGAAAGTCTGAAATTGAATACTATGCTACGTAAGATGGAGTTCATCATTACAACGATCACACGTCGACAGTTATCCTTCCATTTAAAGATCAAGGCACGCTCCTCATTAAAAGCACGACCGTTACGACCGAGATTTCAGCTTCAGTTATGACCGTTGCATTAAAACACACAATTATGGACATCGGTTACATTCTCATCAACTATAAAAGGAAACCGAGGCCATCATTTGAAGGACATCTGATCACTAAGAAAGCTATACGAATATACTATTCTCTCTGCAATTTTCATATAGTTCTTTGCAATTTACATTCGATCTAGTGTTCTATTTCATTGTAATCGTACGATCGGCATTGTAACTCTCGAGGACATCACCCCTTATTGGTGATACTTAGTGCAACATCGGCTACCCCTTTTAGTCGACCGCAGGTTTTTTCCTCGACCTCGAGGGTTTTCCTGCGTCATCAATTGCTTTGTCTTTAATTTATTTTTATTGCACGTCTTTATCCAACAAGATCCCTTTCTCTTGACGGATTTGCCTCACAATATCTTACGATATTTAATTGTGTAAATTTTTACCAAAACAATATATATATATATATAGGAAAGTTCAAATATGAACCACTTTTTGGTTGTGAACGTGAGGACAACCGAGAGCGCGACACGTGGCGACTTTGAGTGTGGTCCCCCTCTTTAATTCAATGCCCTCCCATGAATCACGCCTAGTCATCCGCCGTGAATCTGACGTGGCGCCTAGTCATCCGCCACGTATCGCGCTCTGGATTGTCCTCACGTTCACAACCAAAAAGTGGTTCACATTTGAACCCACCCCTATATATATATATATATATATTATAAAAGGCATAAATTTATATTTTATTATAAAATTAAAATATAACTTAAAAAACTAATGTGTATAAAATAAAAGGATAAAATAATAAGATGTAAAACAACACATAACTTTTTAATTTAATGTATAAAAAAGTTTTTATAGAAAAAATTATATGAAAGAGAGAAGGTGTTTGTTTGACTTGGATATATTTATGAGAAAGAAAGAGAGTATTTGACGGAGGTAATCCTTCGTTAACCCATCCTATTTATTTTTTAAAAGAAAAATAAATTTTTGTGACATGTCAAAAGGTGATTGGTGGTACAGGAAAGGCACAGGCAAAATTGAGACAGCAGATTTTGTGAATTGATATAAGGAGATAATAGTCATTTTATACATAAAAATTGGTCTCCTAAGCAATTCCTCCTCCCTCCCCCCCCCCCCTCTCTCTATCAAAATGTCGTTACATTCACAATATCCAGGTTCATAAACTTTTTATTTTTTTAAGAAAAATTGACCAAAGGTTTTTCAAAAAGCAAAAAACCTCGCTTTGAGGTTTTTCACATAGTGCAAAGGTTTTTCAGATGATGTTTTTCGTGGTTTTTGCATCATAGGTCGTAACTGCACGACCTGCTTTTTCAGAGGTTTTTCGTATTTAATCTGTTTTAACTTTATAAAACTTTATAAGAATCTCATATTAATCAGTTATATTTTTTATATAACGTTTTCATATTTAAATTTTATTATAGATTAATAAGAATATTAAATTAAGAGTGAATTGCAATTTTGGTCCCTGTGGTTTAACAATACCAACATGTTTGGTCCCTACAAAATTTTTATTGCAAAAAAACCACTGTGGTATGTGTTTTTGCGTGATTTTGGTCCCTCAAGACTAACACCGTTAGGTATGTCTGTTAAGTCCCTCCCATGTGCAAGGCACATGAGGGCATTTTCGTCTTTTTATGATAAACAAACTACATGGACTAAAATTGCAATTCACTCTCTTTTAAACAACAAGGACCAAAAGTATAAATTGGAACACTTATGTGATCAAAGATGGAAATGTGAGGAAGTTTCCCCTCTGCACTCTCCCCTTCTACTGAAACACCATCGTCTTCCGGGGATACCGCCATCTCCGACAACGGCCTGCAACACACCGCCATAATCGGCCACGCCTGCAACACCTCCATCTTCGGCACTTCATTCTCCTCCTCATTTTCTCTGCCTCTCATCACCCTCCGGCCTCCCCCTCAGTCGTCGTCACCGTTGAAATTCCAGATCTGGGTTTCGTCGGTGGTGGTGGTCGCGGTGGCGGCGGCATTGGTGGTGGCGACGGGGTCTCAATCCACCGATGACGACGACAACTAATTCCCTCCCCTCAGTTGATGACCCCTCCGACGTATTACCTCGACGACCTTTCCGGTCAACTCCCGGCGACCCATCTCATATGTCTTCTCCGGCGAATACGTTGTCTACTTTCATCTTGCTATCAATCTTCTCAATCGATTTTTTCCATTTTCATCTGCAATTTGTGTATATATATGTGTATGTATGTTATGTATGTATTTCTAAATAATATTCCATTTGGCACCATGATTTTGGTTTCTCTTTTCATACTCTCAACTAGCAAACAATCTAATTTCTCACTTCTCAAATTGATGATTTTGTTAACTTTACTTCTCATAAAATGTTCTACTTTCTACTGATTGAAGTTCGTTCCTTAATCCCTAGTATCAAATTTCCATTTTAATTTGCTGGTATTGTTAACAGGGCATGGATGGATTATTCTAGGGTTTACAATAAGAAAAATAATTGGGGGTTTTTGTTTGATGATATGTAGTACTTGGTGCGTGAGAACCTCTTCATTGGCAACCTCAATGCAGCTGCAGAAATATTATTGGGAGAGAATAAAGAGAAGTATTCCGATCAACTCCGACGTCCCTGTAACACCACCAAATCTGGCGTCTTTCTCATCACTCCATTAATGGTGTAGCGGCTGTTGTGGTAGGAAATTGAACGGTGGTCGGCGTTTGGATGACGGCGACCGATGGAATTTGGTCATCGGCGTTTGGATGGCGGCAACCGATGGAATTTGGTCATTGGCGTTTGGATGACGGTGATGGTTTTTGTGTGGGTGAGCGTAAAAAGAAGAAGAAGGTAGATCTTTAGAAAATTTTTAATTGAATTTTGCAATTTTAGTCCCTGTAGTTTGTTTATCATAAAAAGACGAAAATGCCCTCATGTACCTTGCACATGGGAGGGACTTAACAAACACACCTAACGGTGTTAGTCTTGAGGGACCAAAATCACGCAAAAACACATACCAAAGTGGTTTTTTTGCAATAAAAATTTTGTAGGGACCAAACATGCTGGTATTGTTAAACCACAGGGACCAAAATTGCAATTCACTCTTAAATTAATTATATATTTCATATATTTAATAAATGTCTCAAAGTTAAATTAAGGGTTTTCTTGATATAAATAAATACGCATTTATATAATTTTATCGTTTTATTTTTATAAATAAAAATATAAATGATATAAAGTTAAAATGGTGGGACCCTGAAAATTCTGAAAAAGCTTGAATGAGGTTTTTCACATAGTGGAAATATGTAGAGGTTTTTAGGTTGTTGAGGTGGTAATAATGCGTAAAAAAACTGTAAAAAAGCTTGATGAAAAGCTCATACATTGTGGATGCTTTAATGGTTTCACCCCTTGCCAATGGTATCAGCTGACACATCAGCGTTACATCAGCTTTCCACTATCTTATCAACACCTCCAATTCATCCACAATGGTCTTGACTCTCATACCAATCTAAATAATTAATAAAAAAAAAGAGAAAGGAGAGATAGGGTGGGGTAGGGTAGGGTAGGGTGGGGTGCACATCCGGCATCACCATGCCATTTTTCTTGCCAAACAATGGTACCAATTCATTATTCATCCTTGGTGGTGTTGCCACCGGTACCAATTGCTTACCGGCTCCATACCGGCCTCCACTAGGCATGGTATTAGATTTTTAATCCTCTCACATAAAAATAAACCTTTGATACTGAATTCTACTTATACATTCACATAACATAATCCATTTCTCTCGTGTATTCCATATATAATTAATTCCCTTTTTAAAAATATATTTAATCACCAAATCTAGTATGATTGACTTTTCTTTAATGTTTAAAGTGCATTAAGTTTAGATGCAATTTTGCATGTTGGTAAAAAAAAATGTATTTAGTGTCTGAATGGATTGAGTTTTTCACATGATTATAGAAACTTAGACCATCTCCAATCACATGTTAAATATTTGGATTTGCCATGAATAGAGTTCCAATCGACCCCCAAACACTAAATATTTTTGCCGGCTACTTTCTGCAAACGCCATATTTGGTGTTCACTTTTTGACACGGTAAAAATCCACAGCCCACCATTACTACTACATCATTAATTAATATTTAATTCTAAAATGAGTTATTTATCATATAAATTAGTATTAATTTAATTTAATAATTTAATTATTATAACAATTAACGTATACATATAAATAAGATAGTCTTTTAATTATTGTTTTAATTTATGTTATGTAAGTTAATGTTATTTTTATTTTCTAATGCAAGATTAATTAAAATTTTGTCATTTTTAGATAAATTGATTAGCAATTATTTATTATTATAACATGTTTTTATAACACTATAATAATTATTATTAAAAATAGTTAATTGAAAATAGAATGTTTTATAAATTTAGTGTTTTTTTTATAGTGTGGTTGGAGTTTGAATTTTTTTTTTCTTTTTTAATGCAAATGGGTCCACTAAATCTTGTGTTTTTTTTCCTTAGGCCATCCTCTATGGAACCTGCCATACCTGCCATACCTGCTGCCACATCAGCTGCCACATCAGCTTTCCCACTACCCTACCAACTCCATACCTTTCATCCACTATCATACCCCTCATACCCTTCCCTTTATTTTTTTAATTTTCATTTCATACCCTTCATTTTATTTTATTTTTATCTCAAACCCTTCATTTTATTTTTTTAAATAAATATTAGAATTAAATTAAATAAACAATAAAATTTATAATTATATTAAATAACTAACATTAAAATTAAAATTACATTAAAATTAAAATTACGTTAAAATTAAAACTAAAAAAATACAATACAATTAGTTATTGCCGTGTGACGAAGAGTTCCACACGTGTATAGATAAATCGTGGCGAAGGTTGGCGTGCCTCTCTGAGTTTTTCACTAGGTTGACGTTTCTTGCTCGGTCTTCTTCGGAGATAGTTGTTTCAATCTCTCCCGGTAAAACCTCCGTCGGATCAAAAGGATAATGTGAGAAGTCTTCGTCTTCACGAATCATGTTGTGTAAAATTATACACGTGTGCATGATGAGTGATAATTTCCGTTGTGTCCATACTCGCGCCGGGTATTTTACAACGTGCCATTTATCTTTAAGCGTGGCGAATGTCCGTTCGATGTCTTTTCTAGCCGATTCTTGACGTGTCTTGAAATGGACTCGTGGCTCTTCAACTGGGTACCTAAATGCTTTCACGAAGGTCGTCCACTCGGGATATATCCCGTCGGCAAGATAATACCCGTGATTGTAGTGTGTGTTATTCACTACAAAAGAACTATCGGGCGCTTTATTTTCGAATAAATCGTTGAAAATCGGTGATTGATTCACAACGATTATGTCGTTCGTGGCACCCGGTACCCCGAAAAATGCGTGCCAGATCCATTGATCTTGCGAGGCGACCGCTTCTAGAATTACCGACGGTCCAGTATGATCACCTCTATGGAATTGGCCCCTCCATGCCATGGGACAATTCTTCCAGTACCAATGCATACAGTCAATGCTACCAAGCATGCCGGGTAACCCGTGGGTTTGTTCATGCAATGCGTAAATCGCCTGAACATCGGTAGCAGTTGGCTTTCGTAAATATTGGCGCATATAGAGGAAAATAATACCTTTGCAAAAATGTTCAAGGCAATCCCTTGACGTCGTTTCGCTCATCCTCAAATACTCGTCGAAAGCATCCGAAGCCGACCCGTACGCCAATTGACGGATAGCGGACGCACACTTTTGGAGCGGAGAAAACCCTTTCACGCCTCTTGCATCCCATTGTTGCTTGAAAAAATCAACCTCTCTGTCAAGATCGTTGACTATCCGTAAGAATAGTCGTCGACTCATACGAAACCGGCGGTCAAAGTCGACGTCGTTGTACACCGGATGTTCGGCAAAGTAGTCGGCGACAAGTTTGTTGTGTCCCTCTTCACGACCTCTATCTTTACGCGGCCCTCTCGGTATTTTCGACGTTTCTCCAACCTCGTCTTGGAGAAGGTTGTTATCGTACAATTCCTTAATCAACTCCGCCGCTCTAACGTTGTTCATTACAATCTGATTTATCGCGAGATCTATATCGTCGTTATCAGAATCAGAAGAAGAAGAAGACGACATTTTTTGGGTGTGGAAGAATATAGAAGAAGAAGAAGAATGAGTATGTGGAGATGTGGAGAATGAGAATGAGAATGAGAAATATATATAGAAGGTTAAAAAGAAAAAAAATTAAAAAAAATAAAAAAAAAATATATTTAAAACCCCCAACGGCTATATGACCGTTGGGGGGGGGGTATTTTGCCAAACCTCGAAAAACAAAGGGGGCGTTTCACATCGGCATGGCTACACCGGTTAGGCGCGTACCGGTCTCCCTACCGGTCACCCGCGGCGGTGTTCCCGCCGGTGCCGGTAGGGAACCGGTCCTCCATACCGGGCCGTAGAGGATGGCCTTAATGGTTGGAGTTAGCTCTTGTATCATTTCGTGAAAAAAACTTGTTGGGGATCGGATATGTACAAAAAGTTTGTGATTTCAAATTCTTGCTATCGTTTTTTTTTTCTTGGAAGGGGTATCCCAGACCACATTGGGTCCAGACTAATCCTCGGCCATTTTGGGCCGCAGCCCGACTGCTAAAGCATGCAGCCCGGGGTCGAAGCCCCGTACCTCTAGAATGCGTCCCCCAGGGCTCGAACTCGGGTTCACCACTATGTAGTGCCCAAGCCTTACCACTTGGCTAACACTCCTTTGGTATCGTTGTTGTCCACCATTGTTGCTACCAGTGGAGATCACAGGCCACCGAAAACAGATACTTTAGAATCTGCATCGTCACGTCCATGTAAGTTCGAAGTTTCTTCCAATTTGATTATATCATACTAAATCTAGGGTTTTATAGTCAATATACAGAGCACCATTGACCAATACAAAGTGATTCATATCCAAAATTAATGTAATCATTAAACCTTTTTATTAATGACAAAGATTGGAGCCATTTACGAAGTAACTGTTTCATTTCATCTTTGTGGAATATATAAAACGTTCCTGTCGCATCACAGGAAATTTTGGTGAAAATTAAGAGCATAGTTTACTATTGAAAGCCGATGCTAACAGCGTACAAGGCACGGTCATATAGTCTTTTTTAAATCATGGTGGGGGCCCTCTTTCTAGGAAGACTACAAATATGATCATGTATATTAAACCTTTTTTAGGCCGTCACCCTACTTCATGTATTTTTCTTAGAAGACTACAAATATGATCATATATTTGGAGATACTATCTAGAAAGAGCCAAAGAGGGATGGAGATACTATCTAGAAAGGGAGTCTAGCAGCTATTAAACATTTTTTAGGCCATTACCCTACTTCATGTATATTTGTTTATAAGACTACAAATATGATCATATATTTGGAGATACTATCTTGACTCCCTTTCTAATTCATACCATTATTCACTATGTCATCGCAATCCTCCTCCTCATCATTAGACCCACTACAACTGAGTCGACAGTTTACGATTTCGGAGATTCAGATAGCAACCCAGAACTTTGATGACTCATTGGTGGTCAGGAGTGGGGGGTTTGGAAAAGTATACAAAGGAACCATCACTAATAATGGGGAAAGTCTTTTGGATGTTGCCATTAAGCGGCTCGAAACAACTTCTAGTCAAGGAGCCGTGGAGTTTTGGGCTGAAATCGAGATGCTTTCTAAGTTAAGGCACTGCCACTTAGTGTCCTTGATTGGTTACTGTAACGATGGGCAAGAGATGATTCTTGTTTACCAATATATGCCTCATGGAACCCTTGAACATCATCTCCACAAACGTGGGCTTCCTCTATCATGGATGCGAAGGCTCAAAATATGCATTGGAGCTGCACGTGGTCTACATTACCTTCACACAGGTACCGGTATAAACCACGGAGTTATACATAGGGATGTGAAGAGCTCAAATATACTGCTAGATGACTGTTGGGAAGCTAAGATTGCAGACTTTGGCTTATCTAAAATAGGTCCAACGAATCAGTCGTGTACATCAGTTAGCACTTTGGTGAAAGGCACGTTTGGATATCTAGATCCAGATTATGTATATACTGGTCGATTGACGAGAAAGTCTGATGTCTATGCTTTCGGAGTGGTAATGCTTGAGGTCTTGTGTGGAAAACAAGCAGTCGATAGAAGTCTTGGTGAGGAGCAATGGAGTTTGGCGAGATGGGCTCAAGACTCCATCAAAAAAGGTATGCTAAAGCAGATCGTTGATGCTAATTTAAAGGGGAGAATATCCCATAAATGCTTAAAGAAGTTCGCACAACTAGCCGAGTGGTGTTTGCAGAGCCATCTGAATCAACGTCCTACAATGGCCGAGGTTTTGTTGGGTCTTGAGTCTGTCCTAGCTTTACAAGAGAAAAGCAACAAAATATTGCAACCTTCAGGCATGACAGTATCTGGTAGAGAGGTACCAAAGCTTATTTTCCCATCCAATTGGGAACACTCAGGTATTATGTCCTCTTCCAAGTTGGGCATTTTTTGTAATAACATTTTTTAGGATTTTTCCTTGCATCCATTCATTAGGGGTCATTCAAGGGGGTTGTTGTAGGACTAGGGTAAACTTTTTGACTTCAACTATTAAAAACCTGTCAGTTGGTGTAGGAATTCAGGTATAGAACTTTCACAATACTTCATTTGATCACATTATATACGCGTAGGTACAGATAACATCGACCCATTCAGTGCATCCAACATAGTTGTTTACCTAACTCGGAACATAGACTACTAATATTAGATTATCTATTCTTGGGGATCCTATGGTATCTATTTCTAACAGCTTGTTATTTGTTGAACTTGTAGTTGGAGGTATAAGTTTAAAATCCTTGGATATATACCTTTATGCAGTTGAAAGTGAAAACCGAACATTACGCCGATTTGATTTTGATACTATTAATGTTGCAACTGAAAACTTCTCTAATCCAATTTTTCTTTACTACAGCGAGGACTTGTACAAGGTACCCCATATTCATATATCTAATTACATATTTTTCAAGCTCCTCTCCTTGTTTTCAACATGGTTTCCTTTTCCAGGGAAGGCTACAAAATGGACAAGATATATCAATTTATAAACAACGTTATTGTGAAAGTTATGAAGATAAAATGAAAGAAGCATCGACGCTCTTTTATCTTGAACATAAGAATTTGGTTGAGTTGCTTGGATATTGTATTGCAGGAAAAGAACTGTACTTTGTTTACAACTTTGCATCGTGCGGAACGCTAGAATACTGGATAACTGGTAAACTTATTTTGAAATGCACCCCTCTTAATAATTGAGGTCACCGTTTGGTTCAACATTGAAACACTCAGGAAACTCATGGAGTTTAAGAGCAAGCAATCACTGCTCTGTTATATCCTGGGTATTGACTAGTCAGTGTAGGAGGCCGTAAGATTGTAGTCTATCGTATACAACAATTTACCTAGTAAGAGTTGTCACCCTCGCTTATTAGGTAAGATTCTTGGCCCTTGCCATGATGTTCATCTGGTAAGGTAAATGACCCTTTTTTTGGTGAGCGTCTGGTAACCGGCCCCATCCCCTAAGCGGAAAATGTCCCTGCATTACCTACTTGTATGAGTACCTTAATCACTTGTACCAGGGCCTAAGATAATTGACTTCCAAAGAGCATCCATAATGCTTGGGCTTTTTGGGTGAGCTTTTTCAAGAAAAGTTGAACCCACATTCAAAAACTTTGCTTGTATCTAGACAAGTGAGAAGGTGTTTTTATCTTGTCATCTAGTTTATGTGGCCATTAAGCTTCCAAAAGGCTCTTAAATAAGCAGCATTGTGGATGCTCTACCTAAAATGCTCCTATAATAACCGGTCAATTCCCAGAGTGCACTCTTAACCTTCTTTTATTAAAAGACTTTATAATACCATGAATATTTTTTTAAGGTTATATTCATGGGTTCTGCAATCTATCTATGCAGGTAGTAATATTTGTGCTCCTTTGATTTGGGATGTACGGTACAAGATATTACTAGGTGTTGCTCAGGCACTTGTTTACCTTCACAACCATGCTCCCATTCGGGTCATACATTGTGATGTAACACTTCGCAAAATTTGGTTAGATGAAAGTTGGGTTCCGAGACTGTCTGGGTTTGAGTTTTCAAGATGTTTCAAAATAGACGAGCCTGATTATATTAAGGTTGATGCGGATCAATGCACTCGCGGGTAAAATATGCAGTTATTCATTGAAAAACCA
This sequence comes from Centaurea solstitialis, assembly GCA_030169165.1. Lineage (NCBI taxonomy): Eukaryota > Viridiplantae > Streptophyta > Magnoliopsida > Asterales > Asteraceae > Centaurea > Centaurea solstitialis. The sequence goes on along the minus strand of CM058047.1, from coordinate 20,922,725 downwards.
TCAAATTTAAATCTCAATGCTTTGAACCCTTACATACGTTTTTGTTTCATTTAGGAATCCGCTGAACCAAACAAAAAGGACTTCCTTATAACCACAATGGTTTCTTGATTTTCTAAGAATATGTTTTGTTCTCATAAAGCAATTTGTGTGTTGGTGTTGTTTCCATTTGGTCATGGAAGTGTTTTGGGGAAACTTTGTATTATGAAGCAACGAGTTCCATTAGATTTGAAGTAATTTGACTGATTTTGTCTGCATCTGTTTTTTAAAGTTTCTCCTTGCATGCATCATGCATGTTTGTGGTTTTCTGTTTCAAAAAGATTGATGACCCTGTTTAATTTATACTGTTTGTTGTTGCTACTATATGCATATTTGACAGATATTTCATAGCACCAGAGCATCTTCGACACGGCCATTTGTCAACCAAGGTTGACGTCTTCAACTTTGGTTACTTGATTTTACAAACGGTATTTTGGCGTACATCAATCGGTGTGCTTGTTGTTGAAGCCGGCAAACAACTTGGAGTAGAAAGTGTAAGTTTACTTATGGATTAATAGTTTCTTAGGTGTGAATGGCGGGGGTTAGTATATATAACTAAAGACATCTTGGATTGTTGTAGGGTTTGACTTTGAGAGATTGGTTGTGTTCAAATATAAGTGGTGCTGATTCGAGTCAGATATGTAGGTGTATCCACATTGCGATGTTGTGTACCGAAGAAGATGCAAATGACAGACCAAGTATGGATGCAGTTATTGGGATGCTACTTAACACCTCCTCCCATTACCATACTCTCCCTCTTCCAAAAAAATCATTCTATTACCTTTGGGATTACGTCAATCGTGGGGCAGTTAAGGAGTCTGAATTACTGTCTGAGGACTAGGATGTTGGGGCAGTTGAGGAGTTCAAATCAGAGCTAAGCCCACAGAAGTGTCTTGATGGGAAACTATTTCTTCTATATTACATACATATAGATACATAAAAGAAACAAGATACCAAATTTTAGTATGCTCAAATGTTTAAAAAACTCAACCAATCCAATTTGTTGGTCGGGTTTCTGCGCATCACAATAACAAAGTTATTTACACCAAATTTTTTTTTATTTTCTTGGACAGGTAAAGGTGTAATGGTATAGAAAACTTATGAGGTGGTAACTAAGGAATACATATCAACCAAGGGCTCTGTCTAGGTGCAGTTTCTTGTGTGGGTATCCCATGCTTCTATACACCTTTCAGTATAATACATACTTCTTCATCTTTTATGTATTTTTGCTTCTTTATTCACAATAGAAATGCTTATTTGAGCTACTTCCACCTGGTTAGCAACAACTTATACTAAAAAAAAAGGATTATTCACCTCTTTAATTTGGAAAAATAAAATTATATACAGTACTTATGTTTTAAATTTTTCTTGCTAGAGAAATGAAGAACTAAAAAAGTGACAAACGAAACCTTGATACCAGGGCGCAAATTAATGGTTAAGCAAAAATCTCTCGTCTGCAAACGCTTATTAAATGGCAACTTAAAGCAACCTTAATTTGATATGCCTTAATCATGTACAATTACTTGTAGAAATCTATGTCCATATGTTCAAGAAAGATGACTGATAAATACGAATAACATCGTACACTATATAAAATCTGAATTTTGGAGGGAAAAATGGAATATATACACAAAATTTCTCTTTGCTTGACGACAAGATCCACAATTTCATCTTCTTCTTAATGGTCTATTCCGCCATTGCTGCTCGACAATCATTATTGTTACAACCATGGAGATCATAGTCAACCGAAAATAGATTACGGGTTAAGAAAGTGATAGTTTAACTCATGACTTTGGAGTCTGCATCATCATATCCATGTAAGTTGTAAGTTTCTCCCAATTTATGTCCTGTCATACTAAGGGGGTGTTTGGGATTGCTTATTTAAAACAACTTATGCTTTTTGTAAAAATGTTTATCAATTTATATAGTGTTAAAACGAAATTTTATAAAATAAATGTTTGAGTTAGCTTATGGCAAGTTGATAAGTTGTTTTTTAGTGGGTATTTGAAAATTGCTTATATCTGTAAAATGACTAAAGTTTGTTTCAAATGAGTCAATAAGTTAAAGTAAGTAATTTATAAAAAAACTTTTTATCACTGATATCAAAAGACAAAAAGTTATAATTAAGCACATTTTTGTTCCCATAGGAACACCCAAACTCCTTAATACTGTTACCACATTACGGAAAATCTAGAGTTGGGGAATATACATGGCACCAACGACCAAGTCAAAATCACAAAGTGCTTTGTATTCGGAATTTATGGAAACAAATGTAATCATCAAACCGAACTAATGGTCCCTAGTTACTTCATCTAAGCATGCTTTTCTCCCCTTTTTAGACTTTTCTTTGTTTTTCAAAAACCGGAAGAATATTGGGACCTGTTAAGTAAATAAACTAATAACTAGTGTGTATGTACGTGTATATAGAGGGAGGTTCATACGAAAAATATAACTTTTTAAGAAAATACGAGGAGCAATCTCAACCACTCATCTCGGTCAACAAAGGTGGCTTTGACCGGTCTCTCCCTTTAATAATCTCTACCCTCCCATGAATCGCGTCAATCCTCCGTGATCACGTCCACCATAACCGCGAGATGAGTGGCTGAGATTGCTCCTCACTTTTTCTTAAATTGATATGTTTTTCGTTTGAACCTTCCCCCGTGTATATATTATGCATGTATATGAACAATTGCTGTCTTCGTCAAGATTTACAGCCCCATCCCGACCAAAACACAGGTGAGCCCCCCCCCCCCCCCCCCCCCAAACTCAATCAGCAATTGAATTTTCCGATTATGGCATAATTTTTAGGGTTTTGGGTTGGAAGACGATGATCAAACAAATCAGATTTAAGGTTTTGATTTTGGATGATTTCGATCCACATTCAGACCGAAGGAAATTAGGACAGAATTGAGTGTGGTTTTGGAGGAACAAATTGTTCGATTGCAATCCACACAAGATCCATTGAAGGAAATTACCACAGAATCTATAAATCAGATATGAAAACCAAAATCTAACCCAAATAACTCAATCAAACCACCATCACCCCATCTCCTAATTTGAAATGCAAAGCAACAACAAAGATGAGATGGATCTGGTAAATGATAATCTGAGATCTTTTATAAAAATAAAAAGGGATTAAAACATCGTTGACAATCTTACCCCTGAGGCCCTGACTATATATAACAAAGGTTTCTTTAATGAAGTTAGTGAGTAGGAACTACTTTCGAAACAAAATTGAAACTTCAAAGATTAAACCTTGACTTATTAAAGTTTCAATACCTCTTTAATAAAAAAACCATAAACCTTAGGGACCTAAGGTAAATGTTTCATCTTTGTGGGAAATACCTTTTATAAAGTGAAGCATGTGTAAAACGTTTGCATGACAAGAAAATAAACCATTGAAAGCCTGCCTCGCGTAGAATGCCATGCACTGATGTCTTTTTCAGATGATATATATTGGGGTCCATCCCTCTTCCAAGAAAGCAACATATCATTATATTTTTTCTTTAGCCCATGACCCTACTTCATGCATCTAAACGACTTTAAATGTGATCCCAAGAATCCCTTTCTCATTCATATCATTATTCACTATGTCATCTCCATCCTCCGGTTCCTCCTTATCATTTGAGCCACCACAAAACCGGGCCGCCGGTTTACGATTTTGGAGATTCAGATAACAACCCGGAACTTTGATGACTCATTGGTGGTCGGAAGTGGGGGGTTTGGAAAAGTTTACAGAGGAACCATCACTAATAATAATAATGGGGAAAGTCTTTTGGATGTTGCCATTAAGCAGTAGACAGTCCATGTTGGAGAACCGCTCCACAAAGAAGAACTGCTTCATGGAGATAAAAGAGAAGGCCTCACTTGATTCATACTAATCAATATTGCTTTCGTTTATATTTCTAATAATATTAAATGGAAGTGTTGTTACTTTTTTAATAATCAATTTAAAAATAATTTAATAAAATAAATAATTACATCAATTATCAGCTTCTTATTATTTTGCCTGCACAATTTTTGTTAATAATCAGTTTAAATTAATTTAATAATATAAATAATTCTTAATTAGTGGAAGTATAAATAAGTAAATTTTAACCATAAGAACTTTTATTATTATAAACTTTTATTATATAAATTATGAACTTTGGGAGTGAAAAGCTTATAAAATGAGTAAGAAAGAGAAAACTGATTTGACGGAGAGAGAACTGATGTGACAGTATATGGTGTGTGTGTGTGTGTGTATGTCAGTATGTGTATTAAATAATATATATTATATTTGTGTTTCTAAATAAAAAGTTAAAGGAAAAGGTCAAATGACCATAATACCCTTTACAACGAAAACAACAATGAAATGCATATCATAAGGGTTAAAAAAGCAGTTTTTAAACTATAAGAACGAAATCGTTATGAACATCAAATGATAGGAAGGAAAATAGTAGTTTACTCTAATTAATATTAATAAGGATATAATTGGTAAAAGCTAGTTTTTGTCTATCCGAACATGTACACACAAAAAAAATACGTTTTATAAACTAGCTTATGTTTACCAAACAATACCTAAGAAATATTAATCATCATGTATATATTTGTCATGAATCTAACACGGATTAAAAGAAGTTTGGGGAACACAACATATAATTCATTAAAGGGTTAATTACATCGATATGTATCGAACTTGTCACGTTTTATCATTGTATGTACTCAACTTATAAACTTACCATTGTATGTATCGAACTTTCTAAAACTGTCATTGTATGTATCCAGCTTTATCAAAACCTCAAGTTCGATACACTTTCGTGACAAGTAGAATACACTCAATGATAGGTTTTGATAAAGTTGGATACATATAATGGAAAGTCTAGCAAGTTCGATACATGCAATGATAAGTTTATAAGTTGAGTACATACAATGATAAAACGTGACAAGTTCGATACATACCCATGTAATTAACCCTTCATTAAAAGAAGTTGTGTTTGGTAAAGTTAAGGTAGCTGATAAGATAGTTCATCCAAACATGTATCATAAGTTAGCTTATAAGTTAACTTTGAGACGCTATTTTAAGTAGCTTTTCCAAATTATATGCTTTTTGGTCATTTTATATACTTATAAGCTAATGTTTGTCAAACATAATTTAACTTATCATCTGGTATGCCAAAGAACAGCTTGAAAGATAATGGATTAAATATGTATTAAATTAGAAACTATATAAGACTCTGTGATGCAAGTACGGCTGACGAAACGAAAATAGAGAAAAACTCGCAAGATTATCGATAAGCCGGAATTCGATTTTATTTTATTTAGCTACTATGGGAGGCGGTACCACACCGGTGCCCATCCGGTACCCATTAGAACACCATAGTGGGTACCCGGTATGAATGGGTACGGCAAGGGAATCGGCACCCCACTGCCCGATTTCAATGAGGAAAGGTCTCTCTCTCTCTCTCTCTCTCTCTCTCTCTCTTCCTTCTCTCTATCTCTCTCTTCCTTTTTTTTATTTTTTTAATTAATTGTTTAGATTGGTATGGAATTGGTATGGTAGTGGATGAATGGGTATGGAATGGGTAAGGTATTGAAAAGTTGACGTGGCGCTGAGGTGGCAGCTGGTGCCAATGGGTATGAATGGCACCATAGCGGATGGCCTTATTATTTTATTTCTTTTCTTTGTCAAGTATCTTAGGATTTATCTTTTGCTTAGGATTATCTACTTTTCTTTTATTTAGACTTTATCTTTAGTTATTTATTTGATTTCCTAGTTAGGTTAGGTTTATAATTTCCATAGTTATCTTTATAGTCCTGGTTATAAATAAGGGTCATTGTTTTCAATTAATGAAGCAGATTATGAGTTAATCAATTTTACAGAAATTTCGTTTATTCCCAATTCTTAATTCTCTATTAGGGTTCAAGTTTTGAAACATGAGGTCTTGTATTCTACGAATCAACAATCACGCTACATCACTCTCGATTTTGGGGAAAATTTCTGTCGGATATATGCACAAAGTTTATCTTCTTCCGATCGTTCTTTCTCCGCCGTTGCCGTCGACAACCAACCAATGGAGATCACACAAAACAGATTCCGGATTAAGAAACTGACAGACTTGAGAATCATATCCATGTAAGTTGTAAGTTTCTCCCAATTTGATTATATTCGCTATCATATACTAAATCTAGGGTTTTATAGTCAATATAAACATGGCACCAGAAAAGCACAAACTGATTCATATCCTAAATTGATTAAAAAAGAAATTTTAATAATAAAAATCTGATTCATCTTTGTGGAATATCTTTTATAAAGTGAAGCCTACATCAAAAGTTTCTCATGATAGGAAAATAAAGGTGAAAATTATGCATTCACTTTACTATTTGAACGCGGATGCTAACCATATCTTTTATAAAGTGTTGTCAACTCCTTTTTACAATCACCTCCTCTTTCAAGGAAAGCAACAATACATACCTGAATTATTAGTGTTGTTTTAGGCCATCACATGACCTGACCCTACTTCATATATTATATATCTCTCTCTATAGTATAAGACTATATATAAATATAACCATATATATTTTGGAGATCCCTTTCTTTCTAATTCATATCATTATTCACTATGTCATTTCTCACTGCCCAGGACCCTCCTCAATCCTCCTCCTCATCATTTGAGCCACCACAACCGTGCCGCCGGTTTACAATTTCAGAGATTGAGATAGCAACCAGGAACTTTGATGACTCATTGGTGGTCGGGAGTGGGGGGTTTGGCAAAGTTTACAAAGGAACCATAACTAATAATAATGGGGAAAGTATTTTGGATGTTGCCATTAAGCGGTTGGGAGCAACTTCTAATCAAGGAGCCGTGGAGTTTCGGGCTGAAATTGAGATGCTTTCTAACCTAAGACACTGCCACTTGGTGTCTTTGATTGGTTATTGTAACGATGGGCAAGAGATGATCCTTGTTTACCAATATATGTCTCGTGGAACCCTTGAACATCATCTCCACAAAGGTGGAATTCTTCTATCATGGGTGCGAAGACTCAAAATATGCATCGGAGCCGCACGTGGGCTAAATTACCTTCACACAGGTACAGGTATAAATCACGGAGTTATACATAGGGACGTGAAGAGCTCAAATATATTGTTAGATGATTGTTGGGAAGCTAAGATTTCAGACTTTGGGTTATCAAAGATAGGTCCAACGAATCAGCCATGCACCTCTGTTAGCACTATGGTGAAAGGCACATTTGGATATCTAGATCCAGATTATGTATATACTGGTCGGTTGACTAGAAAGTCTGATGTCTATGCTTTCGGGGTGGTAATGCTTGAGGTCTTGTGTGGAAAACAAGCAGTGGATAGAAGTCTTGGTGAGGAGCAACGGAGCTTGGCTAGATGGGCTCAAGAATCCATCAAAGAAGGCAAGTTAAACCAGATTGTTGATGTTAATTTAAGGGGGAGAATATCCCCTAAATGCTTAAAGGAGTTTACACGACTAGCATACTCGTGTTTGCAGAGTCATCTTAAGCATCGGCCTACGATGGTTGAGGTTGTGATGGGTCTTGAATCTGTCCTAGCCTTACAGGAGAAAAGCAACAGTACCCTGCAGCCTGCAGGCATGACCATATTTCGTAGAAAGGCACCAAAGCTTATTTTCCCATCCAATCAAGAAACGTCAGGTATATGATGTTCTCTTCCAAACCGAGCGTTTCTCATAATAGCATTTTTTAGAATTCGTGCTTTAATTTGCATCCATCATTAGTCGTTATTCAAGGGCATTGTTTATGGTAAATTTTGTGACTTCAACAAATTTTGACCTTCAGTTGGTATAGAACTTTGGAAATGCTTCATTTGATCACATCATATACGCTTAGGTACACATACTATTGAGTTGACCCATTCAATTCATCCAACATTGTTGTTTACCAACCTCAGAACATAGACTACTTATGTTAGATGATCTATTCTTCAATATCTTATCTTTCTTTTATATATCTATTTCTAACAGTTTGTTATTTGTTGAACTTGTAGTTGGAGGTATAAGTTTAAAATCCTTGGATATATACCTTTATGAAGTTGAAAGTGAAAACCGAACATTACGCCGGTTTGATTTTGATACTATCAATGTTGCAACTGAAAACTTCTCTAATCCAACTTCTCCTTACGAAGGAGAGGACTTGTACAAGGTACCCCATAATCATATATCTAATTAATTACATATTTTTCAAGCTCCTCCTTGTTTTCAACTTGGTTTCCTTTTCCAGGGAAGGCTACAAAATGGACAAGATATAGCAATTCATAAACAACCTCGTTGTGAAAATTATGAAGATGAAATGAAAGAAGCATCGGCGCTCCTTTATCTTGAACATAAGAATTTGGTTGAGTTGCTTGGATATTGTATTGCGGGAAAAGAACTGTACTTCGTTTACAACTTTGCACCGTATGGAAGCCTAGATGACTTCTTATATAGGCGTCATCCGTTGAATTGGGATGAGCGGTACAAGATATTACTAGGTGTTGCTCAGGCACTTGTTTACCTTCACAAGCATGCTCCCATGCGGGTCATACATTCTGATGTAAACCTTCTGAACATTTGGTTAGATGAAAGTTTGGTTCCAAAACTGTGTGGGTTTCAGCTTTCAAGATGTTCCAAAATAGATGAGCCTGATTATATTGACGTTGATGTGGTTCGTGGGACTAGCGGGTAAAATATGCAGTTATTCATTGAAAAACCATCAAATTTAAATCTCAATGCATCTTTTTTGAACCCTTACATACGTTTTTGTTTCGTTTAGGAATCCGTTGGACCAAACAAAAAGGACTTCCTTATATAACCACAATGGTTACTTGATTTTCTAAGAATATGTTTTGTTCTCATAAAGCAATTTGTGTGTTGGTGTTGTTTCCATTTGGTCATGGAAGTGTTTTGGGGAAATTTTGTATTATGAAGCAATGAGTCCCGTTAATTTGAGTGATTTTGTTTACATTTTGTGTGAATCTGTTTTTTAAAGTTTCCCCTTCCATGCATGTTTGTGGTTTTCTGTTTCAAAAAGTTTTAATTTCAGGACAGTCGATTGGCATGTTAAATCTTGGTTTTTGAACAAGGTCTCCAAGATTTTGGGGCCTAATTTTACTTGCGTTGAGGGTCAAGATAGATATAGCCCAAATTGAGAACCTACCTCTGTAAACACCTATCTAATTTTTTCCGCAATCAAAAGCTGCTATATAATTTCAAATGTATATTTTTCTCAATTTTTCATTTTAGACGTTTCTATTGTTTTAATTCGTAAGATTTTTAGCATGATACAACTTTTTTATTTTTTATTTTGTTTATTACTCATTTTAGACGATCTATAGTTTTAGTACGGGTGTAACAGGGACTCCAAAAAAAAAAAAGATTAGGATGGCCCTGTTTAATTTATACTGTTTGTTGTTGCTAATATATATGCATATTTGGCAGACCCATACCCATAGCACCAGAGTATGGTCGACACGGCCATTTGTCAACCAAGGTTGATGTCTTCAGGTTTGGTTTCTTGATTTTACAAATGGTATTTTGGCTTAGATCAATCCTTGGGCTTCTTGAAGCCGGCAAACACCTTGGAGTTGAAATTGTAAGTATACTTATGGATATATAGTTTCTTATTTGTGAATGGTGGGGGTGGGTATATATAACTAAAGACATCTTGGATTGTTGTAGGGTTTGACTTTGAGAGATTGGTTGTGTTCAAATATAAGCGATGCTGACTTGAGTCAGATATCAAGATGTATCCACATTGGGTTGTTGTGTATTGAAGAAGATTCAAATGAGAGACCAAGTATGGATGCAGTTATTGGGATGCTACTTAACACCTCCTCCAATTACCATACTCTCCCTCTTCCAAAAAGACCGGTTGAGGGCTTGGGGCAGTTGAGGAGTTCAAATCAGAGCTAAGCCCGGGGTAGTGTCTTGTAGGTAACCTATTTCTTCTATATTACATACATATAGATACATAAAAGAAACAAGATACCAAGTATTTAGTATGCCCAAATGTTGAAAAATCTCAACCCAATCCAATTTGTTGGTCGGGTTTCTGCGCATCACAATAACGAAGTTATTTACACCAAATTTTTTTTATTTTCTTGGACAGGTGTAATGGTATAGAAAACCTATGAGGTGGTAACTAAGGGGGCTCTTTGTTGCAAATCAACCAAAGGCTGTGTCTAGATGCTTCTATACACCTTTCTGTATAATACATACTTCGTCATCTTTGATGTATTTTTGCTTCTCTATTCACGATAGTAATGCTTATGCTCAGGCATCTTTATCATTTTCTTGAGCTACTTCCACCTGGTTAGTAACAACTTATACTAAAAGAAAGGATTATTCACCTCTTTAATTTAGAAAAAAGAAAATCATATATAGATATATTTTTGAATCTTTCTTCCTAGAGAAATGAAGAACTAAAAAAGTGAAAAACTTAACCTTTATTCAAGGGCGCAAATGGTTAAGTAAAAAATTTCTCCTCTGCAATTCTCATGTCTCGTTTCTCTTTAGTAATTAGTAAATGCTTATTAAACACCAACTTAAAGTAACCTTAATTTGATATGCACAATTACTTGTCCTAGAAGTCTATATCCATATGTTCAAGAAAGATGACACGAATAACATCATAAACTATATAAAATCTGAATTTTGGCGGGAAAAATGGAATATATACACAGAATTTTTCTTTGCTTGACTACAAGATCAACAATTTCATCTTCTTCTTAACGGTCTATTCTACCATTGCTGCTCGACAATCATTATTGTTAGTTTGTTACAACCATGGAGATCATAGTCAACCGAAAGTAGATTAACTCATGACTTGGAATCTGCATCATCATATCCATGTAGGTTGTAAGTTTCTCTCAATTTATGTCTGTCATACTAAGGGCCTATTTGAGATTGCTTATTTAAAACAATTTATGCTTTTTGTAAAAATGTTTATAAATTTATAGTGTTAAAACGAAATTTTATAAAATAAATGTTTGAGTTAGCTTATGGCAAAGTTGATAAGTTGTTTTTTAGTGGGTATTTGAAAATTGCTTATATATGTAAAATGACTAAAGTTTGTTTCAAATGAGTCAATAAGTTAAAGTAGAGTAATTTATAAAAAACTTTTTATCACTGATATCAAAAGACAAAAAGTTATAATTAAGCACATTTTTTTCCCATAGGAACACCCAAACTCCTTAATACAAGCTTCGTATTCGGAATTTATGGAAACAAATGTTATTTTCAAACCGATCTAATGATAACAAAGGGAGCATTTAATAAAGTAAATAAAATTCACTTTTCATCCTTAAGGTTTTTGTTTTCTTTTAAAAGTGATATCTTTAATGTTAAGATTAGTCTTTAAGATTTCAATTTTACTTTGAAATGGTCCCTAGTTATTACTTCATCTAAGCATGTTTTTCTCCCCTTTTTAGACTTTTCTTTGTTTTTCAAAAACCGGAAGAATATTGGGACCTGTTAAGTAAATAAACTAATAACTAGCGTGTATGTACGTGTATATAGAGGGAGGTTCATATGAAAAATATAACTATTTAAGAAAATACGAGGAGCAATCTCAACCACTCATCTCGGTCAACAAAGGTGGCTTTGACCGGTCTCTCCCTTTAATAATCTCTACCCTCCCATGAATCGCGTCAATCCTCCGTGATCACGTCCACCATAACTGCGAGATGAGTGGCTGAGATTGCTCCTCACTTTTTCTTAAATTGATATGTTTTTCGTTTGAACCTTCCCCCGTGTATATATTATGCATGTATATGAACAATTGCCGTCTTCGTCAAGATTTACAGCCCCATCCCGACCAAAACACAGGTGACCCCCCCCCCAACTCAATCAGCAATTGAATTTTCCGATTATGGCATAATTTTTAGGGTTTTGGGTTGGAAGACGATGATCAAACAAATCAGATTGTTTTGATTTTGGATGATTTCGATCCACATTCAGACCGAAGGAAATTAGGACAGAATTGAGTGTGGTTTTGGAGGAACAAATTGTTCGATTGCAATCCACACAAGATCCATTGAAGGAAATTACCACAGAATCTATAAATTAGATATGAAAACCAAAATCTAACCCAAATAACTCAATCAAACCACCATCACCCCATCTCCTAATTTGAAATGCAAAGCAACAACAAAGATGAGATGGATCTGGTAAATGATAATCTGAGATCTTTTATAAAAATAAAAAGGGATTAAAACATCGTTGACAATCTTACCCCTGAAGCCCTGACTATATATAACAAAGGTTTCTTTAATGAAGTTAGTGAGTAGGAACTACTTTCGAAACAAAATTGAAACTTCAAAGATTAAACCTTGACTTATTAAAGTTTCAATACCTCTTTAATAAAAAAAACCATAAACCTTAGGGACCTAAGGTAAATGTTTTGTGAATCCCAAACTTGAGAGAATGAAAGATGGAGAGAAAACTAGTGCAAATGATGGAACAATTATTACAACTAGTGGTGACAATGGTAGAATAAGTATGAAAAGACAAGAGAATATTTGAGTTCTTGGGAATGCTTCTCATGTATTAAAGTTGGCTACCAAAATCCACACAAAACCCTAGGCTATAGCATACTATATATAGCACAAGGTAATTGAGAGTTACATAAAAGGCCCTTAGAGTCTATGACTCTTTACAAAAGAGGGCACAAGCAAAACTAAAGCTAATACTAGAAATAGGAAAATACAAGATAGACCCTTGACTTCTTCACAACCCACAAAGTAGGGTCTAACAATCTCCCCCTTTGGGAAGAAGTCAGAAGGGTGGCGGATACTTCAGCGCGGGCTCCCACTTGGACAGTTGTCGGTACTCGTCCCATTCTCCGATGATCCTTGTTCGCATCCTCAAAGCTGCTTCAACTCTCCGGTACATGAGTCTCTCCTTCAGTTTTCCTTCAAGCTGATTCAACGCCTCAAAGAACCTTGATTTGTTGTCCAAGTGCCTCGTCTTCGGAATCTGGTCCGTCTTCAGTCGGCTCTCTATACCTTGGATGACATACAGAATGGTACCGTCGCAGAAATAAGAGAGTTCACTAAATCGCATGAACTTCCGTTCCCTCTTCTTTAGCGTGCAGTAGACAATACCATGTTCTGGGATGCTCGTCGGCACGTAGAGCTGATATGAGTCGATCGATGGGACTTGCAGATTCGGGCGCAGTAGGTTCACTTTCGGCTGTCGACTCTCGATGGCCATCTGGTAGTCGGTCACATGTGATAAAGCTATTGCGTGACGGACGTACCTTTTGAGCACTTCGAGGCCGGAGTTGTAGTAGTCGGGGCGAAGGATCGGACCTTGAAGATACTTGATCAGCGCGAGGATGTCTTCAAGATGGATCCTGTCCAAATCAGCTTCTGTGAAGGTCCACTTTAGGAGCTCGCCGTTCAACCTGACGTTCCCACTTCCGTACATGGTGACCGAGAACTCTAAGAACATGCTGCTGCCGTGCCTGTAAGGTCTAACATCGGTTACCTTCACAAACCGGCGTCTGAGTCTAGTCTTCCCATGTGTGTACCAATTGCAGATTCGTTGGTGGGCGTAGGCTGTCTGGCGGCGCTTCTTCTTGTAGTGCGAGACCCCGAAAAACACCTTTCTCGACCACAGATGGACTTTCTCTTGTTGGAAGATCCTTGAGAAGGACTCCTCCAAGAAAGGTCGGAAGATAACGGTGTGATCCCAGTTGAGCTGGATGACGACGGGATCTGGAGCATCTGGAACGGTTGTCGTGATGGTGGGAGGAGCTTCTGTTTCCGGGAACTGTACCGTTGGGAGGAATGTGTCATAGTCGGTTGCGCTGACGATGGTGTCCCCCTTCTTGTAGATTCTGATACTTTGCGCAAGTCGGGCGAGGAGTCTTCTAGCTTCTTCTGAGATGTGAAGCTCACTTGGATCCGTCGGCGCCGACTCGGAAACTACCATATCGACCTCGACGGTAGGCTCGGACTGAGGAAATTGGATTACCTCATCCAACGGTATCGACTGGTATGCAAACTGCTCGACGTCGAGAGGCTCCTCGTCGGGATACTCCATGAAATGCTGATTCCCTGACGGAGCAGTTTGAGGCGCTGAAGCTGATGCAGGCGCGGAACCCGAGGTTTGAGCGAGGCCGATGCGAAGTCTTTTGGCTCCTTGCATCTCCCCCTCATGAGGACCTGCGCCCGGGTCAGTGTCATCATGCCCCCTTTTTGAGGACTGAGACTGAGGCCGGCACGCTGCATCGAGTTCGCGAATCCGTCGGTTGGCGGCTTCCAGAGCTACTTCTCTTTCCGCCAACTGTGCATCCCGGATGGTGATGGTTTCCTCTGCTCGCTTGAGTTTGGTGGACAGCTGATCGTTCCGGGCGGTGAGAGAGGAGACCGCTATGTTGAATTCTTCTTCGAGAACATAGCCCGGGATTGCATCTAAAGCAGTGGATCGCGGAGGTTGCAGGCGGAGAACTGGCTCGGTACGAAGAGGAGGAGCTACGGATTGATGCAGTTGAGGCTCGGTCGATTTGCCTTTTGCTTGGCGTCGAAGCTCTTGTAGTTCTTCCTCTCATTCGGCATCGCGAGACTTCAAGGTCTCGATCTCTCCCCTTTGCTCGTTGAGAGCACTCTCGAACGCCTCAAGTTTGGCATTCCGGGAGGCCTCGGCGCGGTCGAGCTCCGCGAATCTGGTTTGGACGACTTTTAGGATGTCGCCCGAATCTGTCAGGCCTAAAAGCCTCGGTGTTGCGTGAGCGTCTTTAGAGACTTCGCTCGAGTCTGTCGGACCCGGTCCCGGTGGTACTAATCCCGGTGTTGCTTGAGCTCCAGTTGTCGAGAAGAGACCTATAGAGGTGCTCTCTCGGCCTGATGTCATCGCTGGTGTAAGGTTGACGATGTCAGGACTTCCGGTGGATCCTCGAAGGGCGTTGTTGATCCAGCTCTCCTAAGACCTGATGAAATGATAATGATCCTGAATCTTTACTTAATGAATAGGTTTTTACTTCTGTTATAGCTTGAGGAATTATCACTGAGTCTGTTCAGTGTTATTCCATGTTACTTATGCTGTAACTAAATTTTATAGATTTCAGAATCAGGATCAGGAGACTAACGAGTCTGTTCTGCAGTCTACTGATCCTGTCCACTGAAGTGAAGACCTCCTCCTGAAGACATTAAGATCATACACAAAGAACCATCAGCGACGTCGAAGAAATAGCTGATGACAGGAACAGCATGCTCGTGATCTGAAGACGGAACTCAGTGATAGCAGTCTGTTCACTATCGTATGACATCCTGAAGATTCATCAGGATACACGTGACCCTGAACTTCCCTAGTTACAGGACTCTAGTCACTGATCAGTATCCTGATCCTGAAGGATTAGAACAATGTCTTAGTCTAATGCACAAAAGGATAACTCGCCTTTTCTGACACAATAGTACATAAGGGCAGTTACTTTACTGTTCCCTCCGTACTTATCAGACCATAAGGCAACTGTTTACAAACATCCTCTTTTGCACACCATGCAAAGAGTATTTGTTTATAGTAAATAGTACAACAGACCACTCACATTGTGACACGTCACAATAGTAGGTCTGCATGCATTTAATGCATGGAGTATAAATAGGACGTGAAGAGATGTTCTCCATACTTCTTCTTCATCCAAAAATACTCAAGTCCTTTCTCTCCTTTTCCCTCTATCTTCTTTCTTTATTCTCTTCTCACTTAGTGCATAGTGAAAGAACTTAGATTGTTTAGTTTAGACTAATTGTCTTTTCTATTTCCGCAACAATCTGTAAATTCATATTGTTTATAAAACAAGAATTTAAAAGTGAGAAAACTGTGTGATTATATTCAACCCCCCCTTCTATAATCCCAAACACTATCCTTACTTGAAGGTCACCTACTTGGGACCAACAAGTGGTATCAGAGCAGATACAAGCTCTCATTTTCTTCTTAAGAAAAATCTTGTGATCCTCTCTCTTCTTATTCTATGGCTCTTCAAGCTAAGGATAACTACTTTGATACCGGCTCTGCTGGAAAGCCTCCTCGGTTTAACAAAGACAACTTCTCTCTTTGGAAAACCAGGATGGAGCTTTTCCTCTCTGGTTCTGATCCCCGGATTCCTTATTTTCTGGAAAACGGACCACATGTGCCTACACAAACCGTCCACCCCATTCCTGCTGCTGGTGGCCAACCTGCTGTTCCTGAAAGAGAGCTGGTAAAGCCCGTAACTGACTGGAATGATGAAGATAGACGCCTGGTCAACATTGACACCAAGGCTAGATCTCTCATCGCCATGTCACTCCCTGACGATGTATTCCATTCTGTCTGTCACCTTCGTTCTGCTAAGGAGATATGGGACACTCTCTGTGTTCAATATGAAGGTACCGCCATACTCATGGAATCAAGAAAGATTTTCTTGGTTCGACAGTACGAAAGCTTTATTCATCAGAAGGATGAAACTCTCTCCCAGCTACATCAGAGATTCAACTGTCTTCTGATTGATCTGAAGACCATCGGTACTACCTACTCTAACTCTGAGGTGGTTACCAAGTTCATGGAAGCTCTTCCTGAACATTGGGAAATCTACACCTCCTGCTTAACTATGTCAAAGGACATAAAGACACTCACACTAAGTGAGTTGTACGGTATTCTTCTGAACCGTGAACAACAGAAGAAACTGAAAAAGAATCTCATAAGAGATTCTAAAGAATCCAAAAGCACATCTGTTGCATTGGTTTCTGATTCAGTTCCTCCTGTTGCTGCCACTTCTTCTTCAGTAACTATTACTGAATTAGAATCTTCTGACTCTAACATGTCAGAAGATCCTGAATTCAATGAATCTCTTGCTCTTTTAACCAGATCTTTCAAAAAGTTTGCCAAAAAGGGAAACTTCCATAAAAAGAAACATCTTTCTATTACTGACAAGCCAAAGTCAGATTCTGCTGACAAGGCTACTGCTATCTGCTACAACTGTCAGGGCAAAGGACACTTTGCTAATGATTGCAGGTACCGAAAAAGTCAGTTTGCTCCCTCCTCTGCTAAATCTTCTTCCAAGAACCCCAAATACCAGCGCCTGAAGGAAAAGTACAAAAAGATGAAAACTCAGCGTAAAGGCAAAGGTTTAATCGCAGAAGACTGCGATTGGGATGATGTCTCCTCTGATGACTCGTCTGATGAGGAAGATACTCAAGTGGCACTGATGGCCATTATTGAGGAACCTACCTTAGCTCTCATGGCTAAGATAGAAGAGGTTCCTGAAGAGATTCCTCCTCAGGACCCTAAAGCTTCTTCTTCCACAACTCCTGAAGCTTTCACCTCTGCGACTGATTCTACCAGTCAGGATAAGGGCATCTGGTACTTGGACAGTGGATGCTCTCGACACATGACTGGTTCTAAATCTGTCCTCACTAACTACCGTGAAGAAAGAGGTCCTGCTGTGACCTTTGGCGGAAATGGTAGAGGCCAAACCGGAGGGTATGGCACTCTGACCAACGGAGTAACTACTTTCAAAAGAGTTGCTTATGTTGAAGGCCTGATGCATAATCTTCTGAGCATCAGTCAACTGTGTGATAAGAATCACAAAGTTTCTTTCTCTAAGAAAAAGTGCAAAGTCAAGAACAGGAGAAAGGAAGTTATTCTCAATGGTGTTAGACATGCAGATATCTACATCATCAATATGAATACTTCCACTGATAACTTCTGTTTCGTATCACGTGCCTCCACTGATATGAATTGGCTCTGGCACAAGCGTCTCTCTCATCTCAACTTCAAGACGCTGAATCAACTCTGCATCAACAACCTGGTCATTGGTCTTCCTGACTTTCGCTATACAAAGGAATCTCTTTGTTCAGCATGTGAGAAAGGAAAACAGACCAGGGCTAGCTTCAAGTCTAAGCAGATTTCCTCCATCAGCTCTCCTCTACAACTTCTCCACATGGATCTCTTTGGACCCGTTAATGTCCAATCCATTGGTGGAAAGAAATATACTCTGGTAATCATAGATGAATATTCCAGATATACTTGGGTCTTCTTCTTACGTGCCAAGAGTGATGCTCCTGAAGAAATCATCCTGTTCGTCAGGAAGATGGAAAGACTCAACAACCTTACTGTTCGTTCAATAAGAAGTGACCATGGGACTGAGTTTAAAAACAGTACCCTGGAATCCTTCTTTGAACAGAAAGGTATCTCTCAAAACTTCTCCTCTGTGAGAACTCCTCAGCAAAATGGTGTTGCTGAAAGACGAAACAGGACGCTGATTGAAGCTGCGAGATCTATGCTGAGTGAAGCCAACCTTGCCACTCAGTTCTGGGCTGAAGCTGTAAATACTACTTGTTACACTCAGAACAGATCTCTGATTGTCAAGCGTTTCAGAAGAACAGCTTACGAACTCTTTCGTAACAGGAAACCATCAATCGAACATCTCCATATCTTTGGTTGTGTCTGCTACATCCTGAACAACAAAGATAATCTTGGAAAGTTTGATTCCAAATCTGATGATGGAATTTTCCTCGGATACTCATCCATTTCTAAAACTTACCGTGTGTTCAACAAACGAAGACAAACCATTGAGGAAACGATTCATGTCAAGTTTGATGAATCGGGTCCTACCTTTCCTCATCCAAATGATAATACTGAAATCAATCAGTGGGCTGACTCTTTCTTTCAAGTCCCTGAACCTCCTATTGCTGATCCATCTCCTCAAGACCTTCCTGATGGTTTTGAAGAAGATCCTATACCACCCACTGATACAACCACTCCACCTCTCATAAATGCCACCCCTATCTCTCAAATCACACCACCTGAACCTGATCAACCCACTAACAGTGAAGACTTCTCTCAAACCACTGTTAGTGAACCTTCTCCTACCAATCTTCTTCCTGATCCATCATCCAATGAAGCATCTACTTCAGGACAGGTGTATCAACCACCTGCTCTCCGATGGACCAAAGATCATCCCATTGATCAAGTTCTTGGAAACCCTTCTTCTGGTGTGAAAACTAGACGTCAGGCTGGTAACGTCTGTCTTTATGTAAATTTTATCTCTGAAAATGAACCTAAAGAAATAGATGATGCTTTGCGTGATCCTGCCTGGGTCTCAGCCATGCAGGAAGAGCTAGCAGAGTTCATCAGAAACAATGTCTGGCTTCTCGTTCCTAGGCCTCGAAAACGTACAATCATTGGTTCCAAGTGGATTTTTCGAAATAAACTTGATGAGATTGGTACAATCATTCGAAACAAGGCTCGCCTTGTGGCTCAGGGATACAGGCAGGAAGAGGGCATTGATTACGATGAAACTTTTGCTCCTGTTGCTAGGCTCGAAGCAATTCGACTCTTCCTAGCTTTTGCAGCACATATGAACTTCAAAGTTTATCAGATGAACATTAAAAATGCCTTTCTGAATGGAAAACTTAATGAAGAGGTCTATGTGGCTCAGCCTCCTGGCTTTGTAGATCCTAAGTTCCCTGATCACGTCTACAAGTTAAACAAGGCTCTCTATGGGTTAAAACAGGCTCCTCGTGCTTGGTATGATACCCTCTCAACCTTTCTTCTCTCTAAAGGCTTTGTTCGTGGAAAGATTGATAGCACTTTATTTCTGAAGAAATATCCTAAGCATATCCTTCTTGTCCAGATATATGTCGATGACATTATCTTTGGATCCACCAACCCTAAACTCTGCGAAAAGTTTGAGTTGCTCATGAAATCTGAATATAAAATGTCTATGATGGGCGAACTAACATTCTTTTTAGGACTTCAGATCAAGCAATCTGAAAAGGGAATTTTCATCAATCAAGGTAAATACGTACATGAGATGCTGAAGAAATTTGATCTCACATCCTGTACACCGATGAAGACTCCAATGGCTCCTCCTCTGTCTCTTGACAAGGATTCCAAAGGGAAACCTGTTGATGTGACTCTCTATAGAGGAATGATTGGCTCACTGCTGTATCTTACAGCGAGTCGTCCTGATATCATGTATTCTACATGTCTCTGTGCTCGTTATCAGGCTGAACCCAAAGAATCCCATCTGACCGCTGTAAAGCGGATCTTCAGATACCTGAAGGGAACTCCTAACATGGGTCTTTGGTACTCCAAGGACTCAGGGTTCGATCTAACAGCTTATTCTGATAGTGACTTTGCAGGATGTAAGATCGACAGGAAAAGCACTACTGGTGGCTGTCACCTATTAGGTGGCAAGTTGGTGAGTTGGACTAGCAAGAAGCAGAACTCTGTGTCCACATCAACTGCTGAAGGTGAATATGTTGCAGCAGGAATATGTTGTGCTCAGGTCCTGTGGCTGAGAAATCAACTTCAGGACTATGACATACAACTCTCCAAAATTCCTATCTACTGTGACAACACTTCAGCAATAGCCATTGCTAACAATCCTGTCTTACACTCTAAGACAAAGCACATTGAAGTGAGATATCACTTCATCAGGGATCATGTGATGAATGGTGATATTGAACTCCATTTTGTCCCTACTGAATATCAGCTTGCTGACCTCTTTACCAAACCACTGGATGTGACGCGTTTTAATATGCTCCTCAGTGAACTTGGGATGTTAAATCCTGAAGAATAGAAGTTCTCAGGACAAACAGTTGTTAAAGTCCTTATATTCTCTCAGGACCTCTTTTATTAACAACTCCTGAATAACTCTTCTTCAGAGGATGACTCTGTTCAGTACTTACAAAATCTTTGTTCAATATCCGAATACTGATGATTCTCAGGTAAGTATTTCTTCCCTCTGCTACTGAAACCTTATCGCATTAAATGTGATAAGAGGATTTTCCCAAAACAGTACCTATCTGATAAGTACTCTGATTCCAATAAACCATATCTTTCACCAAAATGGAATCATCCCCTGAAAAGGTGGTTTTTAGTTTTTCAAATAAAACAAACCTTTCATCTGCACTGACACGTAATGGGACGTTTCCTGTTCCCCACTACGTGTGTCAGGCGCGTGAACGCGCGTAGAACTCCTTTTTTCATCATTACGTTTGAATTTAGCCGCTCTTTTCTCTCTCATCCATTTTCTCTCTCCTACCACGAGGTATAAAAACCTCATTCGTAATCCTTTTCACTCTTTACGCTCACATAATACTCTCTAAGCATTCAAGCAAGAAAAAGCAAGAATCTGCATTCTCAAGAACACCAAGAACACACACTTACCACTTCTTTAACAAGATCAACGTAAGTTTCCTTATGTTCTTATGTTCTTTCCACAATCTAAGTTGATATTCTTCCTTAAAAACAACTTATTTTGGTAAACGTTTTTCCAAAAACCCTAAGATCACTTCGTTTGATCTTAGTTTTCCCAAAATCTTCTAAGATTTTTGTTAAAACTGTTTAGAATGATTTTTCTTATTTCTTTTAAGAACAGTCATAAACTCCTATTTAGATATCTTTTCATCAAAATAGAAGTTCTTTTTAATACCAAAACACATTCCTTTTGTGTATTTTGGTATCTAATCTATTCTTTGTATAAAGGATTTCACCATTTTTATGAACATACTTTGTGTTCATTGAAAAAATGAAGAAAAATGCATATTTTGGACTCTTAATCATCCATATATGTTATTTTTATGTTTTTGACAGGATGGCTGCTACTACATCTACTTCTCTGGACGCCCAGCTCTCCTCTGAGGCCACTCCTCTACAGGCTACTGAGAGCTTGCCAATCGTCATTCCACAACATGACGTCCAATTCAAACAGAACAACGTTGTTGGTCTGTTTGATATCCCTGAAGGCAAGGAATATCTGATTCCTACAAAAGACTTTCTTCTACGCAGCCCGCTGATGACGGCTTTTACTCTGGACCCAAAGCCAAACAAGCCCATGCTGCAACAACTGTGGTCCACTGCCACTGTTGCCAAGGAGAAGAACACGAAAGGTGTCCTGCGCGAGGTCATCAAGTTCCAAATCAAGGAAAACATAATTTCCTTTGGTTTTGGAACCCTCAGGAACGTGCTTAACTTCCCCAAAAAGAAGCGCTTCCCTCCTGTCCCCACCGCTGACGAGATCGTCGAGTTCCTGGACGCCATAGGCTACAGATGGCCTGTGAACAAGGAAGGCGTCCTGCTACCGAAGACAGGTGCCACTGTCCATAAGTCAGGACTAAACGCCGTGTTCTATTATATATGGAACACGTTTGGCCTGTGCTTATCGGGCAAAACGGGGAGCACGGAGCAGTTCCCGATGGTCATTCAGCAGATGGTCTACTCTGCGATCAAGAATCGCGAGTTCGACTATGCTCGCTCCATCTGGGACGACATGGTGAAGAAGGTCCGAAGCAAGAATCGGGTCGTCAACGTTGCCTTCACCAGGTTTTTCTCAGCCGTCCTGGAGCTGCATATGGGGGAAAACTACCCCAAGGTAGGGAACTCCAACAACTATGCCCTCGGGCCTAGGTTCCTGGACCAGGTTGCTTATCATCCTGACGACGTCCCTCTCTCCGACGTCCTGGTCGTTCCTGAACAAGTTCAGGAACAGGATGCTGAACAAGCCACCTCTCCCACCACAGGTACGTTTTCTATCATCTCTTCCAAACCACATTCTTCTACTTCTATGCATGCTATGTCAGTAGCTAACCCCATACTGACTTCCCAGCTGCAACCACAACTTCTGCGCTCCAGAAGCGCCCCCAACCATCCTCTGCCACTCCTCCACCTCCTACAAAACGCGCCAAAGCTAGGGCGCAAAAGAAAAGGACACAGGCGGCTGGTAAGAAATATTACATTACCCTGCCCCAATACTTTAATAAGCCATCTCCTTTGTCTAAACATTCTTCCACTGCAGATACTTCTACATCTGCCCCTGTTACACAAGAACCTGAGGTGGTTCAACTCGAACCCTCAGAGAATCTGGTGGGTAATCATTCTGATACCCTCCAAGCCTCAGGTAATATTTCTAAGCAATATATTACTGTTACTTCTTCTATGAAAGCTAATGAGTCTTCTAGTGCTCACTTAGCTACTCTGTCTACAGGTTCTTTAGGAGCAGGTTCTGAAGGGCATCTTCATCAGGATGACCCCTTCAACGATTTCGTTCTCACGGATGCCGAGCATCAGCTGAACACAGCTGAACTCCGCAGGCAGTCCGCTGAGAGGAACCTGCATGAGGCCCGCACTGCCCTCCAGCAGAAGGAGGAAGAGCATTCAGCACAGCTCCAGTCCTTACAACAGGAGCTTGTTGCTGCTAAAGCTGCTGCAGCCGCTGCTGAAGCCGCCGCCGCCAGTGCCACTGCTGCCGCCATCGCCGCGACTCCGCCGCCCACGGCCGTCACCCTGTCCATCCCTTGTCTGGATAACATCCACGACAAGGTTTCTCAGGTTGCCTCCTCCTCCACCAACCTTCAGGCATCCATTGATGACCTGAAGGCCTCGGCTCTCCCTGCGCTCTCCACAGAGATCATCAACAGCACCAACTCTCTCACCACCTTCCAATCAACGGTGGTTCAGAGGTTGGATGCTCAGGAAGCTGCCATTCGCGCCATCCAGGAGCAGGTGCAAGGGCTCTCCTCTGCTGTCAACGCCCTCACCTCTGCTCCTGCGCCGCCTCCATCCTTCACCACGGCGGACAGGGAGGTCTTGCAGTCCCTGATCTCATCATCATTCATCCAGCGCAAAGTCCTCAGCGACATGGCCTCTCTCCTCCAAAGGAGTGTCTCAACAGCTGCCTTGGTTCTGTTGGGATTTTGTGGGATCCTCGTATCAAACTGACACGAGAAAAACTGTGATCTCAAACCTAACTGGTCGAGACACACTACAAAACCACATGAAACAAACTGTTCCAAAGGTTTAACAATCAAACCTAACTGGTTTGATTAAGCGGAAGCAATAACGATTAAAATCCTGAAAACATCACAGATCTTATTTGTTAATCTTATTACAGTTAATATGTAGGTTAAGGGTTATTACCTGGATTGCTTGAGATAGATCCACCCGTAAACGACCAAACGGAATTCCCTCTAGCTGGATCTAACCCCGGAACGCTTCACGAACAAACGGTACGCGAAGAACACGATCAATCAAAACCAAAACCGGATCTGGTTTCTTGCTTGGTGAGATCGACGAAGAGAGAGAGGGAGAGAGAAAGGTTTCTTGGTTGATTGAATTGGTTCAATGAATGATCATAGCCTAGCACATCTATTTATATGAATACTTTCCATATACTAGATTGCTTCCATATTCTTTCTTTTTCTCTAAGAAAGAATAATTTCTATAATTATCTTATTCTTTCTTTCTTTCCAAGATAGAATATTTACCATAATTATATTTTCATATAATTACTTCTAGATAATTATAAACTAATTAATTAACTTATATATTTATTTAACTAATAAATATATAACCTGTAATTAATTATCAGAAACCTTTTACTTTGGGGTTTATACAGAAAACACCCAACAGTTTTATAATTCACTATTATAAAACTAAACTCTCCAAACTGGGGTTATTAAACTATCCGAATTATAGGTCCTCACAGGTGTGACCCTCAAGTGACTTATAACGTTGGATGTGCGATCAAACGGTTTGTCAACTTATGCACATAATTCCTAACAGACTCCCACTTGTGCAAGTTGGCAATACCAGATTGATGACACGGACCTAAGGAGGCCCCTAGACAGGCACTTAGGCTAACCAGGTTATAAGCACCCTTATACCCAGGTAGGTGATAAAACGTTCCTAAAAGGAAACATCATTTATGAACAAACTGTCCACAAATCGGGTATAACTAGGCTTTTCCTTTTGCAACACGATATTTCAATTTTGAGTACGAGCATGGATACAGTCAACTCAGAATACTCAAGATTATGTTCATGACTATCCGACTTCCAACTGATTGGTAAACGACAAAGAACAAATCAGTTCGTTTGGGCATGGCCATGCACTTCATCAGTCTTTTCAGTCAGTCAAGGGGCCCAGGAAATATCTCTCTTCGAAAAAGAGGTGCAAATCCCATCTTGCATATCTGCATTTGTCACCACGGCTTCCGCTGAATCTAGTTACGCCCCGTATGACCACCCTGTTACGGCGTGATGTTAGAACGTACTAAGTATCCAACAGTCCTCGCAATGCCAAACCAAATACCTCAGGTGCTAAGGACAACCTCTGGGAGTTTTACTCATGACTAAATCCATGGAGTAATCTCAACCGGCGGATCACATCCGATATTCGCTGCTCTATCGAATATCCGTGCAGTTTTTGGTCTACATCGCTTGTAGTTGTTATTCAACACTCTGTTTTATAACTACCCAAAAACTCACGATGACTTTAAAACCCTATCAGGTTCCCACCTTGATAAGTTGTCACGGATAATTTCAAATAAAACTTATACTAGTTTTATTCCCGGATCAAAAACATGCTAAGTATAAAAGAAACCAAGAAACTAATTTTGTATAGTCCATATTCCACTCTGTAATAATAACAAAATTAATAGCACTTCTAAGTTACTTTTACGGTGTCCATTCAATGTGTACTTTATACTTGGTTTAAATGAAGTATCACCTTCCTTCAATTTAAACCCTTCGATTAGTGTTTACCATCCTAATCAAAGAAATAACCAAAACAACGCAAGTTATTAAATAATAATTTTTTTTAACTTGGTTCTGCTAGTTTTGTTTTGCAAACACATTTAAACAAAATCTAGACTTTTCTTTACCATATTGCCTAAATCTTGGAGATACTGGAATAACTCCAAGTTTCTTGAATATGTAAAGTCAACTCCGCAACTTTCCTTAGTTGCTGTGTAGACAAAGATTTCTACCTGAAATCTGAGAAAATTTCTATTTACCAAACTGGTAAATTCCAGGAAATTTATCCTAGTGTTCTACAACACTTGATGGTCTAAAAAGGATACTTGAATATCTTTATTACAACACATATAATTATTGATTTTTCTTAAAGTCAAAACTTTGACTTTATTGTTTCGAGACTTTGAAACTCTTGATCTAACTTTTTGACTTAAAAGAATAGATCATATTTCTCATGAATTCTTATCCTCTCTGGATTATGAATTCCTAGAAATATAAATCAATAATATAACTTTTATTCTTTATCGGAAGCATAGATAGAGAATAAATTGGGCTCCCACTAACCTATATGAAAACTGACTATTACTTAAATTTGACACTTTATTGACTTAGTCAAGACTTGACTATTTAGTCAATTTTATTTTAAGTAATAAGTTTGATACTATAAACTTGAATTTTACTATTCATAAAACTTAACTGGATCTTATCAGATCCTTAATTCCAAAACTTGGAATTTACTAGTTTTATAAATACTGATATTATCAACGTCATCTGTGATAATATCCTAAATTCCCTTTTGAAACATATGAGTAATTTGAACTTGACTACAATATACTTGTTATAATCATATTACTCGTAAATGTTTTATTCCAAAAACACATTCCTATAAAATAGTACTTCGTGTGTTTTTTGACAGTTTTCATATATTACTTCGAATTATCAAATTTTGAAGTATATTTGTTAGTGTGGTAGACAATATCTAGGATCAACAAATTGAATCAAGTCTATCTTGACTTAGGTTCAAAGCAGAATTAGATATATATATAAATCAAGACAATAATTTTAAATTTAAAATACCAAAATCGATAAATTTAAATCAACCAACATTTCAAAATATCCAAAATAAAATGTCTTAAAATAAGTTTAAAAAGTCTTGATAATATCTAAAAGAAATCTTGTCTGATCCTCAGGACCCGGGCACTTCATTTCTCCTGATCACCTGCAATCATACATTTGCTCTAGGTGTCAGTTAACTTGTAAGCTAACAAGTAGTAATGATAAACTGAAGCGGTCATAAAACGTCCTAGGTGTTTATACCTGTTTCATGACGCTTCGGGCAATTGTGTCTCCATTGTCCGACCTCATGACACGTAAAGCATCGATTCTCGGCCTTCGCTTTGTTGACTTTGACCTTTTTGCCCTTGCCCTTGCCCTTTCTATTGTCAACGGCCTTTGGTACACTCTGGCTGACCTGAACCTGGTCCTTGCCCTTGCTGGTGTTCCTTTGCCCTCTTTTCTTCTTCACTCCACCATCCCTGACCATCAGAACATCTTTGGTCTTGGTCCCCGTTCCCATACTTTGTTCAGCAGTTTTTAACATGGAGTGCAATTCAGCTATGCTCCTTTCCATGTTAAAAATTCATCACAAACTGCTTGTAATCATCGGACAATGAATTAAGTATGGTATCCGTTGCCAACTGCAACGGAACTGGGTGACCTAACCTCTCTAGGTGGTCAAGTAGCCTCTTCATTTTCATAACGTGGGCACTGACAGAGGTCCCCTTGGCCATTTTGCACGCGTTTAGAGCCCTCGTGGCATCATAACGCTCTGTGCGAGCTTGCGTTTGAAACATGTCCCTCAGCTGGCGGATCATGTCGTAAGCATTAGTGTTCATGAGCCCTGTTTGTAGTTCTGGGCTCATAGTCGCAAGCATCAAGCAGCCAACATCCAGCAAATCATCCGAACGCTTTTGATAAGCATTTCTGATTGCCGTACTGGCATTTGCTGGTGGGGCCTCACCTAGAGGTTCTTCTAGGACATACCACTTTCTCTCGTGCCTGAGCACAATCTGGAGATTGCGCTCCCAGTCGAGAAAATTCGGACCAGTGAGTTTGTCCTTTTCTAGGATCGAGCGAAGAGAAAAGTTATTGGTGTTGGTGACTGTGTTTGCCATCTACACATTTAAAACTTGGTTTTAGTACCTTTGAATAAACGGTTCCGAATAAATATCAATAAACCCTAAAATGATAATTATCGGACTAGGATCCTTATTTCATACGTCCTGATGCGCGGTTTGCTCACGCCCCACCAGGCCCGTACTATTTCGGTAGGTAAGGACTTTTACCAATCATATCTAACTGACATGACTCCTAGATCTTTTCGGGACATCGGATAAAACCGTACATGTTTTAGTCCCTCTTAGTGCTCTTTGGCCCGGTACCACCCGGTGAATTGTAACAATTACCAAAATAGATCTCACCATTTTGAACTGGATGTACTCTGGTCGGTACCACCCGATATCGCAGAGTCTTTTCATCCCCTTCAGTTTGGGGTTTGAACGTGGGTGCTAAAGGTTCGACTCCTTCGAGCTCCTACGTACCTTACGCCAAAGGTGTCCACAAATGGGTTGCACTACTGATCTATGATTTTATGGGTTTTAACTAAGTTTTTGAAAAACTTTAAATTTCCAGTATTTTAAAATCGCTATTAAAAGCTGATTGTTTTAAAGGCATTTGTTGTTCTAAAACTAACTGTTTTAAGAAACAACCGATGTTTAAAACTAACTGTTCTAAAACTTACTTGCTAATAAAACTAACTGTTTTAAAAGCACCTGCTAATTAAAACTAACTGTTTTAATAGCATGACTGCTAACCAAAAACTAACTGTTTTTGAAAGCCTTCTTGCTGACCAAAACTAACTGTTTTGTCAACATTCCTTTATAAGAAAACAATCTTATAAATATAAGGTTTTAAAATAAAATCTACCGTTTAAAAAGGTTTGGAAAAACTGGCAATTTTAATTTTTAAAACCTAACAGATTTCATGATTGTAAAGTTTTAAAACTCTCTCTAAATTTTAAAACATTTGATAAAATAAACATGCAATAATTATCAACTAATCATGAGCAGGCAGTTAAACACATCTACGCAGTTAAAGATTAACAACTACGCATTTAAAACATCTAATTACAGATTTGCCAATTAAATGACCTATTATAAATTTTTCTCTCGTAGCTCCCACTGGCCTTGGCATGTATGATGGAACTCCGGGAAAAAGAAAATATTGAAAAATATCCTAAGGTCATTTTCATTATGAAGGGGTTGCAAGTAGCATACAGGCCTTAATGTACTAAGTCGGCAATTACTGTAATAGATACAACCAATATACACAACAGGTATAATTCATGCAATCATATAAAGCATTTAAGCAAGCAGAGAACAATCCTAGATCCGTTAAAGATTATCTCGTTTGGTTTATCGTAAAACATGGTTTTTACTGATTTATAAAACAAACTGTTCTACAAACCGAAAACTAATATTTTAATCTGAAATCGGTTTTACTATAAATTTATTATAAAAAAAAATTTTCTAAAATATTTGTTTTTATCCAAAACATATCACACCGGACATTTCGAACCAACTGTCCGAAATTATAGACACTGGCCTAAAAACTGTATCGTGGTTTGACCAACTGGTCAAACATGACACCTGGCCCATTTGACCAAGACTGAGTCAAATACTGGTTTGATAATCACATGTTTAAGAGAGATAATTATTAATTAATAAAATCTATTAAAACAATTTTATAAGATAATAAACTTATAAAATTAATTCGGATAAAAGCCTAAAACCATCAAACCCTTTTGGGCCTCAAACTGGGTCCAAAATTTCTGGGTCTTGGGCCTCGGATAGGTTAGGCCCAATAAAACGAAAAACCCAAAAACACGATCTCGTGATCGATTGACATCTCGTCGTTGATCACGTAATCACCGCCTTTGGTGATGATAACAACAAACGGTCGTTACCACCACCGTGATCATCACAACACCGTTAGCCGGCGACGACGGCCGCAAAGGAATCGCCACCGTCACCACCGGTGGTTTCAAAACAAACACCGCCGCCGTTGCCACCAAGTGGCCGGCTAACGAAACACCAACCACCGTCGCTATCAACGCGATCGGTGGTCATGATAATCAACAAACCACCGCCGCCGCTGCGATCGACGCCATAGCGTCGTCGCACGGCTAACCACACGCCGCCATCGTCGATCACCACCAACTGGTGGCAAGCCTCGGCGTGGTTCGGCAATCGTCCGGCTACCACCACCGAACGGGCGGATTGGCTTCGGCTAGCCATGGTTCGGCGATCAAACATCCACCAACCAACGCTGCCGCCTAGTCGATTACGACCATCGCCGCTTGGCCACCACCGAACTGGTGGTTGGACCTCGGCCCTGCTGCGGTTCGATCGAAGACCCGCTTTCTTACCGCCGCCGTTCACAGCCACCACCAAACTGGTGGTTTGGCCACGACTTGGTGCGGTACGACCACCGCTGCCGATCACAGCCGCCACCGAACTGGTGGTGCGGCTTCGGCTATCCGGGTGGCGGTTCGGTCGGCTTTGGCCGCCGTTCCGCCGCCATCGCGATTTGTCTGGTGATCGGTGGGATGGTCCTGTTGCGATGTGCCACCGTTCCGCCACCGATCCATTATCGTGTGTGATTTCGTGTTTTCAGTTTTTAATGAGATAAGCGATAAACAAAAACTGATAAAAAAATAAATTTTTTTACACAACTGATAAAGATTAAACCTTTATCTAACTGATAAAGATTAAACCTTTAGCTAACTGATAAAGTTTTAGTTTTTATTGAAAAACTGATAATTACCCAAAATCTTTACCAAACTGATAAAGATAATCAAATCTTTACCAAACTGATAAAGATTAAACCAAATAAAATCAAATCTTTACCAAACTGATAAAGATCATGTTTTATTTAAAACTGATAATTATCAAACTGATTAAATCTTTACCAAACTGATAAAAATTAAATCCAAACTTTATTCACAAGAAACAATTTTAACGGATCTAATAAACAAATAAATAAAATAAACAATTAAACCTGTGGCTCTGATACCACTGTTGGGATTTTGTGGGATCCTCGTATCAAACTGACACGAGAAAAACTGTGATCTCAAACCTAACTGGTCGAGACACACTACAAAACCACATGAAACAAACTGTTCCAAAGGTTTAACAATCAAACCTAACTGGTTTGATTAAGCGGAAGCAATAACGATTAAAATCCTGAAAACATCACAGATCTTATTTGTTCATCTTATTACAGTTAATATGTAGGTTAAGGGTTATTACCTGGATTGCTTGAGATAGATCCACCCGTAAACGACCAAACGGAATTCCCTCTAGCTGGATCTAACCCCGGAACGCTTCACGAACAAACGGTACGCGAAGAACACGATCAATCAAAACCAAAACCGGATCTGGTTTCTTGCTTGGTGAGATCGACGAAGAGAGAGAGGGAGAGAGAAAGGTTTCTTGGTTGATTGAATTGGTTCAATGAATGATCATAGCCTAGCACATCTATTTATATGAATACTTTCCATATACTAGATTGCTTCCATATTCTTTCTTTTTCTCTAAGAAAGAATAATTTCCATAATTATCTTATTCTTTCTTTCTTTCCAAGATAGAATATTTACCATAATTATATTTTCATATAATTACTTCTAGATAATTATAAACTAATTAATTAACTTATATATTTATTTAACTAATAAATATATAACCTGTAATTAATTATCAGAAACCTTTTACTTTGGGGTTTATACAGAAAACACCCAACAGTTTTATAATTCACTATTATAAAACTAAACTCTCCAAACTGGGGTTATTAAACTATCCGAATTATAGGTCCTCACAGGTGTGACCCTCAAGTGACTTATAACGTTGGATGTGCGATCAAACGGTTTGTCAACTTATGCACATAATTCCTAACAGGTTCAGGCACCTGCTGAGGGGGAGAGACAGCCCCGAGACCATTCTGCCTATTCCCCCTCCACAAACTGGAGAACCACTGAAGACGGGGGGAATAATGAAGACGACGATGATGATGATGAAGATGATGATGATGATAACGACATCTTCGTCGAGAAGGTCCCTGCTGCCTCTGCGCCCATTCCAGGGCTCGCACAACCTCAGGGGGAGAACCCTGATGCCTCTGGTATGTCTCCACTACCATCCTCTCCATCTTCCTCTGATAACCAACCTATTTCTACTCTTCTTAAATCCAAACCTACCCCTGAAACCATCACCCTAGATTCCTCACCTGAAGACTCCCCTCCTAATAACCTTCAAATGGTTATCTACCAACCTCCCAAACTACCCTCTCCTGAACCAACTCCTGAACTCACCTATCACCCTGAACCTAATACCCAAGCCGATCCTGAAACTCACGATGTCAACTTTGGCTCTGTCACTGGTGACATTATTCGCCTAATGGAGAATAGTCCCAATGAGCAGACCAGAGCTGAATTAGCTAAAATGACCTTCAGGATCACACCCCTTAACCAAGAAACCATTTCTACCCGTCCTACAACCCGTTTCAACCAAGAAGCCTCTTCATCCCGTACCCCTGAAATCCGAGCCACCCCTGAAACCATATGCCTCTCATCAGATGATGAATTCATCTCTGATGACTTCTCTACCCCTGCTTCTTCACCCAGATCACCTCCCTCAAACTCTCCTAGATCTGAAGGTGAAAACTACCCTGACAATTCCTTTGCCATTGACAGGGATGGGCGCTTAGACGCCGTGATAGAGCGACTCGAGAGTACAAGAGTAAAAATCCCTCTTCGTACCTCTTGTGACTCCGAGTTCGCCTATCTCTCGCAGGAGGAGTACAACGAGGCTGTACAGGCTCAACTAGAGCATAATAAGAAGCAGAAGGAAGCTTTCCTCTCTGCTCAAGCCGCTCGAAGGCTTGCATCGGATTTTGTAGATGAAGATGCTGAAATAAGTGCGGATCCTATCCTTGCACAGAAGGCTGTTCTGAAGGTCTTCAACAAAAATGCTGAAATACAGACTGGAGAAGTGAATGCTGAGCTTGACTGGTGCAGAGATCGGTTACACCTCCGAAAGCATGGTGCTGCCATCTCAGGAATCCATCTTCGCCGATCTAGAGGCAAGAAAGGTAATCCTGGTAAAACCTGGATCACAGTCAAACTCTCTGGAGTAAAGGACGTAGAGCACACTCTGGACAAGTTAGATCGCTACAACTTGTCAGAGTGGAATGAAATCAGATCCCTGCTTCCCAAAGCCAACAAGAACTATCGGGCTGAAGTAGAAGAAGTCATTGAAGGACTTATTGCTCGCATCAGAAGGACAACCGAAATACCTGATGACCTGCTCCATCACTCTCCACTCCCGTCTCAGCAGCCTGTTCGAAGATCTGCAGGCACCTCTACAAGAAGACCAACTCCCTGTCTTCCCAGAATGGTTGTTAAACCTCTGGACCTCTCGATGCTTGATCTTTCATTCCCTCCTGGAATCTCTCTATCTGAAGGACAAGTAGTTAGAGAACCTGTTCATGGCATATGTGTTAGCAATAACTCAATCCTACGCTTTCAGCGCTTCAGTGAGCTACACATAGCGCCCTATGAACATCTTTTGACAGTTCTCTTCACTGCACAACAAGATAAGAAAAATCCAGACAACAAAGAGATCATCCGCACTGTCAGAGCTATACTTGATCACAGACTTGCCTTCAGTGACACTCCTGTTCCTGTTTGCGTCAAGACTGAATACATTAGCGAAGAATCTGATAGTTAGTTGTCTTGTAATTTTTTCTTTCAGTACTTCTATCATGTACTATTGTATTTTCCTTACTCTTGTAATATTTTAATGAGATTAATGAGAATGCAATTCAGTGCATTGTACTTCATTCCATCATAGTACTGAAAAAGATCCCTCAAAACAGTAAATGGGACATGTACCTTTATGAGTTCTATTTCCTACTGTTTAGTTCTAGACTTAGATTTATTTCTAACTTTTCTAGATTAAGACAATTACTCTGTTGTCTTATCATTATCATTTAGGGGGAGATTGTTGATCCAGCTCTCCTAAGACCTGATGAAATGATAATGATCCTGAATCTTTACTTAATGAATAGGTTTTTACTTCTGTTATAGCTTGAGGAATTATCACTGAGTCTGTTCAGTGTTATTCCATGTTACTTATGCTGTAACTAAATTTTATAGATTTCAGGATCAGGATCAGGAGACTAACGAGTCTGTTCTGCAGTCTACTGATCCTGTCCACTGAAGTGAAGACCTCCTCCTGAAGACATTAAGATCATACACAAAGAACCATCAGCGACGTCGAAGAAATAGCTGATGACAGGAACAGCATGCTCGTGATCTGAAGACGGAACTCAGTGATAGCAGTCTGTTCACTATCGTATGACATCCTGAAGATTCATCAGGATACACGTGACCCTGAACTTCCCTAGTTACAGGACTCTAGTCACTGATCAGTATCCTGATCCTGAAGGATTAGAACAATGTCTTAGTCTAATGCACAAAAGGATAACTCGCCTTTTCTGACACAATAGTACATAAGGGCAGTTACTTTACTGTTCCCTCCGTACTTATCAGACCATAAGGCAACTGTTTACAAACATCCTCTTTTGCACACCATGCAAAGAGTATTTGTTTATAGTAAATAGTACAACAGACCACTCACATTGTGACACGTCACAATAGTAGGTCTGCATGCATTTAATGCATGGAGTATAAATAGGACGTGAAGAGATGTTCTCCATACTTCTTCTTCATCCAAAAATACTCAAGTCCTTTCTCTCCTTTTCCCTCTATCTTCTTTCTTTATTCTCTTCTCACTTAGTGCATAGTGAAAGAACTTAGATTGTTTAGTTTAGACTAATTGTCTTTTCTATTTCCGCAACAATCTGTAAATTCATATTGTTTATAAAACAAGAATTTAAAAGTGAGAAAACTGTGTGATTATATTCAACCCCCCCTTCTATAATCCCAAACACTATCCTTACTTGAAGGTCACCTACTTGGGACCAACAGGCGTCCTCTGACGCACCAACTCTCCCCGTTCCGGCCAGTCCACTCGGGCGGGCGGATGATGCTTCAAAAGGTGTCCTACCCAAATGAATGACGTGATAAGTCTGGGAAGGTGGATCTAAGACACTTGGTGCACTGAAAGAAGTCGAGAGGTGGGGCAGGTCCTCTCTTATCTCAACATTGACCGACTCCGAGTGAGTGGTCAATGGAAGTTGTGCTGAATCCCCGTGAGAAGATGAAACGACCATCTGTTGAGAGATGGCCGAGTGGGTGGCTTGGGCGTACAGTTGCGCTGGTTGGCTGCCAGCGTCTTGACCCGACGTCATCAAGTGACCGGTCTGAATGTGGGTTGCCTCTGTGGGGGAATGACTCGGGGTAGAAGGGAGACCTAAAGTGTCTAACCTAAGGGGTTCTTCATCTCCTCCCTGTTCTTCTATCCTAAGCCACTCTTCATCTAAGTGGACCTCTTCTTCGCCGGTCTCTTTTCTTAGATCCTCACTGGCTCCCTCAAGGTCTTCACCACCTTGTCGCTCCACTGCTGATTCCACTTCATCTTCATCACCATCATGACCGTCAGTTCGGCCATCAGAATCTACCTCATCCGGTTTGAGGATGTCCACGGAGTCGTCTCCGTTGAAAGATGATGTGACCTCATCTTCGTCCCGTAGGGCTTTGCCGCTCTTGAGGTTGTCAACCTCCTCGGATTCATCACCGAAGTCCACTTGTTCTGACTCGGTGGCCTCAACGTCAACGACTTGTCGGTCGGACGGAGTCTGCTCGGAGGAGTGCGCGTCATTACCTTCATCGTGGCCGGAATCATCATCTGAATCATCTCCAGAAGGTTCTCCGTGAGGATCACCTTGAGGCCCGGGAGCGGCGTCAGTCTGAGGAGGTGAAAGGCCGTGTGCTTGTTCTTGTGGAGAAGCTTCCACGTCTTCACCTTGCCTCTCGAGTGATAGTATTGTGACGGCTCCAGTTCTTCGTCATGGAAGGGCGACGGCGGTGAGTATCTCTGAGTACCAGTGTACTGCTTGGTTCTGGCGCGTATGTAGTACTCGGCCGAATGTTGTTCCTCATCGACCAATTGTCGTTCAGTGCGGCGACCCCGTGCTCGATGGGCTTGCTGGTAAATAGTACTCGGACCGACTGGAGGCACGTGCGGGACTGCGGAAGTGCTAACTAGTCTACTCGGCTCCCCCCTCACGTCCACTCTCAACACCCCTGATCCGGAGGCACCCCCAGTGGAACCCCGGGGCCCGGCACCTAAGGCCCGAGCCGCATGTTGGACGGCTTGCACATCCTGGGCAGGGCTCCTCGGCTCTGAGGAGTCCGTGGATGTGTCTTCTAATCCTAAGGAAGCCCTATACAACTCTACACTAGTAGCATTCCTATCCGCAGTGTTCAGCACGTGACGAGGGATCGGCATCTCCACCTGACCTGGTTTGAGCACTCGATGCTTGGTCCTGGAGATATGCTTGCTCTCGAATATGGGATAACTCGAACGGCGACCGACGTCAGGATGTCTGGTCATGTGATCACGGATCATCAAGGCGAAGAACCGCATCCACGGGATGGACGAGTGCTTGCTTCGCTGGTCGTTCGGGTCCACATCCCGTGTGATGTCAATCCAGAGCTGTGCTGCGAGGTCGATCCTGCGTCCGTAGATGATGGAGTGAATCACCTGCCATAATTGGGTCGAGGCCTTGTCAATGCCCTTGGTTTTGGCAGACAGGCACCGGTTCATGATACTGAACAGGGTCGACCAAAGTGGCGGCAGCATGTTGTTGGTGACCTGAGAAATTTCGTTGAGACGTTGGCCAGGGTTGTTCATGACGCCGATAGCGAGTATCTCGCTGTAGAGGATCGGAACGTCAAGGATAGGCTCAAACGGAGCCTCGACGGAGTCAGCCGGAAGGTGTAGGATGCGTCTGAAGTCATCAATGGTGACGGTGAGATCAGTCTGGTCGACACGTCCTACGAGTGTTCGGACTCCGTCACGGTGGATGATCCTGGAAGTGTGCCAGAATTGCTGCAGGTATATCATGGGCACGGTAGTAGTCGCCTGTAAGGAGTAGGCGATCGGGTGCACCTTCAAAATCTCCAGGATCACAGCTTCCTGAGCGGGAAAGTTGTTCAGGTCCACATACTCGTTGTTTTGAGTAATGGGCTTGAGATCTTTCGTGGAAATCAACGCGCGGTCAGCAGCAGCATTGATCGGTTGAGCCATTTCTGTTCAATGAGAACACATTTAACAAGTTAGAACATTCAACGAACCACCAAATGTTGAGAAAAAGGTGGAGAGGGAAAATACCAAACCCGATTCGGGTTTTGGCAAAACCCGACTCGGGAATGTTACAAACCCAAATCGGGTAAAATATTTACCCAAGTCCATCAAAACTCAAACACTTGTAAAAAAAATTTTGGCATGACCTCGTCTCAACGCGAGTCGAGAAACACGAGTACCCGAATCGGGTTACTCAGTTTCCCGAGTCGGGAATTGAGATCACAAATAGAATGCATTTCCTAAAGAAACCCGATTCGGGAATTGGGTATACCCGAATCGGTAAAGATAGTATAACACTTAAAATAATTTTTGGATTTCCTACAGAAACCCGATTCGGGTTTTGGGTATACCCGAATCGGTAAAGAGTGTGAACACATAGCAAAAATTTGAAAACGAGTTCAAAAAGTCCACCCTTAAGATTGATGCGGGAAACTCGGATACCCGGTTCGGGTTATCCATGTTTCCCGGATCGTGTTTTATAAAAACGGAGAACAAGGGTTCCACAATGGATCGATGCGGGAAACCCGAATACCCGAATCGGGTTATTAGGTTTCCCGAATCGGGACAATGAACAGTTGGATTCGGGAAAGTTCAAGGACATTCAAACTACCCGATTCGGGTATTATGAACACCCGAGTCGGGTGTTTCGCGGCTGTTCGACTACGGATCCTCCAAATCGACTTAAACACCAGATTTTGGACATGGAAACTAGTACATTATGCAACAAATTAGTTCTAAACTAGTTTACGAACAACAAACAGTCGATCGAACGTCCCGAAAACCCATTCCAAAGAGTTTGGGTTTCGGGTTTGTTCAAGAAGCTTTAGGCTTCGATTCGGACGCGAAAACGATAACTAAACATGTTAATGTTGATACCAAAGTGTTCAGAAAGTTACCGTGATCGTAAGGAAGTAGTCGGATCGTAAAAAGAGCGGTCGAAATCGCCGGAAAATGGCCGGAAAGAGGAAGGTGGCGGTTGTGGTTCGTTGGGATCGATGAGAGAGAAGGATGAGAGTTTGAAATCTGAATTCTTTGTAAAGATTGATAATGGAGCCAAAAATCTTTTTATACACAAAGGGGTCAACTTATCAATTTAAGGATAAGTGTACCCTCTTTTCACTCTCAACTTTCGGAATTGACAGAACCGCCCCCTGGACTACAAGTTTCACACATATGGCAAAACGAGTCCCTGAACTTGTAAGTTTTAAGATTTTGCAAAAACAGCCCCTGAACTTGAGTTACAGAAAGTGGCAGATTTGGTCCCCGAACTTGAAAGTTCAGAAACTAGTCACATCCACCCCCTGAACTTGCAAGTTCATAAAAATGCACAAGTTCAGTCCCTAGACCTTAACGAAACGACTAACCTGGATAGTTTTCTTCGGGTATTAACTGTGTAACCCCGGTATCGGATTTTGCGCGAGTCCTGATCTGATATAATCAGAAGTCGTTGCGATTGTCCACACCTACAAAATAAAGTCTAGGATGGTATCCATTGTAGTGTGGATCCGAGAACATTAGCACAGACAAACATGTGATTATATAGACACTCCCCCTCGAAAGATGCTACACTTCGAGTCTCCCCCTACACACATGCATCCTAACAGATCCCCGACTCCCCCTAGACTTTAGGCGGGAGGTCTAACATTCCTAACTTACTTAGAAGGCAGAAGTGGCGTTTCTCATCAAAGGCCTTAGTGAACAAATCAGCAAGCTGATGGTCACTTTCCACAAAATACAGTTCAATATTACCTTTTTCGACATGATCCTTGATGAAGTGGTATCGGATGTCGATGTGCTTTGTTTTGGAGTGCTGAACTGGATTAGCGGTGTCTGAATGGCACTTTGAGAATCGCAGTAGATGGGAATCCGGTTCATGGTGTATCCGAAATCCGCTAGTTGGGTTTTCATCCATAGAACTTGTGAGCAACAACACGCGGCAGCAATGTATTCAGCTTCGGCCGTGGATAGTGACACATAGTTCTGTTTACGTGACGACCAACTCACCAACTTGTTCCCGAGGAACTGGCAGGCTCCGGATGTGCTCTTCCTGTCCAACTTGCAACCTGCATGATCTGAATCTGTGTAGCCAATTAGCTTAAAACTAGAACCCTTTGGGTACCAAAGGTCAAAGTCTGGCGTGCCCTTCAGGTACCTAAGGATTCTCTTCACAGCCTTAAGGTGTGAATCAAGCGGGTCGCACTGATAACGAGCACAGACACCCGTGGAGAATACAATGTCAGGTCTACTGGCCGTGAGGTATAGCAAAGAACCAATCATTGCCCGATATTTCTTTAGATCTACCAGCTTGCCAGACAAGTCAGCGTCCATTTGAAATGATCTGGACATTGGTGTAGCAGCGGAGTTTGAGCCAACCACATCAAAACGTTTTAATAAATCGTGAACATATTTTGATTGGTTTATGAAAATGCCTTCAGGGCATTGACGGACTTGAAGTCCAAAAAGAATGTCAATTCACCCATCATACTCATTTGAAATTGTGATTTCATAGTGTGCTCAAACTCTTTGCACAACTCAGGCTTTGTAGAAGCAAAGATGATGTCATCCACGTATATCTATACAATAATTAAATCATCACCTGATTTACGAAGGAATAAGGTGGGGTCGATTGTACCTTTCTTGTAGCCAGCTTCGAGCAAATAGATAGTAAGAGTTTCATACCATGCTCGTGGAGCTTGCTTGAGACCGTAAAGTGCCTTGTCTAACGCATAGACATGGTTGGGAAACCGCGGATCTACAAACCCCTCGGGTTGTTCAACATACACCTCCTCGTGAAGGACACCATTCAGGAACGCACACTTGACGTCCATCTAGTATACCATCATATTCTTGTGAGCGGCGTACGCGAGAAATATCCGTATGGCTTCTATCCTTGCAACCGGCGCAAACGTCTCGTCGTAATCGATACCCTCTTGTTGGCGAAACCCCTTGGCAACCAAACGAGCCTTGTTGCGAATAACAAGGTTGTTTTCATCCTTTTTGTTCTGGAAAATCCATTTTAAGCCGATGATGGATTTCCCCCATGGTCGTTTTACCAAGCGCCAAACCTTGTTCCTTTCAAACTCCGCCAGTTCGTCTTGCATGGCCTTTACCCAGTCCGGGTCTGACAGAGCTTGATTGATTTCCGACGGCTCAAAGTCGCTTAAGAAACAGGCGAAGAGACCTAAGTTATCAGATTTCTTTGATGATCGAGTCTGGACATTCCGAGATGGACTCCTGATAACACCAAAATTATACATGTTTTGGTTGCACGTAATCGTATGACTTTACCCCATTTCTCACCCGTTTATGATCATTTCATGCACTAAATGAGCTTATTATTGATTGTGAAGGATTTGGAGGCCGTGGAACGAAAAAGTATGAAAAAAGGCGAGAAAACGTGAAAAATGCACGAAGTCAACACAGAAGACACTTGGCGATCGCGAAGTTCTCATTATGGCGCCGCCAAGTTCGACTGAGTTATGGATTAGGGTTGATTTTAGTGTTTGGCGTCGCCAAGATGGCAGTCTGGCGATCGCCAGATGGTGCCTGGTCGTTTTTCTTTAAATATCAGCCTCCTCCTTCAGTTCTAAACATGTTCGAAGTGCGATACACAAGGGAAGAACGAGAGTGAGAGTACGAAAGGTGCCGATACGCTGCGGAAGTCGATCTCCGATCATCTATCGTTGTACTGTCGGTATCATGTCGATGTCCACTTTTGTTTATGTTTTTGTTTTCAATATGAGTGAGTAGTTTATTAGTAGTGCTTGTCATGATAGATGAACTTTTACGGATGATACTTTGCAATTAATGTTTATTGGTTTGTTTTTGATTAATTGAATGTCGTTTATGGTTCTTTTCTGATTATTGTTGTTGTGGCGATTTGAAATCACTTGGTTGGGTGTATTTGTTAGACCAAAACAGATAGACTCCGAGAGGATAATCAACCTACCTTAGCCTGACTTGGACCATAAGTTTTGTTAAGGGGTTACTTTGACCAATAGTGACCGATAGTAAAAGAGCCATTGCAATACTGATTGGGAAGGGTTTACCGATTCTAGATTGTGGATCAAACGATTTAGGATTGGAATTAGGAGGACCGTACCCTAGTTCATAACCATAAATTGTACATGTTAGGGTGTCTCAGACTTAAATTCCTACAATAGTCAAAACAACCAAACCTTCGATTTATTTATATCATCCATATTGGGGATTCACTTTATCATGATAAGTACTGCTGTTTTTCCTTATTATAATCTTAAATCATTATTTCAATCGCTTTCTTAGTTTTTAATTAGTTAAATTGTTTTTTTCAGTATTCAAACCTTTTCATACAAACCCCCCCCCCCTTTTAGATTAATTAAACCGATTAAGACTTTAGTCTACGATAACTTGACCGTTCCCAGTGGTAGATACGATACCTGGACTTTCCTACACTATATTACTCACGATCAGGTACGCTTTCCTGTATATGTGGTAAGACGGTGGCTAGGCATTAGAGGTTAAAACTTGTTACGCTTTTTATATACGATAATTACCGCATCAACTCCCGATGATCTGGGATGGAGGATGACTTCTTGACCACTTTCTTGAATGGGGAAGAGTGACGTACGACTCTTGGTTGTTTGTCGTGTCGTTCTCATCTTGCACGACGAAGTTTCTTGACTGGTTCCCTCCGGAAGGACCACTTGTAGCCCTTCCTAGTGGCTCAATATTCAAAACAACTTCCAGTCTAGGCTCCCGAACCACTTGAGCGTACGATCTTTGAGAGGTGCTCGGAGATGGTAACGGGGCAGCTTCAGGGATAGGAGCACGAACAGGGGTTGAAGTCTGTGCTACAACTGGTTCCGATGAAGTTTCTGTAGGTTGTTCATTAGATGAGATCTGAGGTGGTGAGACCTCTGGTTCTTGTGTCGCTGTCTGAGTGGAAGTAGTGGCCTCAGAGGTGCTTTCCGTCACGAAAGCATCGGACGACACAGACGTCGTGGAGGTACCAGGTGCAGCAGGTACGATGATTGGA
The DNA here is from genome assembly GCA_030169165.1 of Centaurea solstitialis. Taxonomy (NCBI): domain Eukaryota; kingdom Viridiplantae; phylum Streptophyta; class Magnoliopsida; order Asterales; family Asteraceae; genus Centaurea; species Centaurea solstitialis. The sequence goes on along the minus strand of CM058047.1, from coordinate 20,880,763 downwards.
CCAGTTAAGATCGGCAAATCATAGTCTGAAGGATCTATAAAATCTGAATCAAATGTGTTAGGTCTAAAATCTGTGCTCGGTGGTGCGTTAGGCAAGTCAGGAAAAATAGCATCAGGATTACTAGAGCTAGCATCAGAGAGAGTTTCGGTTTCAGAGAAATCTACATTGGCGCTTTCCATGATGGTTTGGGATCGTTTGTTGTAAACCCGATAGGCCTTTGAGTGTGGTGAGTATCCTATGAAGATAGACTCATCAGCCTTGGGATCAAACTTTCCCAAATCGTCCCGGTCATTCAGAATATAACACTTACAACCAAATACCCGTAGATGTTTGATATCAGGCTTACGCTTCTCGATCATCTCATAAGCGGTCTTTCCGGTTCGCTTTACGATGAGAGTGCGGTTTTGCGTGTAGCATGCCGTTGCAACTGCTTCGGCCCATAATGATTTAGGCACGCCTGAGTGAGCCATCATGGATCTCGCTGCCTCGACCAACGTCCGGTTCTTCCTTTCTACTACCCCGTTTTGTTGAGGAGTTCGTACTGCAGAGAAGTTGTGAGAGATTCCCACATCTTCAAGGAAGGAATGTAACTTCATATTACGAAATTCGGTTCCGTTGTCGCTTCTCAACTTCTTCACCTTGAGATTCAATGAAACTTGAATCCGTTTGATGAAGGCAATGATTCTATCAGCAGCATCAGATTTAGCCCGAAGAAATTCAAGCCAAGTGAACCGAGAGAATTCATCCACAAGGACTAGCATGTACTTCTTTCTAGCTAGACTTTCAATCCTCATCGGCCCACATATATCCATGTGTATCATGTCGAGTGGACTTCGACAGTTAGTTTCCAACTTTGGAGGATGGGAACTTCTCTTCATTTTCCCTAACTCGCATGCAGAACATAGTGTGTCCTTGGAGAGGCGAGTCTCGGGAAGTCCACTGACCAAGCCTCTGGAAACCAGCTTGTTCATGTCTTTGAAGTTCTGATGACATAGCCTTTGATGCCATAACCAACTGTCCGCCTTGGTAGCTTTCGCGAGCAAACAGATTTTGTTGTCTGGATGTGATAGATCTTCAAACTGAGGATGTGTTTGGGGAATGCACCTAAAGACGGTCGTGTACAGGTTCCCAGTTCTGCGTGCAATTAGAACGGGAGTTTCATCTTCAGTGTTCACCGTAGCTCCGTACATAAATTGTTTGCACCAGAAGCCATTATCAAAAAACTGGCTGGAGCTGAACATGTTGTATGCCAAACCCCTCACATACCTCACCTGCTTGATAACATACTTCCCATCTGTGATGCTTCCATGCCCTACTATCCTTTTAGGTCTTGAATCAGCCATCTTGACATATCCCTCAAACTTTTCGACAAAGTCAAAAAGGAAGGACCGATGACCAGTCATGTGTCGATGGGCTCCTGAATCTATGTACCACACATGACTGACCTGCAAAAAGGATTAAGCTTGTTTAGGGACCCATTGCCCAATGGGTTCCTTAGGGTTAGAAACAGAAGCAGCAGGTAAAACACTCGATGCAGTCTCCTTTTTGGATTTCTCCTTAGGCATAGGGGACTGTACTGAGGAGGAGGCTTTAGAGTTTCCTCTTTGCCTCCTTCGTCTCTTATGAGACTTGGCATTCGAATTATGAGCATTTAAAGAACTAGCCACACCAAAGCGCAAGAGATTATCAAACATATTACACATGTCATTCTTAAGAGTAGCAAAAACAGTGTTCAAATTCCCATTACGGGTTACAGACATGTTTGAATCAAATCCTACACTAGGTGGGGCATGGCCTAGACCCGCACGGCCAGGACCACGCCTCTTAGGGAAAGCAGAAAAGGGGTTGTTCCTTCCTTGATCCTTTCTTGGTGGCTTCACATTCTGTCCACCATCTTCTTTCCTCGCAACTGCATTAGAAGCAATGTGTGAGTTAGAGGACGGTTTGTGTGAAATGGATTTACCACCTTTTCCAGATGACGGTTTTGAAAATTAGGTTTTGTGGAATTGAAAGGTTGTTTTTAATTAGGTTTGGCCCGAGAGTTCTCCCCCACTTCAAATGTGCTTGAATTGAGCTCAAGACTTTTTATGGGTTTGGCTGAAACACAAGCATCGACAGATTTGGAATTCTTGTTCTGGAGTCCTTTGGGTGCGTGAGGCTTAACTGACTTCCCTCTGTCAGTACCAACACATTTTTCACCCTCAGGTTTGTTTATCTCAGAACTGGATGCAAGTGTCACGGTGGACTCATCGGGTTTGGAAGGAACGCTTACCTTTTTCTTGGGAACGTACCCGGAAGGATCATCCCCCTCATCTAAAAAGATCTTAACACCATACTCAACATTGGGATCTAAGACTGGTTTGGGCTTAGGATTGGCCATACTATGGTTAAGCACTGGATAAGTCGTATCATCATCTGAATCCAAAGAGTAAAAGTTTTCAAAATCCATGACTTTCCTTTTCAAAAGGGAATTAGACACAAGTTGGTTGGTTAAAGATTGGCGATACATTATCCTCTCATCGTGAAAGATTTCTTTTGTTATTTCAAAGTGAATGTCCGTGAGGATGTATCGAGTTTGAAGATCTGCAACCTTGGTTTTGAAATCAGTAAAAGTGGAGGTTGCAGTTTCACATTCAGAAGAGAGCCTGATTCTCTCGGCGTTAGCCTCAAGAAGGTTCTTTTCAAGGGTGAGAACCAATGTGTCTTTTTCCGAAACGATCGCTCTTAGATTCAGAATCTGATGTTGACAGACATCTAAGTCCATGGCTTTCAATCTAAGTTCAAACATCTCCTTTTCCAGCTTGACTAGGTCGGGACACTTAGTTGCGGAAACATCCTTTGGGGGGATAACTAAGACATCCTCAGATAGTCCCATCTTCCTAGTGTCATAGCTAGAGTTAAGGTTGGAATAGTCAATGGGAGGCATTGCTACCTTAGGAGTTCTGGCTTTGATACTTTCCCAATCTGAGTCGGTATTCCTAGGATCCTTGGCTGGAGTAAAGATAGGACCTATGGGAGTGGGACTGGTGGGAGGACTACTGGAGGTGTTATCGGACAGACTGGTGGTGCTAGTTATGACTTCTCCGTTAATTACTTCACTAAAGGTCACAGACTGTCTAACAAATTCCTTTGTGGGAAATACCTTTTATAAAGTGAAGCATGTGTAAAACGTTTGCATGACAAGAAAATAAACCATTGAAAGCCTGCCTCGCGTAGAATGCCATGCACTGATGTCTTTTTCAGATGATATATATTGGGGTCCATCCCTCTTCCAAGAAAGCAACATATCATTATATTTTTTCTTTAGCCCATGACCCTACTTCATGCATCTAAACGACTTTAAATGTGATCCTAAGAATCCCTTTCTCATTCATATCATTATTCACTATGTCATCTCCATCCTCCGGTTCCTCCTTATCATTTGAGCCACCACAAAACCGGGCCGCCGGTTTACGATTTTGGAGATTCAGATAGCAACCCGGAACTTTGATGACTCATTGGTGGTCGGAAGTGGGGGGTTTGGAAAAGTTTACAGAGGAACCATCACTAATAATAATAATGGGGAAAGTCTTTTGGATGTTGCCATTAAGCGGTAGACAGTCCATGTTGGAGGACCGCTCCACAAAGAAGAACTGCTTCATGGAGATAAAAGAGAAGGCCTCACTTGATTCATACTAATCAATATTGCTTTCGTTTATATTTCTAATAATATTAAATGGAAGTGCTGTTACTTTTTTAATAATCAATTTAAAAATAATTTAATAAAATAAATAATTACATCAATTATCAGCTTCTTATTATTTTACCTGCACAATTTTTGTTAATAATCAGTTTAAATTAATTTAATAATATAAATAATTCTTAATTAGTGGAAGCATAAATAAGTAAATTTTAACCATAAGAACTTTTATTATTATAAACTTTTATTATATAAATTATGAACTTTGGGAGTGAAAAGCTTATAAAATGAGTAAGAAAGAGAAAACTGATGCGACGGAGAAAGAGAACTGATGTGACAGTATATGGTGTGTGTATGTGTATTAAATAATATATATTATATTTGTGTTTCTAAATAAAAAGTTAAAGGAAAAAGTCAAATGACCATAATACCCTTTACAACGAAAATAGCAATGAAATGCATATCATAAGGGTTAAAAAATCAGTTTTTAAACCATAAGAACGAAATCGTTATGAACATCAAACGATAGGAAGGAAAATAGTAGTTTACTCTAATTAATATTAATAAGGATATAATTGGAAAAAGCTAGTTTTTGTCTATCCGAACATGTACACACAAAAAAAATACGTTTTATAAGCTAGCTTATGTTTACCAAACAATACCTAAGAAATATTAATCATCATGTATATATTTGTCATGAATCTAACACGGATTAAAAGAAGTTTGGGGAACACAACATATAATTCATTAAAGGGTTAATTACATCGATATGTATCGAACTTGTCACGTTTTATCATTGTATGTACTCAACTTATAAACTTACCATTGTATGTATCGAACTTTCTAAAACTGTCATTGTATGTATCCAACTTTATCAAAACCTCAAGTTCGATACACTTTCGTGACAAGTAGAATACACTCAATGATAGGTTTTGATAAAGTTGGATACATACAATGGAAAGTCTAGCAAGTTCGATACATGCAATGATAAGTTTATAAGTTGAGTACATACAATGATAAAACGTGACAAGTTCGATACATACCCATGTAATTAACCCTTCATTAAAAGAAGTTGTGTTTGGTAAAGATAAGGTAGCTGATAAGATAGTTCATCCAAACATGTATCATAAGTTAGCTTATAAATTAACTTTGAGACGCTATTTTAAGTAGCTTTTCCAAATTATATGTTTTTTGGTCATTTTATATACTTATAAGCTAATTTTTGTCAAACATAATTTAACTTATCATCTAGTATGCCAAAGAACAGCTTGAAAGATAATGGATTAAATATGTATTAAATTAGAAACTATATAAGACTCGGTGATGCAAGTACGGCTGACGAAACGAAAATAGAGAAAAACTCGCAAGATTATCGATAAGCCGGAATTCGATTTTATTATGGGAGGCGGTACCACACCGGTGCCCATTGGAACACCATAGTGGGTACCCGGTATGAATGGGTACGGCAAGGGAATCGGCACCCCACTGCCCAATTTCAATGAGGAAAAGTCTCTCTCTCTCTCTCTCTCTCTTCCTTCTCTCTATCTCTCTCTTCCTTCTCTCTCTTCCTTTTTATTTTTTTTATTTTTTTAATTAATTGTTTAGATTGGTATGGAATTGGTATGGTAGTGGATGAATGGGTATGTAATGGGTAAGGTATTGAAAAGTTGACGTGGCGCTGAGGTGGCAGCTGGTGCCAATGGGTATGAATGGCACCATAGCGGATGGCCTTATTATTTTATTTTTTTTCTTTGTCAAGTATCTTAGGATTTATCTTTTGCTTAGGATTATATACTTTTCTTTTATTTAGGCTTTATCTTTAGTTATTTATTTGATTTCCTAGTTAGGTTAGGTTTATAATTTCTATAGTTATCTTTATAGTGGTAGTTATAAATAAGGGTCATTGTTTTTAATTAATGAAGCAGATTATGAGTTAATCAATTTTACAGAAATTTCGTTTATTCCCAGTCCTTAATTCTCTATTAGGGTTCAAGTTTTGAAGCATGGGGTTTTGTATTTTACGAATCAACAATAACGAATCAACAATCACGCTACATCACTCTCGATTTTGGGGAAAATTTCTGTCGGATATATGCACAAAGTTTATCTTCTTCCGATCGTTCTTTCTCCGCCGTTGCCGTCGACAACCAACCAATGGAGATCACACAAAACAGATTCCGGATTAAGAAACTGACAGACTTGAGAATCATATCCATGTAAGTTGTAAGTTTCTCCCAATTTGATTATATTCGCTATCATATACTAAATCTAGGGTTTTATAGTCAATATAAACATGGCACCAGAAAAGCACAAACTGATTCATATCCTAAATTGATTAAAAAAGAAATTTTAATAATAAAAATCTGATTCATCTTTGTGGAATATCTTTTATAAAGTGAAGCCTACATCAAAAGTTTCTCATGATAGGAAAATAAAGGTGAAAATTATGCATTCACTTTACTATTTGAACGCGGATGCTAACCATATCTTTTATAAAGTGTTGTCAACTCCTTTTTACAATCACCTCCTCTTTCAAGGAAAGCAACAATACATACCTGAATTATTAGTGTTGTTTTAGGCCATCACATGACCTGACCCTACTTCATATATTATATATCTCTCTCTATAGTATAAGACTATATATAAATATAACCATATATATTTTGGAGATCCCTTTCTTTCTAATTCATATCATTATTCACTATGTCATTTCTCACTGCCCAGGACCCTCCTCAATCCTCCTCCTCATCATTTGAGCCACCACAACCGTGCCGCCGGTTTACAATTTCAGAGATTGAGATAGCAACCAGGAACTTTGATGACTCATTGGTGGTCGGGAGTGGGGGGTTTGGCAAAGTTTACAAAGGAACCATAACTAATAATAATGGGGAAAGTATTTTGGATGTTGCCATTAAGCGGTTGGGAGCAACTTCTAATCAAGGAGCCGTGGAGTTTCGGGCTGAAATTGAGATGCTTTCTAACCTAAGACACTGCCACTTGGTGTCTTTGATTGGTTATTGTAACGATGGGCAAGAGATGATCCTTGTTTACCAATATATGTCTCGTGGAACCCTTGAACATCATCTCCACAAAGGTGGAATTCTTCTATCATGGGTGCGAAGACTCAAAATATGCATCGGAGCCGCACGTGGGCTAAATTACCTTCACACAGGTACAGGTATAAATCACGGAGTTATACATAGGGACGTGAAGAGCTCAAATATATTGTTAGATGATTGTTGGGAAGCTAAGATTTCAGACTTTGGGTTATCAAAGATAGGTCCAACGAATCAGCCATGCACCTCTGTTAGCACTATGGTGAAAGGCACATTTGGATATCTAGATCCAGATTATGTATATACTGGTCGGTTGACTAGAAAGTCTGATGTCTATGCTTTCGGGGTGGTAATGCTTGAGGTCTTGTGTGGAAAACAAGCAGTGGATAGAAGTCTTGGTGAGGAGCAACGGAGCTTGGCTAGATGGGCTAAAGAATCCATCAAAGAAGGCAAGTTAAACCAGATTGTTGATGTTAATTTAAGGGGGAGAATATCCCCTAAATGCTTAAAGGAGTTTACACGACTAGCATACTCGTGTTTGCAGAGTCATCTTAAGCATCGGCCTACGATGGTTGAGGTTGTGATGGGTCTTGAATCTGTCCTAGCCTTACAGGAGAAAAGCAACAGTACCCTGCAGCCTGCAGGCATGACCATATTTCGTAGAAAGGCACCAAAGCTTATTTTCCCATCCAATCAAGAAACGTCAGGTATATGATGTTCTCTTCCAAACCGAGCGTTTCTCATAATAGCATTTTTTAGAATTCGTGCTTTAATTTGCATCCATCATTAGTCGTTATTCAAGGGCATTGTTTATGGTAAATTTTGTGACTTCAACAAATTTTGACCTTCAGTTGGTATAGAACTTTGGAAATGCTTCATTTGATCACATCATATACGCTTAGGTACACATACTATTGAGTTGACCCATTCAATTCATCCAACATTGTTGTTTACCAAACTCAGAACATAGACTACTTATGTTAGATGATCTATTCTTCAATATCTTATCTTTCTTTTATATATCTATTTCTAACAGTTTGTTATTTGTTGAACTTGTAGTTGGAGGTATAAGTTTAAAATCCTTGGATATATACCTTTATGAAGTTGAAAGTGAAAACCGAACATTACGCCGGTTTGATTTTGATACTATCAATGTTGCAACTGAAAACTTCTCTAATCCAACTTCTCCTTACGAAGGAGAGGACTTGTACAAGGTACCCCATAATCATTATCTAATTAATTACATATTTTTCAAGCTCCTCCTTGTTTTCAACTTGGTTTCCTTTTCCAGGAAGGCTACAAAATGGACAAGATATAGCAATTCATAAACAACCTCGTTGTGAAAATTATGAAGATGAAATGAAAGAAGCATCGGCGCTCCTTTATCTTGAACATAAGAATTTGGTTGAGTTGCTTGGATATTGTATTGCGGGAAAAGAACTGTACTTCGTTTACAACTTTGCACCGTATGGAAGCCTAGATGACTTCTTATATAGGCGTCATCCGTTGAATTGGGATGAGCGGTACAAGATATTACTAGGTGTTGCTCAGGCACTTGTTTACCTTCACAAGCATGCTCCCATGCGGGTCATACATTCTGATGTAAACCTTCTGAACATTTGGTTAGATGAAAGTTTGGTTCCAAAACTGTGTGGGTTTCAGTTTTCAAGATGTTCCAAAATAGATGAGCCTGATTATATTGACGTTGATGTGGTTCGTGGGACTAGCGGGTAAAATATGCAGTTATTCATTGAAAAACCATCAAATTTAAATCTCAATGCATCTTTTTTGAACCCTTACATACGTTTTTGTTTCGTTTAGGAATCCGTTGGACCAAACAAAAAGGACTTCCTTATATAACCACAATGGTTACTTGATTTTCTAAGAATATGTTTTGTTCTCATAAAGCAATTTGTGTGTTGGTGTTGTTTCCATTTGGTCATGGAAGTGTTTTGGGGAAATTTTGTATTATGAAGCAATGAGTCCCGTTAATTTGAGTGATTTTGTTTACATTTTGTGTGAATCTGTTTTTTAAAGTTTCCCCTTCCATGCATGTTTGTGGTTTTCTGTTTCAAAAAGTTTTAATTTCAGGACAGTCGATTGGCATGTTAAATCTTGGTTTTTGAACAAGGTCTCCAAGATTTTGGGGCCTAATTTTACTTGCGTTGAGGGTCAAGATAGATATAGCCCAAATTGAGAACCTACCTCTGTAAACACCTATCTAATTTTTTCCGCAATCAAAAGCTGCTATATAATTTCAAATGTATATTTTTCTCAATTTGTCATTTTAGACGTTTCTATTGTTTTAATTCGTAAGATTTTTAGCATGATACAACTTTTTTATTTTTTATTTTGTTTATTACTCATTTTAGACGATCTATAGTTTTAGTACGGGTGTAACAGGGACTCCAAAAAAAAAAAAGATTAGGATGGCCCTGTTTAATTTATACTGTTTGTTGTTGCTAATATATATGCATATTTGGCAGACCCATACCCATAGCACCAGAGTATGGTCGACACGGCCATTTGTCAACCAAGGTTGATGTCTTCAGGTTTGGTTTCTTGATTTTACAAATGGTATTTTGGCTTAGATCAATCCTTGGGCTTCTTGAAGCCGGCAAACACCTTGGAGTTGAAATTGTAAGTATACTTATGGATATATAGTTTCTTATTTGTGAATGGTGGGGGTGGGTATATATAACTAAAGACATCTTGGATTGTTGTAGGGTTTGACTTTGAGAGATTGGTTGTGTTCAAATATAAGCGATGCTGACTTGAGTCAGATATCAAGATGTATCCACATTGGGTTGTTGTGTATTGAAGAAGATTCAAATGAGAGACCAAGTATGGATGCAGTTATTGGGATGCTACTTAACACCTCCTCCAATTACCATACTCTCCCTCTTCCAAAAAGACCGGTTGAGGGCTTGGGGCAGTTGAGGAGTTCAAATCAGAGCTAAGCCCGGGGTAGTGTCTTGTAGGTAACCTATTTCTTCTATATTACATACATATAGATACATAAAAGAAACAAGATACCAAGTATTTAGTATGCCCAAATGTTGAAAAATCTCAACCCAATCCAATTTTTTGGTCGGGTTTCTGCTCATCACAAAAACAAAGTTATTTACACCAATTTTTTTTATTTTCTTGGACAGGTAAAGGTGTAATGGTATAGAAAACTTATGAGGTGGTAACTAAGGGGGCTCTTTGTTGCAAATCAACCAAATGCTGTGTCTAGATGCAGTTTCTTGTGTGGTATCCCATGCTTCTATACACCTTTCAGTATAATACATACTTCTTCATCTTTTATGTATTTTTGCTTCTCTATTCACAATAGAAATGCTACTGCTCAGGCATCTTTATCATTTTCTTGAGCTACTTCCACCTGGTTAGCAACAACTTATACTAAAAGAAAGGATTATTCACCTCTTTAATTTAGAAAAAAGAAAATCATATATAGATATATTTTTGAATCTTTCTTCCTAGAGAAATGAAGAACTAAAAAAGTGAAAAACTTAACCTTTATTCAAGGGCGCAAATGGTTAAGTAAAAAATTTCTCCTCTGCAATTCTCATGTCTCGTTTCTCTTTACTAATTAGTAAATGCTTATTAAACACCAACTTAAAGTAACCTTAATTTGATATGCACAATTACTTGTCCTAGAAGTCTATATCCATATGTTCAAGAAAGATGACACGAATAACATCATAAACTATATAAAATCTGAATTTTGGCGGGAAAAATGGAATATATACACAGAATTTTTCTTTGCTTGACTACAAGATCAACAATTTCATCTTCTTCTTAACGGTCTATTCTACCATTGCTGCTCGACAATCATTATTGTTAGTTTGTTACAACCATGGAGATCATAGTCAACCGAAAGTAGATTAACTCATGACTTGGAATCTGCATCATCATATCCATGTAGGTTGTAAGTTTCTCTCAATTTATGTCTGTCATACTAAGGGCCTATTTGGGATTGCTTATTTAAAACAATTTATGCTTTTTGTAAAAATGTTTATAAATTTATATAGTGTTAAAACGAAATTTTATAAAATAAATGTTTGAGTTAGCTTATGGCAAAGTTGATAAGTTGTTTTTTAGTGGGTATTTGAAAATTGCTTATATATGTAAAATGACTAAAGTTTGTTTCAAATGAGTCAATAAGTTAAAGTAGAGTAATTTATAAAAAACTTTTTATCACTAATATCAAAAGACAAAAAGTTATAATTAATCACATTTTTTTTCCCATAGGAACACCCAAACTCCTTAATACTGTTACCACATTACGGAAAATCTAGAGTTGGGGAATATACATGGCACCAACGACCAAGTCAAAATCACAAAGTGCTTCGTATTCGGAATTTATGGAAACAAATGTAATCATCAAACCGATCTAATGGTCCCTAGTTACTTCATCTAAGCATGCTTTTCTCCCCTTTTTAGACTTTTCTTTGTTTTTCAAAAACCGGAAGAATATTGGGACCTGTTAAGTAAATAAACTAATAACTAGCGTGTATGTACGTGTATATAGAGGGAGGTTCATACGAAAAATATAACTATTTAAGAAAATACGAGGAGCAATCTCAACCACTCATCTCGGTCAACAAAGGTGGCTTTGACCGGTCTCTCCCTTTAATAATCTCTACCCTCCCATGAATCGCGTCAATCCTCCGTGATCACGTCCACCATAACTGCGAGATGAGTGGCTGAGATTGCTCCTCACTTTTTCTTAAATTGATATGTTTTTCGTTTGAACCTTCCCCCGTGTATATATTATGCATGTATATGAACAATTGCCGTCTTCGTCAACATTTACAGCCCCATCCCGACCAAAACACAGGTGACCCCCCCCCCCCCAACTCAATCAGCAATTGAATTTTCCGATTATGGCATAATTTTTAGGGTTTTGGGTTGGAAGACGATGATCAAACAAATCAGATTTAAGGTTTTGATTTTGGATGATTTCGATCCACATTCAGACCGAAGGAAATTAGGACAGAATTGAGTGTGGTTTTGGAGGAACAAATTGTTCGATTGCAATCCACACAAGATCCATTGAAGGAAATTACCACAGAATCTATAAATTAGATATGAAAACCAAAATCTAACCCAAATAACTCAATCAAACCACCATCACCCCATCTCCTAATTTGAAATGCAAAGCAACAACAAAGATGAGATGGATCTGGTAAATGATAATCTGAGATCTTTTATAAAAATAAAAAGGGATTAAAACATCGTTGACAATCTTACCCCTGAGGCCCTGACTATATATAACAAAGGTTTCTTTAATGAAGTTAGTGAGTAGGAACTACTTTCGAAACAAAATTGAAACTTCAAAGATTAAACCTTGACTTATTAAAGTTTCAATACCTCTTTAATAAAAAAAACCATAAACCTTAGGGACCTAAGGTAAATGTTTTGTGAATCCCAAACTTGAGAGAATGAAAGATGGAGAGAAAACTAGTGCAAATGATGGAACAATTATTACAACTAGTGGTGACAATGGTAGAATAAGTATGAAAAGACAAGAGAATATTTGAGTTCTTGGGAATGCTTTTCATGTATTAAAGTAGGCTACCAAAATCCACACAAAACCCTAGGCTATAGCATACTATATATAGCACAAGGTAATTGAGAGTTAGATAAAAGGCCCTTAGAGTCTATGACTCTTTACAAAAGAGGGCACAAGCAAAACTAAAGCTAATACTAGAAATAGGAAAATACAAGATAGACCCTTGACTTCTTCACAACCCACAAAGTAGGGTCTAACAATCTCCCCCTTTGGGAAGAAGTCAGAAGGGTGGCGGATACTTCAGCGCGGGCTCCCACTTGGACAGTTGTCGGTACTCGTCCCATTCTCCGATGATCCTTGTTCGCATCCTCAAAGCTGCTTCAACTCTCCGGTACATGAGTCTCTCCTTCAGTTTTCCTTCAAGCTGATTCAACGCCTCAAAGAACCTTGATTTGTTGTCCAAGTGCCTCGTCTTCGGAATCTGGTCCGTCTTCAGTCGGCTCTCTATACCTTGGATGACATACAGAATGGTACCGTCGCAGAAATAAGAGAGTTCACTAAATCGCATGAACTTCCGTTCCCTCTTCTTTAGCGTGCAGTAGACAATACCATGTTCTGGGATGCTCGTCGGCACGTAGAGCTGATATGAGTCGATCGATGGGACTTGCAGATTCGGGCGCAGTAGGTTCACTTTCGGCTGTCGACTCTCGATGGCCATCTGGTAGTCGGTCACATGTGATAAAGCTATTGCGTGACGGACGTACCTTTTGAGCACTTCGAGGCCGGAGTTGTAGTAGTCGGGGCGAAGGATCGGACCTTGAAGATACTTGATCAGCGCGAGGATGTCTTCAAGATGGATCCTGTCCAAATCAGCTTCTGTGAAGGTCCACTTTAGGAGCTCGCCGTTCAACCTGACGTTCCCACTTCCGTACATGGTGACCGAGAACTCTAAGAACATGCTGCTGCCGTGCCTGTAAGGTCTAACATCGGTTACCTTCACAAACCGGCGTCTGAGTCTAGTCTTCCCATGTGTGTACCAATTGCAGATTCGTTGGTGGGCGTAGGCTGTCTGGCGACGCTTCTTCTTGTAGTGCGAGACCCCGAAAAACACCTTTCTCGACCACAGATGGACTTTCTCTTGTTGGAAGATCCTTGAGAAGGACTCCTCCAAGAAAGGTCGGAAGATAACGGTGTGATCCCAGTTGAGCTGGATGACGACGGGATCTGGAGCATCTGGAACGGTTGTCGTGATGGTGGGAGGCGCTTCTGTTTCCGGGAACTGTACCGTTGGGAGGAATGTGTCATAGTCGGTTGCGCTGACGATGGTGTCCCCCTTCTTGTAGATTCTGAGACTTTGCGCAAGTCGGGCGAGGAGTCTTCTAGCTTCTTCTGAGATGTGAAGCTCACTTGGATCCGTCGGCGCCGACTCGGAAACTACCATATCGACCTCGACGGTAGGCTCGGACTGAGGAAATTGGATTACCTCATCCAACGGTATCGACTGGTATGCAAACTGCTCGACGTCGAGAGGCTCCTCGTCGGGATACTCCATGAAATGCTGATTCCCTGACGGAGCAGTTTGAGGCGCTGAAGCTGATGCAGGCGCGGAACCCGAGGTTTGAGCGAGGCCGATGCGAAGTCTTTTGGCTCCTTGCATCTCCCCCTCATGAGGACCTGCGCCCGGGTCAGTGTCATCATGCCCCCTTTTTGAGGACTGAGACTGAGGCCGGCACGCTGCATCGAGTTCGCGAATCCGTCGGTTGGCGGCTTCCAGAGCTACTTCTCTTTCCGCCAACTGTGCATCCCGGATGGTGATGGTTTCCTCTGCTCGCTTGAGTTTGGTGGACAGCTGATCGTTCCGGGCGGTGAGAGAGGAGACCGCTATGTTGAATTCTTCTTCGAGAACATAGCCCGGGATTGCATCTAAAGCAGTGGATCGCGGAGGTTGCAGGCGGAGAACTGGCTCGGTACGAAGAGGAGGAGCTACGGATTGATGCAGTTGAGGCTCGGTCGATTTGCCTTTTGCTTGGCGTCGAAGCTCTTGTAGTTCTTCCTCTCGTTCTGCATCGCGAGACTTCAAGGTCTCGATCTCTCCCCTTTGCTCGTTGAGAGCACTCTCGAACGCCTCAAGTTTGGCATTCCGGGAGGCCTCGGCGCGGTCGAGCTCCGCGAATCTGGTTTGGACGACTTTTAGGATGTCGCCCGAATCTGTCAGGCCTAAAAGCCTCGGTGTTGCGTGAGCGTCTTTAGAGACTTCGCTCGAGTCTGTCGGACCCGGTCCCGGTGGTACTAATCCCGGTGTTGCTTGAGCTCCAGTTGTCGAGAAGAGACCTATAGAGGTGCTCTCTCGGCCTGATGTCATCGCTGGTGTAAGGTTGACGATGTCAGGACTTCCGGTGGATCCTCGAAGGGCGTCCTCTGACGCACCAACTCTCCCCGTTCCGGCCAGTCCACTCGGGCGGGCGGATGATGCTTCAAAAGGTGTCCTACCCAAATGAATGACGTGATAAGTCTGGGAAGGTGGATCTAAGACACTTGGTGCACTGAAAGAAGTCGAGAGGTGGGGCAGGTCCTCTCTTATCTCAACATTGACCGACTCCGAGTGAGTGACCATGGAAGTTGTGCTGAATCCCCGTGAGAAGATGAAACGACCATCTGTTGAGAGATGGCCGAGTGGGTGGCTTGGGCGTACAGTTGCGCTGGTTGGCTGCCAGCGTCTTGACCCGACGTCATCAAGTGACCGGTCTGAATGTGGGTTGCCTCTGTGGGGGAATGACTCGGGGTAGAAGGGAGACCTAAAGTGTCTAACCTAAGGGGTTCTTCATCTCCTCCCTGTTCTTCTATCCTAAGCCACTCTTCATCTAAGTGGACCTCTTCTTCTCCGGTCTCTTTTCTTAGATCCTCACTGGCTCCCTCAAGGTCTTCACCACCTTGTCGCTCCACTGCTGATTCCACTTCATCTTCATCACCATCATGACCGTCAGTTCGGCCATCAGAATCTACCTCATCCGGTTTGAGGATGTCCACGGAGTCGTCTCCGTTGAAAGATGATGTGACCTCATCTTCGTCCCGTAGGGCTTTGCCGCTCTTGAGGTTGTCAACCTCCTCGGATTCATCACCGAAGTCCAATTGTTCTGACTCGGTGGCCTCAACGTCAACGACTTGTCGGTCGGACGGAGTCTGCTCGGAGGAGTGCGCGTCATTACCTTCATCGTGGCCGGAATCATCATCTGAATCATCTCCAGAAAGTTCTCCGTGAGGATCACCTTGAGGCCCGGGAGCGGCGTCAGTCTGAGGAGGTGAAAGGCCGTGTGCTTGTTCTTGTGGAGAAGCTTCCACGTCTTCACCTTGCCTCTCGAGTGATAGTGCTGTGACGGCTCCAGTTCTTCGTCATGGAAGGGCGACGGCGGTGAGTATCTCTGAGTACCAGTGTACTGCTTGGTTCTGGCGCGTATGTAGTACTCGGCCGAATGTTGTTCCTCATCGACCAGTTGTCGTTCAGTGCGGCGACCCCGTGCTCGATGGGCTTGCTGGTAAATAGTACTCGGACCGACTGGAGGCACGTGCGGGACTGCGGAAGTGCTAACTAGTCTACTCGGCTCCCCCCTCACGTCCACTCTCAACACCCCTGATCCGGAGGCACCCCCAGTGGAACCCCGGGGCCCGGCACCTAAGGCCCGAGCCGCATGTTGGACGGCTTGCATATCCTGGGCAGGGCTCCTCGGCTCTGAGGAGTCCGTGGATGTGTCTTCTAATCCTAAGGAAGCCCTATACAACTCTACACTAGTAGCATTCCTATCCGCAGTGTTCAGCACGTGACGAGGGATCGGCATCTCCACCTGACCTGGTTTGAGCACTCGATGCTTGGTCCTGGAGATCTGCTTGCTCTCGAATATGGGATGACTCGAACGGCGACCGACGTCAGGATGTCTGGTCATGTGATCACGGATCATCAAGGCGAAGAACCGCATCCACGGGATGGACGAGTGCTTGCTTCGCTGGTCGTTCGGGTCCACATCCCGTGTGATGTCAATCCAGAGCTGTGCTGCGAGGTCGATCCTGCGTCCGTAGATGATGGAGTGAATCACCTGCCATAATTGGGTCGAGGCCTTGTCAATGCCCTTGGTTTTGGCAGACAGGCACCGGTTCATGATACTGAACAGGGTCGACCAAAGTGGCGGCAGCATGTTGTTGGTGACCTGAGAAATTTCGTTGAGACGTTGGCCAGGGTTGTTCATGACGCCGATAGCGAGTATCTCGCTGTAGAGGATCGGAACGTCAAGGATAGGCTCAAACGGAGCCTCGACGGAGTCAGCCGGAAGGTGTAGGATGTGTCTGAAGTCATCAATGGTGACGGTGAGATCAGTCTGGTCGACACGTCCTACGAGTGTTCGGACTCCGTCACGGTGGATGATCCTGGAAGTGTGCCAGAATTGCTGCAGGTATATCATGGGCACGGTAGTAGTCGCCTGTAAGGAGTAGGCGATCGGGTGCACCTTCAAAATCTCCAGGATCACAGCTTCCTGAGCGGGAAAGTTGTTCAGGTCCACATACTCGTTGTTTTGAGTAATGGGCTTGAGATCTTTCGTGGAAATCAACGCGCGGTCAGCAGCAGCATTGATCGGTTGAGCCATTTCTGTTCAATGAGAACACATTTAACAAGTTAGAACATTCAACGAACCACCAAATGTTGAGAAAAAGGTAGAGAGGGAAAATACCAAACCCGATTCGGGTTTTGGCAAAACCCGACTCGGGAATGTTACAAACCCAAATCGGGTAAAATATTTACCCAAGTCCATCAAAACTCAAACACTTGTAAAAAAAATTTTGGCATGACCTCGTCTCAACGCGAGTCGAGAAACACGAGTACCCGAATCGGGTTACTCAGTTTCCCGAGTCGGGAATTGAGATCACAAATAGAATGCATTTCCTAAAGAAACCCGATTCGGGAATTGGGTATACCCGAATCGGTAAAGATAGTATAACACTTAAAATAATTTTTGGATTTCCTACAAAAATTTGAAAACGAGTTCAAAAAGTCCACCCTTAAGATTGATGCGGGAAACTCGGATACCCGGTTCGGGTTATCCATGTTTCCCGGATCGGGTTTTATAAAAACGGAGAACAAGGGTTCCACAATGGATCGATGCGGGAAACCCGAATACCCGAATCGGGTTATTAGGTTTCCCGAATCGGGACAATGAACAGTTGGATTCGGGAAAGTTCAAGGACATTCAAACTACCCGATTCGGGTATTATGAACACCCGAGTCGGGTGTTTCGCGGCTGTTCGACTACGGATCCTCCAAATCGACTTAAACACCAGATTTTGGACATGTAAACTAGTACATTATGCAACAAATTAGTTCTAAACTAGTTTACGAACAACAAACAGTCGATCGAACGTCCCGAAAACCCATTCCAAAGAGTTTAGGCTTCGATTCGGACGCGAAAACGATAACTAAACATGTTAATGTTGATACCAAAGTGTTCAGAAAGTTACCGTGATCGTAAGGAAGTAGTCGGATCGTAAAAAGAGCGGTCGAAATCGCCGGAAAGTGGCCGGAAAGAGGAAGGTGGCGGTTGTGGTTCGTTGGGATCGATGAGAGAGAAGGATGAGAGTTTGAAATCTGAATTCTTTGTAAAGATTGATAATGGAGCCAAAAATCTTTTTATATACAAAGGGGTCAACTTATCAGTTTAAGGATAAGTGTACCCTCTTTTCACTCTCAACTTTCGGAATTGACAGAACCCCCCCCCCCTGGACTACAAGTTTCACACATATGGCAAAACGAGTCCCTGAACTTATAAGTTTTAAGATTTTGCAAAAACAGCCCCTGAACTTGAGTTACAGAAAGTGGCAGATTTGGTCCCCGAACTTGAAAGTTCAGAAACTAGTCACATCCACCCCCTGAACTTGCAAGTTCATAAAAATGCACAAGTTCAGTCCCTAGACCTTAACGAAACGACTAACCTGGATAGTTTTCTTCGGGTATTAACTGTGTAACCCCGGTATCGGATTTTGCGCGAGTCCTGATCTGATATAATCAGAAGTCGTTGCGATTGTCCACACCTACAAAATAAAGTCTAGGATGGTATCCATTGTAGTGTGGATCCGAGAACATTAGCACAGACAAACATGTGATTATATAGACACTCCCCCTCGAAAGATGCTACACTTCGAGTCTCCCCCTACACACATGCATCCTAACAGATCCCCGACTCCCCCTAGACTTTAGGCGGGAGGTCTAACATTCCTAACTTACTTAGAAGGCTGAAGTGGCGTTTCTCATCAAAAGCCTTAGTGAACAAATCAGCAAGCTGATGGTCACTTTCCACAAAATACAGTTCAATATTACCTTTTTCTACATGATCCTTGATGAAGTGGTATCGAATGTCGATGTGCTTTGTTTTGGAGTGCTGAACTAGATTAGCGGTGATCTGAATGGCACTTTAAGAATCGCAGTAGATGGGAATCCGGTTCATGGTGTATCCGAAATCCGCTAGTTGGGTTTTCATCCATAGAACTTGTGAGCAACAACACGCGGCAGCAATGTATTCAGCTTCGGCCGTGGATAGTGACACATAGTTCTGTTTACGTGACGACCAACTCACCAACTTGTTCCCGAGGAACTGGCAGGCTCCGGATGTGCTCTTCCGGTCTAACTTGCAACCTGCATGATCTGAATCTGTGTAGCCAATTAGCTTAAAACTAGAACCCTTTGGGTACCAAAGGTCAAAGTCTGGCGTGCCCTTCAGGTACCTAAGGATTCTCTTCACAGCCTTAAGGTGTGAATCACGCGGGTCGCACTGATAACGAGCACAGACACCCGTGGAGAATACAATGTCAGGTCTACTGGCCGTGAGGTATAGCAAAGAACCAATCATTGCCCGATATTTCTTTAGATCTACCGGCTTGCCAGACAAGTCAGCGTCCATTTGAAATGATCTGGACATTGGTGTAGCAGCGGAGTTTGAGCCAACCACATCAAAACGTTTTAATAAATCGTGAACATATTTTGATTGGTTTATGAAAATGCCTTCAGGGCATTGACGGACTTGAAGTCCCAAAAAGAATGTCAATTCACCCATCATACTCATTTGAAATTGTGATTTCATAGTGTGCTCAAACTCTTTGCACAACTCAGGCTTTGTAGAAGCAAAGATGATGTCATCCACGTATATCTGTACAATAATTAAATCATCACCTGATTTACGAAGGAATAAGGTGGGGTCGATTGTACCTTTCTTGTAGCCAGCTTCGAGCAAATAGATAGTAAGAGTTTCATACCATGCTCGTGGAGCTTGCTTGAGACCGTAAAGTGCCTTGTCTAACGCATAGACATGGTTGGGAAACCGCGGATCTACAAACCCCTCGGGTTGTTCAACATACACCTCCTCGTGAAGGACACCATTCAGGAACGCACACTTGACGTCCATCTAGTATACCATCATATTCTTGTGAGCGGCGTACGCGAGAAATATCCGTATGGCTTCTATCCTTGCAACCGGCGCAAACGTCTCGTCGTAATCGATACCCTCTTGTTGGCGAAACCCCTTGGCAACCAAACGAGCCTTGTTGCGAATAACAAGGTTGTTTTCATCCTTTTTGTTCTGGAAAATCCATTTTAAGCCGATGATGGATTTCCCCCATGGTCGTTTTACCAAGCGCCAAACCTTGTTCCTTTCAAACTCCGCCAGTTCGTCTTGCATGGCCTTTACCCAGTCCGGGTCTGACAGAGCTTGATTGATTTCCGACGGCTCAAAGTCGCTTAAGAAACAGGCGAAGAGACCTAAGTTATCAGATTTCTTTGATGATCGAGTCTGGACATTCCGAGATGGACTCCTGATAACACCAAAATTATACATGTTTTGGTTGCACGTAATCGTATGACTTTACCCCATTTCTCACCCGTTTATGATCATTTCATGCACTAAATGAGCTTATTATTGATTGTGAAGGATTTGGAGGCCGTGGAACGAAAAAGTATGAAAAAAGGCGAGAAAACGTGAAAAATACACGAAGTCAACACAGAAGACACTTGGCGATCGCGAAGTTCTCATTCTGGCGCCGCCAAGTTCGACTGAGTTATGGATTAGGGTTGATTTTAGTGTTTGGCGTCGCCAAGATGGCAGTCTGGCGATCGCCAGATGGTGCCTGGTCATTTTTCTTTAAATATCAGCCTCCTCCTTCAGTTCTAAACATGTTCGAAGTGCGATACACAAGGGAGGAACGAGAGTGAGAGTACGAAAGGTGCCAATACGCTGCGGAAGTCGATCTCCGATCATCTATCGTTGTACTGTCGGTATCATGTCGATGTCCACTTTTGTTTATGTTTTTGTTTTCAATATGAGTGAGTAGTTTATTAGTAGTGCTTGTCATGATAGATGAACCTTTACGGATGATACTTTGCAATTAATGTTTATTGGTTTGTTTTTGATTAATTGAATGTCGTTTATGGTTCTTTTCTGATTATTGTTGTTGTGGCGATTTGAAATCACTTGGTTGGGTGTATTTGTTAGACCAAAACAGATAGACTCCGAGAGGATAATCAACCTACCTTAGCCTGACTTGGACCATAAGTTTTGTTAAGGGGTTACTTTGACCAATAGTGACCGATAGTAAAAGAGCCATTGCAATACTGATTGGGAAGGGTTTACCGATTCTAGATTGTGGATCAAACGATTTAGGATTGGAATTAGGAGGACCGTACCCTAGTTCATAACCATAAATTGTACATGTTAGGGTGTCTCAGACTTAAATTCCTACAATAGTCAAAACAACCAAACCTTCGATTTATTTATATCATCCATATTGGGGATTCACTTTATCATGATAAGTACTGCTGTTTTTCCTTATTATAATCTTAAATCATTATTTCAATCGCTTTCTTAGTTTTTAATTAGTTAAATTATTTTTTTCAGTATTCAAACCTTTTCATACAAAACCCCCCCTTTTAGATTAATTAAACCGATTAAGACTTTAGTCTACGATAACTTGACCGTTCCCAGTGGTAGATACGATACCTGGACTTTCCTACACTATATTACTCACGATCAGGTACGCTTTCCTGTATATGTGGTAAGACGGTGGCTAGGCATTAGAGGTTAAAACTTGTTACGCTTTTTATATACGATAATTACCGCATCAACTCCCGATGATCTGGGATGGAGGATGACTTCTTGACCACTTTCTTGAATGGGGAAGAGTGACGTACGACTCTTGGTTGTTTGTCGTGTCGTTCTCATCTTGCACGACGAAGTTTCTTGACTGGTTCCCTCCGGAAGGACCACTTGTAGCCCTTCCTAGTGGCTCAATATTCAAAACAACTTCCAGTCTAGGCTCCCGAATCACTTGAGCGTACGATCTTTGAGAGGTGCTCGGAGATGGTAACGGGGCAGCTTCAGGGATAGGAGCACGAACAGGGGTTGAAGTCTGTGCTACAACTGGTTCCGATGAAGTTTTTGTAGGTTGTTCATTAGATGAGATCTGAGGTGGTGAGACCTCTGGTTCTTGTGTCGCTGTCTGAGTGGAAGTAGTGGCCTCAGAGGTGCTTTCCGTCACGAAAGCATCGGACGACGCAGACGTCGTGGAGGTACCAGGTGCAGCAGGTACGATGATTGGACCAGTTAAGATCGGCAAATCATAGTCTGAAGGATCTATAAAATCTGAATCAAATGTGTTAGGTCTAAAATATGAGCTCGGTGGTGCGTTAGGCAAGTCAGGCAAAATAGCATCAGGATTACTAGAGCTAGCATCAGAGAGAGTTTCGGTTTCAGAGAAATCTACATTGGCGCTTTCCATGATGGTTTGGGATCGTTTGTTGTAAACCCGATAGGCCTTTGAGTGTGGTGAGTATCCTATGAAGATAGACTCATCAGCCTTGGGATCAAACTTTCCCAAATCGTCCCGGTCATTCAGAATATAACACTTACAACCAAATACCCGTAGATGTTTGATATCAGGCTTACGCTTCTCGATCATCTCATAAGCGGTCTTTCCGGTTCGCTTTACGATGAGAGTGCGGTTTTGCGTGTAGCATGCCGTTGCAACTGCTTCGGCCCATAATGATTTAGGCACGCCTGAGTGAGCCATCATGGATCTCGCTGCCTCGACCAACGTCCGGTTCTTCCTTTCTACTACCCCGTTTTGTTGAGGAGTTCGTACTGCAGAGAAGTTGTGAGAGATTCCCACATCTTCAAGGAAGGAATGTAACTTCGTATTACGAAATTCGGTTCCGTTGTCGCTTCTCAACTTCTTCACCTTGAGATTCAATGAAACTTGAATCCGTTTGATGAAGGCAATGATTCTATCAGCAGCATCAGATTTAGCCCGAAGAAATTCAAGCCAAGTGAACCGAGAGAATTCATCCACAAGGACTAGCATGTACTTCTTTCTAGCTAGACTTTCAATCCTCATCGGCCCACATAGATCCATGTGTATCATGTCGAGTGGACTTCGACAGTTAGTTTCCAACTTTGGAGGATGGGAACTTCTCTTCATTTTCCCTAACTCGCATGCAGAACATAGTGTGTCCTTGGAGAGGCGAGTCTCGGGAAGTCCACTGACCAAGCCTCTGGAAACCAGCTTGTTCATGTCTTTGAAGTTCTGATGACATAGCCTTTGATGCCATAACCAACTGTCCGCCTTGGTAGCTTTCGCGAGCAAACAGATTTTGTTGTCTGGATGTGATAGATTTTCAAACTGAGGATGTGTTTGGGGAATGCACCTAAAGACGGTCGTGTACAGGTTCCCAGTTCTGCGTGCAATTAGAATGGGAGTTTCATCTTCAGTGTTCACCGTAGCTCCGTACATAAATTGTTTGCACCAGAAGCCATTATCACAAAACTGGCTGGAGCTGAACATGTTGTATGCCAAACCCCTCACATACCTCACCTGCTTGATAACATACTTCCCATCTGTGATGCTTCCATGCCCTACTATCCTTTTAGGTCTTGAATCAGCCATCTTGACATATCCCTCAAACTTTTCGACAAAGTCAAAAAGGAAGGACCGATGACCAGTCATGTGTCGATGGGCTCCTGAATCTATGTACCACACATGACTGACCTGCAAAAAGGATTAAGCTTGTTTAGGGACCCATTGCCCAATGGGTTCCTTAGGGTTAGAAACAGAAGCAGCAGGTAAAACACTCGATGCAGTCTCCTTTTTGGATTTCTCCTTAGGCATAGGGGACTGTACTGAGGAGGAGGCTTTAGAGTTTCCTCTTTGCCTCCTTCGTCTCTTATGAGACTTGGCATTCGAATTATGAGCATTTAAAGAACTAGCCACACCAAAGCGCAAGAGATTATCAAACATATTACACATGTCATTCTTAAGAGTAGCAAAAACAGTGTTCAAATTCCCATTACGGGTTACAGACATGTTTGAATCAAATCCTACACTAGGTGGGGCATGGCCTAGACCCGCACGGCCAGGACCACGCCTCTTAGGGAAAGCAGAAAAGGGGTTGTTCCTTCCTTGATCCTTTCTTGGTGGCTTCACATTCTGTCCACCATCTTCTTTCCTCGCAACTGCATTAGAAGCAATGTCTGAGTTAGAGGACGGTTTGTGTGAAATGGATTTACCACCTTTTCCAGATGACGGTTTTTGAAAATTAGGTTTTGTGGAATTGAAAGGTTGTTTTTAATTAGGTTTGGCCCGAGAGTTCTCCCCCACTTCAAATGTGCTTGAATTGAGCTCAAGACTTTTTATGGGTTTGGCTGAAACACAAGCATCGACAGATTTGGAATTCTTGTTCTGGAGTCCTTTGGGTGCGTGAGGCTTAACTGACTTCCCTCTGTCAGTACCAACACATTTTTCACCCTCAGGTTTGTTTATCTCAGAACTGGATGCAAGTGTCACAGTGGACTCATCGGGTTTGGAAGGAACGCTTACCTTTTTCTTGGGAACGTACCCGGAAGGATCATCCCCCTCATCTAAAAAGATCTTAACACCATACTCAACATTGGGATCTAAGACTGGTTTGGGCTTAGGATTGGCCATACTATGGTTAAGCACTGGATAAGTCGTATCATCATCTGAATCCAAAGAGTAAAAGTTTTCAAAATCCATGACTTTCCTTTTCAAAAGGGAATTAGACACAAGTTGGTTGGTTAAAGATTGGCGATACATTATCCTCTCATCGTGAAAGATTTCTTTTGTTATTTCAAAGTGAATGTCCGTGAGGATGTATCAAGTTTGAAGATCTGCAACCTTGGTTTTGAAATCAGTAAAAGTGGAGGTTGCAGTTTCACATTCAGAAGAGAGCCTGATTCTCTCGGCGTTAGCCTCAAGAAGGTTCTTTTCAAGGGTGAGAACCAATGTGTCTTTTTCCGAAACGATCGCTCTTAGATTCAGAATCTGATGTTGACAGGCATCTAAGTCCATGGCTTTCAATCTAAGTTCAAACATCTCCTTTTCCAGCTTGACTAGGTCGGGACACTTAGTTGCGGAAACATCCTTTGGGGGGATAACTAAGACATCCTCAGATAGTCCCATCTTCCTAGTGTCATAGCTTGAGTTAAGGTTGGAATAGTCAATAGGAGGCATTGCTACCTTAGGAGTTCTGGCTTTGATACTTTCCCAATCTGAGTCGGTATTCCTAGGATCCTTGGCTGGAGTAAAGATAGGACCTATGGGAGTGGGACTGGTGGGAGGACTACTGGAGGTGTTATCGGACAGACTGGTGGTGCTAGTTATGACTTCTCCGTTAATTACTTCACTAAAGGTCACAGACTGTCTAACAAATTCCTTTGTGGGAAATACCTTTTATAAAGTGAAGCATGTGTAAAATGTTTGCATGACAAGAAAATAAACCATTGAAAGCCTGCCTCGCGTAGAATGCAATGCACTGATGTCTTTTTCAGATGATATATATTGGGGTCCATCCCTCTTCCAAGAAAGCAACATATCATTATATTTTTTTCTTTAGCCCATGACCCTACTTCATGCATCTAAACGACTTTAAATGTGATCCTAAGAATCCCTTTCTCATTCATATCATTATTCACTATGTCATCTCCATCCTCCGGTTCCTCCTTATCATTTGAGCCACCACAAAACCGGGCCGCCGGTTTACGATTTTGGAGATTCAGATAGCAACCCGGAACTTTGATGACTCATTGGTGGTCGGAAGTGGGGGGTTTGGAAAAGTTTACAGAGGAACCATCACTAATAATAATAATGGGGAAAGTCTTTTGGATGTTGCCATTAAGCGGTAGACAGTCCATGTTGGAGGACCGCTCCACAAAGAAGAACTGCTTCATGGAGATAAAAGAGAAGGCCTCACTTGATTCATACTAATCAATATTGCTTTCGTTTATATTTCTAATAATATTAAATGGAAGTGCTGTTACTTTTTTAATAATCAATTTAAAAAAAATTTAATAAAATAAATAATTACATCAATTATCAGCTTCTTATTATTTTACCTGCACAATTTTTGTTAATAATCAGTTTAAATTAATTTAATAATATAAATAATTCTTAATTAGTGGAAGCATAAATAAGTAAATTTTAACCATAAGAACTTTTATTATTATAAACTTTTATTATATAAATTATGAACTTTGGGAGTGAAAAGCTTATAAAATGAGTAAGAAAGAGAAAACTGATGCGACGGAGAGAGAGAACTGATGTGACAGTATATGGTGTGTGTATGTGTATTAAATAATATATATTATATTTGTGTTTCTAAATAAAAAGTTAAAGGAAAAAGTCAAATGACCATAATACCCTTTACAACGAAAATAGCAATGAAATGCATATCATAAGGGTTAAAAAAGCAGTTTTTAAACCATAAGAACGAAATCGTTATGAACATCAAACGATAGGAAGGAAAATAGTAGTTTACTCTAATTAATATTAATAAGGATATAATTGGAAAAAGCTAGTTTTTGTCTATCCGAACATGTACACACAAAAAAAAATACGTTTTATAAGCTAGCTTATGTTTACCAAACAATACCTAAGAAATATTAATCATCATGTATATATTTGTCATGAATCTAACACGGATTAAAAGAAGTTTGGGGAACACAACATATAATTCATTAAAGGGTTAATTACATCGATATGTATCGAACTTGTCACGTTTTATCATTGTATGTACTCAACTTATAAACTTACCATTGTATGTATCGAACTTTCTAAAACTGTCATTGTATGTATCCAGCTTTATCAAAACCTCAAGTTCGATACACTTTCGTGACAAGTAGAATACACTCAATGATAGGTTTTGATAAAGTTGGATACATACAATGGAAAGTCTAGCAAGTTCGATACATGCAATGATAAGTTTATAAGTTGAGTACATACAATGATAAAACGTGACAAGTTCGATACATATCCATGTAATTAACCCTTCATTAAAAGAAGTTGTGTTTGGTAAAGTTAAGGTAGCTGATAAGATAGTTCATCCAAACATGTATCATAAGTTAGCTTAAATTAACTTTGAGACGCTATTTTAAGTAGCTTTTCCAAATTATATGTTTTTTGGTCATTTTATATACTTATAAGCTAATTTTTGTCAAACATAATTTAACTTATCATCTAGTATGCCAAAGAACAGCTTGAAAGATAATGGATTAAATATGTATTAAATTAGAAACTATATAAGACTCGGTGATGCAAGTACGGCTGACGAAACGAAAATAGAGAAAAACTCGCAAGATTATCGATAAGCCGGAATTCGATTTTATTATGGGAGGCGGTACCACACCGGTGCCCATTGGAACACCATAGTGGGTACCCGGTATGAATGGGTACGGCAAGGGAATCGGCACCCCACTGCCCAATTTCAATGAGGAAAAGTCTCTCTCTCTCTCTCTCTCTCTCTCTTCCTTCTCTCTATCTCTCTCTTCCTTCTCTCTCTTCCTTTTTATTTTTTTTATTTTTTTAATTAATTGTTTAGATTGGTATGGAATTGGTATGGTAGTGGATGAATGGGTATGTAATGGGTAAGGTATTGAAAAGTTGACGTGGCGCTGAGGTGGCAGCTGGTGCCAATGGGTATGAATGGCACCATAGCGGATGGCCTTATTATTTTATTTTTTTTCTTTGTCAAGTATCTTAGGATTTATCTTTTTCTTAGGATTATATACTTTTCTTTTATTTAGGCTTTATCTTTAGTTATTTATTTGATTTCCTAGTTAGGTTAGGTTTATAATTTCTATAGTTATCTTTATAGTGGTAGTTATAAATAAGGGTCATTGTTTTTAATTAATGAAGCAGATTATGAGTTAATCAATTTTACAGAAATTTCGTTTATTCCCAGTCCTTAATTCTCTATTAGGGTTCAAGTTTTGAAGCATGGGGTTTTGTATTTTACGAATCAACAATAACGAATCAACAATCACGCTACATCACTCTCGATTTTGGGGAAAATTTCTGTCGGATATATGCACAAAGTTTATCTTCTTCCGATCGTTCTTTCTCCGCCGTTGCCGTCGACAACCAACCAATGGAGATCACACAAAACAGATTCCGGATTAAGAAACTGACAGACTTGAGAATCATATCCATGTAAGTTGTAAGTTTCTCCCAATTTGATTATATTCGCTATCATATACTAAATCTAGGGTTTTATAGTCAATATAAACATGGCACCAGAAAAGCACAAACTGATTCATATCCTAAATTGATTAAAAAAGAAATTTTAATAATAAAAATCTGATTCATCTTTGTGGAATATCTTTTATAAAGTGAAGCCTACATCAAAAGTTTCTCATGATAGGAAAATAAAGGTGAAAATTATGCATTCACTTTACTATTTGAACGCGGATGCTAACCATATCTTTTATAAAGTGTTGTCAACTCCTTTTTACAATCACCTCCTCTTTCAAGGAAAGCAACAATACATACCTGAATTATTAGTGTTGTTTTAGGCCATCACATGACCTGACCCTACTTCATATATTATATATCTCTCTCTATAGTATAAGACTATATATAAATATAACCATATATATTTTGGAGATCCCTTTCTTTCTAATTCATATCATTATTCACTATGTCATTTCTCACTGCCCAGGACCCTCCTCAATCCTCCTCCTCATCATTTGAGCCACCACAACCGTGCCGCCGGTTTACAATTTCAGAGATTGAGATAGCAACCAGGAACTTTGATGACTCATTGGTGGTCGGGAGTGGGGGGTTTGGCAAAGTTTACAAAGGAACCATAACTAATAATAATGGGGAAAGTATTTTGGATGTTGCCATTAAGCGGTTGGGAGCAACTTCTAATCAAGGAGCCGTGGAGTTTCGGGCTGAAATTGAGATGCTTTCTAACCTAAGACACTGCCACTTGGTGTCTTTGATTGGTTATTGTAACGATGGGCAAGAGATGATCCTTGTTTACCAATATATGTCTCGTGGAACCCTTGAACATCATCTCCACAAAGGTGGAATTCTTCTATCATGGGTGCGAAGACTCAAAATATGCATCGGAGCCGCACGTGGGCTAAATTACCTTCACACAGGTACAGGTATAAATCACGGAGTTATACATAGGGACGTGAAGAGCTCAAATATATTGTTAGATGATTGTTGGGAAGCTAAGATTTCAGACTTTGGGTTATCAAAGATAGGTCCAACGAATCAGCCATGCACCTCTGTTAGCACTATGGTGAAAGGCACATTTGGATATCTAGATCCAGATTATGTATATACTGGTCGGTTGACTAGAAAGTCTGATGTCTATGCTTTCGGGGTGGTAATGCTTGAGGTCTTGTGTGGAAAACAAGCAGTGGATAGAAGTCTTGGTGAGGAGCAACGGAGCTTGGCTAGATGGGCTAAAGAATCCATCAAAGAAGGCAAGTTAAACCAGATTGTTGATGTTAATTTAAGGGGGAGAATATCCCCTAAATGCTTAAAGGAGTTTACACGACTAGCATACTCGTGTTTGCAGAGTCATCTTAAGCATCGGCCTACGATGGTTGAGGTTGTGATGGGTCTTGAATCTGTCCTAGCCTTACAGGAGAAAAGCAACAGTACCCTGCAGCCTGCAGGCATGACCATATTTCGTAGAAAGGCACCAAAGCTTATTTTCCCATCCAATCAAGAAACGTCAGGTATATGATGTTCTCTTCCAAACCGAGCGTTTCTCATAATAGCATTTTTTAGAATTCGTGCTTTAATTTGCATCCATCATTAGTCGTTATTCAAGGGCATTGTTTATGGTAAATTTTGTGACTTCAACAAATTTTGACCTTCAGTTGGTATAGAACTTTGGAAATGCTTCATTTGATCACATCATGTACGCTTAGGTACACATACTATTGAGTTGACCCATTCAATTCATCCAACATTGTTGTTTACCAAACTCAGAACATAGACTACT
Source organism: Centaurea solstitialis (assembly GCA_030169165.1). Classification (NCBI taxonomy): domain Eukaryota; kingdom Viridiplantae; phylum Streptophyta; class Magnoliopsida; order Asterales; family Asteraceae; genus Centaurea; species Centaurea solstitialis. Next base: position 20,851,166 of record CM058047.1, on the reverse strand, counting down.
TATGTTAGATGATCTATTCTTCAATATCTTATCTTTCTTTTATATATCTATTTCTAACAGTTTGTTATTTGTTGAACTTGTAGTTGGAGGTATAAGTTTAAAATCCTTGGATATATACCTTTATGAAGTTGAAAGTGAAAACCGAACATTACGCCGGTTTGATTTTGATACTATCAATGTTGCAACTGAAAACTTCTCTAATCCAACTTCTCCTTACGAAGGAGAGGACTTGTACAAGGTACCCCATAATCATATATCTAATTAATTACATATTTTTCAAGCTCCTCCTTGTTTTCAACTTGGTTTCCTTTTCCAGGGAAGGCTACAAAATGGACAAGATATAGCAATTCATAAACAACCTCGTTGTGAAAATTATGAAGATGAAATGAAAGAAGCATCGGCGCTCCTTTATCTTGAACATAAGAATTTGGTTGAGTTGCTTGGATATTGTATTGCGGGAAAAGAACTGTACTTCGTTTACAACTTTGCACCGTATGGAAGCCTAGATGACTTCTTATATAGGCGTCATCCGTTGAATTGGGATGAGCGGTACAAGATATTACTAGGTGTTGCTCAGGCACTTGTTTACCTTCACAAGCATGCTCCCATGCGGGTCATACATTCTGATGTAAACCTTCTGAACATTTGGTTAGATGAAAGTTTGGTTCCAAAACTGTGTGGGTTTCAGTTTTCAAGATGTTCCAAAATAGATGAGCCTGATTATATTGACGTTGATGTGGTTCGTGGGACTAGCGGGTAAAATATGCAGTTATTCATTGAAAAACCATCAAATTTAAATCTCAATGCATCTTTTTTGAACCCTTACATACGTTTTTGTTTCGTTTAGGAATCCGTTGGACCAAACAAAAAGGACTTCCTTATATAACCACAATGGTTACTTGATTTTCTAAGAATATGTTTTGTTCTCATAAAGCAATTTGTGTGTTGGTGTTGTTTCCATTTGGTCATGGAAGTGTTTTGGGGAAATTTTGTATTATGAAGCAATGAGTCCCGTTAATTTGAGTGATTTTGTTTACATTTTGTGTGAATCTGTTTTTTAAAGTTTCCCCTTCCATGCATGTTTGTGGTTTTCTGTTTCAAAAAGTTTTAATTTCAGGACAGTCGATTGGCATGTTAAATCTTGGTTTTTGAACAAGGTCTCCAAGATTTTGGGGCCTAATTTTACTTGCGTTGAGGGTCAAGATAGATATAGCCCAAATTGAGAACCTACCTCTGTAAACACCTATCTAATTTTTTCCGCAATCAAAAGCTGCTATATAATTTCAAATGTATATTTTTCTCAATTTGTCATTTTAGACGTTTCTATTGTTTTAATTCGTAAGATTTTTAGCATGATACAACTTTTTTATTTTTTATTTTGTTTATTACTCATTTTAGACGATCTATAGTTTTAGTACGGGTGTAACAGGGACTCCAAAAAAAAAAAAAAGATTAGGATGGCCCTGTTTAATTTATACTGTTTGTTGTTGCTAATATATATGCATATTTGGCAGACCCATACCCATAGCACCAGAGTATGGTCGACACGGCCATTTGTCAACCAAGGTTGATGTCTTCAGGTTTGGTTTCTTGATTTTACAAATGGTATTTTGGCTTAGATCAATCCTTGGGCTTCTTGAAGCCGGCAAACACCTTGGAGTTGAAATTGTAAGTATACTTATGGATATATAGTTTCTTATTTGTGAATGGTGGGGGTGGGTATATATAACTAAAGACATCTTGGATTGTTGTAGGGTTTGACTTTGAGAGATTGGTTGTGTTCAAATATAAGCGATGCTGACTTGAGTCAGATATCAAGATGTATCCACATTGGGTTGTTGTGTATTGAAGAAGATTCAAATGAGAGACCAAGTATGGATGCAGTTATTGGGATGCTACTTAACACCTCCTCCAATTACCATACTCTCCCTCTTCCAAAAAGACCGGTTGAGGGCTTGGGGCAGTTGAGGAGTTCAAATCAGAGCTAAGCCCGGGGTAGTGTCTTGTAGGTAACCTATTTCTTCTATATTACATACATATAGATACATAAAAGAAACAAGATACCAAGTATTTAGTATGCCCAAATGTTGAAAAATCTCAACCCAATCCAATTTGTTGGTCGGGTTTCTGCGCATCACAATAACAAAGTTATTTACACCAAAAAAAATTTATTTTCTTGGACAGGTGTAATGGTATAGAAAACCTATGAGATGGTGACTAAGGGGGCTCTTTGTTGCAAATCAACCAAAGGCTGTGTCTAGATGCTTCTATACACCTTTCTGTATAATACATACTTCTTCATCTTTGATGTATTTTTGCTTCTCGATTCACAATAGTAATGCTTATGCTCAGGCATCTTTATCATTTTCTTGAGCTACTTCCACCTGGTTAGTAACAACTTATACTAAAAAAACGGATTATATTCACCTGTTTAATTTGGAAAAATGAAAACTATATATAGTTATGTTTTAAAATTTTCTTGCTAGAGAAATGAAGAACTAAAAAAGTGACAAACGAAACCTTTATACAAGGGCGCAAATGGTTAAGTAAAAATTTATCCTCTGCAATTCTCATGTCTCGTTTCTCTTTACTAAATGCTTATTAAACGCCAACTTAAAGTAACCTTAAATTGGTATGACTTAATCATGTACAATTACTTTTCCTAGAAGTCTATATCCATATGTTCAAGAAAGGTGACGGATAAAATACGAATAACATCATACACTATATAAAATCTGAATTTTGGAGGGAAAAATGGAATATATACACAAAATATCTGTTTGCTTGACGACAAGATCCACAATTTCATGTCTTCCGGTGCTGTGGCGGATTGGTTATCGCTTGGGGGTTCATAGCAGCCTAACCGAGTTCGAGCCTTCCCGTGCGCATGCCTAGAGACATTTAAGTGGGGCCATATTTAGCCTTCAAAATTGCCGGGGATTAGTCGGACTTTGGCCCTGACACCCTTCAAAAAAGAAAAAAAAAGATCCACAATTTCTTTTTTTTCCTAATGGTCTATTCCGCCATTGCTGCTCGACAATCATTATTGTTGCAACCATGGAGATCATAGTCGACTGAAAACAGATTATGGGTTAAGAGAGTGATAGTTTAACTCATGACTTGGAATCTGCATCATCAAATCCATGTAAGTTGTAAGTTTCTCCCAATTTATGTCCGTCATACTAAGGAGGTGTTTGGGATTGCTTATTTAAAACAACTTATGCTTTTTGTAAAAATGTTTATCAATTTATATTGTGTTAAAACGAAATTTTGTAAAATAAATGTTTGAGTTGGCTTATGGCAAGTTGATAAGTTGTTTTGTAGTGGGTACTTGAAAATTGCTTATGTATGTAAAATGACTAAGTTGTTTCAAATGAGTCAATAAGTTAGAGTAGAGTAACTTATGAAAAACTTTTTATCACTGATATCAAAAGACAAAAAGTTATAAACACCTTTCTTTCTTTTTTTCCATAGGAACACCCAAAGAGAAACGAAGTAAATCAGGACATAATTTGAGTGTGGTTTTGGAGGAACATATTGTTGGATTGAAATCCATACAAAATCCAGAGAAGGAAATCACACAGAATCTGTAAATCAGAACCATGGTCTCTTTTTGTATACAAAATCAGATATGTAAACCAAAATCTAACCCAAATAACTCAATCAAACCACCATCACCCCATCTCCTAATTCGAAATGCAAAGCAACGACGATGAGATGGATCCGGTAGATGATAATCTGAGATCTTTTACAAAAATAAAAAGGGATTAAAACATTATTGACAATCTTACCCCTGACTATAACAGAGTTTTTTTAACATAGTTAGTGAGCGGGACCTACTTTGGAAGCAAAATTGAAACCTCAAAGATTAAATCATTATTTATTAAAGTTTCAATACCTATTTAATAAAAAACCATAAACCCCAGGGACGTAAGGTAAATGTTTCATATTTGTGGAATACCTTTTATAAAGTGAAGCATGTGTAAAACGTTTACATGACAAGAAAATAAACCATTGAAAGCCGACCCTGCGTAGAATGCCACTCATGTCTTTTTCAGATGACATTTGGGGTCCATATCCATCCCTCTACCAAGGAAGCAACATATCATTATATTTTTTTCTTTAGTCTATGACCCTACTTCATGCATCTATACGACTTTAAATGTGACCAAGACTCCCTTTCTCATTCATATCATTATTCATTATGTCATCTCCATCGCCAAGCTCCTCCTTATCATTTGAGCCACCACAAACGTGCCGTCAGTTTACGATTTTGGAGATTCATATAGCAACCCGGAACTTTGATGAGGGGTTTGGAAAAGTTTACAGGGGAACCATCACTAATAATGGGGAAAAGTCTTTTGGATGTTGCCATTAAGCGGTAGACAGTCCAGTTGGAGAACCGCTCCTCAAAGAAAGAACTCCTCCATGGAGATAAAAGAGAAGGCCCCACTTGATTCATACTAATCAATATTGCTTTCTTTTATAGTTTTTTTTTCTAATAATATTAAATGGAAGTGTTGTTACTTTTTTAATAATCAATTTAAAAATAATTTAATAAAATAAATAATTACATCAATTATCAGCTTCTTATTATTTTACCTGCACAGTTTTTGTTAATAAGCAGTTTAAACTCATTTAATAATATAAATATTAAATAATTCTTAATTGGTGTAAGTATAAAGAGTTAATTACATATTTGGTCCCTGTGGTTTACACGAAATTACGATGGAGGTCCCTGAACCCTAATTTTCATGCCTACGGTCCCTGTGGTTTGTATTTCGTTATGATCGTGGTCCCTTACCCTAACGTCCGTTAAAAAACTCCGTTTGGGCAGGGGTATTTTCGTCTTTTCATAATTTTTTTTTCTTTTTTAATATTTTTTTTGCATCTTCTTTCCAATACCACCACCACCACATCCACCACCACTACACTACCACCACTACACCACCACCACCACTACACCACCACCACTACACCACCACCACCACCACCCACCAACACCACCAACACCCACCACCACCACCACCACCCACCACCATCACCCACACCTTCAAACCAACGACACCACCACCTTCAACCCACCAACACCACCACCACCTTCAACCCACCACCACCACCACCACCACCACCTTCAACCCACCAACACCCACCACCATCACCTTCAACCCACCAACACCCACCACCACCACCACCACCCACCACCATCACCCACACCTTCAAACCAACGACACCACCACCTTCAACCCACCAACACCACCACCACCTTTAACCCACCACCACCACCACCACCACCTTCAACCCACCAACACCCACCACCATCACCTTCAACCCACCAACACCCACCAGATCCGACCACCAACACCCACCAGATCCAACCACCAACACCCACCACCCAGCAACACCTACCAACACCAGATCCGACCTACAACCCACCAACAACCACCAACACCAGATACGACCACAACCACCAACACCAGATCCGACCACAACCACGACCAACCACCAACACCAGATCCGACCACCACCACCCCCAAATCGATTTGATTTCACAGATACGGATGGATCTGCCATGGATCTGCGACATACGGATGGATCTGCCATGGGCCATGGATCTGCCATGGATCTGTGACAAAACGGCGGCAGAAGGTGCGATGGTCGGAGACGGGAGGAGGGAGGAGGTGCGTTGGGCGGCGACGGCGGCTTTCTGCAGCGAACGACGGCGGCGGCTTGAAGGGTCGCGGCGACGGCGGCTTTCTGCAGCGAACGACGGTGGCGGATTGAAGGGCGGCGGCGCGGCGGCTTTCTGCAGCGAACGACGGCGGCGGATTGAAGGGCCGCGGCGCGGCGGCTTTCTGCAGCGAACGACGGCGGCGGATTGAAGGGCGGCGGCGCGGCGGCTTTCTGCAGCGAACGACGGCGGCGGATTGAAGGGCGGCGGCGCGGCGGCTTTCTGCAGCGAACGACGGCGGCGGATTGAAGAGTGGTGGCGGCTGTAGCAGGTGGAGGGTGGAGCGGCAGTAGCAGGTGGGTGATGGAGGTGGAGGGTGGAGGCGACAGTAGCAGGTGGAGACGGTCGGCGCTCGACGGTGGAAGTGGCTGACGGTGGGTGGTGGAGTCGGCAGTGGAGGTGGCCGGCGGCGGTGGTGGGTGGTGGAGGTGGTTGCATCATCTTTAGGGTTTGGGTGGGGAAGAGGGGAAGGAAAATCGTTATAAACATCAAACGATAGGAAGGAAAATAGTAGTTTACTATATTTAATATTAATAAGGATATAATTGGAAAAAACTTCAAAATTTTACCTCCAAATAGTTTATCAAAAAGCTATCTTATAAACTAGTTTTATCTATCCGAACATGTACACAAAAAAAATATACGTTTATAAGCTAGCTTATGTTTACCAAACAATACCTAAGAAATATTAATCATCAGTATATATTTGTTATGAATCTAACATGGATTAAAAGAAGTTTGGGGAACACAAAATATAATTCACAAAAACGGGACAAGGGACAAATGAACCTAAGGTTGTGTTTGGTAAAGTTAAGGTAGCTGATAAGATCGTTCATCCAAACATGTATTATAAGTTATCTTATAAACTAATTTTGAGACGCTATTTTAAGTAGTTTTTCCGAATTATACTCTTTGTGGTCATTTTATATACTTATAAGCTAATTTTTGTCGAACATGATTTAACTTATCAGCTACTTTGGCTTGAAAGATGATGGATTAAGGCTATGTTTGGCAAGCGTAGCTTATAAGCTAGCGGATAGCTGATAAGCTAGCTGTTGATTGATAAGTTTGCTAGTAGCTGATAAGCTAGCTGTTGAATAAATTATGTTTGGCAAAAACTAGCTTGTGAGTATGTAAAATGACCAAAAAGGGTATATTTGAATTTAATAATTAATATTAATAAAGGTATAATTGGAAAAAGCTACAATAAGCTCCTCATAAGCTACTCAAAGTAGCGTTTCAAAAAGCTAGCTTATAAGCTAGCTTCCTGGTACATGTTTGGATGGACTAGCTTATCAGCTAGCTTATGCTTGCCAAACAAAGCCTAAATATGTATTAAATTAGAAAGTATATAAAAATCTGGATTTTGGTGAAATTTTCTGTCGGATATATACACAAAGTTTATCTTCTTCCGATCGTTCTTTCTCCGCAAATTGCCGTCCAATGGAGATGACAGAAAACAGATTCAGGATTAAGAAACCGATAGCTTAAGAATCATATCCATGTAAAGATGTAAGTTTCTCCCAATTTGATTATATCATACTAATTCTAGGGTTTTAAAGTCAATATAAACATGGCACCAGAAAAGCACAAACTGATTCATATCCTAAATTGATAAGAAAAAAAGAAATCTAATAATAATAATGGAACCGTTTACAAGTAAATGCTTCATCTTTGTGGAATACCTTTAATAAAAGTGAAGCCTACCTACGTCAAAAGTTTCGCATGATAGGAAAATAAAGGTGAAAATCATGCATTCACTTTAATGCTAACCATATCTTTTATAAAGTGTTGTCAACTCCTTTTTACAATCACCTCCTCTTTCAAGGAACCAACAATACATACCTGAATTATTAGTGTTGTTTTAGGGCCATCACATGACCCTACTTCATATATTATATATCTCTCTATAGTATAAGACTATATATAAATATAACCATATATTTTGGAGATCCCTTTCCTTCTAATTCATATCATTATTCACTATGTCATTCCTGACTGCCCAGGAGCCTCCCCAATCCTCATCATTTCAGCCACCACAACCGTGCCGCCGCTTTACAATTTCGGAGATTGAGATAGCAACCCGGAACTTTGATGACTCATTGGTGGTCGGTAGTGGGGGGTTTGGAAAAGTTTACAGAGGAACCATCACTAATAATAATGGGGAAAGTCTTTTGGATGTTGCCATTAAGCGGCTGGGAGAAACTTCTAATCAAGGGGCGGTGGAGTTTCGGGCTGAAATTGAGATGCTTTCTAACCTAAGACACTGCCACTTGGTGTCTATGATTGGTTATTGTAACGATGGGCAAGAGATGGTCCTTGTTTACCAATATATGTCTCGTGGAACCCTTGAACATCATCTCCACAAACGTGGACTTCCTCTATCATGGATGCGAAGACTCAAAATATGCATCGGAGCCACACGTGGGCTAAATTACCTTCACACAGGTACAGGTATAAAGCATGGAATTATACATCGGGACGTGAAGAGCTCAAATATACTGCTAGATGACTGTTGGGAAGCTAAGATTGCAGACTTTGGGTTATCAAAGATAGGTCCAACGAATCAGCCATGCACCTCTGTTAGCACTATGGTGAAAGGCACATTTGGATATCTAGATCCAGATTATGTATATACTGGTCGGTTGACTAGAAAGTCTGATGTCTATGCTTTCGGGGTGGTAATGCTTGAGGTCTTGTGTGGAAAACAAGCAGTCGATAGAAGTCTTGGTGAGGAGCAATGGAGCTTGGCTAGATGGGCTCAAGAATCCATCAAAGAAGGCAAGTTAAACCAGATTGTTGATGTTAATTTAAGGGGGAGAATATCCCCTAAATGCTTAAAGGAGTTTGCACGACTAGCAGACTCGTGTTTGCAGAGTCATCTGAAGCATCGGCCTATGATGGCTGAGGTTGTGATGGGTCTTGAATCTGTCCTAGCCTTACAGGAGAAAAGCAAAAAAACATTGCAACCTTCAGGCATGACAGTATTTGGTAGAGAGGTACCAAAGCTTATTTCCCCATCCAATCGGGAACACTCAGGTATTATGTCCTCTTCCAAGTTGGGCATTTTTTGTAATAACATTTTCTTAGGATTTGTCCTTGGCATCCATTCATTAGGGGTCATTCAAGGGGATTGTTGTAGGACCAGGGTAAACTTTTTGACTTCAACTATTTTAAACCTGTCAGTTGGTGTAGGAATTTAGGTATAGAACTTTGGCAATACTTCATTTGATCGCATTATATACGCTTAGGTGCGGATAACATTGACCCATTCAGTTCATCCAACATATTTGTTTACCTAACGCAGAATTAGATGATCTATTGTTGGGGATCCAACCTTTCTACTATCGTATCTATTTCTAACAGCTTGTTATTTGTTGAACTTGTAGTTGGAGGTATAAGTTTAAAATCCTTGGACATATACCTTTATGATGTTGAAAGTGAAAACCGAACATTGAGCCGGTTTGATGTTGATACTATCAATGTTGCAACTAAAAACTTCTCTAATACAATTTTTCGTTACCCCGGGGAGGAGTTGTACAAGGTACCCCATAATCACATATCTAAGGGACAAGTACGCCAAAGTGTATCCAACTTGTCACCAAAAGTTATTGTATGTACTGAACTTCAATTTTTACCTTTTGACGTATCAAACTTTTAAAAAAACTCTATTGTGTGTATCCAACCTGTTATAGCAGGTTACATGTTGACGTGGCACCGGTTTTCCCACCAGCGACCCTTCTCCGGCGACCCTTTCCGGCGTCTCACCTACTCCGGCGACCATTTTTCGGCGTACCCCTCTCTCTCTACACCCTCTCCTCTGACCACACCTCCACCCTCAAACTCTCCTCCACCAGAAATGTTTTCGCTGGAGATGGTGGTGGTGGCCGGAAGTGGGTCTTGAAGATGGTGGTGGTGGGCGAAAGTGGGTCTTGAAGTGGGTCTTCGCTGGAGATTGTTGCTCGGTGAAAACGGAGATTGTTGTCGGGGTTTGTTGCCGGAGATTGTCGCCGAAGTTTTTCGCCGGAGATTACAGGTTACCTACTTAGCAGGTAACTGGATACACACAATAGAGTTTTTTTAAAAGTTTGATACGTCAAAAGGTAAAAATTGAAGTTCAGTACATACAATAACTTTGGGTGACAAGTTGAATACACTTTGGTGTACTTGTCCCTATATCTAATTACATAATTTTCAAGCTCCTCCTTGTTTTCAACTTGGTTTCCTTTTCCAGGGAAGGCTACAAAATGGACAAGATATAGCAGTTCATAAACAACGTTGTTGTGAAAGTTGTGAAAATTATGAAAATAAAATGAAAGAAGCATCGACGCTCTTTTATCTTGAACATAAGAATTTGGTTGAGTTGCTTGGATATTGTATTGCAGGAAAAGAATTGTACTTTGTTTACAACTTTGCACCGTACAGAAGGCTAGAAGACTTGATATATGGTAAAATTATTTTGAAATGCACCCCTCTTAATTGGTTCAACATTGAAAGTCTCAGGAAACTCATGGAGTTTAAGAGCAAGCAATCACTGCTCTGTTATATCTTGGGTATTGACTAGTCAATGTAGGAGGCCGTAAGATTGTAGTCTATCAAAACAACATCGTATACAACAATTTACCTAGTAAGAGTTGTCACCCTCGCTTATAAGTTTGGTAACCGGCCCCATCCCCTACATTACTTGTACCAGGCCCTAAGATAATTGACTTCAAAGAGCATCCACAATGCTGGGGCTTTTTGGGTGAGCATTTTCAAGAAAAGTTGAACCCACATTCAAAAACTTTGCTTGTAACTAGACAAGTGAGAAGGTGTTTTTATTTTGTCATCTAGTTTATGTGGCCAATAAGCTTCCAAAAGCCTCTTAAATAAGAAGCATTGTGGATGCTCTACATAAAATGCTCCTATATTAACCTGTCAATTCCCAGGGTGCACTTTTAACCTTCTTTTATTAAAAGACTTTATAGTACCATGAATAGTTTTTTAAGGTTATATTCATGGCTTCTGCGATCTATCTTTGCAGATAGTGATCGTGCTCCCTTGCATTGGGATGAGTGGTACAAGATATTACTAGGTGTTGCTCAGGCACTTGTTTACCTTCACAAGCATCCTCCCATTCGGGCACATCCTCGTGTAGACCTTGGCAACATTTGGTTAGATGAAAGTTTGGTTCCAAAACTGTCTGGGTTTGGGCATTTAAGATGTTTCAAAGTCTACGAGCCTGATTATATAGACGTTGACGTGTTTCATCAAATTGGCGGGTAAAATATGCAGTTATTCATTGAAAAACCATCAAATTTAAATCTCAATGCATCTTTTTTGAACACTTACATAGGTTTTTGTTCCGTTTAGGAATCCGTTTGACCAAACAAAAAAAAAGGACTTCCTTATAACCACACGATGGTTACTTGATTTTCAAAGAATATTTCTTGTTCTCATAAAACAATTTGTGTGTTGGTGTTGTTTCTATTTGGTCATGGAAGTGTTTTGGAGAAATTTTGTATTATGAAGCAACGAGTCCCGTTAAGTTGAGTGATTTTGTTTACATTTTGTGTGCATCTGTTTTTTTAAAGTTTCCCCTTCCATGCAAGTTTGTGGTTTTCTGTTTCAAAAAGTTTTAATTTTAAGGCTGTCGATTGGCATGTTAAACCTTGGTTTTTGAACAAGGTCTCCAAGATTTTGAGGCCTAATTTTACTTGCGTTGAGGGTCAAGATAGATATAGCCCAAATTGAGAACCTACCTCAGTGAACACCTATCTAATTTTTTTCGCAATCAAAAGCTGCTCTATAATTTCAAAAGTTGTCAATCAAAAACAAACATCTATTTGATAATTTTTCTCACTTTGTCATTTTAGACATTTTTGTTGTTTTAATTCGCAAGATTTTTAGCATGATACGACTTTTTTTTATTACTCATTTTAGACAATCTATAGTCCTGGTACTGGTGTAACAGGGCCTCCAAAAAAAAAGATTAAGACAGCCCTGTATAATTTATACTATTTGTTGTTGCTAATATTTGACAGAGACAAAGCACCCGAGAGTAGTTTTCTGTTCGTCCCTTTTTCAACCAAGGTTGATGTCTTCAGCTTTGGTTTCTTGGTTTTACAAGTGTTATTTTCGCCTCCACCAATCACTGTGCTTTTTGAAGCCTGCAAACACCTTGGAGGAGAAAGTGTAAGTATACTTTATGGATTAATAGTTTCTTAGTTGTGAAGAGTGGGGGTGGGTATATATATATAACTAAAGACATCTTGGATTGTTGTAGGGTTTGAGAGATTGGTTGGGTTCAAATAAAAGACGTTTGAGAGATCGGTTGGGTTCAAATATAAGCGATGCTGACTTGAGTCAGATATCAAGATGTATCCACATTGCATTGTTGTGTAGGGAATTACTTGCAGGTGATAGACCAAGTATGGATGAAGTTATTGGGATGCTACTTAACACCTCCTCCCATTACCATACTCTCCCTCTTCCAAAGGGACCATGCCGTTATTTTGGAGTTTATAACTATATATAGAAAACTTATAAGGTGGTAACTAAGGGGGGCTATGTGTTGCAAATCAACCAAAGGCTGTGTGTAGATGTAGTTTCTTGTGTGGTATCCCATGCTTCTATACACCTTTTAGTATAATACATACTTCTACATCTTTTATGTAATTATGCTTCTCTGTTCACAATACAAATGCTTATGCTTAGGAGGCATCTTTATCATTTTCTTCAGCTACTTCCACCTGGTTAGCAACAACTTATACTAAAAAAAAGGATTATTCACCTCTTTAATTTGGAAAAAAGAAAATTATATACAGATATATATATATATATATTTGAATCTTTCTTCCTAGAGAAATGAAGAACTAAAAAAATTACATAAATGTTTCTTACCAGCTAGCTTATCAACTAGTTTGCCAACACACGTTCACTCGTAAATTATCTTTTAGAAGGGAATTAACTTCATGTATCCTATTAAGTTATGCGTAGCAGAACCCTCCTAGCCGTCTAAGCCCCACTGTCACATTTGCGTCATATCAGCTTTTCCATAAACCCACAATAAGCTCTTTAAAACCCTCTATGTTTAGTACCCTAACCCTTCTAACCCTCTCAATTTTTTGTTATTTAATTAATTAATACAACACACCACACCACACCACTATGCTTAGCCTTAAAAGTATCTCCAACAACATTGTTCCAAAAATAACCACTTATTTACCAACTTATGAGTTGTGAAATGTAATTTCTGTATTAGAATTTGATTTTTTTTTTTGGCCTTTGTGCAAATCATGACACCATTCCAAAAGGCACAACGCCATCCCGCTAGTCTTCGTGCCTATTTCCATGCCAATCAGTAGTAGAGTCGTATTTAATTCAAAAAACTAGATTTCAAATGATAAAAACTCAATTATTTTACCCTAATAAAAAATATAATGATACGTTGCTTCCTTGGAAGAGGGATGGATCCCAAACGTCATTTGATAAAGACTTCAGTGGACTGACTATATGACCCGGTGTTCAACGGTAAACTACGCTTAACTTTCACCTTATTTTCCTCTCATGCAAACGTTTATAGAAGGTATTCCATAAAGATGAAACATTTGGTTTATGTTTTCTTTAAAGAGGTATTGAAACTTCAATAAGTCAAGATTTAATCTTTGAGGTGTCAATTTTGCTTCCAAAGTAAACTTCATTAAAAAAAACTCCGATGTAGTCAGGGGCAAGATCGTGAACCATGTTCTAATCCCTTTTTAGTTTTCTAAAAGATCTTCATTTACCAGATCCATTTCATTGTCGCTGTTGCTTTGCATATCGCATTAGAAGATGGGGTGATGGTGGAACCGACATTCAAAAACTTTGCTTGCAACCGGACAAGTGAGAAGATGTCTTTATCTTGTCATCGATTTTGTATGGCCAATAAGCTTCCTGAAGGCTTTCAAATAAGCAACATTGTGGATGCCTTATTTAAAACGTGCGCTCCTATATTGACTAGCCAATCCCTAGGGTATACCCTTAACCTTCTCTTCAAAATACAATGATAATCTTTTAAGATTATATACATAGGTTTTGCAATCTGTCTTTGGAGATGGTAGTGATACAAAGTATTACTAGATGGCAGATGGTTTTCAAGATGTTTTGAAGTTAACGAGCTCGATTATATTGCTATTCCCCGGGATCCTAAGATTAGGTAAAATACACACTTAAATATTCATTGGAGAACCATCAATTTAAATCTCAATGTATCTCTATTTAACTCTTTGGTGTTCGGATAAGCTTTTTGAAAGAGCTTATTGACTTATTGGCTTCTTAAAAAATCAAAAATCTTGTTTGGATAACTCTAAAGCACTTTCATAAATGTTTTTTGAGATGGTTTTAAACGTGAGTTATAAGAAGTCAGAATTGTGACTTGTTGAGAAGGGCTTTTGGCTTTTTGGATAAAATTGACACCAAAGCTTCTTAAAAAGCTGATAAGCAAAGCCAAACACTCTCTTAAAAAACAACTTATTGACTCTTACTAGCACAAAAGATAATCCAAATACTTTTTTAGAAACTCTTTTTCCTACCATCATAAGGGTAGGGGAATGCCCATCATTCCATCATTCAACTCCTCTTGCCACGTCAGCTTTTCACCCTCTTTTTATACCACCATTCTCCCTAAACCCTACGAAACCTCTGCAATGATCACCATTCTATCCCTACACTCTACTAACCATTGAAAAAAAAAAGAAAAAAAAAACAAAAGAGAGGGAGAAAAAGAGAGAGACGCACACAAAAATGGGTTTCCCCACGGTGATGGCCATCTTGCTGAGCTACCTTTTCTTGACTCCATTGGGGACGTGGGTAGTCACCTTGCTTGTCACATCACTCTCCCGCTGCATATTACCCATTCCGTTCTCCCTAAATCAATAAGCAATTTTAATCACAAGAAACTTTTGGACCTCAAAAAAGTTATCTAAAGCAATTTTAACCATAAGAACTTTTGGACCTCAAAAAATTTATCCAAAACGATTGTTTTGTTTCATTTAGGAATCACTAATTCCAACAAAAGTACACTCTTATTGGAATTTGCAGTTCTAAACAAGTTTTCTATATATTCAAACACTAAAAAAATTGTGAGTAAATTACGGAGTTGGTTCTCCATTTAATAAATTTGTGTATACTATAAGAACCAAATCCAACAAAAAATGTATACCTAAAGGACCAAATCCAAAACAAATTGCATATAATAGAGACCAAATCCAACATAAAACGCATACCACAGGGACCAAATCCGTAATTCATGAAATCTAGGGTCCAAATCCGTAAAAACCATCAAACCACGTGGACCAAATCCGTAATTTACTTAAAATTTGTTTATCCACGATTAGGGCTGTCAAAAAATGACCCAACCAGCCAACCCAACCCAATAGTAGCAGGCTGGGTTGAGGTTTTCAATCCGTTAAGTTAACTGGGTCAACCCGCCTAACCCATTTATTTATTGGGTCTGGGTTGGGTTGAGATTTTCAACCTGTTTACAACCCGACCCAACCCATTTACAACCCGATTTTAACCCCATTTACAACCTGATTTCAACCCACTAGTAACTTGTTCTCAACCCATTTCCAACCTGTTTGTAACCCATTTAACATATTATTTAATTTAATTTTATATTTTAACATAAATTTAAAATAATAAATAATAAGAAAACTAAAAGAAATGATATAACTCTAATTCGCTAAACCTAAAACAGTCTCTAGTCCATTCAATTTCCTTATTTCTATATCACTTTCTCACTTATTCCTTTCCATCTTCAATTTCAAAGTTCAAACTTCGCCAGCGCCACCTTCATCGGAAGAAAATTCAATGGATAGTCGGTAGACTTCGCATTCCCCACCAGCGACTATTACCAAACATCGACCACAAAACAGTAAGTTACCGAAATCGATTTCACAATCTATGGTATGAATTTCAGATTGTTGAACGGGGTTTTGAGAAAATTTATAGTTTAAATTAAATGGGTCAACCCAGGTTTAACCCACTACCAACCGATCAACTCATAAACAGATCAACTCACTACCAACCCATCAGGTTGGGTTGGTGTTTGGGTGAAAAATCGCACGACGCACGACGACCGACTTAAAATCTTAAGATATCTTTCAGGATGATAATCCTGTATTAAGATAAGGTCCTGAGATAGGACAAATATACCTTCGAACGATAACAGTCAATCATCGAACGATCTCTATACCGTATCGTACGACAAAACATACGATATCGCACGATATGATACTAACAGTTAATTATATCTTGAGATTAATCATTTGTAACAGGTAAACAACAAACATTGAAGAACAAATGACCGTTAACGACCAAGATACGCTCCTCATAAAGCTCCAGCTGTTACGAACGAGAATCTAGCTACCGTTATAGCCGTTACATTAAATGCACAATTAAGGGGCGACTGTTACATTCTGGTCAGCTATAAAAGGAGTTCGAAGCCATCATTTGAAGACATCTGATTACATTGAAGCTAGCAAACACTCTCTACAATATTAATATTGCTCTTTGTAATTGACATTCTGTTTCATTGTAATCGCACGATCTATACTGTAACTCTCGAGGACATCACCCCTTATTGGTGATACTTAGTGCAACGTCGACTATACCCTTTTAGTCGACCGCAGGTTTTTTCCTCGACCTTGAGGTTTTTCCTGCGTCATCAAATTGTCTTGTCATTTATTTTATCGCACGTTTTATCGAACCAAATTTCTTTCTCTCGACGGATTCGCCTCACAACATCTTACGATATTAAATTGTGTAATTTTTTACCAAAACAATTTGGCGCCCACCGTGGGGCCCCGTTCTGAGAAAATTTCGTTTGATAAAACGTTTGTCTACTAATCTTCGAGTTGTCTTGAGTATTCATTGCAGGATTATGGAGAATAACTTCCAACCTACTCTGCAACAACAACTAGCAGCTGCTCAGCAACAAATCCAGCAGCTGGCTAATCAAAACATGGAAGCCAATAACGAAATCGTACGATTACGGGGTCTAAATCCTCAAGTTTCTCAAACTAATCCTGCGATATCAGCACCGCTCCCTAGACCACCTCCCATTCAGCAAAATCAGTTCAGAACACCACAAGTACCTTCAATGCCTCAAGCCTCTCAAATACCAGTGATGACACAAGTGTCTCAAAACAACGTACGTCTACCTCAGAATAACCAATCCCAAACCATTTTTCCTCCTCTCCCATCAGGACCACCTCCTGTATTTACCTACGTTCAACCTCAAGGTGTTCCTCGACCTTTCTATTCAATCCCGGAACCAATACCACACATACCAACGATAAATACCACCGTAACCCATATTCCGATCCAACCCAATTATCAAGGAAATATTGGAGTAACGCCTACTGAAAACCTTATGGACGTACGATTAAAGATGTTAGAAGAGCAAAACAAAGCAATGCTCGCATTGCTCGCAAAACTTCCTGGAGCAGCCGTACCAGTTGAAGTCGAACCAAAGACAGGATTTCAAGCTTCACCTTACGTTGATGAAATTGCTCTTATGGAAATACCCAAGAAGTACAACATTCCTGCCTTTACAACCAAGTACTTGGGAATAACAGACCCAGTGGAACATGTCGCGCAATACAAACAACTTATGTGGACTGCTTCGATCCCATCTCAATATCAAGAGGCATGCATGTGTAAAAGCTTCGGATCTACTCTAACAGGAGCCGCGCTACAATGGCTTATAAATTTAAAGCCGAAGAGTATCGAATCATTCGCTGAATTGGTGAACCAATTCACTCGACAGTTCGCGAGCAGTCGCAAGATGGAAAAGCAAACCAGTGACTTGTACTATGTCGTACAGAAAACTGGAGAAACGATACGCGATTATTTTAACAGATTTAACGCAGAAATGATCGAAGTCAAGAATTGCGATATAAAAACCGCAATTGAAGCATACAAACGTGGGCTCGATAATTCTTCAGAATTATATACGGATCTCACAAAATATCCACCAGAGAACTTTGACGATGTACGAGCTCGAACGTTAGCCCACATGAGAATTGAAGACGACGCCATCTTCAGACGGAAGCATTCGAACGAAAAGAAAAATCTGGGCGCACAGAAACACGATTTTAAACCTAAGAGAGTAAACAAAATTGGAAACTCTCGACAAGAATCCAAAACTCGCACGAGCAAAGGTACAGGAAGAATTAGATATCCCGATTTATCTACTTACAATTTTGCAGGTACATCCAAAGAACTAGTGGATTCCTTGCGAAAGATCGATGCAAACGTACGATGGCCCAAGAAGCCGGAAAATCCTAGCAAAGACAAAGATCAGACTAAATGGTGCGAGTTCCATGCTGATCATGGACATACGACGGACGAATGCATTAGCCTCAAAAAGGAGATCGCTTACCTCAAAACAAATGGGCACCTAAAAGGTATTATCGGTGATGAAGCAAAAAGGCCAGCATCTCCGATCCATACCAAAGTGGTCAATTGCATTACTGGCGGATCCGAAGTATGTGGCTTGACATACTCTGCGGCCAAACGACACGCACGAGAAGGACCTGAAGGCTATCCTATTCCTGAAGATTCAAAGACTGCAGCTGAAAAAGAACTCGATACAGCCAAACTAACGTTCGATCAAGACGATCTATCGGGCGTTAACCAAAAACACCATGATGCTCTAGTTATACAGTTAACCATTGGAAACTGTTTGACCAAGAGAGTATTGGTGGATGGGGGTAGCTCCGCTAACGTTATATTCTCAGATACTTTAAAGATCATGGGCATCGACAGATCCAACATCGTACGACGGACTACAACTCTAGTAGGCTTCAATGGAGACGCGACAAGTACACTCGGAGAAATAATATTGCCAGTCTTCGCCAAAGGAATCAACAAGCAAACTAAATTCAACGTCATAGATTGTCCGTCAGCATATAACGCAATACTCGGAAGACCCTGGATCCATGATATGAAGGCCGTACCATCAACCTATCATCAGAAGATTAAATTTCCATCTCCCTGGGGCGTGCAAGAGATCGTCAGTGAAAAGAAAATCGCTCGTGAGTGCTACAAAATCACGATGAAGACTAAACCCCAGGATATCTAGCAATTACAGATCCAGGATGGAGAACGATCGTACGATGACCTTCAACTTGAAGAAGTCGTACTAGATCCAAAACATCCTGATCGAAAAGTCTTCGTGGGAGCAACACTAACCCCTGAGATAAAAAACAGAATAATATCTTTTTTGCAGGAACACTCAGATTGCTTCGCATGGTCGCACGAAGACATGGTTGGGATTGATCCTGACATCATATCGCACAAGCTGAACGTGGATCCATCCTTTAAACCAATTAAGCAGAAACGACGTAAGTTCGCGCCAGAACGCAACAAAGTTATTAACGACGAAGTTGATAACTTGCTGAAGACAGGAAAGATTAGAGAAGTTAAGTATCCAGATTGGCTGGCAAACGTGGTAGTCGTGCAAAAGAAGAATGGAAAGTGGCGAGTCTGTATCGACTTTACAGATTTAAATAAAGCATGTCCAAAAGACCCGTTCCCATTACCTCACATCGATGCGATGGTCGATGCAACGGCAGGTCATGAATTACTCACATTCATGGACGCTTATTCTGGATACAATCAAATCCTGATGCACGCGGACGATCAAGAGAAGACAGCCTTCATGACGGACAAAGGGATATACTGCTACAAGGTGATGCCCTTCGGCCTCAAGAACGCAGGATCAACGTACCAACGACTCGTAAACATGATGTTCAAAGAACATCTTGGTCGAACGATGGAAGTGTATATCGACGATATGCTGGTAAAATCCGAACGATCACATGATCACATTGATCATTTGAAACAATCGTTCGATATCTTACGACAATACAAAATGAAACTCAATCCTACGAAATGTTCCTTCGGAGTACGTGCTGGAAAGTTCCTCGGATACATGGTCACTCAACGTGGTATAGAAGCAAGTCCAGAGCAAATCAAGGCCATCCAAGAGATACAATCCCCAAGAAACGTGAAAGAAGTACAAAAGCTTACTGGACGAGTGGCGGCATTAAACAGATTCATCTCACGATCATCTGACAAATGCCACCTATTTTACAATGTACTACGTAAAAACCAAGGTTTCAACTGGACAGAGGCTCATGAAAAAGCATTGCAAGATTTGAAGCAGTACATGGCCTCCCCTCCATTGTTGACAAAACCGATTGAAGGCGAAAGCTTGCAATTATACTTAGCCGTCAGCAACAATGCGGTAAGTGCAGTCCTCGTACGAGAAGATGATCAGCAACAACATCCGATTTACTACATAAGTAAATCCTTTCTAAATGCTGAGACCAGATATACATCGATGGAAAAATTGCTCTTAGGTCTCGTGACAGCAGCTAAAAAGTTACGACATTATTTCGAATCACATCATATAATAGTCGTAACCAATTATCCTCTCAAGACCGTACTTCGTAAGCCTGAACTTACGGGTCGATTAGCCAAATGGAGTATCTACCTAAGCGGGTTTGATCTCACGTACAAACCCAGAACGGCGATAAAGTCTCAAGCGTTGGCAGATTTCGTGGCAGAATTCAGTCCAGAAGTAGAGCAACCATCGCACGATGAAATCAACAATGTGATGATTCAAGACAATCAGCTTTGGACTCTGTACGTCGATGGATCCTCCAACATCAGAGGATCGGGATTAGGAATTGTCCTGAAATCATCACACGGGGGGAACATGGTGTACTCAATACGATGTGAATTCAAGGCGACCAACAACGAAGCAGAATATGAAGCCTTAATTGCTGGATTGGAAATAGCTTATAACTCGGGGGCACGATGTCTGCACGTACGAAGTGACTCGTTACTAGTGGTAAATCAAATTAACGGTGATTTTCAAGCAAAAGATTCGAAAATGATGGTATATCTCGAGATCGCTAAAGAAAGCATCGCACGATTTGAAAAATTCTCGATAGAACAAATCCCAAGAGATTTGAACGTTCAAGCTGACGCTTTGGCTAATTTAGGATCCGCATTCAATGAGCCAACTTTGGAGAATATTCCAATAATTCATCTTACGATGTCTTCCATCGAAACAAAAGAAAAAGTACAAATGATCGAAGAAGTCTACAACTGGTCGCTTGATATATGGAATTATCTAAAGTATGATAAACTCCCTGACGACAAGATGGAGGCGAGAAAGACCAAAGTAAAGGCCTCGCGGTATACAATCTTCGAAGGAAAACTATATCGCAAATCCACATCTGGATTAATCCTACGATGCATAACAAGTCAGAAGCATATGAATCAGATCTTACAAGAAATGCACGATGGAGAATGTGGAAACCATTCTGGAGGACGAAGTCTTGCAAATAGAATCTCACGACAAGGCTATTATTGGCCTACTCTTCGAGAAGATGCTATGAGGTACGTACAAAAATGCGACGCCTGCCAAAAACATTCAGGTATGTCCCACTTACCTTCTGAACCCCTACATTCTGTCTTAATCCCATGGCCATTCATGCGATGGGGGATGGACATCGTAGGAAAGTTACCTCCTGCTCCAGGACAAAAAGTTTACTTGCTTGTTCTCACCGATTATTTTTCCAAATGGATCGAAGCTGCTGCTTTTTCGCAGGTAAGAGATAAGGAAGTTATTTCTTTTATCCAAACTAACATTATATACAGGTTTGGAGTACCATCGGAGATCATGTGCGATAATGGTTCACAGTTCATAAGCGAAAGAACTCGTAAGTTCTGCGATGAACGTGGAATTAGGTTAATTACTTCAACACCTAGATACCCTCACTCCAATGGTCTAGCAGAATCGAGTAACAAAGTCATCATTAATTCGATTCGGAAAAGGCTAAAAGAAGCGAAGGGAAGATGGGTCGAAGAATTACCTTCAGTCTTATGGGCAAATCGTACGACTCCAAGGACCTCGACAGGACAAACGCCCTTCTCCCTTGTTTATGGATGTGAAGCACTACTACCGATCGAATCTCAACTTCCAATAGCAAGGCATCGTACGATGGACCAAAACGTAATAAATCTATATTATGATCTAGATGCATTGGAAGAACTCAGAGAAAAGGCGTTCCAAAAAATGGCATTACAAAAAGCCATGGTCGAACGACATTTCAACAGGAAAGTTAAAGCAAAAATTTTCCAAGTAGGTGATTACGTCCTACGACAGGTATTCCAAAATACTCAAGAGCTAAATGCAGGAAAACTTTCCATCAAATGGGAAGGACCTTATATAATCTCTAAGATTATCGGAAATGGTGCATACAAGCTTACAAACATCGAAGGAAAAGAAATTCCACGAAGTTGGAATGCAACACATCTTAAGAGGTATTACTTCTAAACCTTTTTCATTTTTATTACTATTTTATTACGAATGATTACTGACTTGGGCGTCGGAGCGCCGTTGGTCAAACCAACAGCCACCCCTTAGCCATTCTTTTCTTATCGCAGGTATCGCACGATAATCGCATGCATCGCACGAATATCGCAAGTATCGCATGAATAAAGCTTATAACGCACAATCACAATACGCACGCGCGCAAGATAAAACGCCAGTCGCACGATACAAAATAAAGAAACGTTTCTAAAAAAGAACTAAGTTCTTAAAACACAAGTTAAACATGTACGATAAACTAAAATCATTCATTCCAAAAGTACTTAAACAAAATAAAAAGTACTTAACAAAAAGAAAAATCGTACGATTACAAAATAAAACTAAGTACTAACAGGGGCATCAGATCCCACAACTCCGGCATCATCGCCCGATCCTTCAACAACGTCTGCAGATCCCACGATCTTAGGAGGAGCCTCTTCAGTAGTCAAGATCGCTGGAGTGGATCCAGAGACCATTTCATCTTGAGTCTCCTCCCCAACAGCAGCAACCTCGACAGGCTTCTCTCCGACCTCCTCGTCCAAGTCTTTAAGATCGTCAGCATCCAAAAGATCTTCAGATCCCATAAGCTCGCGGAATGCCTCCACCTCTTCCTTGGCAATCCCGACGGTGAGGGTTCCAGCTATCACACGACGCATAAGGGCCGCACGAGCTACAACCCTTATTAGTGCAGCCTCGTCTTTCAGATCTTGGATTTCAGACGATAAGGCCTCCTCCCGCGTTGCTTTCTCCAGTCGAATAGCCTTCAGCTCTTCCTCCAACTTGGACGTACGGTCAAGAACGATCTTCATCCGGGATCGTTGCTCTTCCCTCATACGCTCAGACTCCTCGAGTTTCAACTCCAGGTCATCGATCTTGACCTGCTTTGCCTCCAGATCAGACGCAAGTTTAAAAACCTTCTCCTTGGCTTTGTCGGCTTCCTTTACAGCAGCCCTCTCGCTGGCCATCTTGGCTTTCATATCATTCTTTATGGTCTCCATCCGAGAATGAAGACCAAGGCTAGCCTGAAAGCCCTGGAAAACGAAGACAATTAATTAAAATCGTACGATATCCAAAAAATCGTGCGATAGAAGAAAGACTTACCAAGAAAGAGAGGCCCACAGCAGCAGCATCAATTTCCTCAAACCTCAATTTGGAAAATTGCTCCTTTTGCGAGGGAAGGAGAAATTGCTCGATGGCTGGGAAGATGTCTTCTTTCCTCACGACGTCCCCTTCCAGGAAACCCTTGGGCAGAGTTATGTTCATCGAAGATGAACCAGCATCGAACGACGTCTTCTTTGGCGCCTTCGCAGGAGTCTTTGTTGCTTTGATTCCCTTCGACTGATCCTCAGGAGGAGCAGATCTAATAGGAGAAACATTAATCGCATCATCCGCCTTTTGCTTAGCTTCATGCGATGGATTAATGGTCTCAGACGTAGACCTCGTACGTTTCGCTGGAGGTTCACCTCCAGCCATCTCCTTCTTCTTCAAAGTTGCCCTCCTAGCAGCTTCCAACTGTTCAGCCCTCCTCGACGGTTTCTTCGACGATCCTACAAAAATAAGATATATAAGAAGCAAATAATAAAGTGTTATCGTACGACATAAATCAAACGTGCGATTTACCTTCCATCTCTTCTTCTGAGATCACTTGAACTTCGGGATCAACTTGAGTAGCTTCTTCTTCACACTCTACCACGACCTCTTTAGCCTTCTGGGTAGAGTAAAAGCGTTCACTAATGCTGTACGATAAGAATCGTTCGACTGCGGCTTTTGACTCTTCAGTTGGCTCGAACGTGAAATCGATCTCTGCAAAAGGTAATCCAACATTAGATAAGCAAATCAAAAGATCGTAAAAAAGACATCATCCAAAGAAACACCTATACCTAACGAATTCCACTCCGGCGCAACCCATCCACCCTCCTCCAAGACCGAAGATGATCGTACAAACACATATCGGGACTTCCACCCACGATCGTGTACCTGAGTGCCGTGTACTAACATAGAATCCCCTCTACCCTTTGGAAACAAGCCATACCGATCATAATCCGTCGATTTCACGGTATACGCTGTCAGAAGGTCATCAACAGAGAATGCAGGACGACCCCAGTCCTTCGTCACACGTTCGATGACATTAATCACCCTCCAGAATTGGGGCATTAGTTGACCAGGAGAAAGATCGAAGCGACTCATGAAAGCACGTGAAAGAGGACTGTAAGGCCATCTAAAACCTATCTTAAACGGGTATTCAAATAAAGCAAAAAACCCCGCTGGTGCATCCGCTGGTCTAATCTCATCTGCTACCTTCAAAATCGCACTATCAGGCAATCCTGCTAAACTCCTAAGGGCTGCAACCTCTAAAGAATCTTTGATACTACTCTTAACCTCCATCGATTCAATAATCTCTAACCTATTCAAACTATTCCTAAGACGATTGAAACGAAGCAAATCGAAATTCTTAGGGTTCTTTTCGGCTATAGACTTTAAACGCATGAAAAAGCAAGAAGAAGAGGGTACCTTATAAATAATCGTCGCTCAAATCCTTGCCGAAAATAAAGGACTGATTTTAGGAAACGATTGCTCTAACAAATTAAGAGATATGTATCTAATTTGAATAGAAATTATCTATTATATGGAAACTGAATTTCTCCCCAAGTATTGCAGGTCCAATCGCACAACGACACGCATTCAGTTACAACCGTTGAGACGACAGCTGTCGTAAACGCGTCATCACGACGACGTCACTAAAATCGTTTCATATTCGATTTGATTTAAATGAAATTCATTTACTTACGATTGATTATTCTTCAAGCACAACTAACGATCAGCTTTTGCAGATAAGAATTCAGAAATATTTAAAACAAAATTTTTCTAAATCTCGGGGGCAAACTGTTTGGGTGAAAAATCGCACGACGCACGACGACCGACTTAAAATCTTAAGATATCTTTCAGGATGATAATCCTGTATTAAGATAAGGTCCTGAGATAGGACAAATATACCTTCGAACGATAACAGTCAATCATCGAACGATCTCTATACCGTATCGTACGACAAAACATACGATATCGCACGATATGATACTAACAGTTAATTATATCTTGAGATTAATCATTTGTAACAGGTAAACAACAAACATTGAAGAACAAATGACCGTTAACGACCAAGATACGCTCCTCATAAAGCTCCAGCTGTTACGAACGAGAATCTAGCTACCGTTATAGCCGTTACATTAAATGCACAATTAAGGGGCGACTGTTACATTCTGGTCAGCTATAAAAGGAGTTCGAAGCCATCATTTGAAGACATCTGATTACATTGAAGCTAGCAAACACTCTCTACAATATTAATATTGCTCTTTGTAATTGACATTCTGTTTCATTGTAATCGCACGATCTATACTGTAACTCTCGAGGACATCACCCCTTATTGGTGATACTTAGTGCAACGTCGACTATACCCTTTTAGTCGACCGCAGGTTTTTTCCTCGACCTTGAGGTTTTTCCTGCGTCATCAAATTGTCTTGTCATTTATTTTATCGCACGTTTTATCGAACCAAATTTCTTTCTCTCGACGGATTCGCCTCACAACATCTTACGATATTAAATTGTGTAATTTTTTACCAAAACAGTTGGGTTGAAAATCTCAACCCATTTAACTAAATGGGTTGGGTTAGGTTGGGTTGAGATTTTCAACCCAATTAATAAATGGGTTGAACCCGACCTATTTACACTATCCACGATGGCCAAATGGAATGAATGAGTTTAAATAAGGTATAATCCCAAACACCCCCCTTGAATACTTGATATTTCTTTATTTTCAAAAATATTATTACTTTTTTTTAATAAAGTTATGCGGTTGGAAGTTAGTTTCAGTTGAGAAATTCAGAATTTAATCATCTTCTTCTTCTTATCGCTCTTCTCCGCCATTGCAGTCGACATCTATTGTTGCAAACCAATGGAGATCGAAAAGAGATTCGGATTAAGAAATTGAGCACAGATCGTTGGATGCTTTAGCTCATCATATCCATGTAAGTTGTAAGTTTCTCCCAATTTGATTATATCGCTATCATATACTAAATCTAGGGTTTCAAACTGATTCATATCTGGAATTGATATAAAAAAATGTAATCATCAAAGCTTTCTCTTAATGGGAGTCAGTCAACTGTTTCATTTCATCTTTGTGGAATATGTTTTATAAACTCAAGCCTACATAGTTGATTTGTTCAACGCGTAGAAATAATGCCAGGTCATATATTGGAAAGTCTTAAGGGGTGTTTGGGACTGCTTATGATGGAAAGTCTTAGGGGGTGTTTGGGGTCCATTCCTCTTTCAGGGAAGCTACATACATCAGCTTTTTTAAGGCCATGAACCTACTTAATGTATATAAGAAAGATATAAATATGACCATATATTTTGGAGATGCATGCTATCCAGACTCCCTTTCTAATTCATATCATTGTTGACTATGTCATCTCAATCCTCCTCCTTATCATTAGAGCCACTACAACCAAGTCGCCAGTTTACGATTTCGGAGATTCAGATAGCAACCCGGAACTTTGATGAGTCATTGGTGATCGGACATGGGGGTTTTGGCAAAGTTTACAGAGGAACCATCGCTAATAACAGGGAGGGTGTTTTGGATGTTGCCGTTAAGCGGCTTGAAGCAACTTCTAGTCAAGGAGCTGTGGAGTTTTCGGCTGAAATTGAGATGCTTTCTAAGCTAAGGCACTGCCACTTGGTGTCTTTGATTGGTTACTGTAACGATGGGAAAGAGATGATTCTTGTTTACCAGTATATGCCTCATGGAACCCTCGAACATCATCTCCACAAACGTGGGACTCCTCTGTCATGGGTGCGAAGGCTCAAGATATGCATTGGAGCCGCACGTGGGCTACATTACCTTCACACTGGTACTGGTATAAAGAATGGAGTTATACATAGGGATGTGAAGAGCTCAAATATACTGCTAGATGGCTCTTGGGAAGCTAAGGTTTCAGACTTTGGTTTATCCAAAATAGGTCCAACGAATCAGGCATGCACCTACGTAAGTACTTTGGTGAAAGGTACGTTTGGGTATCTAGATCCAGATTACGTATATACTGGTCGGTTGACGAGAAAGTCTGATGTCTATGCTTTTGGGGTAATATTGTTTGAGGTGTTGTGTGGAAAACAAGCCGTGGATAGTAGCCTTGATGAGGAGCAATGGAGTTTGGCGATATGGGCTCAAGACTCCATCAAAGA
Source organism: Centaurea solstitialis (assembly GCA_030169165.1). NCBI lineage: Eukaryota > Viridiplantae > Streptophyta > Magnoliopsida > Asterales > Asteraceae > Centaurea > Centaurea solstitialis. The sequence continues at coordinate 20,823,789 of CM058047.1, read as the reverse complement.
AGGTAGGCTAAAGCACATCGTTGATACTAATATAAGGGGGATAATATCCCCTAAATGCTTAAAGGAGTTTGCACGACTAGCAGACTGGTGTTTGCAGAGCCATCTGAAGCAACGTCCTACGATGGCGGAGGTTGTGGTGGGTCTTGAGTCTGTCCTAGCCTTACAGGAGAAAAGCAACAATAACTTGCAGCTCGCAGGCATGCCAACATTTCGTAGAAAGGCACCAAGTGTATGGTCAGGTATATGGTCTCTTCCAAAATGGGTGTTTCTTTGTAGTAACATTTTTTTAGGATTTGTGCTTAGCATCCATTCTGTAGCGATTATTGAAGGGTAATTGTTGTAGGACTAGGGTAAACTTTGTGACTTAAACTATTTTCGACCTTCAGTTGGAATAGAACTTTGGAAATACTCAATTTGATCTACATTATATATGTGGTACATATGATTTTTACCCATTCAGTTCATCCAACTTAGTTGTTTACCTAATTCAAAACATAGACTACTTATATCAGACGATCTATTGTTTTCTTCTATCATATCTATTTCTAACAGCTTGTTATTTGTTGAACTTGTAGTTGGAGGTAGAAGTTTAAAATCCTTGGATATATACCTTTATGCTGTTGAAGGTGAAAACCGAACATTATGCCGGTTTGATTTTGATACCATCAATGCTGCAACAGAAAACTTCTCTAATCTAATTTTTGGTGACGACTTTGGTTACATTTACAAGGTACCCCGTGATCATATATCTAATTACATGTTTTTCAAGCTGCCCCTTTGTTTTCAACTTCGGTTTCCTTTTCTAGGGAAGGCTACAAAATGGAGAAGATATAGCAATTCATGAATGTCGTGATTTCGATAGAGATTCTGTTGAATTAATCAATGAAACATCGACACTCGTAAAGCTTGAACATCCGAATGTGATTCAGTTGCTTGGGTATTGCATTGCAGAAACAAAAGTGTACTTCGTCTACGACTTTGCACCCTATGCAAGTCTACATGATTTGATAGTTGGTAAAAAGATTATTTTGAAATACACATTGCAGCCCTCTAGGAACTCATGGAGTTTAAGAGCAAGCAATCACTACTCTGTTATATCCTGGGTATTGACTGTTGACTAGTCAATAGTATATAGGAGGCTCTTTTACTTAGGAAGTCAATTATACCCCTAGTTACTTATCTAGATATACTTAAGCTTTTGCTTTAATTTACGACGTCCGAGTGTCAACCAAGTAATAAATCAATTGTGTCGTTTTATCATTGTTTTGATATTTAATAATGTTTTATATCAATATATATTTTCATCGCCTTTGAAAATGGCAGTTACGAGTAATCATTCTTATGGTATCAAATTTCTATTTTACTCAAATTAGTCCAATGTACATCAAATTTCTCCCCTCCCGCCACCTTTATTTATCCTTCTTAAGCTACAAACCAACTTAAAATTTCCTGCATAGCATAAGAATAAGATAATTGACTTCCTAAGAGCATCCACAAATGCTGGAGCTTTTTGAAGAAAAGTGGAACCCACGTTCAAAACTATGCTTGTAAGTAGACAAGTGAGAAGGTTTCTTTATCTTGTCATCAACTTTATGTGGCCACTAAGCTTGGTTCCAAAAAGCTTTCAAATAAGCAGCATTCTGGATGCTCTATGTAAAACTGTCCTATATTGACTGTTCAATACTCAATACCCAAAGTATACTCTTAGCCTTCTTTTATCTAAATATTATAATACCATGAATAGTTTTTAAGGTTATATTCATGGGTTATGCGATCTGTCTTTGCAGGTACTAATAGGCCTTCTCCGTTGGATTGGGGTGAGCGGTACAAGATATTACTAGGTGTTGCTCAGGCACTTGCTTACCTTCACAAGCATGTTCCCATTCGGGTCATACATTCTGATGTAAACCTTTCCAACATTCTTTTAGATGAAAGTTTGGTTCCCAAGCTTCGTGGGTTTTGGTTTTCAAGATGTTCCAAACTAGACGAGCCTGATTATATTGATGTTGATGTGGTTCGTGGGACTGGCGGGTAAAATATGCAGTTATTCATTGAAGAACCATCAAATTTAAATCTCAATGCATCTTTTTTGAACCCTTACATACATTTTTGTTTCATTTAGGAATCCGTTGGACCAAACAAAAAGGACTTTCTTATGACCACATAGTTGCTTGATTTTCTAACAACATATCATTCCCATTAAGCAATTTGTGTGCTGGTGTTGTTTCCATTTGGTCGTGGAAGTGTTTTGTGGAATTTTTTTTATTATGAAGCAATGAGTCCCGTTAATTTGAGTGATTTTGTTTACATTTTGTGTGCATCTGTTTTTTAAAGTTTCCCCTTCCATGCATGTTTGTGCTTTTTTTCTGTTTCAAAATGTTTTAATTTATACTGTTTGTTGTCGTTGCTAATATATGCATATTTTTTACAGGCTATCCATTGCACCCGAGTATGTTCAACATGGCCATTTGTCAACTAAGGCTGATGTCTTCGGGTTTGGTGTGATGATTTTACAAATGATATTTTGGCGTAAATCAATCCATGAGTTTGTTGAATCCAGCAAACAACTTGGAGAAATAGTAAGCATCGTCATTGATTAGTAGTTTCTTAGCTTTGATTGGTGGGGGTGAGTATATATAACTAAAGACATATTGGATTGTGGTAGGCTTGGAGAGATTGGTTGGCAGGAATATCGTCAAATATAAGTGATGCTGAATCGAGTCAGATATCAAGATGTATCCACATTGCAAAGTTGTGTAGCGAAACAGATGCAAACGACAGACCAACTATGGATGCCATTAGTGGCATGCTACTTAATACCTCCCATACTCTACCTCTTCCGAAAAGACCAGTAGGAGATTTTTGGGCGGTTGAGGGGTTTGAATTAGATTTGATGACGACAATGATGGGGCAGTCGAGGAGCTCGAAACAGAGTCTAATGACGACGATGTTGAGGCAGTTGTGGAGTTTAAAGAAGAGCTAAGCCCTCGCTAGTGTCTTGCAGGTAATCTATATCTTCTGTGCATGTAGAAAAGGAAAAGAAATCGTCAACATTTTAAAGCTCAATTGAATCCAATCTGTTGGGTTGACCATCTCAGTCGGGTTTATGTGCTTAACAAAACAAACTTCTTTTACACCAAAAATTTATGTTTTTGGAATGCTGATGGTATAGAAAACTTATGAGGTTGTAACTAACAAATGGTAGGGAAGGTCAATTGGCCTGCAGTAACATCAACATTGTCGATATATACAATGTTTACTTGCAGTGTATGTAGCTGAAATATATATACAAAGAAATTGATCAAAAATGGAAAGTAGAAGAAACCAAACTATCTACACATCCCTGATAACAGACTAAACAACACTTGCACTTGCCTTCGGATTATGTTTCGGCATAGAAATACTGATAAAAATAAGTTGACATGTTTATCTCTGGATTCTTGTAGAGAAATTCCACAAAGAGAAAATCAGAATTGACATTTGACATTTGACATATTCTTGCAAATCAACCATATCATGATATAGGTGTTTGGATGATTATTTATATAGTGGCTCTGTCTAGATGCACCTGTACAATACTTCGGCATTGTTTGTTTTTTGGTTTTCTAACTCTTATTTATCACCTATGTCTGATTTGTTCGTATATAAGACAATTCGGACTGCTTGTTTTTATCCATTTTCAGAGCCTCGTAAAGACTTAAACCTTAATGTCCTTTGATTAATTAAGTGATTACCTAGCATATAATTGCATCTTATTTATGTGCCGCACCATTCTTTCGATTTCAATATTGATTTTAGCCGAGATTCACATTTGCAAAAATGTAAAGCACCAAGGTTGTAGATCTGTGTATTGGCTTTCCAAAACAACTTGAATTGCTTAAATCGGGGCTTCGGTGTGTGAGATATGACTAAGACTCCACAACCTCACAAATTTATCAGCATCATTTTCTTTTTGTTTCGTCCATCGACAATCATTGTTCAAGGTTGTAGATCTGTGTATTGGCTTTCCAAAACAACTTGAATTGCTTAAATCGGGGCTTCGGTGTGCTCGAACTTGGATTTCTATCATAGAATCCAAGAAGCTTACCACTAGACTAATTGTATTTTTGGGTATTTTGTTTCCTCATTTCAATTTTATTATCTTTTGTCCTGATTTATTTTATTTTAGAATTTAATTTATTTTATTATGAAAAATTATGTGAGATAAGATAAAAACTAAATAAATTGGTCACATCCAACAAAGGATTATTTTTTTAATTGAATTTTCTCTAGGAAATTTTTTGGTATGTGTGTAATTTTGTGAAATATTTGTATGCAAGAAATTTGTTAGTTATTTTTTGTTTATGCTTTTGGTTTCTAGTGTACATGTATTGACTAGTTTTCAACAAAATTTATAAATTTGCTATAATAAAGCTACTCTACCAACAATGAATGCAAAATGTTTATTTTAGCATCAACATGTGTCAAGTTTTATTATAAGCTGACTATAGTTTATTTTCGATTTATTTTCTCATGGTTTATTGACAATAAGGGTTGTTACCTTGTATGTACATGATGTTTTAAGAATTAGAACCCATTGAACAATCTTTTTTATATTATCTCTAGTTTGGTGCACATTATAAGTGAATTTGTCCCGTAACATCATTCAATGTAATTAGAAACAAAACAAAAACTAAACTATTTTTAACTAGGGGCACTTTTAATTATTTTTGCCCAGGGCACCAAATATCTTAGGACCGGCCCTGAAATCAGATTTCAGATTTCTAACACCTCTTAACCTCTTAAAAAACAAATGTGACCTTCATGTTTTATGTGTTTATCTCTATTTCTCTTCTCTATTCACCATAGAAATGCTATTGCTTAGGCATCTTTATCATTTCTTGAGTTACTTCCACCAGGTTAGTAAGAACTTACAGTAAAAAATTTAGAGATTGATTATTTACTTCTTTAATTTGGAAAAAAGGAATTATATGTAGATATGTTTTAAATCTTTCTATCCCCAAAAAAAATGTTTTAAATCTTTCTTGCTACAACTCACTAAATCAAAGCAGATAAATGAAGAACTAAACAATGACGAACAAAATATCTTTTGTGGAATTCCTATGTTTTATTTCTCTAAACCAATCACATAAATATACATCATTAAATAAGGGAAAATGTAAATTTTAATTAAATAAATTTAAAATATATAAGAACTAGATGTTTTAGAAGGAAATTGATTTTAATCTCCTGCTCACTCATGAATTGTCTTTTAGAAGGAAATTGATTTTGTATATCTTATTAGTGTTGATCTAATGTTGATATTGCCAATGTAAGAGCATTTTTGAAGGTAATGCTATAACTTTTTGTAAAATGTAGTATCAAAAGTTAAAATCTAAAAAAAAAACTTACGATCTTCATGTAAATTGGAGCTCTTAAAGATTTACAATAGGATTTGATAAATATTCTCATGATAAATACTATTGTAATGTTTTAGTTATTAAAGAAGGCGGGGGAAACTAAATAATTCGTTTAATAGCAAGTTTTGAGATTCACTTGATTTTCAGTTAATTTATTTGATATTTCACATCAATAATATAAAATATATTATATTACATTCTAAATAAACGATTTTTATTTATCTCAAAAGGCAATTATTTTTATGTTTCAAATTTATTTTGTTTGGGTATTTGTTTTGATCAATTGTAAGTTTTGATTCGGTTAGCAATTACTTACAGTCTTATAAAAGCATGCCATTGAATTTTTTATAAGTATTGTGAATAATCTCTAACTACAAAAAAAGTTTAAGAGAGACTAGTTTACTCGTACAATCAATATAATTCGATTATATTTAATCCGAATATATGAAACTGGAAAAAGAACTATTTTTTCAAACTTAAACATAGGATTCTTCCTTATTTACTCTATATTCTACTATTTAGCAACTTGCGAAATATACTTTTTTTTATTAAAACTTGATCTTTTTGGTTTTTGTGAAAGCCATGACACAATTCGGCAAGGCACGACGCCATTCATCAAGCCTTCATGCCTATTTTCCAAACCAATCCTGTCATTCCATTCAAAAAACTAGATTTCAAATTATAAAAAGTCAATTATTTTGGCTTAATGGAAAACTAGGGGACCGAACCGCGCGTTGCGCGGTATGTAAAAGTCATTCCAAGAAAATTTTTAAAAATACTATCTTTATTTTTAATGTAAAAAAAACTGTGTTACAAATCTATATGTAATATTGATAATGATAAAATTTAATATTTGTTTTCGGATTTTAAAATTACTTGGGTAATTAGTTTTCTCAATATTTTAGAAAAATTGTAAACATTACTCTTCTACTTTTGAGTACTTTAAAATGTTGTTGTGTTAATTAGTTTAAACCATTGTTGTATATATCAATATTATATCAGCATCTGGTGAAATTGTGAAATTAATGTAGAATTAGGAAGTTAATAACAAATCAATTAGAGTCTTTTTTTTCTTAAGATGCCAATGATGCATATACTTATGATATAGAAAAACTGATGAAAACTTATTATATTCAACGTAACACATATATTTATTATTAACTATAGAAAATTTTGAAAATATACAAACTGGAAACAATTAAAAATTCCTTGGGAGTTTTTAATAGGAATTTTATGCGTAAGAGGCAACAAAAATAAATCAAATGGGTGTTCCATTGTCAATCGATTGTTCATCCATCTCACCAAGTTCTCTGTGTAATGTAACTTTGCAAGTTATCGAGCTATGCAAAGATGAATGTCAGAATGTCATGTTAAGTGATACGTTCTAATAAAACTTTGGTTAAAAATGTTAAGAATTGTATATAACTACTCAACAAACTTAATAATCCAAAATAATTTCCAAATCCTTTTTGTATAACCGCCATCAATTGTCTCAAGATCACCAAATTGTGCCAAACATTCAATAATGTCTACACATATATCTACTTTATTACAACAACGGGGTTTAGCAAGTAACAAAATAAAATAAGTAACATAACACAATAATTCGGGAGAAGTACAACCTTATTTACATGATTAATTTCGAATTAACAACCCTATACTCTTCATTAATCATAATCAACTTAAGTTTTTCATAACATGCACTAACCCTTCATTCAATATTGAAAACAACATGAAAATAGAAAGCAATCGTAGAGCTCCCATATAGAAAATTCTAATTTATAAAGGATTGGATCACACTGATCCATATTACAATACCGACATTCCATTTGATAAATGAAGACCATATCTAAAGTGACCAATTCTCCATTATTTTAGTTCAAGGAGTCCCACAACTCTTACCTTAATACCTCAACAATCATTATCTTCGCTCAAATTTCAACTTTACATGATTCATATGATCTTTATTTGTAATTATGCAAATTAGAAGTTCAAGAAATAAACCCCAAATTGGAATAAAATTCGTCTCAATGTCTTTGAATTTGTAATTAAGATGAAAGATAAATTCGTAATTACCATTTATTTAACAAAAAGTGTCATGGAGAATAAATATTTAAAATTCAAACCACCATTTATTATTGTTGTTGTTGTCATTGTTATTGTTATTATTATTATTATACAAAAAATAATGAAACAGAAATTCAACATAATTAACTTAACACTTAAAAAAATAGTAAAACAAATTTCCTACTAAATTTTTGGACACTGCAAGTTGTATATGTTCCAACTGAAACTTGATCCTAAATTGGGTTTTGAATATCCAAGAGTCTTGGTACAAATTAGGATAGAAAGTAATTACCATGGATTTGAAGATTTTGATGCTAATTACCTCCTTGCATGTGATACATAAAAATAAAGGAAAAACCCCAACCTAAGTTTAAAATATAGGTATTTGTACAAACACACATAAAATAAGAGCCCGTTTACTAAATGCTTGACTGAAAATCTTAGTGGATTTTCGATACCAAACGAATGGGTAAGACTTGTGAAGATTTTATAAGCTTATTTCAATTTCCATGCAGGTAAAATTGATCATAAAACCAAAATGGAAAATATAAACCGTATATACCTGATCAATCTTCAAAAAGACACCATGCATATCACTTTTCACATGAGGCCCAATGGGTAGAATCTAATCTCCAAAACCCCATGAATTAACAAACAAAGACAAAGCCTTAAAATAACATGAGATGAAAATTAGTAGCCTAACAGAATACCTTACCTGGTCAATTTAAAAAAAAACATTATGCAGATCCTTTTCACATGAAGCCTAATTGACAGAATCCGATCTTTAGAACCATATGAATCAAGAAACAAAGACAAACCTAAAATCACATAAGATGAAAATTAGTAGCCGCATTTAACAAATTGTCCAAAAGAGAAAAACTACTTAAAATAGAGGTTTATATTAGAGAGAGAGAGAGAGAGAGAGAAAGAAAGAGAGAAAGAGAATGCGATAGTGAAATTTACATGGCTTCCATGAGATATTTTTCTTCCATGGTTTTATATGTGGATTAAGAGAAGAGAAGACATGAAGTGATAAACGGTTAGGAAGGTGATGAGTTTGAAGACCATTAATGTTTCATTTATTTAAATAAATATAGTTAATGTAGTATTTATTTAGGAAACATATACAATAAAAATAAATAGAAAATCTGAGAAAAAAGGGATTGCTATGTTGTAGGTTTTTTTTTCAATTAATAAATCTGAATATGAAGAGGTAAAATAAATGTCTTTAAGAATTTAAATAATGTGAAAGTTAAGGCTAATTAAATTGTAGGTTAAAGCTAATTAAATTGTAAGTAAATTTACCAAATAGTCCTTCTTATAATAAAACATATAATTTACATTTAGGGGTAAAATAGTCTTTAATATATTTGATATAAAAAACTCAAAAAAATGAGAAAATTCCTATAGGCATATTCTCAATAGATAGGTTGCCACCTCATTCTTCCAACATCCTACTTTTATATATATATATATATATATATATATATATATATAGATTTGGGCTTAAAAGAAAATAGAGATGTGCATTTTGGCTATTTTGATCAAACAATAAATTTTGATGATAGAAATATAAGAAAAAGGTACAACTTTGAACATACTAGTGAAAAATGGGGGAATTATGGTTGTCGAAGTGTCGAAGGCTAGAAGGCCTAGAGTTGCAAGGTGGGCGACGGCCAATGGGGATAGGACGGGTGAAGGGGTCGATGGTCATTGTTTGTGGGTTAGCATTGTATTGTACAATTTTTTGTGCACCAACTTAATTTTAAAACACAATTACAAGGACAAGCCTATTAAGAATTGAGTGGGGTTTGTTTCTCCGGACTTTTTTTCCATGACAACTCTGTTATATCTAATTGTTAACACAATATGTTAAAAAAACATATAATAGAGTCTGAGAGCAATCTTAAGCATGTCTTTTGAGCATTATCTGATGGTGGAGTGTCAAAATTAATCGAAACTGAATAACCTTTTTGAATCGAATGAGATTCGTGTTACATGATTTTGGATTATTCGGCTTTCGAGTTGAACGGTTCGGTTGAACCGGAGAACATTTTCTACTCATATTTAATATATTTCATTTTCTTACAAGTAAAACCAAGCACATATTTTATTTTAATTATTTAATTGTTATATAATATTTTTTTTGCTTGATGACAAATGTAGGTTTTTTAATATTATATTTTTACTTGACGTATTTTGTCGCATGAACATGTCGTTTGGTGGATGACCCTTTTTTACATAATACAAGTCAAGATTATGAATGTTTTGATACAATGATATATTACAAGCAACGACCCAATTTGGAAATATTATGAGTAACACGAAAATCAAATAACCCAAATCCGATTAAAGTAAAAATTGAAAACCCAATTAAGCCGAGCCAAACAAACAAACCGAAAACCGATTGTACCCGCCGAATAATACCCCAAACCTGAACCGTCTTCGACGTCGATCAAATGGCTCCGGATACCCAAAAAAACCAAGAACATTAAGCTCCAAAAATGAAGATTTAACATCCAAAGTTACATATTCAAACAAAGTGAAACTACATAAACATTTTTTCAACTTTTAAGCAACTTGAACCCAAAATTTGCTTTCCCTCTCTATCTATCTTTCTAAAACGCTATCGAAACCATCATCGCAGACACATTCAACCCAAAAATCCCGATATCGAGCACACATTCCGCCCCTAACTGACACAGAAAACAACAACATTATCATCGTACATTCGGTTCACCTCCTCAAAAGCTTGTGTGAGAAAATCCTCTTCGAATACGGACTGTTTCGAGACATGGCTTTATGGGATTCGATTGCATTCACCAACGAGTTATGAAGCAAACCCTGCAACGTGATTAAAAGTAAAATAAATATTTACATTATAACCATACACTTTCAAAAGTGCCAACTTTCCTATTCTAAAGTGAAAGTTCAACAACTTTATCATTCAAAATGCAAAAGTTTAAGGACTTTTTCATTCAGAAAAATAGTTTAAGAACTCAATCATTCAAAACATGATAATTCATTGGGATTTTTTGAACCTTTCCCAAACATATTTCTAAAAGCATGGACATTTTCTTAGTGGAAATTTATTTTGGGACCAAACAAAGTAACAACCCACAATTATTCTTAAAAGATTACTTACCTCGGAAACACGAAGAGCGGTTTGAATAACGTAATTGGCATGCGGATCTTGAAGCAGCTGCTCGAAATGAGTAGCCGAGATCAGCTCCCGAATGATGATTGACCTAACTTGACCGTCCAACACCGCCAAACACTTCTCGACCACATGGCTGCTGAATTTTTGCGTCGCAAGATGCACGTAATTTCCCTCGAACTGTGCGATCAGCTTCGAGACGGCCGACGGAATCTGCAGCTCGAGAATGTACTGTACAACATAGTTTCTGCAGTACACGATATCCGTTAGCTTCATTAACAACTCCAAAAAATTTCAAAAGAAAATCGTTTCAGAAACGTTACCCGAATGCATCTTGCGCTAGAAGAAGCCCGTTCGCCGAAATTTCCGAGATCAAGTTTTCGCGGTGTCTGCTGGTCGAGTGATTGATGCATCTTTGCAACACGCAGCACCCGTGTTGATGGGTCGCAATCTCGACACAGAATTTTGCAGCGGCTTCGAAAATAAACTGCGATCAACAAAGAAACATATGGAGTTCATAAATATTTCAGTTGCATTTTGTAAATTTCAGGTCAAAACCTGTAGCTTTTGAAGTCCAAATACGTAAAAGATTTTACAACTAAACCAAAATTAACGAATCCCGTTTAGTATCAACAACAAGATTTACCGTAATCAACAAAAATACCCATCAAAACGTTTAGACCCATACGAGAAATCTTAAATTTAGTACGGGTATGTTTGACCTCTAAAGTCAAAGGGTACCGAAAAAACTCCTAATTAGTTCCATTTTAACCGTTTGAAATGAATTTAGAGGGCATCAATACAACTGAAAATCTCACATTTCGATGGCGTAAGATGACTTCTAGCACACGTCGGATTACAAACGGGTTTTCCGTTTGATCATGGTGACTCAATACAATGAATCAATCAAATTTGTTATAAATAACCCTCTATTTTACCATTTCAAGTAAGGGTGTAAACTAGCCAAGCCGAGCTCAAGCCCGACTAAGCTCGATCCCGGCTTGTTTCGAGCCCTATGTATCAAGATCGAGCTCCACTCGTCAAGGATTACAGGCTTGGGATTGGCTTGTTTCTCAAACGAGCCTAAACCAGCCTAATCTTGGTTCGAGCTCAGCTCGTTTACCTGTAAATGGATGTTTACTGTGTTTTTTATTTTTGTATTATTTAATTTATATTATATTAATTGAGGCGAGCCTAATCGAGCTTAATCATAAAGGATCAAGCTCAAGCTCATTTATCAAACAATCCTAGAATGAAGCTCGAGCTCGAATCAAGATTTTAATGAGTCGAACCCGAGTATCTCACGAGCAGCTCAGCTTACTCCCCTAACCATTTGTATCCAATCTTTACTCAAGCAAACAACACAAGCATGATAAACATATACAGAGCTCGAAAATTAAACCAGTTTTTTCGCTAAAAGATCGAGTCCGAACCTTATTATCTTCATTGCTGAGGCACTGCAAGCACCGCTGAATAACATGATTACCATTAAGATCCTTAATGAGCGCAAGAAATCCCGGTTCTAGAGCAGATACCACCAGCTTAACCTGCTGTCGCGTTTTAAGCGTCTCGATCAGCTTCTGAACAACCCGAGTCCTATAAAAAAAAACATCGAATCATTAAACGATTTCAACGTTAAATAACGACATTAAGCAAATCAAACCCGAAACCGAAACTCACCCATGAGTATTCAACGAAATCTGTACAAGCTCCCTCGGTTCACGAGTGATCGCCATCAAAATATGCATCCGCTGTTCTTCGTTACAGACCTCCAACAGCTTCTGCATAAGATAGTTCCCAAACGGGTTGATCATGAGCTCGACCACGTGCCCGATGATCTCGTTAAACACCATCTGCACGTGTTGCGGGTTTCCGTCATCGAAAATCTTTTGCAAAAGCCGACACCCGTGCTGATCTTTAGCCATCAGAAAGATGTACCGTTGGGCTTCACCTAAATGCGACAAATAGACCTTGGGTCGATCGCTTTCGCACGGGTCTGTGACCTCGTAACAACCCGGCTCGAGCCGCGACCGAGCCGCCGCCCGCTTGTGGTTCGGTCCTCGAACGCCCTCGAATCCTACGGTCCTAATCCGACTTAAATCTTCGCCTTGAATGATCAAACTATCCTCGCTAGCGGCTAAACCCTCGAGCCCGCCACGATGGGGTCCGGCATTCGACGACCCGCCGGGTCCGGGTCGGTGAAACCGGGTCGGGTCACGGTGTAAATAATCCGGAGAACCGGTGCCCCTTTCGTCGATCGAATTCGTTCTGATTTGATTCATACAGTATAACCCATTTGAAACAGACGGAATCCGCCATTGATAACAATAATTTAACAGATTCTCAGAGGGAAACAACCCACAATTTTGCTGGAAATCGGAATTCATGGGGATTCTTGGATTAGCCCCAAATCTAGTTGAATTGATTCGGTGATCATGGAGTAATAAACCCTCGTTTTGATCTTGGTTGATGTACATTCTACCGAGTTCATCGATCAAATTGGAATCGATATAAGAAGATTCTGGAAGTTTCAAATGGGGGTTTCTTTTGGGATCATGGAGTAGTAATGGATGAAGAGCTGAAGATGATGATGATGATGGTGATGATGATGATGATGTATCAGATGATGGATGGCCATTGGAGAACATGGTTGGGAAGACAGGGGAAATACATGGATTTTGATGGTAGCTAACATCATCATCATCAACATCATACATACCATACATCATTCTATTCCCATTTCCATTGACAACTTGATGATGATGATGATGGTAGAGTCCATTTGCATATGATGATGGATGATGATGTTGCTGATGATGATGATGGTGATGGATTGCATGAGGGATCTCACCCAACAACATTTCAAGTTCTTCATCATCCTTCATGTTCTCAATAATCCCAAATCTCTCAACCATCAAACAATAAACAAAACCAAAAAAAAAAAGTGTACAACAACAAAAAACAGGGAAAATCAAGAAATCTTGAAAACAACAAAAAAAAACAAGTAGAAATAAATTCAAAGCACCCACATCAAGAAAATGATCAAGAAACAGAAAACCCACAAGAGATTACCACTTTTTGTCATCTGGGTTTGGGTTGAAATTAACAATCAAGAAACCAATTGGAAGATGTGGGTCTTTTTTTTTTAATTAGGTGATCATAATCATGATGATGATAATGATAAGCTGATTTTTGGGTATTTGGGAAAATTTGATCTTTGAGAATGTGTTTGGTGAAGCATGCAAAGATGAAGGATGTGTATACAGAATAGTGTATGTATAGGTGATGGTAGTAGTAGTAGTAGTGTACACATTGGCTTATTACTGGTAAGGTGGTCTCACGCCATAAAAGCTGGAGAGAGGAACAGACTCTCACTCATCTCTCTTCATTACTTTCTCTCTCTAGAATACACACAATCTCTGTATGTATATATATAGTGAGAGAGACTGTGAGTGAAAAAATCAGAAACAAAAAAAAAAACTCATAAAATTAAAACCATATGATGATGAAGAATGTTTTTTATTTGATTTTTTTGATTTCTCGTACCATTAAAGAATTGAAATCCAAAAACCCTTTTTATAATAAAAAAAATTAGGGTTTTTTTATTTGTTGCTATTTTGCACATGATATAATGTTTATCTTTGACATTTTCTTATGTATTGTGTTTGTTATGTATGAATCTTGAAATAACAAACTACATAATTTTCTCCTTTTTTAACTCCTAAAGATCTAAGAAAAAAAATTTAAGGTTTATTTTTTTATGACGAAAATGCCCTTAAATCTTCATATGAATTACCAGCTATTCCTTAATGATGTAATGAAATGGTTAAATGTCATTATTATCCACACAATGCAACATCATTACAACGTTTAATGATAAATCTTAGTTTACTTAATTATATAGTCAATGAAAAAGAATAATAAATCATTAAATCGTGTCATTTTTTGAATGGTTATGACTATGAGGCTAATTCAAGAAAGGGTATGAAAATGATTAAGTGAAAGGGTATAATAGACTTTTGGTAATTGTTATAATACATGTTATTGTCATATTAAGTTTTGCATATTTAGACATATTCAAATTTTAATTTAATTATGTATAAATATGACATTTGAATCATCAGCTTAAATCACGTTGAAAAATCAACGAACCTGAGTTTTGTTTCAAGGGCGTGTTGGATAATCTGATGGGGTTCGACAAGATTACACATGAGAAAATCAAGTAGAGGGGTGGAAAGTTGTGAACGATTTTAAAGTTTTAATATGACATGAATAGTTTAATAATTTATTAATCATGTCTAATCTTCCTAATTTATTTTCACTTAGTAGTCAATCTAGTATTGTCTTTGTTTAATACTATGCCAAACAATACAAAGTTTTTGTTATGTCATGTCATGTGGCAAACACCAAACGAAGCAGATTATATACATCTTTCAAATACTATTTAAAAAGGGGGATTGCTATTTGCATCTCTAAAATTGTCAGAATCAAATCATTCTCTGAATTGAAATTGTAAAATGTAGACTGTGATATTGATATGTGTGAGAAGAATAGAGATGTATATTCACTACCAATGACTAAAAGAAAAAAATAACAATCACGTCATATGTGTTTTCCATGGGATACTTTACCAAAACTAGTAACAATAATTTATTCGGTGATAACAAAAACACATCCTTTATTGTATTATTTTAGAAAAAAGATTGAAAACCATCAACAAGACGTTTAACCATCATCAATTGTTTTCTAAAAAAGTCGATTATGCTGAAATCTATGTATCTTTTTTCCTTTCTTCACGTTTATCCATCTTTACATCAGTTGTAGGTGTCATATGTCACGTTTTCTGTCTACGATGATAATAAATAGATAATTTTATAGCATCACTTTTTAACTAACATCAGTATGACAGAAGATAGACAATTCATTCATCGACGTATTTTTTTATATGTAAACTACATTTTAAACTAAACAAAGTAAACATATCCAAAATGTTATGTTACACTTAAAGTAAGGTAGATAAGTTAGCAAAACTAGTAGCAAAAATTATATCTTTAATTTACCCTAATTAAAAGATAGAGAAATTGTTTTCTCCCACCTGTGAAAAAGTTTTGTGTAGACATTTTATATACCCTTATATAATAAACTTTGTTATAAATAACTATTCTATTTGTTAAAGAAAATAAGAATAAAGATATAGCAAGACATAATCTTAGGCCATCCTTAACCGTACCCCTCATACCCCTCATTTTTGCTGCCACATCAGCGCCACATCAGCTTTACCAATACCTTACCAACACTATACCAATCCATCCTTAACCATACCAATACCATACCCCTCTAATTAATTGATTAAAAAATGAAAATTAAAAAAGGTAGAGAGAGAAAGAAGAGAGAGATAGAGAGAGAGGGGGGGTAGGGGGTGGGTTGTTGCTTCAAACACATCGGTGTCACCACACCGGCTATCTCCACTGCCGGTGCTCTACCGGCCACCATTTTTGGTGTGCACCGGCGGTACCGACTCCCTCCCGATGGCCCGTTAAGGATGGCCTTATACACTTAAAAATCAACTTTTTTGTTAGTAATCATACACTAGCATAACTAAATGAGTATGAAAACCACAAAAGTCGTGGCATAATGGTTGAGGTTTAGAAGGATGTGATGAAATATTTGATATGCCTATGGTTTAACTCCATGGGTCCACAACAATTATGGAAACTGAGTTTATCAAGATGATATTTTACAATTATAATTTACCAGGATTAGTCTATGTATAGTTCAGGACACCTTCTAAAAAATAAAACACTATGAAACAACATAAGTTTTAGAATTTATAGTATTTGTTTGTGGGAAATAGAGCAAAGTTATCGTCGTAGTCTTATTTAAAAAAATTAAATACGTTTATTAGTTGGAAATTCGAAGTGGATCATTTCACCCGGATATGCACAATCGAGAACCAGATTGAGATCGACATGACTAGTTAAGGACCAATTTGACCGTCCAGACCTCGATCCATCATGTTTTTCAGACCAAGGACGAAAACAGAAAAAGATAACAAAAATTAGATCAAAATCGATTTTTAAAGATTCAAACGTTTGGACTTGTTTTTATGAATACAATGATAAATTTTTTTAATGAAAAAAAGACAAAAAAGGGACTTGTCAGGATCAATAACGTGCATTCTAGTCGTACTTACTAACTTACATACTACCCCGACTCTCTTATAAATGTTATATCATTGATAAATAATTATAAATTTGAAACAAAATCTTTTAAGTGTATAATATTTATATACAACAAATTTTAGATACATACTTTTCACGTTCTAGTGAATTTAAGCATTATTTAAGCATCCCATTTCAAGAAAGTAAAGTTACTCGATACCATTGAACCAATAATCCCTCCGTAAAATTTTGTTTTTGACACATTCCCATTTTGTAGAAACTAAAAATAATATCAAATGCAACAACAACAAACCCAAAAAAAAATTTAGAATTTTGTGTATGTGATTTTTGGTATTTGTTAAGGGTAAAATGGGTAATTGACACTAAACAAGGAGGAATAAGGTTCCGAAGGATCTTTTGCGTTTCCATAAAGGGAGTGTACCTATTTTGTGGCCCCACAACAACCCCTGATGAGTCATGGTCTTGCATTTGCACTACACCCAATCATAAGACGACATGTGTCCCCTCCAACCACCTACGGTCTCCTTACATGTAATAATATATTGCATTATGTTTTTTTATAAAAAATCTTATATAATTTTCAACTCTATCTAAACTAATTCATTCTATCTTATAAATACGTTTCAAATATGATATAAAACATAAAGATTTTCTAAAATGATAAAATATGTTATAATTTTGAATTTTCAGTTTTAGTGAGAAATTATGTAATTTTATGTTATTAGTTTAAAATACTAGAACGCTATATTAAATTGTGTTATAAAGGGACGACAATTATATAAAATAAGTCGGTTTTTGTTATATTCTATTTTGGAAATTAAATGGGATAAAATTAAAAAGGTTAAATAAATTTTTATTGTAATCATATTAAGTAAGTCACTTGACAAAAAAATTTGGAACTTTTTAACGATTTATTTAAATAGTTTTCATTGTTTATATCAAGTGATTATATCATGTAACTGACACTGTCGTAGAAACATAAGCATTTGACAAGAAATAAAAATACAATAATATGTTATGTATCGTTTGCCCTTAATTTAGTATACATATATTAGCTGATTTTATATTGTGTGTTAGATATGGATTGTGTTTAACATATTTCTAAAAAACTTGCATAAAAATAGTCTCTTATATAATGTGACAAAAACCATCAAAATAAAAGTAATTTTGCATCTTTTTTATTTAAGAAAACATAACATGAGGCATTAACATTTATTTTGGAAGATTTGCTTCTTTGGTTTACTTTTATATGTTTGACCCAATATAACATGTACTATTGATCCAAAAGTAACTCTGTGATTGTTTGGGGCACTCAAATGTGATTTATTATTGTTGAAAAATAAAGTTTTGAATTAATCATTTTTTATACAAATTAACTGACAAATTCTAAAGGCAATTGCTAAATACACCCAACTTTTTACCAAATACACCCAAAAAGTGAATGCGTCATACACACACATGTCAACGTCAAAGGCTAACTTTTCAATTCCCAATGCTACTTTTTCAATTCCCGATGCACTTTTTGGGTGCATATAGCAACCCCCATTCTAAATGACCAAAAATTACTCAATTCTAATATTATTAAAACAAACAACAAATATACTTCACCGTATTAAAATAGAGTATATTCTAGTTTTGGTCCATGAACTATGTCATTTTAACAAAACCGGTCTCTAAATTTTTGTTTGTTACAAATTTGCCCTTGACATATGCAAAGTAGATTGATTTTATTCTTGAGCTTAAAAGATGCTATCTTTTTTTCACAAAACTTAGATAAATGAGGAGTATTCAATAAAAAGTTTATTATGTAATTATGTTATGTCTCAACGATTATCATGTATTTCAACATGTTTAGTTGCTGATTATAGATTAGTTTTATAGAGCTTAAATTTTAGAAAATTTCCATGCATTCGTTGATGTTTTGGAAACTTGAAATTTCAAAATGAACTTAAACCATATGAAAGTAAACTATAATTTGGAAAAGCATAGGGACGAAATCTGAAATTCTTAACAAACCACAGGGAGGGAAAATGTATTTACTCTAGTTAGAATAATTACCAAAAGTAGAAATTAAACATTTGTTACATTAAGGAGAATTTAATTCTTACACTAAACATGAAGTAACCAAATTTTATTACAATGTGACTATTTTTAAAAGAATTGAACAGAAAATGAATCACACATAGTTTTGCTCCCATTACAGATTGATTTTTCGATTTTATCATTCTAAAAACTACACTTAATTCAAAATTTTAATTAACTATAATGATTACTTTTGATAATATAACTTACAATTAAATTATTAACTAATAAAGCAAGGAGGGACCATGTGAAATAAATCTTGACTCCAATTATTGAAGAAAACTCTCTAAAGATGGAATTATTTTTTGCCAATTATTGATGAAAAATGTATGAAAGAGCAAATGGTCACATGGTGGAAGACACCTTCTAATGGAACTCACACCAATAAGATGGTAAATATTGGACCACAATGTTCAATATATGACTAGGAGGGAGGTCTATGGCCACTTCTATAACTAGAATGTATCGTGTTTCATTTCTAACAAGTATATTTAGAAGGATTGATAGAAAAATATAACAATATATTTCATTTTCGAATTGGATTTTCGGTCGGGTATACGGGTAAATGGAAGTAAGATGGAGTTACAGGTTTGAGTTTCGATATCCTACTTCGACTCCAGCATACCCGTCTTCACAACCTCAATAGCAGCAGCCTCACGGCCATCTCCAAGCGCGGGTGTACTTGTTCCTCAACCTCCACAAGCCCACTATATTAATGCCTACTTTGTCGTATGCTCCAACTAATCTCGAATCAACATTTCATACTCTTACCATAACGTGGGCAACAAATTGCATGACATCGACTTTGGGTAAACTCTCTTCGTTTTCCAATAATTGTTTATTTAATCATGTTTGTGTTGCAGTAAGTTTCTTTATTTTTCACATCTTAATTTAAGTATTTTGAAAAAAAGGCATTGAGAACGGTTAAACACATGACAATTATTCATAGAAACAATTAAACACGAGAACTCTAAAGGCAATAAAATGATCAACAAATGTGTAATATTTTTGTAAAATATTTATACAAATTTATTTTTTATAATTAAACAAAGTTATTGTCTAACGAGTTTTTTTGGATCATTTTTCTGTGTGGTTGGACTTGGAAATGACATGCCACAAAAGTATAATAACATTTGTGATATCATCATAATTCAAATCAACATAACAGATAACACATTGTTGGAATGAGTATTTCTTTAAAGTGAAATTATATGCTTAACAAGAAAAGATTTAAAAGTAAGATGTAATAATAAAAGATAAAATACAATGTTTAAAAAAATTAAAAATGGATATATAGCCCACCTTGAATTCCATTTTGATTTTTTATTAAAATAATCAAATTCTATAGCTAGATAAAAAGGTGTAGCAACCAAGCTTCCTTTCCAAGTTTTCATAGGGGCCCAAAACTCCAAAAGTGTTCATTGAGTATATTCCTTACATAAAATTTCACAGTGAGATTATAGTCCCTAAGGTTTACCAATTGTTATACAACTGATCCTTCATCTTCATTTACTATAAAAAGATCCTATCATTACGATTCAGGTTGGATACTTGGATTTACTCTCAATATTTTGTTTGGCTTTTTTTTTCTTTTTTTTTTTACATTTTCCAAGTTTTACTATTATTTAGATCGCATAAACCAAATTTGAAGTTTATCAGACCCGATAGTCATGATAGGAGAACAAACAAAAGTCTTAAATCTGGAGAGTGGATTTATTCATCGTGGGTTTATCATTCCGGAAGCGAAGCGGGGGTAAGGGGTGGTTCAGTGCAGTGGCGGACGCAGGATTTTTGTTGACCGGGTGCACCTGTCAATGGCCCGAGAAGCCGCTCATTTAATGTGTTTTTAGCCAAATTCCGTCTTTGGAGGATTTTTTAAGCTTTTTTTTTGTTGATTTAGAAGAAGGGGGGGGGGGGGGGGGGGGGGTTGTTAGGTTTTTACTTAGTTCGAGAGAACCTTTTGGTTTTTTGATAGATTTTAAGAAAAAGATTTAGCCTTTTAGTTTATTTCTAGAGACTTTTGGGGTTTTTTAGTTGATTTCGAGAGAATTCTTGGATTCTTTTTGTAAATACTAAGATAAAAACTCAAAACAAACAAATAAACCAATAAAATCTTATAAACGTAATTGCTTAACATTGTGACACATCAATTTAGGGCAAAGACCAAAATGGAACTTTAACGCAAATGCCAAACATCCTGTAAATATATCAATGAATTCATGTCACCTTTAACCCTTTAATAAAAAATGGAAACACAATTTAGAAATTAATAAAGTATTTTAATGTAATTTATGATTAAAAAAGATAAGAGTGAATATAGAATTTATTGTGATTAATCAAAAAATGAACACATAAGCTATGAAGGAGATTTGAACACGATATTTGTGATTAATCATAAAGGAAATTGTGATAACCTCTAGAATTAGTGCAATTTTTGTCTTGTAAATAACTCGTTAAAATTTCAAAGCAAGCACTATTGGTGTTTCTTTTGGAAGATTATCAGGGCCAAAGCCCGACTAATCCTTGTCAATTTTGGGGGCTAAACATAGCTCCACTTAAATGTCCTAAGGCATGCGCACGGGAAGATTTGAACTGAGTTATGACGCTATAAAACCCCTGAACGATAACCAATCCACCACAAGACAAGTACTATTGGTGTTTGTTTTGGGTATAGCCTCAAATTCAATCATCAAGAGAAAATCCTTAGGGGATGAAGTATGAAAGCAAAAATAAAGCAATTTAGATATGGCCAATTGATAGCCAAATAAAAACAAATCAAATATATCTTATTTAGAGGTAGGGTTTGAAAAAGATATGGAGGATGCATGTCAACTTCTTCCCTATCCCAATAGAAAACGATTGTTTTCTTGATAAATAAAAATGTGAAATTGTTTGAATCATTTGCTATTTTGCTCTTCAATATCGTCATGCCATCTTCATAATTAAGTTGGTAACTTTTTTAAAATTATTTTCATACCCTACTTGGGTTTGGATCTCTTCGAAATTTTTGGTTTGTTTTGGATCTTCCTAAAAATGGTAACATCCTGAAAGGGGCTATGAATGGGATCCTAATGACCCAGTTTACGTGGGTTTGATCTCACGGAAAGTCAATTGAAAACATAAGAAATACTCAATGAATTATTAGGACATGTTTGGTTTATGGGATTTAATGGAATTTAGAATTGGATTCCATTTCAACCTTACTTTTAGTTTCTAGGAAAGCCCATAATTGAAATCCACAACAAAATGGTATTCTACTTGATTTTAATTATTTGTAATAATATTTTTATAATATGTTAAATACATTCATTCAGTAAAAATCAATTTGATAAAAGGTACATTAACTATTTTTATAATCTAATCTTGTAAATTATCTATAAACAATGTACTCCAATTCAATTTGATCATCCCAATTTTAGATACTTCCACAAACACCAAATCTCTAAAAAATACATTTCATCAAACCAAACCCCGAATCATTTTGTGACCGTAATCTCTTCCCCAAACATCAACTTATCATTATGTGTCCTTCGATTTTCTTCAAGATGGAAAGATGCTATCTTTGTATATACCAAGATGCCAAATTAACAGTGTTCAAAATGCTGGTTTTACAAGAAAATAGTTTGCAACAGAGAGAATAAACAATGTGCAAACGGGCAGATCTTACCCACTAGAGTGAAGCTGATTCTTTCCCTCCAAGTGTCTGGATTATAGCTTCTAAAAGTTTAATCTCGTTATCTCGTTTCGAAATCTCGGCTTGCTTTGCTCGCAACTCTTCCATATGTAGTTCAAACACTTCTGCATACAAGAATATCAACATAATCGGTATGTTAAAAAAAGGGTTGATGATGATGTTCAAGTGCACATAAAGATAATATCAAGGCTCAATGCACATATCATACAATACGGGTAAAATCTAAACTTCTCCTTTTTTGCAGGTGATAACCACCTGTGTTTGCTGTTTATGCAAACCTTATATGGTAGAACCTATAGATATCATTCATTTATATCATATTCTTCCTTTCTGGTCCTCCAATTTATGGGTCTTATCTTCATTTCTGCTTAGATCAAATAAATGGGAGCCTAATTGCATCTTAAATTTCCTCAAATTGCATTCGTACGAATGGGACCCACATAATGAAAGATGTTAATAGCCTAAATAATTCGGTTTACTCACAAGTACTTCCTAGCTACAGCTGATGACAATCTTACGTTAATAATATGTAAACCAACACCAAAGAGTCATTGTAGAATCATCAAAAATAATGTTTTTTCGTTTTTGTTCAGAAAAGGAAGGGAGGGGGGAGGGGAGTGCATACTTGTAGTGTTCTCCAGCTCCTTTGTGATTTCCTGTGCTCGTAATTCAGCAGCCTTTTGTCCTGCTTCAGCCTGACGTTTTTCTGTACGAGCATGAGCCGCAGCTGAAATGGCAGCATCCAGTTCCCTTTCTAAAGTCTCCACCCTTTGTTCAAGAACCTGCACCAAGATGATCATCTGAGAAAAAGGTCCTTCTCGTAGTTCTTTAGTAACAACTCCACGATAATAAACACACATAAGCAAGAAATATTTGTCTGTCCCCTAAACTGTTAACTAATATATTTATTGGCCAATTTTAAAGCTTGATACACTTTCCCTTAATGAACATTAACATAACATTATGTTTTGACTTTTAGAAGTTAACTTAAATACATCAAAATTTTGATATTAATTTGAATTATACAGATACAGTAATTGTTAACATCTAAAAACTATCCCATCTATCCCTGGTTTGAGTCCAGACGGCCGTAACTTAACTTCCAAATTGCCAAGGATGTAATCTAGGCAAAGCCTAGATGACCCTTTCAAAAAAAAACATCTAAAAACTATGTTCAATGCTCTCATAAGTTCAATCAATATAAGTCTATATTGAATTATAGAATCTCAATAGTTAGCTCCAAAAGGTCAAAATTGTTTGAGTCCTGCATCAACTAGCGACGGGCACGGGCCAACCCACCTCTACATATGTAGGAATTCCCCCCTCTCTATAAGTGCTCTTTGAGAGAGACTTTTAAAGGGGTTTCAGTTCCACATACCCTCACATAGTATAAGCGCGGGTGTAGCACCTCTAGGGGCTCTACACACTCTGACATCAAATCTAGCCAATGTGTTGGAATCTCATATCGAGTATCAACTATATTTATAGGAATCTCCTTCTCTCTATAAGGGCAGAGAAATTAAAAGAGATTCTACATTTCCTACACAAATGTATGATGTATCTATCTATACTTTTGGAAAAATGGATAATACATGACTTGAAAGAACCTACATTCCAAGTTGACCTGGAAACTTATGATGGTAATGTCTTCAGCTATAAAATCCCCAAACTAAAAGAGCCTTCTTCAAATTATATTATCCCTTAGTGGTAGCCCTATTGTAGAAGAAGTTGAGATCATTCAATTCCAAAGAAGAAACATCCCTATCATTAATATTCAACCTTTTATGACAACAACACAGCCTCAATTCAATCCAAACATGAAATTTTCCACCAAATTAGGTCAATTAAACTTGCATAAAAGAAGATACGATGTGGTTTCAAATCGATCCAAAACTAAATTCAGTCAATCAAATCGACAACCAAAACCAAACTCAGCCGCAATCACATATCACAACTCCGTCGTGGTTTAATCGAACGAAATAAAGCTGAATTTCATCAAAATCGTAACTATCCACAAAAATCGATTCAATTCTACTGAAATTCGACAAGCGAGATATTCTAATGAGGCAATCAATGATTCAAATCGATTCCAAAACTAAATTCAGTCAATCAAATCGACAAACAAACCCAAAACAAAAAACTCAGCTGCAATCACTTTAATCGAACAAAATAAAGGTGAATTCTCATCAAAATCGTATTAACAATCCACAAAAATCGATTGAACTCAATTGAAGTTCGAACAAGCGAGATGTTGTAATCAATGAATGAATGATTCTGGAAGAAGACATGAAAGAAAGAAAACCTTGATATTACGAGCTTGATCGGAGGCTAAGGAAGCTTTGTTGAAAGTATCTTGATCGACGTAAACAGCTTTGTTGATGAGTAGGTTACCGAGAGAATCGAGATTGTTGGATATCTCGGAGATATTGGCGATCGCAGCGCTCCATCTCTCGTTTCCGCTGCTGCCTTCCTCTCTCTCCTCCATTAATATTCCCTACCTCTGTCTTTCTTCACATTCTTTGTTTTGGGGATTTTTTTTCCCTTTTTCTAATTTTAAAGACTCAATTACTGATTTGGTCCTTCTTGTTTCATGGAAGTTAGAAAGTTAGTCTTCTCTCTAAAGTTTGCAATTATGTTTTGGAGTGATGAAGGTTTTTGCCTCAAATTGGTTGGATCTGAAACCACTAACTTGTTTATAGTTTACTATACATGGTTTATAGATAATAAGGTATTGGGTATGTAGGTAGGCGAAAACAAAGACTAGTTGAACAAAGTTGATTGGAAGGTGTATAATTCGTTTTGTAATATGCATTTTGGTCAGAAGGTTTCCACTATACATTTACTTAGGATGTTGTACTATGGAAAGTTGAAAACATATGCCAAGCAATGAATACGTTTAATAATTGCATCCAATATAGGCCTCGATAATTATTCTCATAACATTTTGGCTAACTCCATTATCTCCACTAAAAGAAGAGAGCTTTGGGAGAAGACAATTGAGCTAAATAACCTTAACCCTTTCTCCTTGACAACAACATTCTCCTTCCACTTTTCCCCATTTTCCATCCAATCTAATATGAGAAATGACATTGAGGTGCCAAACCTTTCGGCAGATGTACGCTTTTGGGGAAAATCAACATGTTATAGAGTAACTTTTATCCATCGATCGGTGGTCCATTTACTAACCACCATCAAATTACTAAGACCAACTTTTGTCCCTGCTTGACGAATAGGTCTTGCAATCAAGCTTCCTTTTGCTTCTACACACAAGGGGCAATCTAATGATATACCTCCTCCAACACAAGGAAACGTTCATTACCTTTTGGGAGTGTCCTATGTCCATAAACTTATTCATGGGTACATTATCACCACATAGCACACACCCATTATTTAGGTAATTACGACTCCTATCATAAAAAGTTATGGCTTGACAATTGCTTCAGGTCGACGAACAACCACCCCTTGCTCAACCTTATCCTCCTCGTAAAAAGAAACACCATAACCATACATGATATATAGACTTAGCACATTAAGTCAAATCATAAAAACCATTATACATAAGGGACTTGAAATGACTCTATGTGCAATTTGAACCCATGAAAACATAGTAGCACCATGTGTATATTGCGCATAGAATTCAACGATTTATAAACTTCAACCTTTCAAATATTTTCAAATTTGTTTTCAAAATAATATTCAAAGGAAGTTGATTATTCTGTATTTAAATTATCGTTTATAAATTTTCTTATTAATGCATATGACCTGAACTTGTTTTTTTATACAAACATAAAAAGTAGACTTCTAGTAGCTTAAAATATATAAATTAAAACTTCAAAAAACTAATGAACATTTTTGTATTATATTTTTTTTATTATATTTAGTATAAGAATTGAAATCATATAAGATCATATTTTTATATTTAAAAACGTCACAACAAAGTATTATAAAAATAGAATTTATAATATTTTTATTGTAAATATTTAAATCATTTATCGTTTGGAATGTTTTATTGATAAGTTTTAAATATTAAAAACATAAATTTACGAGTCTCACAAAATTAATTTTGGCTAATATCACATGTTCCTTTGATATAAACTACGTCATCAACAAATCGAACGTGTCTCAAACTTTGGTTTATGATCTCGTCCGACGTTGTTTCACTTATGTTGGTATGCTAATGTTTAGGCATGTCCGTTCATCTATGTTTAACCGAACACAAACATTCAACCAATTTCATATTCGTTCATTTACCACATGATGCTCGTGTTCGTTCGTTAAAATCACAAACGAACACAAACAAACATAAATGAACATAAACGAATATTAACAAACGAACACGAACAAACAGAATAACCTACATAATGCAAATAACATTCAAAAAATTAAAGTTTTACTTACGTTACATTATTGTCTACAAAAACATCATTCAAATTCGTAAGTAAACGAGGATTTTTAGCCCCGCGTTGCGGGGGAAAGGGGTGTTATAAAAATATAGCGAAATAGATCAATAGAAAACATGAAATGTAAAATAGATTGATAGAACCACCATAGCATAAATGACAGTTCATTAGTAACCTAGGAAAAAATCTCATGAGAAAAATATAAAAATTAAAATCAGGTTAAATTAGCTTTTGTTGTGGTCAATATCTCTGGTTAGTTATACCAGTTAAAAGCGGGATGATTATCTTTAAATTTCTAGAAGCCAACACCCAAAAAATTCACCTTCTCTGTCACAAAACATATTTGTACGTAAAAGGAGAATTACTACTATTTAACATTAATACAACTCTTCCTGACATAATTGCTCAGAAATTCACAAACTTGTTTAAAGATGATGATCGACATGGAATCCATGCACTTATATATAGGGTTTATGTTGGAATTTTTAGGGATTTTAGGGTTTATGAATAATATATACAAACCAAGTTGGTGACCAACTACCTCTTTTGAGGTATATGGCAAAATCTTTGCTGTGAATCTTTTTAGAAGATAAACCTCATGAGTTAATTAGAACAGTAAATGATCCCTTTGTTTGAGTCCTTTTGGATCCCCAAGTATGGCTTTTAATGGAAGATGGGTGTTGGATTCACGAAATTTGTTGGAATTTGAATGGCTAATTCTATTGATCAAATTATGTGGTTGTGTTTGATTTACGAAATGTTAACTAAAGAATCTTTTAAGTTCTTTCAATCATGGATTTCATAATTCCATACGATAACCCATAATATTCATTGGAATCATCCCTCCCCCACCCGTTTTTCTTCATCTATAGTTTTATCATCTCCGTCTATCGCTCTCTCATTGCAAATTCTTTTACAATTCGGTCTCAGTTTTTGTTTTTGTTTACTAAATAATTATGTAATCAAGTTATTCTATTATTCTATTATATATAATATTAATTTAATTTAATTTAAAGTGGTTCGATTTGGTTTGGTTCGGGGGAAACTGAGTATCCTCGGTTTTGGATCGTTTTTTTTTCCCGATTGAGATGGAAACCAAAACCGAACCCGAAATGTATTCAGTTTCCAATTCGGTTTTATCTACTTTTC
Organism: Centaurea solstitialis; assembly: GCA_030169165.1. NCBI lineage: Eukaryota > Viridiplantae > Streptophyta > Magnoliopsida > Asterales > Asteraceae > Centaurea > Centaurea solstitialis. The sequence goes on along the minus strand of CM058047.1, from coordinate 20,795,659 downwards.
AGTTTTGGTTTCTCCTTTTTTCTGGTTCCGATTCGGGTTTTTCGAGTCAAGACGGAAACCAAAACTGTTCTTCCTTTTTAGTTCGGTTTTGTCGCTCTTTCGGTTTTGATTTCTCGTTTTTCCCAGTCTCTATTCGGGTTTACAGTTCGTTTTTCACCTTTTTTTTTTGCTATTGGTTTCTCGTTTTTTCACGGTTTCTGTTTGTTTTTTCCGGTCAAGATGGAAAAGAAAACCGAAAGCGTACTATATTCGATTTTCAGTTTCGTTTCTCTTGTTTCTTGGTCGAGATGGAAACCGAAATTTGCAGTTCGTTTTTTTTTGCTATTGGTTTCTCATTTTTTCACGGTTTCGGTTTGTTTTTTCCGGTCAAGATGGAAAAGAAAACCGAAACCGTACTATATTCGATTTTCAGTTTCGTTTCTCTTGTTTATCGGTCAAGATGGAAACGAAACCAACTATTTTCAATTTTCGGTGTCGGCTTTTCAGTTTTTGTAGCTCGTTGTTCCCGTTTTTGGTTCGCTTTTTTGCTAGCGTTACCTTTTACAATCCCATTCCAATTTCATCCAACAAAACACGTCCAAAAATCATAGTCAAAGGAATAGATATGAAAATGAACACATGATGGAATAAGAATGAATAATTTCATGGGTTAATTACATGGGAGTGTATCCAACTTGTCACGTTTTTTCATTGTATGTACCCAACTTTTAAACCTACCATTGTATGTACTGAACTTTTTAATTTTCTCATTGTATGTATCAAACCTGATATAACAGGTAAGAGGCTGACGTGGCACCAGTTATATTGACGTGGCATCTGATGTGGCGTGACGTGACATTTGATGTGGATATTCTTGAACTTTTTAATTTTCTCATTGTATGTATCAAACTTTTACTAATTTCTTCATATTCAACCTCCCTCCCACCACCACCACCACCACCACCATCACCACCACACCACCACCAAACCACCACCACAACCAAACCACCACCACCACCACCACCACCACCACCACCACATAGGCTTCCTCTCTTAGACATCTTGCACCACCACCACTCCGTTGCTGGCCACCCAACAACCGTTGCCGGAGCCCGGAAAACACGCGCTCCGGCGCCCGATCGCCGTCCAGAACCCGATCGCCGGAGTATGAACGGTCACACATCTTCATCTTCTATTTAAACTCCGGAGCCCGATCTTCTATTCAAACTCCGGAACCCGATCGCCGGAGTATGAACGGTCATACATCGCTGGAGTATGATCGTCGTTTCTGTGGCTGGAGTTTTCTCAATCGTTCCAGATTGTCGGGATCGCGATGACGACGTCGATCTACGCTGTCGTCTACGGGTACCGGTTCTAGACGGCGATCGGGCTCCGGAGCGCGGGAGCAAATTCACCGGAGTTGCGGGGTCGCCGGAGGGGTTGAAATCAGAGAGGGGGGGAGCAAACTCACCGGAGAATGGTGGTGGCTGCGATTTTGGGAGATTGGATCGAACCGACGGCTTTGAAGAGTTGGTCGATGATCCCTTGACCCGAATCGAGAAACAGGTTGTGGTGGTGGTTTGGTGGTGGAGATGGTGGTTGTGGTGGTGGAGATGGTGGCTGTGGTGGTGGTGGCGGCTGTGTGATGGTGGTGGCTGTGGTGGTGGTGGTTGGGTGGTGGTGGTGGTGGTGGTTTGGTGGTGGTGGTGGTGGTGGTGGTGGTGGTGGTGGTGGTGGTGGTGGTGGTGGTGGTGGTGGTGGGAGGGAGGTTGAAGATGAAAAAATTAGTAAAAGTTTGATACATACAATGAAATTCCATGTGGCATCCTATGTGGCATCTATGTGGCATCTATGTGGCAGCCTATGTGGCATTGTGACTGGTTACCTGCTCAGCAGGTAACCTGATACATACAATGAGAAAATTAAAAAGTTCAGTACATACAATGGTAGGTTTAAAAGTTGGGTACATACAATGAAAAAACGTGACAAGTTGGATACACACTCATGTAATTAACCCTAATTTCATTTTCATTATATTGATGTACACTCCTTTACATTGTTGACGTTTGGATACAAAAACCATGTTGGCATTAATGGGGCCATGTTCCTTCATTTACTCCGTTGGCCTTTTACATATGACGATTTTTTCGGGAAAAATTGTGAAAAAAGCGTCCAACACAAAATCAGGAAAAAATCCAAATTAAAACGTGAAAATCAAATGTAAAAGAAGAGAAAAACCGAATCTGAAAGAGAAAGTCGAACCAAGAAGATAAATATAGAGCAAAGCAGAAGAAGTCAAAGCTAGAAGAAAAAGAAGAGCAAAGCAGAAAAAGCCAAACCAAGATGAAAAAGAAGTTGAATAGGGTTAGGCTTACTCATCGATTAACAGAATCCTTGTTTATTCGGAGTAGACTGGCTTTGACGTCAAAACATTTTACCTCATTGAAGCATATCAGAATCCTTTATCGATTGAGGTTTGATATTGCCATCTAGTTCTACAAAATGGAGATTTTTTATGGGGAGCTCTATGCAAAGGGAGAGATAGAGGAGGATTTTCACAGCAAGGTAGAAAGAAGGAAGAGGCATAGATGATTAGGTTAATAGAAATGAGGAGATTGCACGGCCAAATTTTCTACTGGCCCCAAATATGAATTATAGTCCCTCCTATTCAAGCTTTATGAATATCCCCAACCATACCCACCATGCCTTGGCAGTTGGCACAACCACACCCATCACCATGCCTACCCCCAACCATACCCATCACCATGCTTTGTCACAACCATACCCATCACCATGCCTTATCAGCAAGTAAAAAAATCTACTTATTTTAATATTATATCAGCACTGTAGCTTATAAACAGTGAAAAACATTTGCTAAATGTTAAGACTTATAATTAAAATGCAGTCAACATTCTTCAAAGTGTTGACTTGAAAATGTTGGTTTTAAAATTAACGATAACTAACTTGATGGAGCAAGATTTGCAAGCTGACCATACAACGGTTGCCGAAGGCCTGAAAGTAGAGACCAGAGAAAGAGGAGGGGATGGACCTGGAGAGTGGCGGAGGTGACTTGAGCCTGGAGAGCAGCAGTGGAGAGCTGCGGCTGAAATGCAACGACGTAAGTGGTGAGGATCGAGTCGTCGAGAGGCAAAGGGTGAGAGGAGAGTTGGAGATCGGAAAAAAAAGGGCTTAGGGTTTCCTTTAGTTTTTTTATGTATTTAGGTATTTTTTTAAACTTTATTTAATTAAAACATAGTTTAAATTACTTAATAATTATAATATATAAAATTAAGTAATCAATTATATAACGAACGTAAACAAACAATTCATGAACGAACATAAACCGAGCATTCACAAACATAAACCGAGCATTCACAAACATAATCGTTTAATTAAACGAACACAAAATCACGTTCGTGTTCGTTCGTTTTATTAAATGAACAAACACAAACGAACTTTCTACCGAACAAATTCACAAACGATTCATGAAAGTTTGGTTCGTTTACAGCTTCACGTAGTTGTACGAAATACCCCACGCTTCAGTGGGTTGTACATCGTCAATCAAAATCTCACCGCCTTCCAAATCCAAACCAACAAATTATCGGGGGAGCGTTCTTGTGTGCAGAACAGTACGACATGGACGCGAAACCCTCCCGTAAGCGACCGCTCTCCGACGACGATGACGCCGGTGCTGGTGGCGGTGGCGGTGGCGGTGGCGGTGGCGATGGCGATGGCGATGAATTCAATCGAAAACCTACGTAAATCTCTCTCTCTCTTTCTCTCTACTGTTATATGTATATTTGTTCTCTTTAGGGTTTTGTATTCAACTGAATTTGATCTCTGGCTTGAGTTAATTCAGCTTTTCGAGCTTCCTTAGGTTTATTTATTAAGTTAACTGATAAGAAGAATGTGCTAAATGGAACTAGGTCTTGTTTGGAAGGAAAACTCGTCCACCCTAGCTACATTGAGTTATTCATATAAGATAGTTAGTTATGTGCCTAAATTTAGCTGTGAAAACCAATTTAGATATAAATGAGATTTTCCTCTGTGTGTTGTGAAGGAAAAGGCATTTTGATTTGAGATGATGGATGGCAGTATAAAATAAACATGAAGTCCTTGGTTGGCTTTGTTGGAGTTTGTAAACAACTTTGGGGCCGTGAAGAGGTTTGCAGACTTAAGACCGTTTGTTTTAGTTTTAAGGAAAGGCCTGAAAACCTCTTACCGTCCTCTGAAGTTTTAAGAGGTGCACCATCCACCTCTTAATTTTTAGACGTGAATATAGACTTCAGACTTCAGACTTCAGACGTTCTCATTAAAAACCAATGACATCTTAGTGTATTGCTAGTTGATCCCCATATCGTTGGTTTGTTGGTGCTAAGTTACGTGATGACTTGTTCATTTAGTCTAGCAGAGGGAGAATCTTAATAATTTGAACTTGTGCCTCCTGCTTCAAATTCTTGTTCCTGGGAGTAAGTTAATTATAACACCGTGTGCATCATTTTGTCTGTTTTATTAGGGATTTTGCTTAGTGTGTGGTGTTTGAATAATGTATTGCAGGGCAAAGAGGGTGAGGTTCCCAAAGGGAAAGAAGGTGAAGCCTGAAGATGAAGTGGTGGCTGCAAGTGTACCCCAAGTCGCTGAAGATGAACCTAAAGAGTTGCAAGACACCCAGCTTGTAGCCAAAGCAAGGTTAAAGCGTCGGCATAAGGATAAAGCTGAACTCATTAATGAAGAAAACGCAGATCTTCTTGATGTTGTAGCAGCTTCCGAAATGCAGTATGAGGTATTTTCAATCTGTATTCTTTGTTTCATGGTTCTCATTATATTATATTTATGAATATATTTTGAAACCCGTGTATAGTGTTGATAAAATCTAAGTAGCATATATAATAACTATATTAAACAAACAAGTAAACTCGATGATAAACGAAAATACTACCTGTGTTTATCTAGACCATAAGGCACAAATGTTATCAAATTAACAATTGTCACTTTTAATACTTCTGTAAAAATAGTATCTTTGGTAGCTTTTTCTCCTTCATCTGCATGTTAATATTCTGCAATACCCTTTGAAGTATATGCACATCTTGTTTTAACTGAGTCTATGTGAACAGGGCAATTTTTTAAATTTTGATATTTGACAATAGTACTTGTGGAAGCTTTATCTACAACAAGTAGGGGCCTATAGCGGCATTTGTTACACTAGACACTAATCGTTACATTACATAGGATTCTACAAAACCTACATTCTCATGTGCGGCTGTAGAATCTCCTTATGCAAATGTTGTATGATAAAAGTTTGTCATGGATATAGATCGTCTATTGATGTTTCTGGAAAGATGTCAATGTGAAGTCTGTTCCCATGCAATTAGATGTTGCACATATAAAGCAATGGAAAAACATTTATTTTTAGATCTTGAAACTTGGTATCAGGAAGTTTCTGTTGAGATGCTAAAATATCTGATTCAGGAGTGATTAACATGCAAATTTGCTACTTTGCTAGGATTAAATGAAACATACTTAATTCTAAAAACTTTAGTATTATATATATATATACCTTTGAAGTTTTAGCCTCGACTTGGATAGAACTTGACTTGCTATGCTTTACAACAAGTAGGTTTGCTAGATGGATATCCATCATAACCGAAGCTCTTACTTGAGGTCAAACAAGTATTAATATTCTAAAAGCTCTTGCTTATGGCCACTTAGTCAGTTGCCTGGGTGTTAAGTCTCTCTTCACTGCCTAGATTAGCAACTAATTGTTTGATTAAGCATTTCAAAAATTGAAAAAATATGAATCGAGCTAGACAGGGATTAGTCAGGTTTACCCTATTGACTGATTAATAACTAAATGGCTGGGCGGTTGTTAGCTACTTAGCCCTGTTAAAAAACTAATTCAGCTGGATTCAAGAAATGTTATGACCCAAATTAAAATCATCTTATACCTTATGTAGCACAATTACTTCCAGTGCAGATTAGCACAATCAGACATTGTCACATTGTAAACTCAAAACAAAATAATTTAAGATCATAATTTTATGTGTATTCTTCATGAGTCAAGAGAGGGGAACAATAGAATAATCATTTATAAAAGTTATTTATCAAAAGTTTAACCTTCATGTATTTAGATATTTGTATATCAAACTAAACTGCTTAATGAGGTTACTGGGCCTTCTACCTCTATTTAATGCTTTCTAGAACATTGAAAGTTATAACAAACTCAATTTTCAGCAATTCACCTTGACACTGCTATTCATGTCTTTAATCCAAACAGTTTAACCTTTTTAGGAATGTTTGTGAAGCAAAAATGTTTCAAGTCATACTTCTCAATATGCAAATACTTGTTGGTGTTTATTTTAGTGGAAACTGTACTGACTGTAAGTGATGTAATCAAGGGAGATATATCATGAAATGATGGGTAGTTGCTTTTGACAGGATAATGAGGCGCTCGTTGATGATGGGATTCAGCTTGAACCTTTTAACCTTGAACAAGAAAGGAAAGAAGGGTTTTTTGACAAAACAGGAAATTATGTTGAGTACGTTACTAATGACATCAAGGTACAATATTACGATCCTTGGCTGTCATTAGGTGGAACTTTTTTCTTCTTATCCTCATTTCCATGAATATCTTTGTAGGATGCATGGCTTGATAGCATTGATGCTAATCCAAATCTTGCACAAAGACACTCTGTGGTTACAAATGATATAGTTGAAGCTGCTGACCTTTCAAGTGAAGATATTGGAAGTATTAAGAGACGGATTGCTGATGTGCTTGAACCTGGGGAGACGGTAAGTTCGTGTTATGACACAATCTTTCAACTACATAAGCTTTTATTCATGCCTTTCTCTACTACTAATTTAATAGCGGTGTATATAGGAAATCTGGTATATTAAGTGGTTTCTGTCCCTCTGTCAATTTCTCATCTTTGACTTACAATTGTAGACTTGCATGTTTTACGAATTGACTAATAAAATGCACATTAGGTGTAATATACATGTTATGATAGAGAATTGAATCACTTTGCACTGTACCAGCCATCTTTTTATTAATTGATGCTTAACTTATTGCAGAGCCTCCATACTAGAAGTTTTTTTTTTTTTTTTTTGAGAAGGTTCATCTAGGCTTTGCGTAGACTACATCCTTGGCAATTTTTACCGAGAGCTAAGACATGCTCCCCTGGGATTAATACTCAGTGGCCACCAATTACGCACGCATGGATTTGAACCCGGGTGGGAGCTACCATCTTTTAGGAACTTACCACTACGCCACACCTTGGTGGTTCATAATACTTTGGAGATCACTTCTTTGCTGATTTTTATGTTTGTGCTCAATTGGATATGAATCATGTCAATACTGATAGTATCATAATGTCAACATGTCACTAGCTGTGAAGAAGTTGTTAGTAAAGATTTCTGCCCTAGTTCTATACTGCCATCTGGTGTAGAATCTATGTGGCTTCCAGTCTTCCAATGTGTCATGAGCTAATTGTTATTATCTTATTTACATATCCTAGTGATAGTGCTACTTGATTGTATGCTTAGACAATCTTGAATTAATATAAATGCCAGTAATTTTATCACTCTTGTGAGTTTAGATTTCTGTATAGAGCATGAATTTAAGGGGCTGTTTGTTTTTTAAGAGGCCTGAAGTCTGAAGTCTAATTCCCCTCTGATTTATTAGAGGTGGTGTTGAAATCTGAAATCCAAATTCATAAGAGTGTTTGTTTTTTATAAGGTCTGAAGTCTGAAAACAAAAAGAAAATATAATATATTAAAGAAAAAAACACAAAAATAAAACACGTAATTTATTTAAATAATAATATAAAAAGGAATTTTTCCATTATTTCCATAAAAATGATATAAAAGAAACCCACCCTCCCAAACCCTACTGCAAAAGACGGCCGCCATGGATGGAAGCTTTTCTTCAACATATCAATTCTTCATCATCTACAATTCTACATATTCATCTTTTCAATCACCACATAATTCACTTCTCTCTTTTACCTATCTTCTACCTCTCTGGTGCTCCTTCGTCTTCACCACTGCTGTCGCTTACGAGCTTCAAGCTCCTACGATTTGATTTCTATCCATGGAGGTCGATTAGATCTGACCTCAATTTGGGTTGAAATTGATTTGTAGTTGATGAACTTGAAGACGACCTGAAGTTGAGTGATGCGAGAAAGAAGACGATTTGAAGGAGAGTGATGATTTTAGAGGTTTTCAGAGATTAGTTTGTCACTTTTCATTTCAGAGGCATTTTAGACTTCAGACCCTCTGAACTATTAAAAAAAACAAACAATCTGAAAGAGGAAAACTCTGAGCGAATTAGATTTCAGACCTATTAAGTGAGAATTTTGAAAAAACAAACAGCCCCTAAGTGTGAAATCTGCCTTGGAGGAACTTTGATTAATCGTGCTCTGTACTCTCTTCCTGCCTTCCCTTTCCTGAGATTGGGATGGACACTGGTTAGGTGCTTCATTTTCTACTTTTTATGCTGTATTATTATATCATGTTTTGTCACAAGTTTTATGTTTTATTTCTTTCTTCTTTCTGTCATGACCTTATTTGGGTAGATTCAGTGGAATGATATGACCCGTTCCTTGTAATGAGCTTAGCAAATGTAAGAGACTATCATGATTCCATCTATCTGGTTTATTTTTATATTTTTGATGCCAAAGAACAAATTTGCAGAAAGAATTTTTGGGCCATTTTTATATTTCCATCTCAAGGGTTCCTCCTAGTGGCAATACCACTCTCTCACAATTTCGGGTACACACCTATAAGCATGGATTACATATTCACAATGGGATCAAAGGCATATTGAGTAGGCCCCAGATTGGCCAACAAGTTGATCAAGGTCAGCCAGTGAGGAAAACAGGCATTTGTAGATTCATTTAGTAAAGCCAAGAAGCCTCTCTGTCACTAATCTGCAATTTACATTCTCAATCTTCTTGAGTGGCAAAGCCATGAAGTAGATGAATGATGAAGAAAAAAGGATAAAATGCTGTTGTTTCTATTTTGGAGAACGGTTAATATTTGTGTTCGTTAGTGAAAAGGAATACCCCTCCTATGGAATGAAGTGGATTTACGTCATTGAAGGAGTGCCTCATGCCTTCATTTCTTTCCAACCATAGCATATCTGTTAATCCTTTAAAATTTTCATTTGCTTTGATCCCAACCCACCAGGTGCAGCCTTAGTTACTATAATATGAACTCACAAGCCAATAAGACCTTGACTTTGGTCGTAGGTTGAAAATGAAGAGGTAGTTGTCTTTATCTACTAGATGCAAGATGAAGAAAGAACCAAATGAGTCAAAGGAGAGAGAGTACTTCTACCATCCGATATATGCCCTTTTCAACCAATCAAGGAACGCCACTTGGGATGTGCCCATAGTAGCACAACCTTTTTATAAAGGAAGAGCTTCTTGCCTCCCTTCCTTATCGACATTAGCTGTATTCGTGGGATACAATTAAATGATCTATTTAAGGATGTTAGAGAAGCTTGTAAGATCAGCAAAAATAGTTTTCAAATTTTGAGAGACTAAATTCCTTTAAAGATTAGTTTTTTATTAATTAGGAACTAAACTCTGTGTTTGAACACAACCCAATACACTTTAAAACAAAGTGGTACCTCTATTACTAGAAATTTTATACCACTCTGTATTCTGAAATAGCTTCTGCTTGCAACAAAGGGCATCTTAAAAATAGGAATCCTATGTATTAACCACTCGTTTTTTTTCTGTAAATGGAGCCTGGATACTAAAATGTATTAGTCCAACTGAGCCAACCATAAATTAGAATTCTGATCAATAGAAGCGATTAGATTCTCTCTCTCTCTCTCTCTCTCTCTCTCTCTCTTCAACACACAAACAAAAATAAGGATGTAATTTTACTTGATGTCCAATTTTTGTTGCATCGGTCTCATAAATAGTATAATACTCTTTCCAGGTCTTGCAAGCTTTAAGAAGGCTGAAAGGAAGTTCAAATAGTAGGAAGGAGAAGATGTCAGCTGAAACAAAAGTTGTGTTTGATCAATTAACCGAAGACGCAATGAAGCTGATGGAGGATGGCGACTACAGTTGAGACCTTCTTTCTCCATTTGTTTTTAGAATATTAAATGATGTATTTTAGCGTCCTGAGTTTGTGTAATTCTTTTTGCTGCAGATGTATATCATGAAAACCAGGAGGTCTTTCAGAGGGAAGCAGGTTTGGACTATACCTAGCTTTTATTTTCTTTTTGGCTGTCATGAAATTTCCGGCTGGACAATTTTACCCTTTATATAGCTTTCAGTTGGCTGTCATAGTATTTCCCCTTCTTGTCATCTTACATGGTGTAGAGACCGACCCTTTAATGTGTGAGCATTTCTTTTAGTTATAGGAGGACGTCAACAATGACATATATGCATGCATAGATGGACGAATACCTTATTTCTTATGTTCTACTTGTTGGAATGTTATTAGCACCACTCTCAATTTCAACTTTTTTCTGACTTAGAGGGATTTGAGAAGCTAGCACGGGCTAGAGGAGTAGGCACCTCTTCAAGTTCAGGAAACAATCAACCCACTTCTTCTGGGACTGCTGACCTCCATCTCAATGGAATGCAAGGAGCAGATGGCACCTCAAACAATGAGGATGATTTCGACATGTTTGCTGAAGATGATGATGGAAAAGCTACTGTCGATCCATTGGCTGGTAAGGAGATATGTTTTCTGGTAGACATTAAATGTAAATGATTTAGCTTTCAAAAATTCAGATTATTTTTTATTCCTTGGATTGTTACATTACAGCACGTCAATTTTATTTTTGCGTTGCAGGTGCTGGGCCTACACAAAACGATTATGTATTTGATGAATCTTCAGGGTATGCAGCTGCGTGTGTGTGTGTGTGTGATGACAAATATCTGTGTTTTTTGTGTGTGTTTACCTATCAGGAACCATGAAATGCTTCACAGCTTTTAATACATCACATTTTCAGCCTATGTTGGATCCTATTGAAGTTTTTTCAAGATTTTTATTACACTAGCCGAAATGTGAGAATACTATGTGCCCACCCTGTTACCTATTGCTCCTTCCTGCAAATCGTTTATTAACAAGTTGTTGGTGTCCATTAGGGTTGATTAATAATTTGTCTGATATGTCCCACAAAAGATCTAGGGTAAATTACATATTTGGTCCCTGTGGTTTATATTTTATTGTACTGTTGGTCCCTATTTGAAATAATTATGGAAAAGGTTCCTGTGGTTTACATTATATTGTACTGTTGGTCCCTGTTGTTTATACTATATTGCCCTGTTGGTCCCTATGGTTTACACTATATTGCCCTATTGGTCCCTAACCCTATTGGCAAAATAGGGACGAACAGTGCAACATAGTGTAAACCACAAGGACCAACAGTGCAAATGTGCAATATAGTGTAAACCACAGGGACCTTTTTCTTAACTATTTCAAAATAGAGACCAACAATGCAATAAAGTGTAAACCACAGGGACCAAATATGTAATTAAATTTAGCTTTTTATCTCTTTCTAGATGACTGAAATCCTTCCAACTTTGGGTATAGTCTTGAAGGAATTTCGCCCTTTGGTGTGTAGGCGACTTTGCACAAATGCACACACTACAGGTTCAAGTTCGAATCTTGTGGGAGACGACTTTGAACCCCTGCAGCAGCCTAAGCCTTCTAAAATGCCTCCTCACATGTGGTCAAATAGTCTTGAGGGATTTGTGGGGTGATGATAATCTAATATGAAGATATCATCCGTGATCTACTAACGGAGTTTTATTATTGCACAACGTTGTCTCTTGCATCACATAGTCCTTTGCTTTCTTTGTTTCTGTGTCAGTTTGTTTGACTTGCTGTTATTCTAATTTTCCAGGTACTATTATAGCAGCAGTTTGGGGTATTATTATGACCCCTCTTCGACACTCTATTGCAATGCAGCCTCTGGACAGTGGTAAGATACACTTTCTGTGCCCCCTATTTCTCTAGCTAGTTTGTTCAACCATTCAAATTTTCATTATCAATGGTTAGACTCTGTCTAAACATAAAGAGAGCTGGAAAAAAACCCAGATTAGAGAATAACGTCAATTGATCCTCCAAAATAAAAAAAACTAGGTTACAAAGATGGAAATGATACGTTATAATATGCATTCTGTTCCAATTTAATTGTTTTGAGTTCAAGCCTAGAAAGGTTTTGTAGTAAATTTCATTTTACCATCTACAACTCAATGCGCTATGAGTTGTGATCGTAGGACCAAGTTATAACCTTTCAAAAAATTAGTATTCACATATATTAACTTAAAGGAGAATTTTTACTCTAAAAAACTTTTATACTAAAAAAATGTGTGGGTTCATATCAACATTCCAGTAGAAAATTTACACTTTTAAGTTGTTTCTTTCATTCATTTTCCGTTACCTCCTTTGTATTAATTTTCACATGTGAATGCTCTTAGTCCAGAGATTTGCTTATGCTGGTTTATTCTAAACCCGAATGAAAAGAATACATGCCCCAAGGGGTAGAAAGACTGTTTAATGGTAGTTTTTTTTCTCAGGCCGCTATACCCAGAAGCTTACGTCTAGATTATTATTAGAACTTCTGTAATTCACGTTCTGATGTTTTCTCAGTTAATCTTCCCAATTTGGCTGAATACACGATAATGAAGCAAGTTATAACTCTATTTTTTTCTTAACGGGTTCTTCTTATCAGGTACTCATATAACCAAGAAACTGGGGCTTATGATGAGTTACCGGCAGGAGAAGCAAACACAAGCTAGTAGGATTACTCTCTTTCTCATATATTGTACAGAGTAAAGAGGAGACATGAAATAGTTCCATAACCCAAATTTGTAGCCACCCTTAGACTAGACTCACTTTATCAGTTATTACTTCACACTAATTCGTCAACGAATAGCTAACTCTTGTGTTGATTGAGTCGATGCATTCTTGAACTATATCCGTCTATGTTCCTTTTTTTTAATCTTGGTATAATCTTGTTGATAAGTTTCTAGTGAAAGTTATTAAATGGTAAGATAGCATGGTATTAATGAAATTCTACGGAATTCCTTTAATTCCTTTTAGTCCTAGGATGTTCTACTCAACAATATTCATGTAGGGTTTGCATGTTCGGCATACAGGAAAGAAAGGATATGACGGAAAAAGATGTGTTTGTTTAGTGTTGGAATTTGTTTGGTAAGATGGAATGAAATGCATAATTATCGTTTTATTGCATGTGTGGTTTAGCCGGACTCGATGAGTCATTCGGGTATTCTTTCAAGGTGGAAAAATTAGAGATTTGGGAGGATGGCAAGAAGTTGAGTTAACGTGAGAAATCATTATGAACTCTTGATCACTTTAATTCCATTTCCACCCATGGGTCGCGTGTTAAACGGAGATTTGTACTGTTTCATCTTATCATGATGCATCTTATTTTAATGTGCAACCAATGGTTGATAACCAATTTTCATGTTAACTCCATTTTCTAACATAAATCTACTTTCCTCCGAACAGAAAGATTTTGAGTAAAACTTTTGTTTCATTGATAAAAGGTAGGAGAGAGAAAGTCAACGTTTTGAACACGGTGAATTCTATCCCCACCCCCTTATTAGGGGGTGGAAGTTGGTGGTGTGTGCGCCTATGTGGGATCCAGTGGTGGGTCCCAGTATTATTGTGTGAGTAAGGGGGGTCCGAATAGCAATCCCCTTTGAACACAATCTTCTAAGTAGGCACTCAAAATTTTTGGAAAGATTTATTTTGACTCCAATAGTTTTTGTTTTAGCAATTACAATATTTGATTATATTGTTCACATATTTACAATGAACGTTATACAAAAACATAATACAGCTCCATTGGTAGGAACATTAATAAAACAAGTTATCTTAACCAACAATTCTTTTTGGAAATTTTAGCTTCTTTTTACTACTTTTCTCATTTTTGAAAAAGTTTTAGCAAATTAATAAATCTTAGAAAGGGTAGTTTGGCCATTTTTATTTTGGAAAAGAAAAGTTGGCATAAATAGCTATTTCAACCAACCAAATTTAACACAAATATCTATCTCAGCAAACCGAATTTGCTTTTTGAACATTTCTCTCCCGCCACCTTTGTAAGAAACCATTGATCAACTTGTGGAAGGTAAAACCAGGAGAGATGATTCCATGAGAGTTTCACGAGTCGGCAAGTATTTTTTTTACTTATCAATGCCCCTCTGCAAGTTGGTTATTGACAAAGTTGAGATTTTTTTTTTTTGAAATCTTGGTAGAGAAATAACCAAAAGTTAGAGAAAATATGCAATGAGAGAGAAAATATCTATACAATTTGAAGATGTATATGATTAAGATGTTGTATAGGTGGCCAATATCCATACAATTGAGTGAGAGAAAATATGCAATCCTTATAAGTAGCAAATTTAATATCACTTGTGTACATCGTTTTTTTGCAAAAGGTACAAGTCATCATCGCTTTTAAATCCATATCTACAAACCCATGACATGATAAAAGAGTAAAAAATCACTTTTTTCACAACCAAAAAATTGGTTTTTGTTTCAATTTCATTGTCACCCAGAAAGAAAATTTGTTCAAGATATATAGATGAAGTATTTATATTTAGGTTACATTTATAGTAGTAAGACTGACATATATAATCATATTTTATGTTTCATGTATTAGGACAAAATGTTAAAATAAATATCCCTCTTTTTTATGCTTTAAATATTCTTTAGCGATCGTCTCATTGGCATCATAAGGATAAAATCCTCCAGGAACTTGTTATTTTTCAATTCCGTTTACAATATGAGGGATTTCTTTTGGTGTTCAACCGTATCTAAAGGAGTTTCTATTGCTAATCAAAATGTTTCCTATCATTTTCTCTTTAGTCTTTAAGCTAATAGCTACATCGAGACATTAATTTGTGATGCCACCATCACCTAATTGTTTTGTAAGGTAGCAATTCTATTAGTGAATGCGCCCACTATGAATTTGTGATATCATATATACGGGGTTACCCTTACCATTACTTGTTCTTAAAAAAGGCTTTCAAAAACCGCATCTTAACTTGATTCTATTGCTAAAAGACTAGTTACAAGATGGTGCTAGGAAATCTGGATTGTGGTTAAGAATACTTGGATAAAATTTTGGATCGTGAATAAAGAATCATTGTCCAAATACTAATATATCGACCATCCTATGCCTCGAGTTACACGAAATAAATATTGGGATAATCTAGACTTTTCAAACACAAAATAAGGTACATATTTTGTATACATATATTCACTAGAGCTTGTCTTATATATTTATATGTGAGACCGATAGTTACGAACGGTTAAATGGTAATAACCGTTAATAAATAAGATCAAGAACTAACTATAATCAATTAAGTCAGAGTTCAGGATTAAGAAATGATTATAAAGTCAGAGTTGTAGATCGAAAAATAATTATAATAAAGTCAGATTCTAAATGAAGAAATAATTAAATGGCAATCCATAACTACGTTTTATAGTGATCTAAGATAACATAACGACAACATTTATTTACGTGTGTCCACTCCATATCTCTTAACTCAAGAAGTATGCTTTACCTCATCATTTTCATCAATATAATGTAAAACTAATTAAAATCACCAAATAAGAGTACATGAATTGAGCTTATATCTTACATTACAACAAAATAACACGTAATATATTTTCATTAAAATAAGTAGCTTAAAAGATAATTTGTAAACCCTAATAAAGTAATATACTAAATATGATTAAAATAAAATATATGGGCCGAGAATCGAGATATGTGGGCCCAACCGCCCAAGTATCATTAGAGCATCTCCAACAGGTTTGCTAAAATAGCAAAAAGTGGGTTTTTTTCCTCTAAACCTCTCCAACAGGATTGCTATCTTGTTTGCTATAATAGAAAAAACTTCAAAATTTTCTAAATTTAGAGATTTCCCTAAAACTTGATAGTAGGAGAGAGAAATTAATATTTTATTCAATCTAACCAATGAAAATGAATCTTTATTATTATATATTTAATTCTTTTTTTAAAATGCATTGGAATGATAAATTATAGATTATTTTAATAGTATAATGTAATGATAGCTTCTCTAAAATAGCAAATGTGTTGGAGATGGAAAAAAATACTTTTAGAAATTTTCATTATATGTTCTCTATTTTAGAAAAATTTTAGCAATGCTATTGGAGATGCTCTTAGGGCTTTAGTATTTAACTCATTTATCATCATCATCATCATCATCATCATCTCCTAATTCCCTCTATTCATTCAGCATCTTATTATTTCTAAAAAATTGGAGTTTGTTTCTTCTGCGATTGTATTCCTTGTTTCCAATGGAGATGGTGGAGGAGAAGCTTGAATCAATGGGGAAGAAGATTGAATCAATGGGAAGGATTTCCAGCTCATTAACCTTCTACTCAAAAGTCTCGAAACTTCCCACCACCAACTAGAGGATTCATACGAAAAGGAGAAAGCTCTGAACGCTGAAAATGGTAAGAAGATGGAAGATCTGGAGACTAAGGTTCAGATTCTCATGGAGGAAAACAAACGTCTTAATGTGGAGCTCAGGGAGATTGGTATGCTTCCCAACCGCCTCTGAATTTTTCATCCACAAAAACCTAACCCTAACCCTAACCCTAATCCCTTCCTGGATATAGGTTAGGTTAGGTTATGAAGACAAGTGAATAATTTGTAAGTAGTTTTTACTAAAATACTATGGAGTTAGTTAACTGATTGAAGGATGGATTAATTGGTAGTACCTTTTATATATGTTTGAGAATTGAGATGATGTTATTGGATGAATGCTTAATCTGAATGAATACAGTTGTTTTGAAACATGAAAATTACAAGTTATATATGATATATCTACGTTTATTATATTATTATTGGCCAACGCTTGATTATTTGATGATTACGTCTAGCTAGATTAATCGATGAAGTTAATATGGTGGTCTTGATTTTAGACACTGTTAAAATCAACGTTATGATCGTAAAATAGAGTTATTACAAATAATTTTCTGATCCTAAAGAGTTTATTGCTCTTTGTTGTTAGAGTTGTTATTGATAGCTTATACATATCAAAAAGAAATAAATTATAAAGGAAACCACTAAAACTTTCGTCGGTTTTCTGTAGCTTAACCCGATTTCAACTCAATGGAATCGGTGTGACGTAATTTGTTTTGATTAAATTTGGGCTTGAATATTTTGGGATTTTTCGGGTCGGGTTATTGGTTGGCTTTTTCAGCACACCTACCTTCTCTCTAGGTTGCATTCTTTCGTGCAGTTAGCCGTAGGGTAAAAGGATGGAAGATGGTGTATTGTTGGGTCGAAGGTAAAGATTGGTGGATTGGTCCGCCCAACATCTTGAAATCGAAACTAGGAAAATCTTGAAATCGAAGCTAGGAACTTAGAACAAAAATTATATTTCTATGTTCCATTCTCAAGTTAATTTCATGACTAGATGGATTTCAAATTACAAATTACAAATTAGATGTATATAAATCGAAGGTTAATATGGTTGACTGATCTTGTATTTGAAATGGAGTTAATGGATATTGGATAACGGAATTTTCTAACTCAAAACAATGGTTGTTCTTATGTGGTAACGACTGACTTATTTATTATACATTGGGTAAATGATCATTATTTCAACAATTTCTACTTGATCACATCTTCAAAAGGGAATTCAAGATCTTAAGGTTGACCTTTTACCGGATTGGAAAAATGGATAAAATACCTTTTCGGTTACTTGTTTAAATGGTAGTAAATTTGACCTTCCTGGAAAGATTTTCTTTACATCAAAAGTAGCAAAAAGAGGCTTTTGTATAAATGATGTACTACCTAAACAGATCTAGGCTATCTTTGCCAAACTACATGATAAGCTACCTTAGATTTAATAAGACAGTTTTTGAACAAATTATATTTGATAAAAAATAGTTTAGGCATTGTTTGGTCAAAAGAAGCTAACTTATAAGACCAAGTATATGTTTGGATAACCATATATAAACTAGCTTATAAGATGTTATTATTATTGAAAAGCTACTCAAACTAACTTTTTAGCAACTTATGGAACTTATTATTATTTTTATTTCATATATACCCTTGCTAAGTTTTATACTTCTAATTTTTAAACATGTCATTTTTTGTCATTTGACAGTCATAAGCTACCTTAGCAGCTACTTTTTGTCAAACACAACTTATTCATCGGCTACCTTATCAGTCACCAGCAATCTTATCAGTAATAAGCTACCTTATGAGTATGTAAATTGACCAAAAAAGTATAATAACTAATATTAATAAGCGTATGATTGAAAAAAACTACAAAAAACTTCCGAAACGCTATTCCAAATAACCTTACGATAAGCCAGCTTATTGTCCATCTAAACACATACTAGCTTACAAACTAGCTTATTTTTGCCAAAAACAACCCTAGTGTCACAAGATTTTGTTGTTGATCATATATTCACTTTCAACTTCGATTTTCAATCCACCAAATTCCTTATGCTCAAATGCTTATTCATCCCTTAAGTGTTTTTTAAGTGTTTCTTGTTAGACTTATTGAATAATATAGTTAGAATTAATTTTTAGGACCGAGAATTGAACCTCATAGGTAATATCGGTTCTGGTTCTGGTTCTGGTTCTGGTTCCGGTGCGGACCGGTTTTCCAGGCCCAATGCTCACCCTAAGACCAAGATGTTTTCCGTAAGATCACTCAATCTATGGATTTCCAGGTAGGAGGGGAATCACATGATTGCTTAAATCCCTACAAACCTTAGAGCTATTTACGCTCGTTTGACAAAATCCAAATAATATTTTGCGATTTATTTAATTTGAAGATATCATTGTTATTTTTAGAGTTTTTGGCAAGAGGCCAAAATGAATATAAAATTGGCATATAAAACCAATTTCAATGTTTTGATATCTTAATAATATTTTGAGAGATTTTGTCAGTAGACAAATAAATATTGGTCTTGACATAAAGTTAAGTTTAAGCTTTTTTTGGTAAAAGACCAAAATATATGGGGGTTGAAAGTGTAACTTTCAAAAAATTTATTATGCACCTAGAATTATAAGTAGGAACTTATAATAAAAATAAGCATTTAGATATTCCAAAACTAGCTATAAAGATGAAAATTATGAGTAGAAACTCATAATTAATATAAGGATTTGAATAAGATAAACATATCTAGAATAAATTAAGGCAACTAACATAAAAATAACTAAGATATAACTGCATGTTATCGAGTAAATCAATTTGGCATGAAATAAAATCAAATCGAAATCAAATCTGTTTCATAAAATAAAACATTCATAAACTAATATCCAGTTAGGAAGTAAATTTCTAACATATATATAAGATAATTATTTATATTAATAAGTAGATATTTACGGTTGGCACAAAGATAACAATCATATCTTTAAATAACTTATTTTCAAAGTAAAGAAGTTATCATATTTCAAAAAAAAAATTAATTCATGCTAATAATTATTAATGTTTATCATATCTCACAAAACTATATTAGTAAATTTAAATAGTGTAAATCAAATAATCGATTCTAAATACGTAAATAATATCATAATATAATAACAAATTAAAAATGTGTAAATAAAGAATGATGTTGAAAGAAAAGTTAAACTATCCCAATTATAAAATAAATGAGCATGAGACAATTTATAACAAAGATCAGAGATCGAAAGTGTAATTTCCTGGAAGTTTGATTCTTATAAAATTATGAGCTATGAATAATGAATTTATGATAAACATGTAAATAAATAAATTATTTAATAAAGTTGTAATTAAATAATAGATTTTAACACATAAAAGACTATTTAAATTATGATATTTAAATGAATATGGAAATTAGAAATCAAATATTTAAGACTATACCCATCCACAATAAACAATGGATAAATAAAACATGTTTTCTCTTTTCTTTGTATAATCAGTTTGCAAGGTGATGGATCATTAAAGAAAAAGAATTCAAACAAACTAATAAATTTTATGTGATATATGTTTAGAACTTAAAACTATGAATGTGTAATTTCGATCAACAACCAAGCATCAAAATTTATCAAGATACCAAAATTAAAGGAGGAAACCGTAACTGATTTACTTAATGGATGAATAGTATAAGCGGGTAATATTATTGATTTTCTCATACCGAAAACAATGATTAGATTCGATGCCGCATCTGATAATCTTCGTAGAACATATGTGACTGATGATCGATGAATTGACAGCATTGAGCTTACGTGCTGATAACGTGTTAAAGGAAAAAGAGAACAGAACAATAACAAATAATAGAGAGAATGAAGTCTATATTTCTCATTAATAATAAGCCCTTTAAATAGGGAGGAGTTTATATAGAAAAGGAAACCTTCATTATGGTAATCTCTAATATATAGAAAATATTCTCTCAATCACTTCCTTTTGATGAGAGCACATAATCCTACAACAGATGCTTAATTATCTTGTATTTTATTATATATATTTACACATAGTTACACGTATGGTTCAAACCTGGAGTTTGTTATGTTCAATTTTAAATAATTGTATCAGAAACGATACTTTATACATAAAAAATGTTTTTTAAAAGTTTTTATCAAATGTTTTATAATATGATATAAGATATTTATGTTACATTTACTCCAGTAAAATAAAACTGACACATATAACGATATTAGGCTATGCATAGCGCATAGCGGGCTGGGGCAACGGCTTCAAAATTTGAAGTCGGCGGGCTTCTAGGTTGGGAGGGCTTGGGGTATGCGAGGGATGAAGCTGGCGGGCTCTAGGTTGGGAGGGTTATTCGCCTACTGTGATAATGGATAGGTTATTCGCTCGTTCATAGAGAAAGCTTCTAAAAACTACACCTTGACCCGATTCTACTACCAAAAGACCAACTACAAGCTGGTGGTGCAGAATGTGGATTGTGATTAATAATACTTGGATAGAATTATGGATCCTGAACAAATAATCATTATCCAAATACTATGTTTGATCCTCCTTTAACTTACGAAATTGGGATAATATAGAGTTTCATATATGGAATAAGACATAACTCTCATACTTATATCTGAATCCAACAGTTACAAACGCACCACCTAACTCACGTATGTTTGTCTTTCTTACTTTAATCAAACTCAAATAAATACAAATTAATCGATGACATTAAAATCACCGACATCCGTTAACGTTGACAAAGTATATGAAATGAACATATATCTTAGAACAAAACAATACACCCAAAATATACTTCCATTAAAATAAGGGGGCGTTTGGTTCATTTCAGGGATTGATAATGAAAATGAAAATGGGAATGCAGGATAATGGGAATAGGAATGAGCATTGCATTGATGCTGTTTGGTTAACCCAATATAATCAATGAAAATTTTCTTCATATTAAAAAAAATATGTTTTCCCAACTTGAGGATACAAAAGATGTTTCATATAACATCCATAGATGGAACAATGCATGGGAAAAAGAACCAAGTAGAAATAAAAATCTCATTTCCCCCAATTTGGTCAAGAATGGAAATTAATGGATCTGCAGGAATGATTTCATTATATAATATCAAACCAAACAGCAGTTTTCATTATCATTCTCATTCCTGACCCTTCAATACCCCAACCAAACTCCCCCTAAGTAAGTAGCATAAAAGATAAATTTGTTATTAAAAGTTTAAAACCCTAATAAGTAATAAGTAATCTTTTATAGGGAAATACTAAAATATATGGGCCGAGAATCGAGATACGTGGGCCCAAGTGTCTTTAGGGTTTAGGGTTTAGGGTTTAGCCTTTTTATCATCATCATCCATCTCTTTCTATTCAGCATCATTTCTTTCTATCGATCATCCTTTTTGTTTTCTTGCGATTGAACTCCAATTCCGATGGAGATGGAGGGCGATTCAGTGGAGAAGCTATTGGAGGTGATGAAGGTGCATCTGGACAACATGAAAGCCGTGTACCACCAACTGGAGGATTCATATGAAAGGGAGAAGGCTGAAAATGTTAACAAAATTCAAGCGCTCATGGAGGAAAACAAACGCCTTAAGGAAGAGAACGCTCATCTCAGGGGGACTGGTTTCGGTCACATGCTCCGTAATCGTCTCTGAATGATTTTTCATCCACAAAACCCTAACCCTAGCTTCACTTCTTATGGAAGCCTTCTCCAGATGCAAATAAGTTGTAAGTAGTAGGTTTAATTTCTGTTTTTACTAAAATACTATGGAGTTATTAGTTAACTAATTGAAGGATGGATTAATTAGTAGTACCTTTTATATATATATATATATGTTTGAGAATTGAGATGATGTTATTGGATGAATTAATGCTTAATCTGAATGAATACAGTTGTTAATTTTGAGTAACTTTTATCTATTCTCCAACAATTACTTATCTGAAATCTGATAGATATCAATTAATAGCATCGATTGCAAATAGTATCAAATTAAACAATAAAAATTGTGAAATCTAGGCTGATTATGTTTAGAATCAACGAAGTTGGTTTGATATTAACTATTTTTTTTAATAAGAATTAATGAGCTGATTGTATTAATGGTGCTTAATTATACATGAATGGATTTGAAATTTTGAACAATCGATTTGGAAATGTTGGTTTGATCTGGTAGAATTAATAGTCTTTAGAAAAAGTAAAATCTAACATCGATCATAATTATAAAATAGAGGAAACTTTTTATTTGGAAAAACGATCAATCATTTAAAAAGATGTAGTTTCATGACTTCATCAAATACTTGGGCAGTATAAATAGTATTCCAATAATGGTTTTTAATGAGGGTATTACTTGTTGCTGTCTATTTTATTAAACTAATTTTATTAAACTTTTGAAGTTTGAGTCTAATTAAACCCGCTTTCTATTCAATAGGCTTGTATAACGTAATTTTGTAATCATTATATGTTGAGTTATCTTCGATTAAATTTTTAAGGGTTACTTTTGTGTTAAATTGGCCAAGATTGGTCATATATTTCTAGCACTCTTGGCTTGTATTTTGATTGCAATAGGATAACGACGATGGAATTAGATTATTAGATGAGAAGAAGTGGGCTTCTACATGTAAGCCCAATTATTTTACTGGGCTGATTTATTGTTGGGCCGACTTAAAAAGGGTAGATTGGTTCATTTGAATTGCTTTGTTTAATATTATTTATCCTCATGCGATATGGCAAGTAGCAGAAAGTCGAAACCAAGAACCTAAAATGATTTTATATTTTGTTTTATTTCCCTCCTTATTGATGTTAATTTTATAACTTTATATGGTATTATATTATAAGTTGGATAGTATATAAATTGATGGTTAATAGGTTGATTGATTAAAGATTTTGAAATGGATTAATGGATAATGGGGTTTGCAAACTTAAAAAAATTAGTTCTTGTTAATGAGTGGCTTGTTCGTTAGTAATTTGTACTTTTAGTTAGTTCTAATTAAAAAAGAAATTTAGAAATTTAGGTTTATACATTCTCGAAAGTAAAAACATTTTTACGAAGCTATGCAAAGAACGTCCAAAAAATGTCTTTTATAATGAAAATATTTAGTAACACAAACTATTACTAATAATAGACGGAAAAATAAATTGGAGAGCTTAATAACTTGCTATTGAACCATTCATTAAAAGCAAGTTTATTTACTATAATTTGAAAAGGTTATACAATATGAAAGGTGGACTTATTGCTACTTTTGTAGTATAATTATTTGATTCCATTTTTTCATTCTTTATCTTCCATAACATATTACGCATCATACAAATATCAGTTATTGATTTAAAAGATTGGATGAATGATCATCTAGGTGATTTTGTAAGGTTGACCTTCTTTTGGACAAACGGAATAGCAAAAATACCCTTTCTATTATTAGTTTAAATAGTTGTAAACATTGATGTCTGTTATGAACTGAGTTTTCAAATTAAGAACAAACTGAAATTGAAGGGAAAATTAAGTGGCTATTGGATTAATTGAAAGGAAAACAAGGAAAACAATGGAAATCTAGCATTCGAGAGGCTAGTCTCTCCTAAACAAAACCAGTAACAATTTTCTGCATACTATCCTCTCCCTCCCAAGTCCTATTTATACTATCAATTTCTTTAGAATTCCCTAACTACCCCTTCTAACCCCTTCTAGAATATTAAGTATAATATTGGGTTTGGGCCTGTATATCGGTGCATGACATTACCCCGCCCCCAAAGAACCACCTTGTCCTCAAGGTGGGTAGAAAAAATAGAGAAATTGCTGCACCCAGATCACATCTCCCCACCCAGTTGCTGCTGAAGTCAAATCCTCCAAATTCAGCTCTATTTCACCTTTACCGAGGGACCAATTTCTGCCATCACCCAACATCGAATATCTTGCAGTGATAACGATTGTCTTCACTTCTATACGATTGTTCTCAGCCCATAGGCCAAGTCCTCCAATTTGAAACAAATAGAACCATTTTGATTCCTCTTTTGGGTGGTATGGTGAACCCCAAAACAGATTCTTGTCTGCCTCATATAGCATCAACCGCACAACCTCCTTTGGAATTTTTTGTAGGTGAGCTTTTGCCAACTTCATGTGTGTCTTACACAAACAAGCACGCTGCTCCTCAATGATTTTCCTTATTGGAATCCCATGGCGTGTAAGCTCAACGTAAACCTTAGACATGTACTCCTTATAAGCCTCATGGAAAAGCTTGAAGTACTGATGAATAACTGACCTTTCAAAGGAGCCTGCCAAAACCACCGACTCTCGAACCTTGAGTAAATCTTTGCTTATAACAGTAGTTTCTCTTATCAATACATGATTAACTGCCATACAGCATGAGATAATAGCAACAACCGATGAGGGAGGACACATTGCAACAAGGCACTTCCAAAGCAAGACAATCCTCAGATTTCTCTTAATCAGCCAGGTCAGTGCTTCTGCAGTTGATAGTCCATGCAACTTGTTCGCAGCCTTCGATGGTCCATAATCAAACTTGCTTGAAGAGAGGGAGAACAATTCCCAGGCCCGGACTCTAGAGCCTGCATATTGATTCTTCTGCCTCACTAACTCATCAACTAACTCGATACTGGACCAATTTAGAATATTCTTGCAGCTTTGAGTCAACTGATAACTCGATAGACAAAGCAAGAGCGGGTAGAGAATAGTTGTTCAATATCAATCGAATTGAATCTCGGACAAGGAAATAACAAGATGGAAGTAACAAAAGGTGGAATCAATTGATTTGGCCATTGTAAGTCAGATTTTGAATTTGAACACGGAACTCCTTTTGGATGTAGATGAGCACTAAGATTGAGAAGCATACCCGCATCGTATGAATCGTGGAAGTGAGTAATCGACTCCAAATTAAGTAGATATTTTGACGAAATTGGGTTGTGACTGCCTTGGAACGTTTCATGGCCCATAAAACGATTGGGCCAAGCATGAACATGGTCGGATACTTCTTTTCTGCTGACAGATGCATCATAGATCGATGAGATCGTCCAAATCCCCACCCCAATTGAAATCGGACTTGGTTTAAAAGACGATTCCACTGGCAAACTGACCTTAGGGTTTGGGCGATAGATATTCAGCGCCGACCATGGAGGTGGTGGTGGTAGCAGCAGCAGTAGCGATGGTCGTGGCACCGACGTTGGCAGTGGTGGTGGCATAGGGGGCGGCGGTGGATCCCGATGATCGTTGCTCCGAGCATCTCTCCCATCGGAAGTCGATAAGATAGAGTACGTCGATAAAGTGGAAACAGAGATTAAGTTGGATGTAGAGTTGGGCCAAACTGATTCGGGCTTAGGCCAATTAAAAATAATCGGCTGGGCTTGTGTCATGAAAAAATCTTCAACGTGGCTTTTCCTAATGTCTCCCCTTCTTCTTAATTCCATTGGAATCCGGATCCAGTTAGTACGATCCGAAAACCCATTCCAGCGCTCGATCGTCTCTATGGTAGCGGCGGGATACGTAACCGCCGGCGAGGCTCGAGATTTGCTGTGGCTAAACCTAGGGTTCGCTGTTATCGATTCAGAGGTTGGGGAAATTGTGGGCGACTGTGGATAATCAACCGGCTGAATCAAATCCGATCGTACTCCAGGCCGATTTGGACTTGTATCACTTTTACAATAATCGACCGCCTCTTCGTTTTCTTCAATCTTCTCCTTACTTTGATCTCCTCCTTCGTTTCTGATCACCGTCCCAACCATGAGGCAATCAGGAATGAGATCCGGTGCTTTTCCATGGAAAATCGCCTCATCAGTTGATGTAAACCCTACTGGTACGACCTCAGGTGGTGAAGAACCCCTTGATTCCATTGAGTTTTTAATATAGGAACCTGATTGGGAGTGAATGATGCTTACCTCTTCACGGATCATCTCTATAAGTTGCTGACGGAACTTGATCATGTGATCTCGAAATTGCTGCGTAACGTCGGCAACAATTGTCTGGATATCCCTCACCTCTTTTCTGGTCTCATCCTTCTGGGGAAATATTTCACTAGACATAGCTTCATACACACAATACGAAGACCCTTGTAACTCCCTGGCCATGGATTCAGAACTGCTCTGATACCAATTTGTTATGAACTGAGTTTTCAAATTAAGTGGCTATTGGATTAATTGAAAGGAAAACAAGGAAAACAATGGAAATCTAGCATTCGAGAGGCTAGTCTCTCCTAAACAAAACCAGTAACAATTTTCTGCATACTATCCTCTCCCTCCCAAGTCCTATTTATACTATCAATTTCTTTAGAATTCCCTAACTACCCCTTCTAACCCCTTCTAGAATATTAAGTATAATATTGGGTTTGGGCCTGTATATCGGTGCATGACAATGTCACCTAACAAAAAAAGATATTTATAAAATGATGTATATTCATAAGCTATATTAAGAAGTGATAAAAAAATGTAAAGTGGATTCACAAGATTTCTTCAAATGCTTCTTCAACATAGGTTTGCCTTTCCTTTCATTTTTCTATTCATTATTTCCTCTTGCTTTTTTTTTTCTTTTACTATTCCACCATAACCACAATGTTCAACTTATAGTTGCTCCTCTTTTTTTACTTCACTAGATTTCTTATCTTCAGTTTCACTATTATTACAATTTCTTCAAACTCTTGCCTTGAATTTCAAGATAATTGAGTAACTTATAAATATACAAACCCAATAAAAATAGCAATTCAAAATTGAAATCAAGGATCCAAAACAAAGAGGGACACCAGGCAATGTTGTTTGTTGGTTGCGTAGCTTTGAAGTCTGTACAATAAGCGTGTTAGCTGGTATTTCTTAAAATTCAAGAAATAATTAAAACTACTCTTATATAAAGGGTATATGTAACAAAGGCAGAATCATACAAGAATAGTAAGTATTTTTAAAATAACACGTTAACTAAGAAAATCATATATAATTGATGTACAAAAATATATAATGCTTTGATCAATTTTCAAAGTAGAGACTCAAAATTTTGAAAAAATTATTTCTTACTCAATGATTTTGGTTTTAGCAATTACAATATTTAATTATATCATGATAAAATTTACAATGAACATTATACAAAAACATAATACAATTAACTCCATTGGTAGTAACATTAAGGAACCAAGTTATCATAACCAACAATTTTTTTTTTTTGAGATTTTACCTTCTGTTTTTTGAAACTATTATCTTAACCAACAAGTTATCTTAACGAGATTTTACCTTCTCTTTAAGCAAACTGTTTTTCTCATTTTTGAAAACGTTTTAGCAAATTACTAGATCTTGAAAAGGGTAGTCTGGCTTTTTTATTTTGAAAAAAAAAATGGTATAAACAACTATTTTAACCAACCAAATTTGACACAAGTAGCTATTTCAACAAACCAAATTTGCCTTTTAACCATTTCTCTTCCGCCACCTTCGCAAGTAACCATTGATCAAGTTGCTGAGAGGAAAACCAGGAAAGGTGATTCCATGGGAGTTTCGCAAGTCATCAAGAATTTTTTTACTTATCAATGCCCCTCTGCAAGTCGATGAATGGTTACTGACATAGGTGACGAATTTTTTGAATCCAAGGAGAGAAATAGAAAAAAGGTAGATTTTATCGACTGAAATGGCTATTTGTGTCATTTCCCTTTGAAAAAATTATCACAAACACTCTTAAATTATTCAAGTCCTCTATAAAATGAATACAATACTTTTTTTTCATACCAATAACCGTTAATAAATAAGACAAGGAAATAATTATAATCAAGTTAGAGTTCTAGATTTGAAGTTTGAACTCCGAGTCTAAAGAGTCTCGTTTTGAATAGACATCCAAAGTTATGACTTAGCTAATTTTCTTAAGTCTAGAAAATCTCTCAAGTTCGGACTTTGAGTCAACATCTCTAACTCCATAGTCCAGAGTTGAGAACAATCAAAATTCCCAAGTCTAGACTTAATGTCCAGATCTTTGACTTTATAGTCCAAAGTTAATAACATAGTCATACATCAAGATTTTAGAACTCGTGATTAGATTAGCCTAGACTTAATCGAATATTAAGACTCCACAGGACCATCGCCAAAGGTCCCTTAAAACCCACCAAGGGTTCCCACCCTAGGACCCGGTAAGGAGATGCAACATGTAACCACGTTTTATAGCGATCTAAGGTAACATCATGGTATAATGGCAACATTTATTTAAGGGTATCTAATTTCCACACTTCTCAACTCATATAATTTTATCGGACTCGACACCTGTCATTATCTTATCATTTTAATCGATCTAATGTAAAAATAAAAGTTAATAATACTAAAATCATCAAACAATGTATATGAATAAAAAACTTACATCTTACAACAAAATAATACTTAATATATTTTCATTAAAATAAGTAGCTTAAAGATAATTTGTTATTAAGTAGCCTAATAGGGATTGATTAATACTAAAATTATGAAAGCAAGTGGGCCTGGAAGTATGTGGGCCCCCAAACTACCTTTACGCTCACTGGGTTTAGGGTTTAAGTTTTTACTACCTTCCAAAAACCTTCATTTTCATTTTCTCAAAATCGGGAGTTGTTGTTTTGCGATTGTATTCCTTCCAAATGGAGATCAAAATGGAGAAGAAGTTTGAATCAATTGAGAAGAAGTTGGAGCTCGTGAAGCTTCTAATCGACAGTTTCAGCACGTCGTACCACCAACTGGAGGATTCATACGAAGGTGAGAAAGCTCTGAACGCTGAAAATGGTAAGAAAATCGAACATCTGGAGGCTAAGATTCAGATGCTGATGGATGAAAACAAACGACTCAAGGAAGAAAACGCCGAGCTCAAGGGGACTGGTTTTGGTCAGAATCCTAACCCTAGGTTATGAAGAGAGAAGTGAATAATATGTAAGTAGTTTTTTCTGTTTTTTTTTTTCAGAAAGTATGGAGAAAATGTTAAACTCATAGGATTATTAACCTTCTTCTGTGTTTTGAGATGTTATTGGAACTCTTTTTTGTTGTTTGAAACTGGATCTGGATGGATGAATGCTAAATCAGAAGAGTTGTTTTGAAACAAGTTATTATCTCCAATAATTATTTGATTTTGATAGATAGATAGATGGAATGCAATAGTATCCAAATTAAACAATGAATAGAGAAATTTAGGTCAGTTGATGGGTGTGAATCAATGAAATTGGTTTCATATTTAACACTCAAATAAGAATTAATAAACTAATTGTGTTAGGGTTGCTTAATTATACGTTGTGTTGCATGAATTCATGTGAACAACCAGATTTGGAAATGTTGTATCCAAAACCCTACCTGTTTGGGGATGTTTGATCTGGTAGAATTGTCTTTAGAACCGGTGCATTTTTTTGGAGAAGTCCTATAAATTTTATAGAGAACTTTTTTTTGGAAACGATCAATCATTAATCATTTTTTTTAAGTTCCAACAGATATTAGTTATCTTAAATAACTAGGGTTGGTCTTCCTAACGGGCGGTAACATCCTGTGGAGCTGTGGATAGGATTCTAGTTTACTCTGGTTCGATTTCAAGGGGAGTGAACTGAGGACATGAGAAGTTCCGAGTAGCTGAATGACTGTGGTTGAGCTTTAGGTCTAGCGTAAGCTGAGCCGGGACAGTGACATTAGTTAACTAGACAAACTTTATTGGTTATTATTTCATACTATTTCGTGAATCAACAGTTAACTCTTTTGTTGAGTCGATGCATTCTTGAACTGTCTGTCGATGCACCTTTCTTTTACTCTTGGTATTAATCTTTTAGATAAAAATTTAGTAATTATTATAGAAATAATAGCATGTTAACATAATTCTACTAAATTCTTTTGACTTATATAGGCATTGAATTGTTTTATCACATCAATTTTGGCATAATTTATGGTGATTCTTAGGACTTTCAAGTAATGTTTGCATATAAAAAAAAGATGTGTTTGTTTACTATTGGAATTTGTTTTGTGGGATAAAACGAAATACATAATTATTGTTTTATTGTATGAGTGGTATATCTCTGTCAAGATGGTGAAGATAGAGAATTGGATTGGAACCCTTTAATTTTTGTTTCATGAATTTTGCTTCTAGTAGGAGAGAGGATGAATGTTTTCAACAAAATTTCCAAATTAAAGATGCAACATTTTGGAAAGTTATTTCTAACTCCAATAGTTTTTTTCTTTTGGCATTACAATATAATATTTAATCTCTTCCTAAAATATTCAATAAACATTATACAAAAACATAATACAACTAACTTAAAAACAAGTTATTTTAACCAAAAATCATTTTTTTTAAAAAGATTTTAGCATCTTTCTATAACTTTTATCATTTTTGAAAAAACTTTAACAAATTACTAGGGCATAAAAGACTAAAATATTAAGAATTTGGCCTTTTTTTATTTTGAAAAAGAAAATAGTAAAACAATTATTTCGACCAACCAAATTTGCATCTTATCCATTTTCTTTCCAATCACCTCCACAAGTAACCGTTCTTCAACTTGCGGAGGGAAAAACCATAAGTGGTGATTCCATGAGAGTTCCATGAGTCGGCATGTAATATTTTACCTATCAATTCCCCTCTACAAAGTTGAGAAACGGTTATTAATGGAGTTGGGGATTTTTTTTAATCTTGAAAGATAAATGACTAAAAGGTAGATTTTGTCGACTAAAATGGCTATTTGTGCTATTTCTTTTGAAAAAATTTATCACAAGCGTTTTGAAACTCTCTAAGTTTGAACCGTATTTATAAAATATATAAAATATGAGAGATATAACTTTTTTCCTTGTCATACTAGGGGTGGGTGGGAAATGTGAAGATTTATATGATGAAGATTACTACTAGTGAGTTTCACTTAGATTTTAAAGCATGGGCATCTATTTTCAATATTGCATATAAAAGCCAACATCTATCCAATGAACCAGTATATAGATGTAGTATCAACTAAAAGCATACTCGCGCAATGTAGTAAGACCTTTTTTATTTTAATTTTTCACTTTATTTGTAACATCCACATTCGAAAATACATTCCAATTGTCTTTGTTACGCGTGTTTATGGAATCAAAACTTGATGGAGTAATGTTTGATAGGTTAAAGTTGAATTTAAGTGTTAGCCGTCGCCTAAAACGTTGAAAAACGAAAGTTCGAGGTCTAAAATCGATTTTTTTGGGGGAGACTTTTCTGGAATATTTTTATTTTAGGTTGTAGATTATCTCTTTACGAGCGCATGAGCGAAAACCGCGTCAAAAACGGAGATCCGAGCAAAAAGTTATGCTAGTTTTAGTGTTTAATGGTCAAATTGGGTTCCAAACCGGGTCAAACCCGACCCAGCTTGTTATAAGGCGTGGGAACCCTTATTCTAGCCCCATTTTTACTTCTCTTTTCTCCCAAAGTCAGCCTAGTGTTCTAAGGTATGAATATGTCTTCATTGGAGGTGATTTAGAGCCAAATCAAAGGGGTTTTTACAAGATTTGTTCATCAAATCACTTTTACATCTAAGGGGTTACTTAAGTGTGTTTGGGCCTTCCGGTGGGGTCGGTTGGAGGACCTATACCCTTGTTCGGTTTGGAGCCTATCTTGGTTTTGTTTGCTTTATCGCTACCACCGTGGGTTTATGGGACAACTTTAACTACTATGTGTTTTACATGTGCTTAATCTATTCAAGTTCTTTCTTTTGATCATTCTTAACATGTTTGTTAGCTTCCTTACTTTGACATATACATCGATAATTGTACTCCCTTCCATACGTGTTACCAGGTGTTACCATTTGGTTCACGCGGGGAGACACGCGTAGGCCCATGCCGTCCGGGATAGCTCGGGCATGGAGCGCATTGTTTGGCCGTGGACATGGTGCCGGTCATTTTAGCTCACCGTCCGGGATAGCTCGGTGAGAGGTCCTTACATCATCCGGGATGGTTCGAGTGAATGACATTATTCGTATTGTGTATTTGCCACGTCCGGGATAGCTCGGTGGCGATACGGTTCCCTTATTGACCTTGTTATGATTTTTTTATCATATCTATATGTTTATTACTTGGTGATATATTCTTTCGCGTATCGTTTGTGCTTATAAATATGCTTGATTGGCTTATTTGTCTTCTAGAACTTAACTAGAACACTATACATGATTTCATATGTTTATCCATAGTTGTTGGTTGTTTCCCATATCCTCACTAAGCATTTTGTGCTTACCATTTAGTTGTTCTCATTTTCAGGCCAAGGTGTAAAAGATAAGGACAAGCTCGTGTAGTTGGTGTGATCAGATATAAAGCTTCTTTTGGTATATAGCAGCTAGCAGTTTAGAGAATATATATATATATATATATATATATTGGGTTTGTATCTAAGTAGTTTATATCTTTCGTATTGTAAGGGTAAGCAGGTAGATAAAGGGGTAGTTAAGTTCCGTTTTGTAATGACGTCATGCTTCCGTGATGTTATAGTGTTGGATTGTGCATTTTGGGACTTTTGAACATAAATCTTGTAACTTTTGTATCCCGTTTATCTTTATAAAGGTTTAGAATGTTGATTATTGTATAATCTTTGTTATCAAGGTCGTGGTGTTACATTATTCTTTGTTTGTATCATTGTAATGTTTTTATGCATATAATGATATTGTAATGTTTCATTACGTATATTGGGAAAAGAGTTAAAACAAATATCCACCTCTTTTTGCTTTTTAAAGTTTTTGTGCGATCATCCTATATAACATGAATGATTTTTTTCTGGATTTCAACCGTATCTCAAGTAGTTTCTATCGCCATGGGTGAACCTACTAAGAATCGCACAAAGTCTTCATGCACCCGCTCAGCTGCTCAATTGATTATCGTAAAAGAAAATCTTACAAGCAGTTTGTACGTACACTCACTTGATTTTAGAGGTGCCTTGAAATATTTTATAACTAATTATTTCGTAACATAGAAATTGTATCAATGAATTCAACCCATACAGGTCATCCTTACTATTTCTCGTTCATAAACAAGACTTCTAAAAACTACATCCTCACTCGATTCTACTACAAAAAGACTTGTTACCAGCTGGTGGTGCACAAAAAAATCAAGATTATAGTTAATAAATTCTGGATCGTGAACAAATAATCATTATTCAAATACTAGGTTTCACCCTCCCATACCTTGAGTTACACCAAATCAGTATTGCGATAATCAAGAGTTTTTATACATGAAATAACGCGACTCTGAATCACGTCTTATTTTAGTATTAAAAAAGGAATATTAAAATATGATAAAAGGAAACGTGGGCCCAGATATGTGGGCCCAAGTATCAATACGGGCCCTAGGTTTAGGGTTTAGCCTTTATTCTATCTATATATCATTTGTTTCTGAAAATTGGAGTTGTTTTCGTTTTCTGCGATTGATTGATTGTATTCCAATGGATTCATTTGAGAAGGAGTTCACCAATTTCATGTTTCATCTCAACAATTTGAAAACCAAGTACGACCAATTGGAGGATGCATACGAAGGGGAGAAAGCTCTGAACGCTGAAAATGCTAACAAAATTCAGATGCTGATGGAGGAAACGAAACGCCTCAAGGAAGAGAATGCTGAGCTCAGGGGAAGTGGTTTGGGTCAGATGATGCTCCGTAACCGCCTCTGATTTTATCATCCAAAAACCCTAACCCTAGCCCTAGCTAGCAATTTCTTCTTATTATGGAGATCTAGTAGCAAATAATTTGTAAGTAGTTTGTTTTTCTGTTTTTATTAAAACTATGGAGGATATGGTAACTGATGATGATAGGAGGATTAATTAGTACCTTTTATATATATTTGAGATGATGTTATTGGAACTCGCATTTTGGTACTATGCTTAATCAGAAGAGTTTTTTTGAGTAATTTTATCTCCAATAGTTATTTGATAGATAAGCAATTAGTAGCATCCATTGCAAATAGTACCAAATTAAACAATAAATTGAGAAATCCAGGTTCGTTGATGGTGTGATTACATTGAGAAATCAATGAAGTTGGTTTCATATTGAAATAATAATAATAAGAAGAAGAATTAATGAGCTGATTAATTGGGAAAAGCTTGTTTTAATTAGGGAGGTGCTTAATTAATTATTCCTTGTGTTGCATAAATTGATTTCAACAACCGATTTGTAAATGTTGTATCCATTTCTGTTAGGGTTGGTTTGATTAATTGATTTAATCTGGTGGAATTGTGTTTAGAAAAAAGTAATCATCAGCGGCGTGTTCGGGCTCCAGCGGGTATGCCCGCCAGCTTCAAAAAGCCCGGCGGGTTGGGTGCAACACCATGGTAGCCGGGCGGGCTGGAGGTTGAGCGGTGGCATGAAGCCACTATGTTTGTGTGTGTTGTGTGTGAGAGGGTTGGGTAAGGGTTGTAGAGGGTTATGTGAGGGTTGGGAAAAAGCTGATGTGGCATTAAAAAGTGAGAGGGTTGGTTGTGTGTAGCCTTATAAATTTTATAGATATGTAAAAGGGTGGATTGGTCAGATATAGAAAGGGTAGATTGGTCCACTTGATAAATTTTTTTTCGAACGGCAGGTTAGTTGTTAGTAAACACCCCAGTTAGATTAAATACGCCTTTGCCCGGGTTTGAACCCGGGTAGGGGTGTTATTCGGTCGGTTAAATCGGTTTTTGGTTTAATCGGTTCGGTTTAATCAGTTTTTTGACTATTCAGAAACTAACCAATGACCAAACCGAATAAGGTTCGGTTCATTCGGTTTTCGGGTTATTCGGTTCGGTAACCGGGTTAACCAAATAAGAGTATAATTTTTTTCAATAGATATTTGTCTACAACATAATTACGTAAAACAAAAAACCATCATCCAACAAAAAAAAACATCAGATAACAAAAAACCATCATCCAACAAAAAAAAACATTACATAACAAACCATCCATCATGAATGGCTAATAGATTTATATTAAACTTATGAATGAATTAAAAAGTCATTAACTTAACATTTTTATGGGGATTTGGAGTCATAATATCAAAATTATTTGTCATTTACTATTTAGAATGCCAAAATGGTTGTTAGTTAACCGAGACTAGGATTAAGTGGGCAATTATTATATGATATATATATATAAAATCTATTCATATAATATACATACTATTCAGTTAATTCGGTTTAACCGAAATGCCAAAATTATAATCGAAAACCGAACCGAATAAGGAAGCCTAATTTGGTTAACCGAACCGTTTTAACCGAAAACCAAATAAGCCGAAACCGAATAACCAAAACTCATTCGGTTTGGGTGGTTTATTCGGTTTCGGTTTTTTTTGACACCCCTAAACCCGGGACTTCTACTCCAAGAGGGTGACCCCTCTACCAACCGGGCTAGCCGCAGTTGGCATAGTCCACTTGTTAATACTTAAGTATCCCCGCTATCCACATGTGATACGGCACGTATCAACTCAAAGTCGATACCGTGACCTTAAAATGATAATAACGTTTAATGTTTCGTTTTATAACTTTCCTTGTCGATGTTAATTTTATGATTTTATATGATTTTTATATTGCAAATTTGATAAATTGTGAATTTATCGTTAACGGGTCGATTGATTAAAGATTTTGAAATGGATTAATGGATAAGGGGGTTTGCAAACTTAAAACATTAGTTCTTCTAAGCTGTAAATGATTGGCTTGTTGTGCTTTTTGCAAGTTGCATATACTTAGAAAGTAAAAACAATTTTAAGAAACTATGGTAAAAATATCCAAAAACTTTATGTCTTCTATGATTGAAAATATTGAATAACACAAAATTTTACAAATAATAGACCAATAAATAAATTGCAGAGCTTGATGACACATTACATAACATGTACATATTAGTTATTAATTTAAAAGATTGGATGAATGATCATCTAGACAACCTCTTAAGGTTTATCTTCTTTTGGATAAGGAGAATGGTTAAAATACCCTTTCTCTATTACTAGTTTAAATAGTTGTAAAATAGATGCCCCTAAAGATTTTCTTTATAAAGTAACAAAAAAGATTTTCTTTGTAAAATTGGTGGAAAACATGGTTTCCAAAGTTTTCACAAATTAATGAGTTTTCAAAATAAGGTGACAATATATATATATATAAAGTGAATTTACAAGGTTCCTTATGCTCAAATGCTTCTTCAACGTTTATTTGCCTTTCCTATCATCTTTTGGATTTCTGTTGCTTTTTGTCTTTTTCGTCTTGGCATCCTTTGCTTTTCGTGCTTTTCTTTTACTATTTCATTACAACCATATTCTTCAACTTATAGTTCTTTTTCTACTAAACCAGATTTCTTTATCTTCAGTTTCACTATTATTACAATTTCTTCAAACTCTTGCCTTAATTTCAAGATATAAATATACAAATCCAATAAAAATAGCAATTCAAAATTGAAATCAACGATCCAAAATGAAGAGCAACCCATATTTGTGGGTTATACATGTTGGTATTTTTTAAAATTCAAGAAATAACTAAAACTTCTCTCCTCTTATATAAATGGCATATGTAATATCATATAGAGTCCCGATACTATGAAACCCAATTCTGTGAACCAAACGAGAGGAATGAGGGATGATGGATGATTCCAATGAATTTAATGGGATATGACTTGGAATGGCGAATTCCTTGATTTAAAGAATTTGAAGGAATTCGAAGGACTCCTCAGAGCATCCACAATGGAGGTTCTCCATGAGGTTCTTTATGGGGTTTTTACAAAAACCTCCACTATGAGACAGGGGTACTTGCCAGTCACAAGTTCTTGTTGGAACCCGGGTGCTTGAACAAGAACCCAAGTTCTTGTAATAGTTTTCTTTTCTGTTATATAATACTTTACATAAATAAAAATTATATTATAAATAAGAAGAGGGAAGTGAGGTTTTTGTAAGAACTCCTATTGTATAGTTTTAAGAAGGTTCTTGGTATGTTGAGATGGCGATGGCAATGATATGGTAGAAAATAATATGGTAAGTGGGGTTCTTGAAGGTTCCACCATTGTGGATGGTCTTAGTTTTCATTCTGTAAATCAAACAGCAACATGGAATTTGGTCAACGAAACACATCATTTCAATTCCTTCGAATTTCGTCCAATTCTGTGAACCAAACGGCCCCTAAGATGACAAATACACACACCACATATATAGTAATGTCTTAAGGCCTGGATGACAAATACGCACAACACATAAACTAATGTCTCTCCAAACATGCAAGTATAAGCAATAAGTTTTATTAAGCCGGTGTTTGTTAATAAACTAAAAGAAAGTAGTCACCATCTTTTTACATTTGTATCTCAAGTCACATATGACATGAATTGAAGACGAAAACCCATGACCTACAAAAAAGTAGTGAACCACTAAATGGCTTCCAGGACAGGGGTATAATGGGCATTTTTTGGCCATAATGTCAACGCCGTGTCTGATCCAATATGGAGAATGAAGTTATTACCTCCCCAACCATCCCAATTCCGCAAATCAACACAGACTCGACATAAAACTAGACCATCAACACTTGTAACCAGACTATTAGATACTTTCTACCCACAACCTAAGGGCAAATGGTACGTTAAAATAAACAGCAATCCCATCATCTTGACCTCCCCTAAGATGTTTAGCATATTCGATACACAAACAGAGATTATTCTCCATCCAGTAGCCATGCATTATATACCAGAAGAATAAAATATGCTTGACATATAAATGTTAGCTCTTTACATGGTTATATACCAGAAGAAGAAGATGAAGATGACAGCTTAAGCTCGACATGTTCAAAGATACGCAATTGCAGCTGTGCTAAGGATAAACTTCAAATCATCAGACGTGATGTTAACCATGGCACGCAGGCAAGGACTTAGTTCGAATCAGCTATATAACTACTAGGATAAGATCAGAATCAGCTACTACTTCACAGCTACAGTCACGAACACTGTTGCTACAACTTAAGAGCAGCAAGATGCAACAAATAACAATAATAATATGTTATGCACAAAAACAAAAATTAGAAACAAATATGAGCATTTGTTACCCTGTCCTGTGAGCAGCAACTTTAGGACAAGCATCAGCCACACACACTCTTTCTGCTCCCTTTTACGACAATTACCCAATTTAACAGGTGAAGTGTGAAAGGGTATAAAGGGAAAAGAGCAGGCCCATGAAAACTTACCACCAGGACTGTAACTCATGTAAAATTCAATCTCACCCCCTGCTGCTGCAAACAGCATACCCAATCTCAAACAATCTTACAGACTATACACAGCATCAACAGGTCACAATATCATCATCACAGCCATCGGCCTCAATATATCTTTTCTCGATCATAACTATAAAAATCCAGTGTGTGCCATGTCAAGTTAGTACAAAGCACCACTAAAACTAACTGAATTAATGCAAATAAAGAGAGGGGGCAGCGCAAGAGTAAGAAAACAAATGGTCATCAGCTTTAACAAAAAAGTTTAGGGAAGTTAATGGTAAACGCCAGCCATCATTCACAAAGACAAATTCAAGCCAGTCATACTGGCAGCAAGAAACCTACATATTACTGTGTTCATAAACCAGTCATACTGATGATACTAAAATCATGGAGGGATCCAGTCCTACCAAAACTACTAGGAAAGATGTCGCTGAATAACATCAAGATGGCAAAAGAAGAGATCAATTTGAATTCCAGCTCATGCGAAGGACGGTCACTCCTGCAAGAAATCCAAATGAGAATAAGAGAACTTCTATCAAAGCATAATTTCAAATTACTTAGGGGGAATTTGGTTCAAGCAGAAAATTGAATAAGTCATGGAATGAAAATGGGAATGAGGGGGTGTTTGGTTTGCATAATGGAATTTGATGGAATTGGAACCCATCAAAGGAATTTGACTTTGAAAGAATTGGGTTGGAGTTTGACCACGTGTTTAGTTGGTAGGAATCAATTCCTTGGGTTATTAAATCGCAGAATTCAGTAGAATTCAAAGGATTCCATCAAGTTCATTCCGTGAAGCAAACACCACTAAGGAATTTGTCATTCCAATTAGATGAAATTCCTTTGAATTCCACAAACCAAACAGCCCATGGGTTTTCATTCCCCCAAATCTAATCAGGAATGAAAACTTGGGCTTATGAGAGAAGGGGAATAGACCTGCTAAATCTATTATACTATATACAAGCAAACAGTTTCTTTTATTATCATTCCCATTTATTACTGCTTACTACCTCTAACCAAACACCCCCTTAGTTCAGAAACTCACCTTATCAGGACTACGAGGTGAAACGCTCCTAGAATCAAGATGGCGACCGTTTGGTGAAACACTACGACTTGGTGATCGACTGCGGCTATCAGCGCTTCTACCCCTGGGAGGGGTCCCACGAGGTGACAAACTCCTTCGAGGACTACCACTGCATCAAGGGCAAGGTATAATTCCAGAAGTATAACACAAAAAACGAGAAATACAAGCAAGAGAAATCATATGTAATTCTGAATATGTAAAGCTGGAAACCTTTCAATAGAGCGACTCCTGCTCCATCGCTCATCGTCATCATAGCGTCCCCTGCCACGAGTTCTGTCATAGTCTGGACTATAGCTACGACTCCTGCTTCGATAGCGATAGCCTCGTTCCCTGCCATGGTATCTATCGTACCTATCCCTGCTCCTGCTGCGACTTCTCCTCCGATAATCCCTGTCGTGGTAATGATCATCACGGTATCTGGAGCTGAAATTTGTACAACAAGAAGGTTTAAATTAAAGCATAGAAAATACAAACAGTCACATTACAGCCAATTAAGTCACTGATAATGTTAAGCACAATTTCCAAGCCAATAACTTGACTGAAAAGACACCAAAAATGACAAGGCAGAAACAGACTTTGATAAGAGATTGGAAACACTATCCTTGCAATTGCAATGCTTAATATAGTTCAATGTATACATTAAGGCTATGTTTGGCAAACTAGCAGATAAGCTAGCTAATGACTGATAAGGTAGCGGATGAATGATAAGCTAGCTGATGAATAAGATGTGTTTGACAAAAACTAGCTGATAAGGTAGCTTATGACTGTAAAATGACAAAAAAGGACATGTTTAAAAATTAGTAATGTGAAAAGTAGAAGGGTATATTTGGCATTAAAAAAATCTCATAATTACAATAGGTCACCAAAACGCTACTCAAAGTAGCTTTTCAAAAAGCTAGCTTATGGCTCATCCAAACATGTACTTGACTTATAAGCTAGCTTATAACTTATAAGCTAGGTTTATTTTACCAAACAATGCCAAAATAATAGAACTTGTTTCATTATCATGCATGATGGTTTCAAAAACGGTGCAAATGTGCAACTATGTTTCCATCGGTTCTAATGAAAGCAGATCAAACAGAATATGGTGTAATACTACGATAATTGGCAATAGCAGTATTTAATTTTGATAAGAGAATCATATACCCTGTGCTTACTTATTTAACATTCATGTCTTACTTAACAGCATAAGATGTACCATCTAGCCTACTGATGTTCATATTATAGAGGATGAAATAACCTTCTTCGAGAAGGACTACGGCTTCTTGACCTGCCTCTGCTCCTTGGAGACTTCTCAATGATCCTTCCTCTATGACTGCAAACATTTGAGCACACAAATAAGACTGAGAAAAATTCTCACAGAAAGTGGTGATAGAAAAACAATAGGCTGATATAAAATCAAACAAAGATTGTGTATTTGTGTACACGAAATAAATAAAAGAATATTGCAAGAACAAAGTTGGATTCTCCTTCGATTTTTGCAAACTTTTACCATTTTGGTAGCATACCACAATATTAACCAGAAGAAAACATTAGCAGACCTCAAATGAAGACGATAATAGAATGAAGACGATAATAGCAGCAGTACATATGAAACCTACAAACTTACATCCTTTCAGCATTGGGTCCATATTTTGCAAATTGAACAGTAATTTCTCGACCATCAACTTCTCTTCCTGAGAAGAAAAGCAAAGAAACAGCCAATTACAAATAAGACACCAGGATGACTTCTAATATTCTGCAGCTAGTAGTTATGGGTAAGCTTCAAGCATACTATAAAACATAAATATCATCAGAGGCAATAAAGTTACTTCAAATAAATTGCATATGCATGTATATAAGACCAAGTAGAGAAGATAATGGTTAGTTGGTTACCATCCAGCCTATCTACTGCCTTCTGCGCTTCATCTGCATACTTATACCGGACAAATGCAAACCCACGCGAATCACCAGTCCTGATGCAAATAAACAATTATTCCAAAAATAAAAGCTTTATAAGTAATTCATCCGAATTTGACACAAATCATTAAAACCAAAAATTCAAAATTATATTGCAAAATATACAAGGTGGCTAAATACTTTTCTAGGAATCGCGATTCTAGCGTTAGGATGAATATCATAACCATAAATAATATTCGTGTATTAAAGCTTTATAATTAATTCACCCAAATTTAACACAAATCATTACGAACAAATATTCAAAAAATATATTGTAAAATATACAAGGTGATAAGATACTTTTCTAGGAATCACGATTCTAGCGTTAGGATGAATATCATAATCCTAAATACTCATCGTGATCGTTTTTAGGGTTCGGAAAACGACAAGTTCCAATCGTTCCATCAGCTTCTTCATGAATCCATAAAATCAACACAATACAATCAAAAAAGCAGAGAAATTCAACCAATTACCTTCGATCTTTGGGGATGAAAATATCAACAACCTTTCCGTACTTATCAAAAAGCGGAAACAAATCATCAGCTGTCGTACCTATACGTACACATACACAATCAATCAATCAATCATTCCAAAC
This sequence comes from Centaurea solstitialis, assembly GCA_030169165.1. Taxonomy (NCBI): domain Eukaryota; kingdom Viridiplantae; phylum Streptophyta; class Magnoliopsida; order Asterales; family Asteraceae; genus Centaurea; species Centaurea solstitialis. The sequence continues at coordinate 20,753,509 of CM058047.1, read as the reverse complement.
ATCAACAATTTACAATCCTTTGTTTCTTAATCACTAACATCGACATAATAATAGCAATCAAAAACATGAAAAATAGGAGATGAAGATCGAGATACTTACGAAAGCTGATATTGAGAATGAGGAGAGAGTAGGTGTCTGAAATATCCGGCGGACCTGATCGACCAAAGTGAGACATCGTTAAGAGATTTCGAGTTGAGATGACTGAATTTGAACGAATCGATCGATCGATGATGGAAGAAGGTTTGGGGATTTTGATTTTGAGAGAGGTTAGGGTTCGTGAGAATGAAGTGTTTGAAGGGAGTTAGCGTTTCATCGTGCCATTGTTGTTGAGAAGCTTCCGGAAGAACATAAAAAGAATATGAGCTGCTGGGAATAAGAAAGAGATGATGATGCCAACTGCCAAGTGTCTCTCTCCCGTTTGTCTGCCGATTATGGGCCTTATTGGTCTTGGGCCTAGTTTGATGGGATGTGGACCTCTTAAAGGATATATGTTGATAAGCTAAAAGTAAAATGGAGGACAAGATGGGCCAGGCAAGGACCCGATTTGGAACATAGATGTGCGGTTACAATCTTGTGTTTATTTTACGAGAGTGTATCCAACTTATCATGAAAAGTTACTATGGCTTTGTTTGGCAAGCATAAGCTAGCTTATAAGCTAGTCCATCCAAACATTTATCAGGAAGCTAGCTTATCAGCTAGCTTTTCGAAACGCTACTTTGAGTAGCTTATGAGGAGCTTATTGTAGCTTTTTTCAATTATACCCTTATTAATATTAATTATTGTAGCTTATTTGGTCATTTTGCATACTCATAAGCTAGTTTTTGCCAAACATAATTTGTTCAACAGCTAGCTTATCAGCTACTAGCAAGCTTATCAATCAACAGCTAGCTTATCAGCTATCCGCTAGCTTATCAGCTACCAGCTAGCTTATAAGCTACGCTTGCCAAACATAGCCTATATGTATTGTATTTTCATTTTTATCATTTGGCATATCAGAGTTTACGAAACGGTCATTGTGTGTATATAACTTTATTAAAACCTATCATTAAATGTATCCAATTTGTCACAAAGGTGTATCCAACTTGTCACGAAATACATTAAATGATAGGTTTTGATAGTTTTGATATACCAAATGGTGAAATGAAAGTACGGTACATACAACAATCTTTTGTGATAAGTTGGATACATTTTCGTGAAGTAAATCATACAATCTTTCTTCACACAATCTCTAATGTTCTCCTAACAGGGAGAGGTTGAACATGCCGATTTTGATATGTTGATAACCATAGCCTAGTCGTCTTTATATAGTGTTGTAACTAGAGTCCCCATCAATGGGCGCTCACTAATTAATCATTTAATTTAGCATATTGATAAATAACTTCAATATAATTGGATGATAATATGTAGGGTTAAGTTCTGGTGAGACCAAACATTTTCTGTGAGACTAGTGAGACCAACATATTTTACTTGAAACTTCACATCAAAACATTTGTGAAGGTAAAAAAAATGAACATTCATCGTTAAAAAATACTATCGAAAAAAATCCAAAAAGAGGTAAAAAACGAAACCTTCACATTGTTCTTTGTGAGGGTCTGCATTATATATATGTAACCTTCACGAGCTGTGAATGTTTCATTTTTCACCTTATTTTGGATATTTTTTGCAACGAAAGTGATTTTTAGGTCTGCGTATTCGAGTTTTATTTATCTTCACGGTGTTTTTTTGTGAAGTTTCATACGTTAAGTATTAGTCTCACTCGGTCTTACGATAACAGGCTGGTCTCACATGATCCTAAGTCTAATATGTAAGTTCATCATTATTGAATTTCTTAACTAAATTCCAACAATACGTCCTTGTTGGTTATAGTTTAAGAATATTCTTACTTTAGAGATAGGATAATGCTTAAGATTTTTGCACTTGGTGATAGGTAATAAGTGGTGGATAGTGTATGAAAAAACAAAATTAGTCTTGAGATTCTAATTTGATTAACTAATTTAGCCTGTGGCCTTTAATAAGTTAATATAAATCTATAATACCAATTAGACATCGCATTGTGACCGGTTCTGGACCGTATCCGGTGGTTAACTGAAACAAAGTCCGGTCGGAGACCGGTTATGACCAGTCCGACAAAAGTCTGATTAAGGGTTTACAACCGATTAAGGTATCTGGCTCATTTATCAGCCCCGTTATAACCATGATTGAATTCGCACAAGGGTTGGTTATGGCTTAACCCGTCCCGATTTCCATATAATTCAAAATTTCTATATTCTAGCCATTTTTTAAACGCTAGGGAATAATCATGACCTTTTGGAACCATGTATAAGTGTTTTTTTTTTTTTTTTTTGTGTCATGAGCCCCTCCCAACACTATAAATAAGGTGTTTGAGATATGGGGTTAGATACCAACTTTCAAAAATGCAAAAAAAGTAGGCATCATTGCAATTTCGTTATCATATCCCGGTTATTCCTACAAGTAAGTTACTATTTTTTTTTTGGTTATAAAAGTCAGATAAGCAAAGGATCGGATAGCACTCGACCTGTAATTGATTACCTCGAATTGTGACGACTCAAAACCGATTATGCCGGCTATTTTTCTTGACCAGTTAAGGGTCGGCTCGATTCATTGTTTGCCCACCTTCATTACCAAGTGTTTTTTTTGTTCCCATTAAATATTAAGAATGTTTATATCACTTTTACTTGTTAATTTTTTTTTTCTGGTCTATTAAAGAGAATGTTTAAAAGGGCTTGGACGGTTGTTGGACCCCTATTTTTCTATAAGCTATAGAAGAAGAAGATCACATCACACAACGTGCAAAATGACGTGGATATGAACCCCCCAAATCTCATTATTAATCGATTTTCATTAAATTCAATTTCAAACCCACACACCTCCTCCTCCAATCCAACAACAACAACAAATCAAGGTTTTGATTCAGACAAATTAAGCACAATTTTCTAACCAAAAAATGGAGTCATTGCCACCAGTCTCCCAATCTCATCTTCTTCATTGAATGAATCCAACAAATGCTCCAATGGAAAGACACAAAAAGCATCAGCAAGGTTATTACCATAGAATGGCTGAAGAGGAAGGATCATCATCATCGATGAGTGCCAGTACAAGTAATAAGGGCAACGGAGGAGGAGGAGGAGGAGGATTAACTTCCGTTGATTCAGTCGAATCATTCCGGTGGGTGTTTCAAGACGACGATCGTTCCGAGATCGGCGGAGATTATGGAGACGAAGAAGATTTGCCCTTGAGAAATGGCATGGAGGATTCGGAGGATGAAGATAGTAATGCAGCAGACCATAGGTTGATTCGGACCGGTCCACGGATTGATTCCTTGGATGTGGAAACCCTAGAGGTCTCAGGTGCTCAGAGGAATGATTTTGAGGTACTTTTTTTGTATATTATCAACAGTAACCGTTTCGATCGATGAATATAGTTTTGAAAATGGAAAATGTTACGCCTTTAGCTTAAAATTCAGATATGATCTATCACGTTGGGATGGATTGAGTAGGTATATGTTTGGCAAACTAGCTAATAAGCTAGCGGTTGACTGATAAGCTAGTTAGTAGCTGATAAGCTAGCTGATGAACAAATTATGTTCGGCATAAACTTGCTTATAGGCATGTAATTGCTTATAGGCATGTAAAATGACAAAAAATGGTATACTGGGGTATAATAATTAATATTAATAAGCTTATTATTGGAAAAAACTACAAAAAGCTTAAAAAAGCTACCTCCAACAAAAACTTGCTTATAAGCTACTTTTTTGTCCATCCAAACATGTACACAAAAAATAACCTAGCTTATGTTTACCAAACAATGCCTTAGAAGTAACGAGTGCAAGGTTTTAAACTGAAGATATGAAGTTAAAGTGAAGTAATCCAATTCAAGTTTCCATGAATTGCAACTTTTAGGCGTATACTAGTTGGACACTTGGACATAAACACGCAGTAGATGAAGGTTAAGAACTCTGTGTAATATAGTTATAGCACGTTTTTAACTTCACTAAACGCTCTGTAGATAAATGGTTTGTTTGAATAATATTAAGGGTATAACTGTTGGACTAAATTGTTAAAGCAAATTGTAGATAGGTTTAGCTTTTAGTATAAGGAATAAGTTGAGATAGAGGATAATCTAATCGAGTTTGAAGCACTTAGTTTTACTTGTTTGCTTATTTCTACTTTTTCAATTTATTCTTCACTATATAGTATCTTCGAATAGATTAATGCATAGACTGAAGAATCTTATAGTGTCGTTACTAGACTGAGTTCTTGATTGCTTTAAGCATGTATAACTTAAAGGTTTTGTCATGATAAATTTCCGATCTCGAGGTTGATAAATTTTGTGATTGGCACTTGTGTATTAGGCATGTTAAGTTTTTACTTTGATGGGGTTATACAAAGCCACTTTAGCTGGGATGTGTATCTCATAGATAAGGCACATGCCATGGGGTATTTAAGTTGCTAGAGTTGGTTTTTGGTAAGAATAGTAGTTATAGTGAGAAGGGTAAGAAGAGATCTCCACCTCTAGATCAATCCTAATTGAAGAGCAATTGAAAATACCCTTTTGAGCTAATTCATGTGTTATTTGAGAACTTAATTTGAACCATTAGATCAACACCAATTAAAAGTAATCAATCATCCAAATCTTCTTGCATTTCTCATCTTAACTCCTATTCTCACATGATCCTTCGTCTAAGTTACTTTTTGCTAATGTGGCACATTGCCATGTTAATGGGACACTAAGGAAAGAACCGGAGAAACACGTGCCATAGGTACTAAGCCATAGTTTGCCATGATGCGAAGTGTAAAATTTAGGTTTTTGATTAAAACCCTAAAATGTTTAGCTGTGGGCCTCTTTCTACAGTTTATTTGATCATTATTATATCTTTTTTGGGTCTAATCAATCTAATCTAATAACATGTAAACCCCATTTAGCTTAATAACTAGATACAAGCTTTGGAGGCTTAATAATGGTTTTTTCATGGTATATACATTTACAAATGCCTGAAAAAAGTAAAAAAAAAAAAAACTATTAATTTAAGGTATTTTATTTTATTGATCCGACTAAGAAAATAGTAATGGTCTAATTAATTTGAGAAAACTAACGCTGGAAGCGACATCACCAAATAAAGGGAGGAAAAGTAATGTGAATGTTGAATGTGACAAAGGTTATAGATGAATTATGACAAGCATTATCTGCTACTATTAATTTCACAATTGTATTTGCAGGATGTTACATTTAGGAAGAGTATTAAACTGGCTTTTCAAACGCTCGGGGTTGTTTTTGGGGATGTTGGAACAAGTCCACTGTATACTTTTAGTGTGATGTTCAACAAGGCTCCAATAGAAGGAAACGAAGATATAATTGGAGCTTTATCTCTTGTTATATATACACTAATTTTAATCCCACTGATCAAGTATGTCCTCATTGTTCTCTTGGCAAATGACGATGGTGAAGGTAAGTTTTAACTAGCTACTAGTCCCTACTTCATTTTAAAGTTATGCTCACATGTGGCAATAATTTCTTATTTATGTTGTGTATGTTGCAGGTGGTACATTTGCTTTATACTCACTTATCTGTAGGCATGCCAAGGTCAGTCTACTCCCAAATCAGCTTGCTTCTGATACACGCATATCAAGCCTCAAGCTGAAGGTTCCATCTGCAGAACTCGAGAGGTCATTGAGAATAAAGGAGCGCCTTGAAGCTTCGTTGGGACTGAAAAAGCTTCTTTTGATGTTGGTGCTTGCCGGTACTTCCATGGTGATAGCTGATGGGGTTGTTACGCCTGCAATGTCAGGTTTTATACTGCTTTTTTTTAACTATTCCTTTCACTTCGAAAGATTTTGATACACACCTTTAAAAGACATCAACGTCATGTTAATCTTCACTAAATTATTTCTATTGTGCAGTTATGTCAGCTGTTCGTGGATTAAAGGTCGGACTTCCTCTGGTTGAGCAAGGTGACATGATACTACACCTAGTGCTTATGATCCAATAATTGAGAGTTAATTAGAAAATGATCACATCTTTCTTTTTTCTTTGTAATGATAGTGGGCTAGTAGCAGAACATTTAATGTCTTTCTGTCTCTATAATTTTATGTAAATTGCAGTGCAGCTACCCTTATTTCTCCCAATTTAAGCTAGCAACATATGCTGCTTGAACCTGCAGCATAATTGACTATGCTCCTCCTTGAACTACAAAGAACGTGTAACATCTTCTGGATGTATGTCTTTCTATGATAGTACAAAGGACTGAACGGGAAATGATTGCATCATGGTCCTTTTCTACCCCATGCCATGGTTGTCAAATCCTTTTCATAACTGGCCCTTTGTCGGGAGGAGTTTTCGGAGATTTGCTTCACAAAAGCCGATAAATAGTCGAGGCGTTTGTAAGAAATTATTTTACAATCTTTTACTTTCACTTTAAAGAACATCTCATCAAGAACTTCTGAAATATGGTCTTGAGCTTAAAAGCACTTTTCCTAAAACCTTTAGGCAGGTTTTATGGAGACACCAAGCATAAAAAGCTTAAGCTAGTTGATAGAATAATTACCTTCAATACTTCTCATCATGTGCAATAGCTGTGCTATTGCGGTTTTTGGTCATGGGACAAATAGTGTTCCCACGTTAAGAGGCGCTGTTGACCACTAAATGACCAAGTTTTGAACGCAAAAAAGCAGCAGCATAACCTCTATTTGCAGATAGGTCGTTTTGGTGTTAAAAAAAGTCAATTTGTGGGCTTCTATTTTGGACCTGCATTGGGTTTTATTTTAGTACAACCATATTAAGCTTCAGTAAACAAGGACTTGGACTTGGAGACCATTGTTCTTTTTTTTTTTCTGGTCTTGGAAACTGTCACTTTGACCTCTGGGTTTGAATAAAAATATTCACATTGTTCAATTATTTTTATTTGGACTTGGACATCGTTATTCTTATATATTCTTATTGAATACATATAGTTGTTATGTGTGTGTGTGTGTATTTATATCTTTATATTCCAATTGTTATATGAATCACTATTTATCGAATACATAATTGTTATATGTGTGTGTATATCTATATCTATATATTCCAATTGAATACAGTAACTGCTATTTGAAATCACGGTCCTGACTGTCATTTCGTATTTTGACTGTTCTAACAACATAGTTAACCTCCTGTTTCTTTGGGTTATAATTCATCCTCCTAGGCCCCTCTTTTGTATTTTGCTTTTTATTGATGAAGATTTGTTGTCAGGAACTGCTTATTGTTAGATAGGATAAAATATTAAAATGTCCTAATTAGTTCCTTACCATTGTCTTGAATTGCTTATCATTGGATGGGAATAAAATGTCCTAATTAGTTCCTTACCAGAATATCAATACAAGTTACAGCTTCAACCATCTAATTGAATTTAATTATACTTGGCATTATGATGCTATACATGCTTTTGAAACCCGAGGTAAATTTGTGAAAGGGGATCTGGCCTAGGTTATTTTGCTAGCGTTCCTATTTGCTGATCTTTCTTTGTAAGTTTGGATTGAAGATATTAGAATATTATTTTGACTGGTTTTATCATTTTGTTTTGCCTCTACTGCAGATCATGTCGTGATGATTTCAGTTGCATATCTTATTGTTTTGTTCAGTCTACAAAAAGTTGGAACAAGTAAGATTGGGCTTGCTATTGGGCCAGCCTTATTTGTATGGTTTTGCTCCCTTGGGGGCATTGGCATCTATAACCTTGTGAAACATGACAACAGTGTCTTGAAGGCGTTTAATCCTGTACACATCTATTACTATTTCAAGAGGGACTCGGTCAAGGCTTGGTACTCTCTGGGTGGATGTCTACTCTGTGCAACTGGTAAATGCTTAAGCTGATTATATCTTTAACTTTCCATATTTTTGTTAAAAAAATTTAGATAAAATGTTCTTTTAGGACACATCCCGGTTTTCCTTGAAGTAGTTGAACCCAGTTTTACCCTTTAAAACCTCAGAAAGGCTTATCAAATGCAAAGAAGAAAACGTTAAACATGGGTGCATGTTCAGAATGTTTTTCTATGGAGTTTTATCTTTTTGATTTTTTGTTTCAATTCTTTAGTTTCTGCATTCCTTTTCAGTTTCTCAAGCTTCAATAGTTCTTGATGCCATTGTCATCCATGTTACCTGACTTATAGTACTGCATCATGGATTGGACTTGTATATGAGGTAGAGCATGATGTAGATCTGATATGACTTGATCCATTTAAAGGCACTGCTTCAATGGATCTATTTGGATCATAATCCAGCCAGTTGGATTAATTGGACCGCTCATACCAAGTATGCATGTAGTCTCTAGTTTGGTTCTTTTGTGCTCCTTAAGGGCCGTTATTAAAATTTTGGCAAGCAACCAAAAATAACATGAAAATGAAATCGAACTGCTGTGTGCTTTGAGCTGGTTTGTGTGAATAGCACTTCGTGTTTTATTTCAAAGTTGATCACTCCTTTCTGGAACACACGCCAATTCGTAACTGTTCAGTTTTATTTCATTTTTTACAATGTTTCACTCTTTGTTTCTTTTCTGCTGGTGTACTTTAGGTTCAGAAGCAATGTTCGCAGATCTTTGCTATTTTTCTGTGAGAGCTATTCAGGTAAGGCTTAAGAAAGCTCTACTGTACAATTTGTGTAATGCACATCTTTTATTTTCTCCTTGTGTTGCTTTCATCTGATCTTGTGGGTCTACTTACTCTAGTTTGAATCTCTATTTTGCAGCTTATTTTTGCTTTCCTTGTACTTCCATGCCTTTTGTTGGGTTACCTGGGTCAGGCTGCCTACCTCATGGATAACAATGATGATGCAGAACAGGCTTTCTTTTCTTCTATCCCGAGTGAGTTCCCTTCTCTTTTTCTTTTTAACTGTAGACCCTTTGATTTTTAATATTTGAAGCAAAAAATCTACAAGCTTAAGGCCATCTCCTACCGATATGCTAAAGTGCTAAGGCTATGTTTGGCAAACTAGCTGAAGCCAGCTGGTAGCTGATAAGCTAGCTTATGAACAAATTATGTTTGGCAAAAACTAGCTTATGGGTATGTGAAATGACCAAAAAGGGTATACTGGGGTATAATAATTAATATTTATAAGGGTATAATTGGAAAAAAGCTACAAAAAGCTACCTCCAAGTAGCTTATCAAAAAGCTAGCTTATAAGCTACTTTTTGTCCATCCAAACACGTACACACAAAAATAAGCTAGCTTATAAGCTAGTTTTGGTTTACCAAATAATGCCTAAATAAATGTGCTAAAGTGCTTCTTCGTGGGCCAAAGATAGCCCATGTTGAAGCACACTAGCATACTTTGATGAAACCTCATTTTAACTTGAATAAAATTTAACTATGATACCTGTTTTGTTTTAATTTGGTTGAAAGTTTTAATAATTCAAAAAGTTGTAAAACTAATACTATATCAAATGTGCTGGTATAATAAGATAGAGCTATAATTTAGTGCTATTATGATGAATAGTGTAAATTTGACTGCTAAAATTTAGCACTTTTGGTTGGAGGTTGCAAGAAAAGTCATATATATATGTATGTGTATGGCTTATGCTTGATGATGTATTTTCTGTTCTACCTGCAGGTAGTACTTTTTGGCCGGTCTTCCTAATTGCTAATATTGCCGCATTGATCGCTAGTAGAACAATGGCAACAGCAACTTTCAGTTGTGTCAAACAGTCGATAGCGCTTGGTTGTTTTCCTCGCCTAAAGATCATCCATACTTCTCGTAAATTCATGGGTCAGATTTATATTCCAGTTATTAACTGGTTTCTGTTGGCCGCTGCTCTTCTTCTTGTCTGCTTCATTGCAAGCACTGAAGAGATTGGAAATGCATATGGTACGTACTCCTTGGTTCATTTCTCTTTCAATTGCAAAGGTCTATTTAATATCGTAACATTTCGTTTCTTCAGTGGATGCATTATGCTTGTTTTTCTTCTTGCCTTGAGACCCGATTGCCAATTAATCCACAAAGAACTTCCAAGGGCCCACTTGGTTTGATGGGATGTTTTTTTTGAGGGATTTGGATTTTGGGGGAGGGATTCGAGTCCTTGCTGTGTTAGGTTATGGAATTGAAATCCATTCTTTATAATAATTTATAGACACAAGTTATAAATAATTATAAAAATAATTAAATTACTATTTTTTCAATTAATTATACAAAACAAATCCTATTGAATCCCGTGAAATACCAACCACCCCCGTGGGATTTCTACATCCCATGTTTGTGGGATTTCAATTCTGGACTTCTGGATTGGAATGGAATCCAATTCCAAATCCCACCAAATCCCGCAAACCAAACGCCAAATGGGCCCCAAGAGGATCTTGTAAAACTTTGTTGAGATGCATGGTGTTCCTCTAAATACTCATGCAAAATGAGCACTGAGAATTAGTTGACTTATAATAGTTGACAATTTTCTTTGATTTCTGTCATCAGCTTGCTATTTCTGATAAGCCTTTTGTGAGCTGAGTTTAATTATTTCACTAGTTGATAAGGTTAGATGAAATAATCTTAATCTGCATTAAGGACATCCAACTATATTGATGTTCAAAAACCCAGCTTCTCTTTTGTGGAATTAGATGGTCTGTTTTTACTGTCTGAATGATAGATATTAAATTGTCGCCATGCCTAATATAGTTTTTTTTTCTTCAAAAAATACAGGCGTGGCTGAGGTTGCAGTGATGATGATGAGTACCATCTTAGTAGTCCTTGTCATGCTTCTTATATGGCAGATAAACATCATTCTCGTGCTGTCCTTTTCCGTCCTTTTTCTTGGTTTGGAGTTTGTATTCTTTTCATCCGTTTTATGGGGTATCAAAGATGGAAGCTGGCTCATATTGGTGTTCGCTATAATCGTATTTTTCGTAATGTATATATGGAATTATGGTAGCAAGCTCAAGCACGAAACAGAAGTCAAGAAAACGATGTCGATGGATGTAATGCGCCAATTGGGTTCCCATCTTGGAACCGTTAGAGCTCCTGGCATCGGCTTGCTTTACAACGAGCTGGCAAAAGGCGTGCCCACCATTTTTGGACAATTTTTGGCCACTCTTCCAGCTGTCCACTCGATGATTATTTTCGTTTGCATAAAATATGTCCCGGTTCCTTTTGTGCCTCAGAGTGAGAGATTCTTGTTCCGGAGAGTCTGTCCTAAAAGCTACCACATATTCCGCTGCATTGCCAGGTAAACGCTCTTTTTTTTCAAGTCTATTGCACGCTCATTTATGTCCATATGGTTTCCTACCTTGAAACTGCATTACGAGAATTTTTACTTTTTTGCAATCCTGGGGTTTCATGGCAACGACTGCTTCTCTCTTTGGTAGAGGACATGTCAGCATGCATCTCACCGACTAAAAAACCAGACATATAGAAATACGTCTAGCAAGCTTTTATAGGAGAATGTAGTATGCTTATAATTTTAGTGTACGGGAGGCCTTTTTTAGCATTTTATGATTAATATTAATTCTAAAAGGTGTAAATAGCTCTTTCGAGAAAGTATACATATAGTACCCTAGCCCTTCATCCGGTCAACATTTGTGCGACTTTGATAGTGAAGCACCGGATACTTCTTCGCATGGGTATGCAGAAGATAAAGGGGTAGTTTTGTAACTTTTACAAATAGACGACAAACAAGTTCATATGTGAATCACAAGGGCTCATATGCGAATCAGTTGAAAATAGTTTATATGAACATATATTTCATATATGAATCAGTTAGAAGTGGTTGATATGTGAATTACACGTGTTCACATATGAACACATAGTTTTATAAGTTAAAATAATTAATATGTGAATTACATTGGTTTACATATGAACATATAATTCATATGTGAATCACACGAGTTTACTTAGTTTCATAAGTTAAAATATCAATATGTGAATTACAATATTACATTGCTACCCCTCTATTTTTGGCATAGCTGCAATTTTTGACGAGTCAAATATGATCTTGACCGTATGAAGGGCTTGGATCATTTATCCACTTCTCATTTGAACCTTTGACTATATATATATACATATTAATTACTCCCACACCTCTATTGGTAGGACCAATTATAGATCAATGTGCCATCAGCTTAGGACCTGACCCACATATGGATTACATCTGTTTTTTTCTCTAAAACTAGTAGGAGGAATTGTCATGAGTTTTGATTGTGTTTAAGCATAATTGTTATTTAAGATTGTTTGACTTGGTCAACCCATTTCTTGCTCTTTTGACAGATATGGTTACAAGGATGTCCATAGAGAGAATCACCAGATATTCGAGCAGCTTCTGATTGAAAGCCTCGAGAATTTCATCCGGCGAGAAGCAAAAGAAAGGTCGTTGGAGAGCGACGGAGATGACGATACCGATTCCGAAGACGATTCTGCACGGGTCCTCATAGGTCCAAATGGCAGCGTCTATTCACTCGGCGCCCCTCTCTTATCCAAATACCGAAACAAAACCACCACCACCAACAGTAGCAAACGACCCATAATCTCGGAAGCAAGCACTTCACAGGATCCTAGCAGCTCAGCTCAAGACAAGAGTCTGGAGAACGAGCTCGCGGTCCTACGTATGGCTAAGGAATCGGGGGTGGTTTATCTTCTGGGTCACGTATCCATCAGGGCACGAAAAGACTCGTGGTTCATAAAGAAATTGGCCATAAATTACTTTTATGCGTTTTTGAGGAAGAACTGCAGGAGGGGGGTGGCGACTTTGAGTGTGCCACACACTCGGTTGATGGAGGTGGCCATCACCCACATGGTTTGAGTTCGATCCAGGCCAACAAGGGCTCAAACCACCACCGGTCTTGCGGTTTTGATCGTTTTACAGCAGTTTAATTGGTGGATGGGGGGATTGATTAATTGAACATGTGGAATTTTTGTACATTAAGATGTTTGCATGATGAACTTGTGTGTGTATTTTAGAACTCTGATGAAAGGTCAAAGCAAATGGTAAAAAGATGGTTTTGAAGTGTGTAGTTTTTTTTTTTATTTTTCAATTCGTGTAGCAAGTTGAGTGAGGTTGTGAAGGAAAATGCTGTATTTATTTTGAGATAAATTTAAAGCAACATTAATGTGTAATTTGTAAAAGGCAATATGACATACATGTTTATGTGTCCATTATCGAAAATGACCGAAAAGCGACAATTGGGCATCGTCACAATTTAAACAGTTTCACCAAATGGAAAAAGGACGCTGCAATGTGAAAATTGCGACGCTTTTTACAGCGAAAGAAATTCCACGTGTAATCGCTACGGTGAAAATTTGTTCAAAGAGCATAGATTCAATGCAACTGCAAATTGGCTTAAACGAAAGAGAATGCTGCAAGTGAAGTTGGTGATCCGGTTGGGGTAGCTGGTCATTAGATCTGAAAATGAAGGAACGGATTCAGATATCGCTCAAAAGAATACTGACAATTAGTCGCTCTACACCAAAGTTAACTAATAGATTATGAATAATTGCACAAACGGAACTGCAACATTTGTTTATTTATTTGGTATGGTGTGCCGTTCCAACTAGTAATGCTTGGGGTGCACCTTACAAAGGTGAAGGGTCACGTGAGAAGTTTTGAGTCAATGATGAAAAGCCTTATAAGTGGATCTAAATGGCTAAACCTTTGATCTCTTTCATCCTATGTCTTCCTATGAATTGCACTTTAGAAAAGAATTGATCCGGTGCATCAAAATGTATCTTATGCATTTCATCCTAATATGCATTCATTTCTTTTCCGACAGTTGATAACTACTTCTTACGTTTTTCACAGAAACATCAACTTCTCATCGGAATCCAACCCCACCACAATCCCACCATACAATATACCATTTTCCAAATCTTTTATGTAACAACTTATCCAATTGATCCATTGACACAGACTACGATAAAACGTGTAATTGCATTTGAACAATTCATCAATTTGGTTTTTCACACTTTGTGAAAAAGATGATACAAATTTCTGAAAAAAATATAATGAATTTTCATATTTGACAGGTAAAATAATAAATTTTTTTCATTTAATGAATTTGTGTTGGAAATTCAATCTGGCTTTGAAGCCCACGTGGTATTGTTATTTTCTTTCCGTACTCGTTGTGATCCACAAAATTTGAAAATTTAACATCAAAGAAAATGTTATGTGGTCAATTTTAATTAGAGTAAGTTACGGATTTGATCTATAAGATATGTTAAAAGTTACTGATTTGATCCCTTAACTTTATTTACTACATAATATCCTTTCACCTATGTAATTTCTTATGGATTTGGTCCTTGATGCTAACGTCCTTCCATTAAGTCCGTTGAGTGAGAGAGTAAAATAGTCATTTTAACATTTTTTTCAAACAACAAGGACTAAATCACTAAACTTAAATTCACATTATATTTCCTGGGTTAGAAATCCAGATGCATCGATGCCGATTTTCACATCTGACGTGTTCGCCGACGCCTCCATCTTCGGCGCTTATATCTTTCCCTCACTCATTGGTTTCTGGATCTCAAACCACCACCAAAGAGGAACATATCGATGGTTTCTCCCCCTTTGTCGGTGTCTGTGTGCGATATCCCGATCGAACTAGTGAGATCGATTCTCCGATCTGTATGCAATTTCACCGCGTCTCTCTCGACGATTTCAACGGTTTTTCATCCCTGGTTTGCCTTGTCCCTGTGGTGGTGGTGGTTTTAGACCTAGAAACCGATGATGAGGGAGAAGTAGATGAAAGATTTTAGAGAAGAGAATGGATTCCAAAATTTGCAGATTTTGGGGAAGGAACATACGTCGGAGAGACAACGAGAGTATGTGGAGAGATATGGGTGCTTGAGATGGAGGCATCGTCAGAGATGGGGGCGCCGAAGAGAGGAGGCTCTGCCGGAGAAGGAGACGGTTTCAAATGGAAGGCGACAAATCCTAATTTATAGATATGGTCCTTGTGGTTATAAAAAAATGATAAAATAAATATAAAAAGATAAAAGACCAATTCATCCTCATGCTTAACGAATAAAATGGATGGCTGTTAGAATGACGAATCAAATCCATAATTTTTGTAATAAATGAACGAAACTTGTGAGGGAGAAAATGGATGGCCCGTTACATTGTCAGTTTGCAGGTAGCAAACGCATTTAATGGTTTTCTAATCGTAATGAATAAAACTTCTAAAAATCTAAATGCTCAAAAAATTAACATTATAATATTTAATAACTCAATATATTATAAAATACAAAATTAACTAACAATTAAATAAGTCGATATTGTAATACCATCCAAAACTTTCAATTAGGCATGCCAACTAAGCTTTTCATTTTTATTACGTCTTTAAGTTATCATTAACAAACTTTAATTGATATCAATTAAATTGTGACACCAGTGGAAGAACATCGATCGATTTGGTTGGTCCAAAATTGCCAGCTGTGTATTTACGTATTTGACCATTTTAGAACCATACCACAAGTCAATTAGTCGGGTTATAGATCCGACCCGTATATTACGGGGCGGGTCAAAAACAATCCTTATCGGAACTTTTGGAGACCGCAATTTTCAGTCAAAACATATTCCTTTGTCGACGTAGACTCATTCATTCATCCACTGTGTGACCTTCGCCCAAATTCAACACCGCCATGAACACCACCACCATCATCATCATCTAGGTATGCCAGATCATCTCTCTGTAGAAAATTTGGTATCAATCGAGCCTTCAATTATCAGGTTCTTTTTGTTCTTTTCCTGTTGATTGTCTTTTCTGTTTGTATAATTTGTTAATTGCTATGTTTGTTAGGGATTGTTGACTGGTATATACGGATCTGAAGATTCTCTTCTGAAATTCAGGTCCACGAGATTACGATTTTGTTGCGATTTTGTGTTCATTTGTGGATGTAATTGTGTGTTTACTTTTCTGTGGTTATAGTTATTGGAACTCTGAATTTGATATCAAATCTACTTCGAAGGATTAGTATATGAATTAGTTTGACTCGTTTTCGTAGTTGACTTTTGTATAAAATCCATCAATATCATTGTTCTGCAGAGAAAATCTGTGATCGTACAGAGTGTATAGAATCAGAGGCAGGAAGTTTCATATGTGTAGTTGCGTTTGAAATTTGCTAAAATTGATAATTGTTTAATGAAAATTCAAGTAACAGATTCATTGTTAGTGTAAGACTTGCCTATCTTATCTGTTTCAGATATTGTGTATCCTTATGACTAAACCTGTGTGTGTGTGTGTGTGTGTTTGTGTGTGTTCGTGGTGGTCGATACTTGATTAGTTGCTATGTTAGGGTTCGTTTTATTGTAAGTTGTTGCACACTGCAAACATCTTATAACACTAATGTTAATTTGGTTGACAAGAGTTCGCAATTAGTTGGAACAAAGTTATTTGTTTATAAGGCTGGTTGTTAGAGATGAGAATCTTAGTTAGGTTTGTGAATCTTAGTGCTCTATTTTTTACTTGAGGTTGCCTGATGTTTTGTGATGGAGTATGGACTTCCTCTTATATGTATGATGGAATCATGGAAATGTGCCTTTGTAGCTGTATGATGTGGCAGAAGAAATCAGAGTTATGTATAGATTCTTTTAGTGAAGGAATGTGCTCAAGGCTAACATGCATGTGAGTTATATAAGTTAAGCAAAAAAGTAAAGGACAAACTTATATGAACAATACTTTGCTTGCTTTATTTTGGGAACCTAATTTGAAAAACTCAACTTTGGGAATGTGTGTTGTCTTTGATGCGATTAAGAGATAACTTTGTCAACAAAACAGGAACATGTTATAACTTTGTAAACCAAAAAACGTTGTTGAAAAAAACTATTAAACTTTCTTGTTAAATTATCGAACTTCGATTTTAAGTTCCGTTGTACATACAAAAATGGGTTAAATACATGGGAGTGTATCGAACTTGTCACGTTTTATCATTGTATGTACTCAACTTTAAAACTTACCAATTAATGTACTGAACTTGCTAAAATTGCCATTGTGTGTATTTCATGACAAGTTGGATACACTTTCGTGACAAGTTGGATACATTAAATGGTAGGTTTTTGATAAAGTTGGATACATACAATGACAATTTTAGCAAGTTCGGTACATTAATCAGTAAGTTTTAAAGTCGAGTACATACAATGATAAAACATGACAAGTTCGATACACTCCCATATACTTAACCCTACAAAAATTGACCTTCAACAAAGTATGTTACATTTTAATGCAATATGCCAAAAAGGAAACTAAAGAAAGGTATATTAAGCTTTCCTCTCCCTTGTACATGGGTTTAAGATGGAAAGTTAAATTCCTTTCTTTTATTTGTTTGTAAGTGGGGAAGAAAAGTAAAGGTCAGAAGTACAAACTTATCCTTACTTTATGAAAGAAAAGGCTACCCACAAGGATGGTTTTGTAATCATGTCAATCTAGTATTCATCTCTTCTATATTTTCTTCCTTTCTTCCATTTTGGGAAGTAAACTTTGGAAGGACAGGACTCCAATTTTATCTTTTTTTCTTCTTAAAACTTGAGACAAGGAAATGACCTTTTTTAATCTCTCATTTCTGTCTTACTGACCTCTTCTTGTCTTATTCAAGAACAAAGACACATGTATCATGGAAGAAGGGCCTTTGTCATACGTCACATCATTCTTGTTGGCTGTCATCTTTGTTTCTAAGTTTTATGCCTACCTTTAGTTGATTGTCATTGTTTTCTCTTCTTTCTATCAGATATTCCTTTATTTCTTCTCTAAATAAATTTTCTGACCAGTGGTCCTCAATTTCACCTAGTTTGGCAATTTTTATTCATTATTTAAGTGGTACCAAGATATTATGTGTGACTTGAATTTTGGTTGAGTGGATGACACTTGGTTTTTCTTCAAGCCCTAAATGATCCTTGTGCTGGATGTAGGTATATAACTCTTTACCCTGAGCTGTTTTAAGCATTTCTTCTTTTTGGGGATTACTTCATTTAAAGATTGGCTGAGTGAATAATGTATGTTTTATTTACCTCATGATTCTTGCATTAGGCATAAAGATATGCTTAAGTCCTGACATGTTCTTTTCTTCTTCTAGTGAATAATAAGTTGTTTTTATTCTGCTTCTAGTTAAGTGTGATTTTTATATTAGGTATTGGTATATAGATGGTACCCTTTTATAGAGGATATACGTTAAGCATTGGCTAACTAGCAAAATGTTTCTAGCCATATTTCTCATATCGCTAAGAGAATCTTTTCAGACATAGGGTATTCCCTCTGTTTTAGAATAGGTGCCGCATCTTACTTTTCGCAACATCTGGATATATGCCTTTTTTTGTTAAACATTACAAATCAATTGACTAAGCTATGTCCAAAAACAACCATAGGTGAATCGAACTTGTCATTCAACAAGTTCTCTCTTACTTGAGTCATTTACATGAATTAGTCATGCCCAAAACTGAAACATAGGTTTTTCCCAAGACTTTGCCTCATGGTAGCTTTCTTTTTCCTATACTTGAAAACCGAGTTTCAAGGTTCTACTGGTTCACCTGAGTGATTCTTGGAAATTTTTATTAACAAAAAGCTCAAACAGCCATCTTATCCTTATTCTTTGAATTCAGATACTTTTGGTCTTGTCTGTGAAAAACCTGTCGCTGACTAGCGATGTCGAGTGGCGGCAATACACATTGGTGTTACCAGTGTCAGCAACCGGTCCGTATTCGGGGTCGTAATCCGGTTTGCCCATATTGTTCTGGAGAATTTGTGCAAGAACTGAGCGAGGTGGTTGAGGCTGGACACCATGATATTGGGCATACTCATGCACACGGGGCTTCCGATTATGGGTTCATGGAACCGTTTCCAGACCCCAGAAACAGAATCATGGATGCTTTTGCCGAGTTAATACGTCAGAGAATGGCTGGAAGAAACCCAAACTTTGATATTAGAAGGAGGTCCGGGTTGGTACCTGAACACGGTGTCGTTCCATGGTTCATATTTGATGGTCAAGCCCCGGCACGGATGTCTGCCAATGATAGATTTGAGTTCTTTTTTAATGGAGCACCACCGGGTCCAAGGCGGTCTAACGTCAGTAACATCTTTATGGGTCCTGGGTTACAGGAACTGATTGAACAACTCACGGTGAACGATAGCAGAGAAGGCCCACCACCAGCAACCCGATCCGCAATTGATTCCATGCCCACTATTAAGATCACAAACAGACACCTAAACACTGATTCTCACTGCCCGGTTTGTAAAGATAAGTTTGAGTTGGGATCCAAGGCTCGGCAAATGCCGTGCAACCATATCTACCATTCTGGTTGCATCGAGCCATGGTTGGTTCAGCACAATTCCTGCCCTGTATGCCGGCTGGAACTGCCTGCCCAAGGCACAAGTAGGGGAAGCAGCAGTCGCGGTGATGGTGGTGGTGGTGAGGAGAATGGCGGCCATGGTCGGGGAAGGAGGAACCCGTTATCGTTTTTGTGGCCTTTTCGCACCTGAACCGAAACAAGTAAGCAATGAGTATAATTACCGTGGGTAACTTTTTTATCTGCTTTTTACTCTACTTGTTTAAGCATCTGTGCTAATCTGTTGCCTATCATGAAAAAGTTAAATTCTGGAAGTTGGTTTGAGTTTGGGCTTTTATTACCTGTATGTTGCTATATATTTATAGAATGGTAAAATCACATTTATCTCATGTAAATGGTCATAAACATTTCCTTTTCTGGATGTAAAAGTCCAAAATTAACTGATTTACGCAAGTGCGATTTGAACCCGACTTTTAGGTTTTCTCATGGATAATCATCTGGACACTTTGAGCTGGCATTTTCCTTTCATTGGTGGTGCTTATGAGCAAATACACCTTGTTATGCAGCTCTACTTTACATTTGGGTTTCATTACTTTGTGAGGGGTGAAAACTGGACCAATCTAAACCGTTTGAAAAAACAAAAAATTGAATTCGGTTGGGTGTGGGATTTACTATTTCATTTGTTTTTAGTTTTTCATAGCATAAAGGTTTGCATAAATTCAATCTTTTACAAACCATGCTTAAGGGCCGTTTACTAAATGCTTACCACGTAAGCGTTTATCATTTACCTTATCGATTGAGCATGAAAGGACGGAGAAACTTACCCTGTAATAAACAAGGCAAGAACTGAGAGTCTTACCCAGTGCAGTAAGTGTGGGAAATGACTCTTAGCCGGCAAGCAATTATTGGGTTTATGATGTTTACCAACAATCCATTTTCAGACCAAGGATGTCACGCGATAAGGTAAATAAAGGTGAATCTCTTGCCGGTAAGAATTTGGAAAACGGCCTTTTAGTGTGTTCATGTGGTTTGGTTTATTGGGTGTCTATTGATGAATTGGGAATCAAATGGTATCGTCCTTGTGCTTTTTTGTCGCAATTTCAGGCTTATCAATAGGACCTATTTTGCTGTAGTAACCTAGATGTATGATTGCAAAAGGAGGTGTCCTTTCTGAAAATTGAAGCTTGTGATTTGGTTTTGGATGCAGCAAACAAGAGAAACAGATCTTACGTCGTTTGAATCAATCGAAATTAAAGAAGCCGACTTGGTAGCATATGGTTTTGATGCTGTTTTGTCAAAACATTCAGATATAAGTTATTACTACTTGGAAATGATATCATATAATCTTTAAATCTTCTTTCAAGCTATTAAGTTTAACTGAAAATAGATACTCGTTCATTTGTTGGTCACAATAAGACTACTAGTCAAAATTTGAAATTTAATACCAAAACAAAAAACAAGTTACAAAAACGAGATAAAATCATAAAATTTGTCATGTCCAAAAGCTTTTTCAGTACATAATGTGAATTCTCAGGCTGGATAATGAAAATAACCATTGGACATTTAGCATTTACTGTTATTTACCAAATGGTTTACTACTAAAAGTCATTCTTCATATTTCTTTATTAGGTAAGATTCTTGACCACTAAAACGGCATAGTAAAAATTGTTGATAAACGTTTTTCACTTGGTAAATGTTAATTGGACAAGAGTCATCATCGCTCTTTGCCATGCATCTGGTACGATTTGCTGTCTTACCATGCTCACCCGATAATCGCTGTCCTAAGACCCCTTGGACCATCTTTAGTAGAAAACATATTTTTCCTGAAAATTTTGTAGTGTTGTAATTCATCATCAACCAAATCTATTAATATAAAATATCTTCTTTTGGAGTGTTGTAATTCATTAGTGATCTTTTTATAAGATAAAAATCTAACTAGATAAAAAGGTCTAAAACTCATGAAGCTTTATGTGTATGAAGCAACCCACAAAATGAGCAAGATAAAGCAATAAAATCCTAAGCAGCTTCACAAAGTCACCTTGCTATTCCACCCATACTACCAAACTTGTTCACGTTGAGCGACCTTCCAGGTCGCATTGAAGTTGCGACCAACGGCAGTACAACTTTCGTTTAAACTGATTTTCAAAACAACATAGATTGAGTTACACAGCTGTTGACGAGAACGTAATTTCTTCTAATCAAAATAAGCAACTGTTTCCGATAAAAGCCCTCATCTATCGTTACCGTGGTAGCCATCATGAGCCATACTAAATGGAACTTGAATACGAGTTCAGATTACCGTACAAATGCTTGTTTGTTTGGCTAAAGACAAAAAGGCTACAAACACTTCGAACCATGAGTAGGCATTTACCTCTATATGCACGAATGGTGGATCTAATGGTAACCGATAGGCGCTGGAGCCTCCCTCAATTCTTTACCCTGGAAATGAATGTCCTGGAACAATAACAAACCGTCAATTAAATATTAATATGTTGGAACCTTCTTTCTCTCCTTAAAAGCTTTTCTGAAGAAGAGTAATCTGATTAATCTCGTTTTATTTTGAAAATGGTTGAATCGGACTTACAGAAGCATAATGGTTGACATCTCGATGATGAGCTTCATCAGCTCGGATAACGGTTACAACATCCTTCAAGGTTGCATCTTTTGACAGCCTCCAATAGTCTATAGCGATAGCAGGAGCCGCAACGTTTTTAATTGCGCCACTATCGATGTCCTTAAGGAACTCCGTGTACGAATGTATGGCCTCCTCTTCAAGATACCCGACAATTCTGTGGGCCAGTTTCGGGGATAAAATGTATACAACGAAGAACAAGTTGAAGAAGATTCCTTGGACCGTTAGAACCAGAACCCGTTCATACCATTTGGGTTTCACAAGCTCCACCATCGTCATTAGGTGCATCCTCTCGTTCTCGGCTTCTTCAAGCAACGTTTTGATCCAACCGCCGCTCTGCTGGAACTTACGCAGAGATCTCAAGTGCAACAACATTCCACCCACCATCCCGGGGACGGCTGCTACGGTTTCGAGCATCATTGCACGGCATCCATATCTCCTCTGAAACATAATAAGTAACAACATTTTGAACGCTAATTCGCGACCAAGATTCTCGTTTTAAACAACATTATAAACGCTAGTCCACAGTTTCAAGGGATTTACAAAGTTTTTTTGGTTGATTTTCAAGAGACTTTTATGTTTTTATTGTAGATTGAGGGACTTTTGCAATTTGTTTAGTTGATTTTGAGAGTGTTTTTTTGGTTGGTTTCGAAGCGTTCTTTTGGTTGATGGGGTCCTAGTCGAGAACTGTTTACCTTTCTGGTAATCCCGTACAATACCAGCGAACCAAACACATTGAATTGGACATTCATTTCATTCGAGAGGTCGCTTTGGGTCATGTGCGCGTACTTCATATACCGTCGAAATTTCAATACGTTGACATTTGTATCTCTTATTTATTTGTAATTATATCTGAGATCTTTCCGTTATTTATCGGGAAGCTTGTATTGTAACCTTATAAATACTTTGCTTGTGGAGTGGCGAAATACGGCGGGGAAAAAGATGAGAAAGGGTTGAGAAGGATTAGGGCCAACCAGAATTTTGGAGAAGAGGAAGGAGCCGATTTAGAGCTCTGATACCATGCTAAGATGTGTAGAATCTGTTGCCCTTTATCATTCCACAAGCAAAGTATTTATAAGGTTAAAATACAAGCTTCCCGATAAATAAGGGAAGGATCTCAGAGATAATTACAAATAAATAATAGATACAATATATTCACAAAATATTCAGTTAACAGAAACCACAGGGAAGAAACTAAGGTATAAAGTTTTAAAAATAGGTTTTTAGCAAAGAATGTTCCCATTTTTGCCTTTTAATTGGGCCCATTCCCTCCACTACTCTCTTTGCATCCCTTGGACGTGAAGGAACAAGCCTTATTATTTTGGGAGGCACATGATCGGGCTACCAAAGGAGGCTGCACTTAAACGACAATAACTTTTGTTACGGAGATCCGTTTCAGGCCCACGACCACTCAATTTGAAGCCTAGAATGAAACGCATGTCATGGTTAGGCCCCAAACCGGCTTTCAAACCCCAAAACCATTGTTTAAGCATGTTTTTTTGGACATTTTAGTGTTTTTATCCTTTTTTTTCCTTTTCCCGTTGGGCCTCTACATTCGGATCATGACCTGTTTCTAGGCCCATATTGTTTTGGGCTACTTATTTAATCTTTCTTTGTGTAATTTGGATGGTTAGGGTATGAATGTGGAAATTTCGATTTTCTTTCAAGTTTTGAGTTCTTACAAATCAAAGTTTGAAGCCTGAAGTTTGGTATTCGATGAATCAACAAACCATAATATAGATTAGGCATGAACATTTGAAGAATCAATGTGATAATCTGTTTGTTAGCCATTCAGAGGAACATGTATATCTATCAAACTGATGAATTATGAGAAGCCCATTGGGTACATTGATACCAATCCTTATGTTTTTACATAACATAATGTTAAATGGCTTTCTTAATCATTTGTATTCTCTTCATCCTCTTCTTTGGATGGGGACAAAATATAGAAAAGGTATTTCAATTAATAGTTAAGACCCAACAGCCAGTTTTAGACACAAATGGATTCCAGGGCTAAGATTTTAATTTCTAACTTCTCAAGTCACAAACACTCAAATTAATGCATCTTAATTTGTATCAAGAATTTGAGTTTGTATTTTTTTCTAACCGATTCAGACATAAGTAATGGCGGAAATAAACATACGCATGCCATGATGAAGAAAGAAGGATACCTTGAAAAATATATCGGTCGGAAGTCTCATTAGTTTCACTGTTCTTAAAGCGAATTTATCACCAAAACACCTAGGTACATGGTGCTTAGTCAGATCTATTGACAAGTCTGAATGATAAGTATCCCATGGCTACAAAAGAAAAGGAGAGAGATTAGAAACCTGAATAAATTCCAGAAAACAAAATGAAGATGTCCAGACTAAAATGCACAATTATGAGCTTATACACATACTTTCTTCAAGTATAACTCGAATATGTGTTTGCAAATTGCAATACGCCAAAAAAAGGTAAAGCGATAATGAACTCTAACGCTCATTAATGTGATCTGAGATGAAAATAATTGATCGTTTAACCTATTAATTCGATAGACAAAAGTTCAAATGAAAACTCAGATCTGATTGTGAACGTGAGGACCACTGAGATCACACCACGTGGCATATGCACTCTGAATAATCATGTATTATTCAGAGTGAATAACACAAGCATTCAGTGTTATTCAGAGCGAATATACATGATTATTCAAAGTAAATATGCCACGTGGCACGCTCTTAGCTGCCCTCACGTTCCCAGTGAAAAACAAGTTTTCATTTGAACCTGACCCTAATTCGATAAAATGTAGAGATCTAAAAACAAATATGAAACTAAAGGAGGCAATTAATTAGTTAGTTACCATGAAACATTTCCAAGGCCAAGGAGTACCATCCTCTCTGGTGATCTTAGATTTCGGAATTCCCCAATAACTCAAAGGCTCGCTTTCTTCCTTCTTCTCAGCAGCTACTTCCGCCTGCTTCAATGATGGCGCCTTCATCGCTGGTTCTGCAGCTGATTTAGTGCACATCCTCCTCCTCCTCCACTTGAAGAAGTTTCCAAAATCCTCATCCCTATCAACTACAAACACCGATACCTGTACTTCTGCACCTGTACCTGACTGCATTGTAAAATTCCGCCCATGGTTGATCAAACACCTCCTCAAAACCGAGTTGGCGAGTAATCTATTCATCGTGAAATTAAGATCGAAATAGGTAGGGATTATTAGATGATTGAGTTGTAGATGGTTAGTTTAGTTTGGAAATGGAAAGTGATGAAAGAAGTGAAATAACTATATTTATGATTACCGTTATGAAAGGGACACCAGGCATATGTATGTTTGTACGGTAACTTCGTTCATCACTCTCATTGGTCCTTTTAGTGTACACGTGGCAATATATTTATTTGGTTTATTTATGGGCAAACTAATTAATGAACTTTGGGTCAATATGTTTTTTTTAACAACAAAAGGGGAAGAGTAGGAAGATTAGAACAGGAGTTTTGGTTAGGCCATCATCCTGACTAGAAAATCCAAAATTTATTATCCCAAAATTTGGGTCAATATGAATGTGTTATATTGAGTTTTATGTTTGTTTTCAAACTTTTCATGTGACTTTTTCAAAAGTATTTCTATGTGACTTCTTCTTGGTTATAACACCTTTTGTTTTTAGAGTTTCTTGAATATATAAGATAATCATCGTGGTCCATAAAAATGTTTGAATTTCGTCACATTCTGTAATGATCATTAAGAGCACCGTTAATTTGGGCGTATTTTTTTTTTGTTTTTCTGTTATTTTGTGTTTTAAAGAATCGATGCATGTATCTTATCTTAATTATATAATATAAATATAGGGTTAAGTTCATATGAATCTACAAAAATATGAATATTGGAGAAGCAATGTAATACAATCATTTATTTGTGTTGTATGCACATATATGTATATGCTTAATTATCTGGTATTTACTTGTGCAGACACTTAATTGACTGAGATATTGACATGTACATAGAGATTTGGAAACATCTTCAATAAATTGTATGGAAATGCATATATTGTGTAGATGAATGGTTATTAAAGTGTGTTAGATTAAGCCTTATCGGACAACTATTTATGATTGACCGAATAAGTTATATGGGCTATGCAACCCATTACCCCAATATAAATAAGAACTTACAAGTGTGATATGATTTTATGACATTATGTCAAAACATTCGATCATAAATTATTGTTATTATTAGCATTGATATCATATAATCAGTTTTGGAAGAGTGTTTCACGCTATGCTTGGCGTAATCCAGGTTAATGGTGATGGCAAGAAACCAGTCTTGATAAACTCAATGACAACAAGTGTCATATGCCTGGATTAAACCTTGGGCAAATAGGATATTCCATCACATCTCATAGTCTTATTGTAACTTTTTTTAGGAAAAATAATAAATCTAAAATTAAAAGCTAAAACTATGATAGTATCTCTAATAAATCTAAAATTGAGTTGAGTGTGAATGGATTGAGTTGGTTTGGGTGAACACTGATGTGACGTTGATATGACAATTGGGTTGATTAGCAAGGCAGTTTACGGATGTGGATGGAAGACTAACGCCGTCAAGCCACAACTCACGCCAACCGGAAAAAAAATCAAGCATGAACTTGTTCCCACTTTTTTCTCCGTTGCCCTCTAAAATCGATACTTCCTTGAATTGGGTCCATCGTCGCGTGGTTTATTGTTCAATTATCGCCATCGTTCACCGTCACTAATTGCAGGTTTGATTTCTCTTAAAACAGTTAAGCATAGTTCTTCAAATGGATGCTATTGAAACTTCTTTTAGGGTTCTTTCGTTGCAGAATAGATTTTTTTAGAATGACAAAACCAAAGGCATTCAAATTGCCATAATTTCTTTTTCTTTGGAAAAGGTTCATCAAGGCAATATAGTAATTAAGATATGACATTTTTTTAGCTATTTTGGTCACACACAATGCTAGCATCTTTTGCTACCACCCTTTGTATTTTAAATTGTAATAATTCATGGTTGAATTCCGCTGAGAAGTTTAGGTTAATGTACTCGATACTAGTGACCTTATACATATATGGTAAAACTCAATATAGATAAAAGGTTCTAATTCCAAAGTTGGTGGATGGTAATTTTTTTTTTTTTTTTTTTTTTTTTTTGGGGGGGGGGGGGGGGGGGGGGGGATGCTACATGTGTATGTGTGATGAAGCAATCAACCAACAAAATGACCCAATAAAATCCGAACCAACTTCACAAATCAGCTCGGTGTTCACTCCGGACTTGATGCCGACTTCACGTTGAATGAATTCCAAGTCGCGTTGAAGTTGCAAAGAATGCATCGTACCCACAACTTTGTAGGCAAGGCAACCTCTGAACTTGTAAAGACTAGGTGGCGGTTTATCTACTTCCTAATAGTTCCATTCACATGCAATCTTTGAGTTGCTAAGAAGTGAATCTTGTTTGGCAAAAAAAGAGCTTGCCTCTTAATGGCTTTAAAACCCTCTTTATCTTGACCCTCCCTTAACCATTTAGCACTCTAATTCCATTCTGAACGATTGCTAGATAACCGTATTTCATTTTGCACTATACCATAAGAGCCTCTTAATCATGTCGACCACTTAATTATTTGACACAAATCATTCAGCAACTGTCAAGCAACTCCTAGTTCTTAGTGGTTTGAACGAAAAAGAAGGAGCTTCAAAACGACATACATTATTTTATGACAAGAGTTGCACAACTATATATTGATGAGAACGTAATTTCTTCATGCCAGAAATCAAAATAGTTGTTTCTCGATGAAATCAAGTCCACATCCATCTGTACCCATACTAAACGTAACTTGTTCAAATACTGTACAAATGCTTGTTTGTTTTGATTAAAAGCAGATAGTCTACCGACACTCTGAATCATATATCAACGAGTAGACATTTACCTCTATATGGCGGATAGAAGATCTAATGGTAACCGATAGGCGCTGGAGCCTCCCTCAATTCCTTACCCTGGAAATGAATGTCCTGCAACAATAACAAACCCTCAATTAATTGTTCATGCCATGAATAAAAGGGGGCTTTACACTACCCTCCGCTACATCCTTACTGTACCGGTCCCACAACCATCATGGGCAGGTAGCGATTAGAGTTCCAAATTAGCTAGAATTGAACTATTTCTCCTCACTACGTGTTGGAACTTCCCCTATTCCATCCCTCTGGGTTCTTTTTAAGAGTAATCTAAATTATCTAATTGGATTCTACATATTCTCACATGGTATCAAAGATAAGATTTACCACTCCAAGGATTCAACCGCGGATACAATTTGTGCTTGTCTAGCCCCGTTGGAGAGTGTGTTCGAGTCTCACATCAGTTAGACTTGAATCATTTCTGCTCGATATGTTAGATCTTGTCAAGAGCTATTTTGGAGAGTTATTTCATGAAGTTGATGTAGGACTCTAATAGAGACTTAGAGGCCGATTACTTAACACTTACCAAGTCATATTACCTTACCGGAAGCATATGCCAAAGATCAAAAATCTTACCCCAGTAAGGACGAAGGCAAGAATGTAGTCTTACCTGGTAAGTGAGGATCGTCGTCTCTTACCACGGTTAGCACTTACTGGGTAAATTGTTGCATATGATGCTGTTTTTATGGACTAAAATCTTACCCAATAAGTAAGTGATAGTGTTGAATTTTATTGGTAAGCACTTACCTAGTTAAGTGTTTGGTAAACGGGGCCTTAGTGTGGAAACTCCACGTCCTTTTCAACATCTATGTTGGAGTCCCACATCAGCTAGACTTGATTAGTACTCCCCAATATAGATTGGAACCTTCCTTCTCTCCCTAATGGCTCTTTTAGAGAGAGAGAGAGAGAGAGAGATCTAATGTGGTTCCACATAGTCTAACAATCTTGATGTTCATGTTTACAATGTTTATGTTATCAAAATGGTTGCATTGCATTGGACTTACAGAGGCAAAATGGTTGACATCTCGATGATGAGCTTCATCAGCTCGGATGACCGTTATGACATCCTTCAAGGTTGAATCTTTTGGCAGCCTCCAATAGTCTATAGCAATAGCAGGAGCTGCAACATTTTCAATTGCACCACTCTCGATGTCCTTGAGGAACTCAGTGTATGAATGTATGGCCTCTTCTTCAAGATACCCGACGATTCTGTGTGCCAGTTTTGGGGACAAAATGTACACAACGAAGAACATGTTGAAGAAGACTCCCTGGACGGCTAGAACCAGAATCCGTTCATACCATTTGGGTTGCACAAGCTCCACCATTGTCATGAGGTGCATCCGTTCATTCTCGGCTTCTTCAAGCAATGCTTTGATCCAACCGCCGCTTTCCTGGAACTTACGCAGAGATCTCAAGTGCAGCAGCATTCCACCCACCATCCCGGGGACGGCTGCTACCGTTTCAAGCATCATTGCACGGCACCCGTATCGCCTCTGAAACATAACAAGTAACAACATTTTAAACGTTCTCGTTTTCACTATTTTGTCAGCCATTCAGAGGAAGATACATTTGGAACTTATGAACTGGGAAAAGAAGCAATGGCAGGCGGCAAGCTAGGAGATGAGGATGGACCTTGCCTTTCGCCCTTGATACAAATCCTCATCTTCTTACATAGCATAATGTTTAAATGACATTCTTATCATTTGTCTTTTCTTCACCCTCTTGTTTGGTTGAGTACAAAACTGATAGTTGTGTACATTTATTTTATTGTGATCGAAAGGACACGGGGTACAAGTCACAAAGAGCTTCTCTTTACAACATACTAGAACAATTTTTTTTATATTTGTCGGGAATCTGGGTTTGCGGTTATACGACACTTGGATAAGTTTCTAGTAGATCGTATATTGGAAGGACACTTTTCAGATACTATATTTCTCCCCTACAATGCCCTGGGTTTACACAAAATTAGTACTGGATTAATCTAGAAACAACATACACAAAATAAGGCACTAATCTTAACTCTCAAACTCTACTCTGAAGTCCAAGCCTGAGTGCTCTAATCTTAACTCTAGCTGCATACTTCAGAGTTTAAAACGTAAGTCTTGATTACATAATCTAGAGTTCTTGCTTATTAGCCAATTTTCATGGTAACTTCAGAATTTTGATAAGGATACTTCAGAATTTTGGTAAGATCACATCTCTAATTACCGAGACTTATACTTAGGGGCCCTTTACTAAATGGTAAGCACTTATCAGATCATTTACCTTAATGGATAAGGTGGCAAGGGCCGGGAATCTTACCCGGTAAGAGCGATGATAAGGGTAAAGAGTCTTACCCGGTAAGTAATTACCGGATAAATTGTTGCATATGATACACCTTTTATGGACCGAAATCTTACCCGATAAAGTAAGTTAGAGAGTCGATTCTTAGTGGTAAGCGCTTACAGCCGCTTAGTGAAATTTTCACAAAGTTTGACTCTTTATGAATTCCAAAAACCCTGGGGTGCTGCCTCTTGGAACCCTGCAAGGAGGAGCGGCCCCTTGACCCCGGCCATAACTCCTTATGGCGATATAAGACGATAGCGGCAACATTTACGAGTGTGCATCCACACTTCTTAACTCATTTATGGTTTTATCTTAAAATAGTTATTCACACTAACACTAAAATAGTTAATCACACTAGAATCACCAATATTTATAAATGAACCTCCTTTTGTTACTAAATAGACCTTTGTTTCAATTTCACACTCACACAAAGTATCAAAAGCTCTCTTTTACATTTCAACGCACAATTAAAAGGATTTATTTATTTACTCCTTTAACAGAGTATGAACTTCTTCTTTTTCACCAGTGTATGATCCCTTTAGCTTTTTGTTTTCCACCATTCATATTAATCATACCCACCTTGGCTCAAGTAATAGAACTGAAAGACCATTCAATCGACAAGTCCACCCATTGCCGGTTTTGCATTTTGTAAAATGCTATTGACACCCCTATTAACGTCAAATTCATGTAAATTCTTGCATTGAAAATGTAAAAAGCAGGTTTTGATGTTGATGTGTGTGAATAGAAAATCACTTAATAGGGATGCACTTAGCAATTAATAGGGGTTCCATTAGCCTCCCCTTTGGAAATGGCAGACTAGAGAACCTGTATCAACCTTGTATCAACCTCTGATAACCTTTGATATTACTCGGCATAACTCAAGCGTATGTGCCTAAGGTTGGACTTTAGTAAGCAGAGCATAACACGAATAAACGTAAACATGGGATGAGGAATAACGAAGGATACCCTGAAAAATAAATCGGTTGGAATCCTCAGCAGTTTCACGGTTCTGAAAGCAAATTTATCAACAAAATTCTTGGGTACATGGTGCTTACTCAGATCGATTGACAAGTCTGATTGATAAGCATCCCATGGCTGCAAAAAAAGGAGAGAGATATGATGCATCAGAAGCCTGAATAAATTCCAAAATACAATGAAGATTTCCAGCCTAAAATGCACAATTATGAGCTAATACAGAGAGGAACATGCGTTTTCAAGTCCAACTCCGCATGCAAGAGATTAATGTATGTAAGTCACATTCCAAAACTAGGTAATGCCGATCCGGGTAGTTACTTTAAAAAGCATATATCCAATGGATTCTCCAAAATAGAGAATAATGAAGGTTTGGGAGGATTTTTTTGCTTTAAAATGGAGATTTTGGAGAGAAGATGGAATTTTATAAAAGCAAGGAGAATCTCTAAAAATGGTTGCTTATTGGTGAAAAATGATATTTACTAATTTTCACGGATTAAAGTCTTTTTAATATGTCTGCGAGAGAAAAATAATATTTATATATTGGAGATGAATGAAATTTGATAAGATTTTGATATTCCACTCTTAATTTTGAAAAAGAAAAATTGAAAAATCTTTTAGAGATACTCTAACTACTTAAAGTACAACATGCTTTTATTATGATTCCAATATATTTGGAGGACAAATAGTACCAACAGATATACCAAGGGTGTGATCATCTTCAATATATCATTCTTTTTGTATCTTCAAACCAAAAAATATTATTTCAACATCAATAATATGAATATAAAAATAAAAATAAAAATAAATACAAAAAATTAATAAAATGTAATTTCACACAATATTCAAGTAAAAAACTTGAACCAACATTTAAGAACTCTCTTCTTCAGCACAGCTCTTATTAATCACTACACTTTTTTTGTTTAATTTTTCTTATAACCTCATAATTAAACATGCTCTGAATTCACAAAAATATCTCAAACTTTCTCTAATGGTCAAAAACTTAACTAATTTTTGAAAACTCACAACATCATAACAGCAATTCGACCAACTAGACCTAAACATCACTACAAATCTCCCGATATTACCAACTCATAACGAAAATTCCGAAAGCAGAATAAGAAATCAACATGCAAATTAAAAACTTCAGTTGAGTATTCAATCGAAGATCTATAATTAAGCAAGCAAACGTGATCAACAAGTTAAAAAAAACAAATATCAAAGTTAATTAAGCAAAACAACCAATTAATTCGTTACCATGAAACAGTTCCAAGGCCATTCAGTACCATCCTCCCTTGTAATCTTAGATCTCGAAATCCCCCAATAACTCGGAACCGCAACCTCACGTCCACCACCGCCTTCCTTCTTCTCACTTTTCGCTTCATCCTCCTTCACCGCCGCATCCGCCGCCTTCGACGACGACGCCGGTTCCGCCGCAGAGCTCATCATCCTCCGCCACTTAAAGCTTCCAAAATCCTGATCCCTATCCATCACCGCCGGACTAAAACTAAACATCCTCAAATCAGCCACCATCGCCGCCGCCGCCGCTGCAGGCAACTCCGGCGACTGCAACATGCTTTTTCCGGCCAAATTCCGGCCGTTTTCGAACAAACACCTCCTCAAAACCGACCTAGCAAGCAATCGATTCATCGTGGAAGATCGAAATAGCTACGGATTAAGTTCGATATGTAAAAACTGATTTAAACACTGATTCAGATTTAGATTTAGATTTAGATCATTCTACAGAGCACAGTTGAGCAGTTTCTAGCGGTGAAGAAAACTGACTAGAAGCTTGAAATAACTGTATTATTATAATCTGAAGATTATGATTAGGTGTTTCGCTGTCTACCGTTAGAAATAATAGTTTGGTTATGGTGTGACGCGGGTCCACGGTGTGAAAGGTGCACCCATGCATGTGGGTTTGTACTGTACAAGTTTGTTGATGCGTGGTCAACAAATGGAGTTTTACTTTGTTTTGTTCCCAGAGTCTTGGCAATGGAGAAATGGATATATATTTGGTTGTTGAAGGTACACGTGGCAAGATATTCCTACCTTTAGTGACTACTCAAACTTAATCGGTTTGGAATATTTGGTTTTTGGGCAAACTTATGAAATTTGTCACCAAGAATTCTATAAAGATTAAGAGCCTTATTTAACAAGTGACGGTAAAAAATTTAACAGGATTGTCTATAAAAATTTGTTGTATACGATATTGTTTTTTATAAACTAAACTCATGTACGGTAAATAAATGATAGTGTTGGATTTTATAGGTAAGCTTTTAACCAGATAAGCGTTTTGTAAACGCCTTTAAGACGTAATAAACTTTGTCTTTTTTTTTTATTTAGCAGATGAAAAGGCTTATATATAGTTTAAAACATTAACTATGATCTTTGTTTTGATTATGAAAAAATCAAGATATTTATAAATATCAAATATATATATCAGGCTAGATAAAAGATTAAGGGTCATTTGTTAAACATTTTTTGGAAAAGTGTCATGTAGGTTTTGCCTACACTATATCTTTGGCAACTTGGAAATTAAATTATGGTCGTCTAAGACTAAGTCTGGCCACAAGATGTTAGCACATGGAGTTGGACCTAGGGTCAATGAGATACTCCACCACATCCCCTTAGGTTTTTTGCCAATACACCACCACCCTTGTGATTTTCATTAAACGTATACCAAATGAACTTTTATCGATATATGTTATCTCATCGATTGAGCATGAAAAGATATAATCAAATAGGACCAAAATATAAGGAGGATTAAATGTTGGTTTCATTAATAGAAAAACTATAATCTATCATCAAACTAAATTAAAAATCATTATGATGCATTTTGTCCTATGAAACTACAACTTATATGTCGTTCAAAATTTGTTTTTGTTTTAGACAATACCTTTCGTGTAGTATAGTAATCTGTCTTTTTTATGATAAGTTACTAACGTGGACCCCGAGGGACCGACATGGCATTTATGTGGTGTTTACGTGAAGCTAATATGCAACTAACAACAACCAAGTAAAACATACTTGATATCTTAAATCTCAAATGATCTTTAAACTGATCAACCTGGCCTCTCTAATTTGCTATCATTTCTCTTTCAAAACACAATGCTTCATTATATTTGTTTGACTTGTGGGCTCATAATTCAAATTTTATCGTTGTGGAATGTGGACTAGTAAAGATGTAGACCATGGTGGAGAACTAAGATGTAAGACCAAGTTATAAGGATTAATTTGGTAAAAGACTCGATTAATGACCGATTCGGATTTAGTCGAAACTCTATAGGACCGATTGACCATTGAGCCTCTATGTTAGAACCATCTTTTAGGACTTTGACTAATCCAATTAGACAGAGGAAAGACTATATATATTTTTATCTATAAACTTTTTTACGTACATTTTTAATATATAATTTGCCTTGATTTTGATATAAAAATGTATATGTTATCTGCAAATGTGATAAATATGCGACGGTTCGTGTGTTTGAACTTATTCATTCTGATTTATGGACTTCACCTGTTATTAGTTTGAGTGGTTTTAAATATTATGTTCTTTTTTTGGATGATTTTTCTCACTTCTTATGGGTGTTTCCTTTACGTGCTAAATCTGAGGTGTTTGATGTTTTTAAAACGTTTCGTGCTTATGTCCTAAATCAATTTAAAACGGACATCCAACTTTTTCAATGTGATAACGGTCGTGAGTTCAACAACCAACACTTCCTGGATTTTTTTAAAACTCATGGCATCAAAATGCGTTTTTCTTGTCCCTATACGTCTCCACAAAATGGAAAAGCTGAACGCACCATTCGCACCATCAACAACACCCTTCGCACGTCTCTCATCCAAGCTTCTCTCCCGCCCAAGTTCTGGGTTGAGGCTCTTCTTTCTTCGGTTCACACCTTTAACTTGCTTCCGTCCACTACCATCCAGTACAAAACACCTTTTGAGGTACTCTTTGGTTTCTCTCCTACCTACTCTCATCTGCGTGTCTTTGGCTGTCTTTGCTATCCAAACACCGCACCCACTGCTCCTCACAAGCTTGCCCCGCGATCCTCTGCATGTGTCTATCTTGGTCCAAGCACTGATCACCGTGGGTATCGCTGTTTGGATCTTATCACTCAAAAGGTAATCATCTCGCGTCATGTCGTCTTTGATGAAACGCATTTTCCTTTTCCTGATTTTCAGCCTAGCCCCTCCTCCGAGGACTACGACTCGTTTGATATTGACGATTCTCCACCTTCTCTATCTCCTATTCCCGATGCTGTCGCAACTCCGTCTGAATCTAGTACTTCTAACTCATCTTCTCCTTCTGCTTCTCCTGCTGAGCCTTCTCAGCCTCCTGCTCCAGCCACTACCTCCGGACATCCGATGACCACTCGTTCGCGCACAGGCTCTCTTAAGCCTAAACAGATCTTCAACCTTTCGGTCGCTAATGACATCTCTCCCATTCCTCGGTCTGCTGCTCAGGCCATGTGTGACCCTCATTGGCGGGCCGCCATGGATGCTGAAATGGCTGCCATTATTTCTAACTACACGTGGGATCTCGTTCCTAAACCCTCTGATGCTAACATAGTTGGCAATCGTTGGCTGTTTCGCCATAAGTTTGACAGCAATGGACGTCTTGAGCGTTACAAAGCCCGTCTTGTTGCTCAAGGTTTCTCACAGCAACCCGGTCTGGACTTTGATGACACTTTCAGTCCCGTTGTCAAACCTGCCACTATTCGCACGGTTCTTAGCATCTCCATCTCCCGCAACTGGCCTATTCATCAGCTTGATGTTAAGAATGCCTTTCTTCATGGTGATCTCACTGAGACTGTTTACATGCGTCAGCCTCCTGGCTATGTAAACAGTTCTTTTCCTGATCATGTCTGTCGTCTACGCAAGGCTCTTTATGGCCTTAAGCAGGCACCCCGTGCGTGGTATCATCGTTTTGCTGTTTACCTTTCCTCTTTAGGTTTTCTTAGCAGTAAGACTGACACCTCTCTTTTCACATATCATCGCGGATCTGATACTATCTACCTCCTTCTTTATGTCGATGACATTATTCTTACTGCCTCCTCTCCTACTCTTATTTCCATGGTTATCTCTAAGTTATCCTCTGAGTTTCCCATGTCTGATTTGGGTCCGTTATCCTTCTTCTTAGGAATCGCTGCGTCTCGTAGCAAGTCTGGACTCTTTCTTTCTCAATCCGCCTTTGCTCAGGAGATTCTAGCACGGGCTGATATGGTCTCGTGCAATCCCTGCAGCACTCCGGCTGACACCAAAGCAAAGCTTGCTGTTGATGGTGAGCCTGTTCCTGATCCCACCTTATATCGAAGCCTTGCTGGTGCCCTGCAGTATCTGACCTTTACTCGTCCTGATATTGCCTATGCCGTCCAACAGGTCTGTCTCTTTATGCATGACCCGCGTCTTCCGCATCTCAATGCGCTTAAACGCATTTTACGGTATTTAAAGGGTACTCTCTCTCATGGTCTTCATCTTAAGGCGTCAGCCGTTGATCGCTTGGTTGCTTATTCGGATGCCGACTGGGCCGGTTGTCCTAACACACGTCGATCCACCTCAGGGTTTTGTGTCTATCTGGGTGACAATCTCGTATCTTGGTCCTCCAAACGACAGCATGTTGTTTCCCGCTCTAGTGCCGAGGCCGAGTACCGGGGGATAGCCAATGTAGTTGCTGAAACTGCTTGGTTGCGAAATCTCCTCCTCGAGTTGTGTTGTCCTCTCTCTCGTGCCACGGTTGTCTTCTGCGATAATGTCAGTGCCATGTATCTAGCATCTAACCCTGTTCAGCACCAAAGAACCAAGCATGTGGAAATAGATTTACACTTTGTTAGGGAGCGTGTTGCGATTGGTCATGTGCGTGTTTTGCATGTTCCATCCGCTTATCAGTATGCTGATATTTTTACAAAGGGTCTACCTACGAGTTTGTTTCTAGATTTTAGAGATAGTTTGAACATTCGTTTACCTCCCGATCAAACTACGGGGGTGTGTTAAATATTGTATAGTTCAGGGACCCTCTTGTATCTTTTGTATCTATATATTGTTCTCAATACACGCATCCCGACATATGGGTTTTCCACATATTCTAACATTATCGATCCGACAATACGAAGGTTTATATGCTTTTATATGTTTGTGTGAAAAGCAAATATCAAGTAAAACAGTTTAAATGCTTCTTGTTGATATTGTTTTTACTTAATTTTGACTTTTAGAAATATATTAACTAAAGAAAGAAATTCCAACAAGATAAAATTGATTAATAAAATTTTGTAAACACTAGTTTTTTTAACGGCAGCAGACACACGTATCCATTAGTTATGACCTTGCTTTTGATAGGAGTCGAACCTACAACCATAAGGGAGGGGTTGGCATCTTACCAAACACCAAATGCCGCTAGGCTACAAGCCATTTGTAAATACTAGTTATGACCTTGCTTTTGATTTAACGGTTCACAATTCGTAACAAGATGTGCTAATTATTTGGCTTCAATAGATTGATCAATTATTCTTGATAAGAAATAGCAAACTTAATGATCCCATGACATCTGATGTAGGAGGTACAGAAAAAAAAAATGATAAATAAACTAACAAACAAATTGTTTTATGTGAATTTTACTTCAAATAGTATACTTGTTGTATGAGAGAACAACATCCGCTACCACATGGTCAACTGATTTCATGTGCCTAACATCTAAAATGGAAGAACATACAAATATGCTTTTTATTTTAAAATAAAAATATTACATGAATTAAACTTTTTTTTTTGGAAGGGTGTCCCGGCCAAAGCCCGACTAATCTCCGGCAACTTTTGGAGCCTCCACTTAAATATCCGCAGACAATTTTTGGAGCCTCCAAATTGGAGGCTAAACATGGCCCCACTTAAATGTCTCCAGACATGCGCACAGGAAGGCTCGAACTCGGTTAGGGCGCTATGAACCCTCCAAGCGATAACTAATCCACCATAGCACTGTTGACTACATGAATTAAACTTTGACCTAACTTTAGCCATTTTTTTCCCTAACATGTTTTTTCTTCAAGGAAATTGAGTTGCAACATGATCATGAAATTGTTCAATTCAAAGCTAAGAATAACAAGTTCTTTATAACTCAAAATAGAATAACTACTTAAGATAATGAAACAGGTTATCCATATGTAAAATCGCAAATAAGTAGTAAATCCAAAGTATTAAATCCCAAGGCTCAACTTTGGACATGCTATAGAAACAAGCAAGTGTATCTCAACTGGTATATGCAAACGACCAAGCACATCTTAACTGGTACATTTAAAGATACAACCTTAAATAAATTGTAATTAAATCCATGACCTTCTGATGTGTATGATCAGGACCAAAATATTTACCAAGGCCATGGTCCCAATCCAGGGTTTAAACTCAAAATACATGTGAAGTTTTTGGGCATTCACATATGCATCTTTATTACTAAACACAGATGAACTCAAATAGCAGCATCAACTGTACATCAAACCCATCTCAA
Source organism: Centaurea solstitialis (assembly GCA_030169165.1). Classification (NCBI taxonomy): domain Eukaryota; kingdom Viridiplantae; phylum Streptophyta; class Magnoliopsida; order Asterales; family Asteraceae; genus Centaurea; species Centaurea solstitialis. The sequence continues at coordinate 20,714,912 of CM058047.1, read as the reverse complement.
GTTTCTTCTTATCTAATCCAAAATGCTCTATTTCAAGCCAAAATTACAAGTAACACGTAACAAAAGAAACGCGAAAAACTATCGAAAAATGCCATTCAGCGTTCAGCTCGTGTTGTTAGCAGCAAGGCTCTCGTACAACAGGATATACCCATGATCGGTGTTGCTTGCATACTCTTGGGCTGAGCCGAAAGAGGTCTGAACGGCAGATTCATCAATCATCTCTACGTTTTCGTCATCAAAGAAGAGCCAGTGGTTATGACTTTTCACCAAACTGACATAATGGCCGTGGTTTGGCCCGCTGCCCACGTGGACCACCACCGCAAACAAAGAGTATTCACAATCGGCGTCTTCCATGGTATTGGTCAGCTTCAGCTCCAGAGGGAAAACAACACGATACGATAACTTCTTGTACCTACCAAGCTGTTCCATGTACTTAAAACGCTTCAAATGTATAACCAAGATATGTGGCGGTTTCTTGATCTTCATCCTCTTTTGTGCTTCCTGTAAACTGGGCACCAGAAAGAAAATCGTTAAGCAACCTCCCATTAACCCTTTAAAGGGTGCGTTTGGTATGCAGATAGGACTGGACAGAACTGAACATAACTGAATATGCAAGAGTGGTATTTTCCACAAAATATGTTTAGGTCTATTGGTTAAACAGTAGCACCATTTAACTGTAACAAACAAAGATAGGGATATTTTCCACAAAATCATCGTTGGTCTATTGGTTACTTCATTGCCTTTCATATGTTTAGGTCCTATGTTCAAGTCTTTTATTACAAATTTTATTCAGAAAGGTAATAAGTCTGAAATTAAAAGCTAAAAACTAAGAAAATGATGCTAACAAGATTCGAACTCGGGTCTGGGGTGGAAGAAAAGCCTCGTAAACCAACTCTACCAGGGAACTCTGGTGTCATCATTGTAGTTTCAAATATATACAGAGGCACACAACAAATTGAAACGGTGGCACTTTTCACGACCCATAATTTTTTATGGTTACAAAGGAGGAACGAAACAATGGCACAGGTCACGGTATTCTCTACATTGGGTCCGTCCATGGAAAGAATTGTGGAAGGTCTTTGGGTTTTAGCTTGAAATGAGTAGTTTAGTAATTTACTAATCTTGTCTCATCTTCCAACTTTTGTTCCATCTATTTTGGTGAGACAAAAAAATGTGCATTTCTGTCCCACTTAGTCCTGTCCTTTCCTGTCCCAGTCTAATGTCGCACCAAACGTAGAACGGGTTTTTGTTCTGTCTTGTACTCATGTTCCACATACTAAATGCACTTACGGTTTTATTAATTCGTGAACTCAACATTACGCGGATTTCAAACAAAATGGAGCTTTTCAGGGTTCATTCTTGAGAGTGATATCAAGATATACCAGATAAAGTAAAATCACCCAAATTTCACAGAAAAAAATCTACATTTTTATGCTTCATTCTTGAAAGTCATTTTAAGATAATTCATGAACTCCAATGTACATAAATCCAAAGAAAAAGTAAGTAAATTCGAGTAGAAAATACAAACCTGCAGCATTTATCGCAGAAAAACTTGTCCTCAGCATTTAAGGTCTCGGTGGAACTGAAATTCTTTAAACAACTCGTAATTGAACTGTTCTGCTCTATATCAAGGCTCAAATCTAAAAACGTCTCATCCCTTGCAGTCACAGTTTCACATCTTAAACACTTTGTCTCGTTTGTAAGTATTCCCTGAATTTTAAACCACAAGAGCAGGGAAACAAAACAATCTATGAGCACAAATCAATGAAGTTGGTGTTTAATAACAAATAAGTAAGATTACGGACACTAGGTTACAGGATGTTTTAAAATGAAGATAGCATCACATATTGCTAGGCTGAACACATCGGCTGATCTTTAATGACTCCTTTAGACTGAACCATTTCAGATTTAGTAAGTTGGAGGCCCTCGGACCACGATGGCTTAGTGGATTTACAGATGGTTGGGGCTTTTGATTATAAGCTCAATAGAAAGCATCATATATCACACAATTGCAATAAAATCTGAAAACATTGGAGTCCAAACTAGCGTAATTTCTAACCCCAATGGGGCAGCCTACCGGTTAAGGCTTGGTGTTGGGGAAAAACCCACCCAAGTTTGAATCCGGGGGTGAGCAACCAGGGGCCACTGAGTATTAATCCCAGGGGAGCATGCTTTAGCTCTCGGTAAAAATTACCAAGGATGTAGTCTGGGCAAACCCAGGTGAACCTTATCTAAAAAAACTAGCGTAATTTCTACTGAACAACTGCTTGCGTATTTGAGACTCAGTTTTAACTTTTATAAATTTGACTTCATTTAAGAGATTAATCGTGTCTTTTGCAGTTCCATTAGGGTCAGTACATATTTCTTTATATAAAACAAACTACGTTATCATTTTTGCATCGGCTATTGTTATCAGTTTTTAAATCTAACCTGGAAGTTTTTGTGAACCCACGTAACTAAGGGCTCCTTCCGTACACCATTGGCCAGAGGAACATGTAGCCCATTGGTAATCTTTTCAGGAGGTGATGAATGTTCTTTTGAACCTTTTGCTGCATTGGTTTCTTTCTCTAGTATGTCAACTAGTTCGTTTAACAAGAAATTCAAAAATTCATGTGCATCCTACACAAAATTTAAAACATCACTGAGATTAGAAAATATGACTTTGCAGAAAAACAAGAGATTTCGTATTTGATGTAAGAAGTGTCTTATACCTGATGCATGTAGCCACGAAAAAGTTCATTTTCCTTCTTCACTCTTTGTACAAAGCGTTTTGGTGCAATAACACCTGTTTTCTTCTTTTGTGTACTAATCTAATACAAGTAATAGAAAAACACATCAGCAGCAGTATTTGAGACAAGTTATTCAGCATGCTTTGAGGCTGATAATTTAACATCAGCAAACATTCAACCAAATGATAACTACGACATCTTTATGACAATGATCACAAGATCTGTAGCAGATTGCTAACACTTTCGTACCAAAATAGTGTTAGCAGTTTCAAAATAACTGAGAACAGAGATTTGGTTTTGTTAACTTCATTTTAAGATTTCCATGTTCTCTAAACAGTCTTTTATGAAGAAAACAAAAGAACAGATTGGCTTTTTTCAACTTAAATGATACGTGGATCTCAAACCAGCTTGCGAAAAAGTGTTTGCACAAAGTTTAAGTGAAGACCTTGGTGCTTCATGGCGTTTGTAATATAAAGTTCAAAGAAATTGACAAGTTGGGAGGAATTTTGGACCAAAGAGGTATATTACGACAAGTGTTTGAAAAGAACCAAGACTAGAAAACAGTAAGCAGTAAAAAAAACGAAAAGAAGAATATCATGAAGGTGCAAGACGTATTAGCCCTGCAAGCTAAAATATACGATTCTTATATCTGGGATGCATCAAAAACAACTACCTTTCACTAGCAAATAGCAGTGATGCTGAAAACCAAGTTTAATATTTTAAAAATAGCACTGCTTTTACATAGTTTAAAATGCAATATATCCCTGGCCACTTCAGCTTTACTCTTAAAAGCATGAAGAATAAGAACATTATCTTCTCGAAGAACTTTACCCATATACCACATCCACAGTATACATATATATATGTGTGTGTGTGTGTGTGTGTGCGCGCGCGTGTTTGTATAATCACGTCTGTATTAAATATGATATTTAATTAACAAAACGCAAGAACTACCACTAGGCATATTTCTAAGTAAATTGTGTACCTGCATAAACAGTTCCGCCAAACATGTAAGGAGGTTTTCTTCTACATCTCCAGGATTTTTAACATTTCCATAATATTCAAGTAGCTGTTCACGAAATGGAACACAAAAATATAGAGCCTGAAATAAAATATAAACCATATGAGAAGACCGACTACATAGTTAGATCAAATATTAAGTCAATCTATAGCAAGCAGCATGAATGGCTAGGCTCTTTCAAAGATTTTTCCATCGTCACTGAGACAATAGAAAAGAATTAATATCTTCAAAATGGTATTAAACCAATTAGCAATTGAGAGCCTGGCTTTTGAATCATTGTTGTTGCAAACCAATACTGGGTCTTGTAAAAAGTGCCAAAAAGCATAGATTGCAAGAATGGCAACATTTAACAAAAAGTTTAAATACAATTGCAAATCAATCTCGTACTCGACACATTCTGTCCAGAACCGCTCATTCTTGTCAGATGTAGTGTTTTTTCTTGGAAATTTGCAAGAATGATTGTTCATTTGTTTGTTTGAAACAAACATCCAAGCACACCAATTTGGGAAGTCAACCACTCAACGACAGTTTACCCATAGAGTTGGACTCAATAAAAAGAAAACAGCTCAATGTGCATTAACATCTTCAATCATACAAAGTAGGATAGCCGGCTTGTTGGATGGAATGCCAGTTGAATTTAATGCAAAGAATCATGACTGATTATGCATTTGCACAGCCAATTTAAAGCATCACTTATAATTTACATCAATACCAAAGCAACAAAAAAAGTAGAATAAAGTTGACAGTTTTTTGTTATAAACTTATAATCACAGAAAATAGTCAAATGCAATCTAATAAAAGCTAGCACAGTGTCAAGCACAAAAGGATAACTCAAGGTGATGGCCAGTTTCGAGGTTACATTTTCACATAAGGATCGAAGGAATCACCGGTCAACTACCTGAATGTAAGGTTTACAAATTCGAAAGCGTTAAAACAGTTCGATAATTGCTAATCCAACGATATATCTTTCAAATCGTAATTCTGCCATTTAACAAGACGTTCCAACTTCCAAGTACCGATCCTGATCATCCCTTTCCTCCTCAAATCACAAGACACCCAAAGAAGTAAAGAAATAATTTCTCAATCCCAATAAGAACTACACAGAACAAACTAAATCTACCCCTTTAAACAAAATAATCAACCAAGAACTAAATCTAACTATTGTTGAAAACTTGAAATTGACCCAAAATCAAGTACAAATAAGCATTTCACATATTAACTTGATCAAAAAACAACACTCTAGTTCAGTGAATCAATTAAACCACAAATTAACACAATCCATTGATAAAGTTCAACTCCAAATAACCACAAGAAGTATCAAGTTAATCCTTATATAAACAACACCAAATCAAATAAAACCAATAATAAGATTGTATCCATCAAACAAAAACCGTAAACAAAAACTACAAAAAAAAAGAGGAAATGGAATGAAACCTGAAGAACGCTGTTACAATAGCAAGTGTTACCAAAGTTTTCAAGTCCAAAATATCGTTCGCCTTCGGGAAACTGGTCTCCTAGAGCTTTCTCGAGCTTAGACCCCGTTGCCCCCATGAGACCATCCACCAAATACCAGAATTCCTCTATTTCTTTCAATCGAAATCCAGAAATTTTAGTTGGAATTCAAGATAATTTTGTTATTGCCTAGGGTTCTTGAGATAAGATATAGATGTAAATCGCAGAAGATTAAAAAGATTTGATGTGCAAAATCGAATCGATTATTAGGGTTTATATTTGGAAAACGGATATTTCAAAGAGGCGTGAGTAATCAGAAACAGTTTGATCGAGTTTTCTTTTCTTTGATTCTTTCAAGTTGACTATAATCTCATCTCATGTATAGTAGTCATTTGGATGTGTAGTTTTTTTGAGTAAATTCCAGTTTTGTCCCTCGTCGTATACACGGGATTGTGTGAAAAGTTGAGTTAATATAAAAAACGTGATAGTGGATCTGAATCGTTGAACACTTTTAAAATTTAATCTTAAACCCATCCGTGAATTATGTTTGATATAAGGATTGGTGTGATACATCTTATTCTAATGTGTATCAAACTATTGATAATCACCTTTTACCTTAACTTTTTGTTGAAAACCCTATATAGTACATATATATAGGGGTGGGTTCAAATGTGAACCACTTTTTGGTTGTGAACGTGAGGACAGCCGAGAGCATGACATGTGGCAGATGACTAGGTGCCACGTTAGGTCCACGGCGGGTGATTAGGCGCGATTCATGGGAGGACATTGAATTAAAGAGGGGGTCATACTTAAAGCCGTCACGTGTCGCACTCTCGGCTGTCCTCACGTTCACAACCAAAAAGTGGTTCACATTTGAACTTTCCTCTATATATATATATATATATATAGAGAGAGAGAGAGAGAGAGAGAGAAAGAGAGAGAGAAAGGTTCAAACAAGAACAAATTCAATTTGCAAAAACAAAGGGACAATTCTGGATCACATGTGATGTGGGTCCCACATAATAAAAAATCATATATGATTTAGGTGGGTCCCACCACTAAATCATATATGATTTATTTAATGATGGGTCCCACATAACATGTGACTCAAAATGCATTCTTTTGTTCCTACAAATGAGGTTGTTCTTGTATGAACCTCCCTATATATATATATATATATATATATATATGTGGGAGATTTCATTTACAAAACCATACAAGATCAATCTTAGTCGCCTCTCCGGTTTGATAGATATTGTATTCCATTTTGTCGTTTAATCTAAAGCCATGATCATAATGAATGAACTTTATCATCTTCCATATACACATGTCTGACTCTAGGCTCTAGCCACGTGCAACCGTACAGGACATCAAAGAGCAAAGGTCGTCAAATTTTCATCTATTACTAGTTTAGGATTTATAATAATTTAAGAATTGGACAATGGGCTTAAAAATAAACATACATATGGATACTAATAGCACATCGTGAACATAAGAACGCGCAACATTCCAACAAATTAAGTCGATTTTTATTGTTATTCAAAGTTCGACTCTTCTGATTTTCAAGGCATGGTGTTCCATTTCAAGCCGATTAACGACCATGAAGCTAGATTCAAGAAATCGAAGTTGGAATTCCCAAATGACCAAAAGAAGTTTTTCAAAACTAAAGTTACTGAAAGTAAATTTTTAGCAAAGCTCGATTATGGAAAACTAACTGGCATTTTTTTCAAGAAGGCATCGTTTTAGGTGATATATATTTATATTTTGTAATTAGGGTTTTGGTTTTTATGTCCTGCTTTTGTATTTTTGTGTATAAGTAATGAAAATCAATGCGGTGATAATCAAATAGCTTGAACAGGTTCCAAATGCCATAAAAAAGAATTATACGTTTCATTTTCTTAAAACAAATAGTCTTAGGAGCATCTTTTAGCATTTTCGTACATGGCATCAAAAATCTTAGGACCGACCCTGCACATAGATCCTAATCCTATTAGCATTATGATGATTGTCCATATTTATCTCTATTGTTTCCTAATATAAACATTGATTATGGTTTATATGGTTTGTCAGAATTAGATGGTTTGTAAATGAAACGTTATATACATACATACATACATATATATAGTAAGTATTAAATTAATTTAATATAAACATAACATATAATCTTTCAAATTACAAAATAGAGAAAATGATAGCTTGACTAAAATGACCTAAATTTAACGTATTGAAGATTAACTCTGTCAAATGTCAATTGATAGTGACTATTCAAGTTTCCTTTTAATTGCGTTTTGTAAAAGAATTTATGGATTTGTAGTTCATTTTCACTTTGGATGGCAAAACACTTTCTTGGACAACAACAAAACAGTTTCTCACTACCAACTATAAACTTAAGGCGATGTTATTCTATATAAGATAATGAATATAGTGAGTTAATTAGTATTCAAATAAATATGTATACTTGTTAATTTTATGTTGAAAATTCGGTGTGTCCATGCATATGTTCACTTACTATAGATCATTAAGTTTTAACTATACTTAGTTGCATATAAAGGGTTCATGTGATTCCATAAATTGGATTGTCATTTGGAATGTGGATGTTAATTTTATCAAGTCTTGACATTTCTTAGTTCAATTCTAATGCAATTGAAAAAAAAAATGAACAAAAAATCTAAACACGTTGAGGTATATATGTTGACTTTGTTAAGTTACTTAGGAGATTGCACGATTGATTTAAGAACATGACAATTAAAACTCAAATGTGAGTTGAAATGCAATTCTATTAGCCTACAAAATGTTTATAGATATACAAAATAGTGGCAATAATTAATGTTGTTTATTAACAATATATAATCTTAATCTCACTTAGTGCTATTGCACATAGATTTCTTAACTTTACTCATTGCTATTGCACATAGATTTCTTGTCCAGATAAGTCTTATTTGCTTATAAAGGTGAACTCGAAAATGTTCGAGTTATGATACATGTTTGTTTATTATGTTTATGTATTAGTTTGAGTATGATCTTGTTTTCAAACTGAAATAAAGTAAGGCATACAATTTTATACAAAAGTGGATTAAGGAATACATATACAATTTTACTAGTTATTCTTTTACGAGTCAAGTAAAATTTGCATTCGACTATGAAGCTGAAAGACTGGTTATTTTAGGATATTTAGTGTGCTAGGGTGTCGGTTGTGCAATTTATAGGAACGATTTGTCTTGAATCTTGGTTTTGACGTTGGCAACAATCATATTGCGAAGGAGGTGAAGAGTTTAAGTACCACATTCGTTATCATATTTACAAATATATATATATATATAGTATTTTAAAAAAACAATAAACAATATTCAACATGTACAATTGTACACCCCTCAATTAAATTTTAAATTTACTAATTAACTATAAAGATGCTATCAAAATCAGAGTATGTATTCTTTTTAAAATAATAACAAAGGGGTTTTTTTGTTTTAATTTATAAGGTTTTTAGTTGCAAAGCCGATTTTGTTATGAACTAGAGGCCCAATAGGATCACACCACTCATGAATGTTGTAAAAGATTCACATTCATTATCCATGATAAATGAAACACGTGTCATGTTGTCATTTATCTTGAAATTCGCAACATAGACCATGTTAGCAAGAAGAAATGTTAATATAAGAATGAGTAAACTACAATTTTCGTCCCTGTAATTTGGTGTTTATAACGATTTTCGTCCATGTGGTTTTTTTTTCATTCTTGAGGTTTTCATTTCCTTCTATTTTCTAACTCTTCACCAAAGTGAGTTGAGATTAAACATAATTGCTCAAAAGTATGCTAAAAAATTGTCGTTTTCGCCAAAAAGTAGAGCAAAGAGAGATAAGATGTGATGTTCTATTTAAGTAAGGTGTTGAAGATACTTTAAAAGGTCACTTCCATTGAAAGGAAGACCTAAATATTGTCTTAATGTAAATGAAAATGACACTTTCGCAAAATTCTATCGACTAATTGGGTAAAAAAATATTAGATCTAATTGCAAGATGAAACATTCCCATAACACGATCCATAGGGTGATGTTAACAAGCTTCATGTAACGATTCCGAGAAGCATTGATTGTAGGATGATGTTAGCGACCACGATTTATGTCCAGTCTTCTCCTGCAAAATGACTTCCAAGCCCCTCATGGTTCAATTTTGAGACTAAAGTGAACCAAACCAAGGGAACCAATATGTGTATGTCCCACCCTAAGGCCAAGTATGGTTCAGTTAAGATGTATGTGAACCTGATCTCTACCCCGGATAGTAGAATGATTGTTTCTGTGAAGGCGCTCCGCTTGTGATAAGTGTGTGATAGAGAGAGGCAGATAATGATGTCGGTCAGCTTGTAGAAGCCGCACCAACTTTTAAGGAACATTCATTACCAGGCTCGATTGGTGAGTCATATATTAATGTATGTTAACATGTCAAGTTATTCGAACATCCTCTAACAAAGTACTTACTAGTCTTCCTAGGAAATTTTGATTTCCTACCAGGACCCAACCATGTTTATATATATATACACACACACACACATAGATGAAAGTTCAAATGAAAACTCATTTTTCATTGTGAACGTGAGCATCACTAAAATCGCGCCACGTGGCAATATTAAATCTGAATATCATGTATTATTCAGAGTGAATAAAGGCGCCTAAGCTTTATTCACTCTGAATAATGCATGATATTCAGAGTGAATATTGCCACGTGGTGCGATTTTAGTGATGCTCACGTTCACAACCAAAATTGAGTTCACATTTGAACCTAACCCTACATACATACATATATATATATATGTGTGTGTGTGTGTGTGTGTATAATAAATAACCCTTCGAATACAAACCATGCAACTCACTTAATCACCTTAGATTAAGAAAATCAATGGCTAAGCATATTTCATAGCTATATTTGGCCATTGATTTTCTTAATCTAAGTAGTTTATGGTTTTTATTCTAAGAGATTTTTAATTGAACCTTCTGCACGCTCTCTCTCTCTCTCTCTATATATATATATATATATATGTGTGTGTATAGAGGGAAGTTCATTTAGAAACCAAAAAAAGAGTAAAAACTTACAAACCGATGGTTTTTTGGTTTAAATCAACGAAAACTCTTCGTAAAGTTGTTTATGATGCAAATGTTTCATATAATTTATTTTTTGATGAAATTGTTTCATATTTTGGTGTTTTTTATATAAAAATGAAAAGGTTTCATACATTTTTCTATGCTTATGAAACTATTCTATGTATTTTCTTTAATCCTATGAAACCTTGTTATTTTTACAAAAAAGAACATCAAAAAATGAATTATATGAAACATTTGCATCATATTAAACAACTCTATGAAAAGTTTTCGTTGATTTAAGCTATGAAACCATGAGTTTCTACGGTTTTTACTCTTTTTTTGGTTTCTAAACGAACTTGACTCTATATGTATATATATAGGGGTGGGTTCAAATGTGAACCACTTTTTGGTTGTGAACGTGAGGACAACCGAGAGCGCGACACGTGGCGGATAACTAGGCACCACGTCAAGTCCACGGCGGATGACTAGGCGCGATTCATGGGAGGGCATTGAATTAAAGAGGGGGACCACACTCAAAGCCGCCACGTGTCGCGCTCTTGGTTGTCCTCACGTTCACAACCAAAGAGGAAAGTTCAAATGTGAACCACTTTTTGGTTGTGAACGTGAGGACAGCCGAGAGCGCGACACGTGGCGGCTTTAAGTGTGGTCCCCTCCTTTAATTCAATGCCCTCCCATGAATCGCGCCTAGTCATCCGCCGTGGACATGACGTGGCGCCTAATCATCCGCCACGTGTCGCGCTCTCGGTTGTCCTCACGTTCGCAACCATAAAGTGGTTCACATTTGAACCCACCCCTATATATATATATATAGAAAGAGGGCGATTCAAGGAAAACCTCAAATAAATGGAAAACTAACCTAAGGAACACCATGGTAGCCCTTCATGTAGACAGTATAGACTTGTGCATACAAGTAAATTAAGTTGTTTTTTATTTTTATGCATGCGTGCATGTTACAAATTACTTGTATATACAAGCGCATACCTTCCATATGAAGGGCTACCAGGGTATTCATTGGTTTTCCACTTTTTTAAGGTTTTCCCCTGAACTTGACCCTATATGCGTGTGTATGTGTTTATATATAAAGAGAGGGATCACCTGTAAGAAAACTTGGTACTACATCAGCTTTGATCTTCCAAAGTAAAACTAGCTTTATCAGCATCATTTGATTGGATGGTACTGATCTGATGCTCGTCGAGGAGGCAACTTTCGTAAGATGAAAAGCACGAGAGCAGATGGCAAGATTTCCACTATCTACGTAACGAAAAGACCAATACACCTCATTAATTAGTGCAAAAGAAATCAGAAGATTGACAAAAAGATAAAATCCATTCAGCACAGCGATTATGAAATAATAACACGCCCCCCTCCAACTTAGGCTACACGAGAACATATTGTCCCAAGATGTCACGAGGGGCCAAAGGCAAATACAAATTTCCCTAGCATGATAAACCTTGGCTCTAATACCATATGAAAACATTTGAAACCCCCCAAATTGAAGAGAAATAGTCCAATAATAATCGACTAACAATCTTGGTGCGAGAAGTGTTCATAAACTTACCATATAGTAGACAAAATCAAGGATAGGGTGATTCAAGACATGGATGTCGGCATTCTTGTCAAACGCAGCAACTGCAACCTATTGAACGAAACCAAACAAGTCATTGCATGCAGCCTAACAATAATGGAACTTTTGATAGATGATGTGGTGGATGTATGGTTTTGAATTATTTGAACATACACATACCATTATGCATCTTATTAAGAAACAAGTACAGCAAATCCCCGTCACAAATCCCACCTGTCAAAGCGCCATAACTTATTGAAATCTTTAAGACACACAATAGAAAAATGAGAAAATCACTTTGAAAAGATTACTGTTATTGTCTCTAAACACCAACTTTAAGCATGCTCAAATTTGACTTTGTTTACAGAAGGAATGTTCCCCAAGAAACTCGTGTTAAAACCAACAAACAACCAACAATGTCAAGCATATGATTACACCTTTGGTCCCTATGATGTCTTGTATGAGGGCGAGTTCATCTAGACTGTATGCCTTTGGTCAAGAATAAGACACAAAAATTGGATTCAAACCATAAACCGCATACGAGTCCAAACAACCAAAAGTTTAGCCATTTGTAAAAGCTTCAAATAACTACCATATGAAGATTTTAAGATGAGAACACCCTAATACACATTGTATGTATTTTGAAACTACAATGAGGACACAAGTTTCCACCAAGGCTTTTCTTCCACCCCGAGACCCGAGTTCGAATCTTGTTAGTGTCCTTTTCTTCGTTTTTACCTTTTTTATTTGAGATTTATAATGTTTCTGAAGAAAAAAATTTGCAATAAAAGACTTGAACACAAAACCTAAAAAGATAAATGAACTAACCAACAAACCAACAACGATTTTGTGAAAAATATCCCTATATTTCTTTCTTATAGTCAATTGAAAATTTTTATGGGTCCATGCCTGCCAATAAAGTTGTAGTAATCAGAGAGATAAGTAAAGATGTAACCTCGTGCATCTTCTTTTGACGGCCTCTAGATTCAATTGGAAAGCGCCTAAGCATGACAAACAACCTATCAGAAGAAACAAGCACCATTAAAATAAGAAAAGAGTATAAAGACATGGAAAGAAAGATCAAGATATTGTTCTTCTGCAGTCATAAGCAACTACCTCCCACCGTATAAAACGAATCCTACAGCAGCACCAAGTGAGATCACTGCAGACATAGGAAAGGGCATATTAAAAACACGACATAAAATTGCAGCGGTAGTTATCTAGGAAGCAAATTCACTACCAAAAGACAAACAGTCTTAGAAATGTAATATTATTGAACGATTTGAATAACTAAATGACAGTTTTACCCTTAATAATAGAGGGAGTTATTGATTTCTCCATCTCATAATTAAGAGTAGAATTGGAAAATAGGCCCTTACTTTTGAAAGTGGACACTTATTTTGGAACAAACAAAAATAGAAATGTGGACACTTATTTTGGGACAGATAGAGTACATGATATAACGCCAATCTTAGTATTGGATTGAAACTCAGAGCAACTCATAAGGTTGCTCTTACCTGAAAAGAAGAGCTCGGCAATTTCTACAGCAGCATCACTTTTGCTGAATTTCATATACATCCAGATGCAAATCTAAAATATCATCATGCAAGTTCACAATCAATTTGCAAATAGTAAAAATACATGACTGCAGATATGAAGGCTTACATTCACCTCTACCCAAGGAAAGAAAATACTCCCTTCATCCCATAAAGATACAAAAGTTCTTATTTTTGGTAGTCCAAAAGAAAAGTTTAATGCTTCCTTTTTCTAAAAGATCCATCTCCAATTTACCTATATGTACTTTAACAATTGTTAGAAGATATCAATTATATTGATTGTAGTTCACAAGTTTTCTCAGTTTTATCTTATAATAGGGTATTTTAGGTATTTGATCATTAATCAAAGACTTCTGTTAAGTTATGAGTCAAGTTAAACATAACATTTGTTTTAGGAGGAAGGGGGTAAAAACCAACAAAATAAACAAAGACAAATTTTTGTACTACCTGAATGAAGTATACGATTCCGTTTATAATGAAGTATGTTGGTCTGAGTTTATCAGTTGGAAGACTTCTTGCCTGAAATTTAGAAAATAGAATTACATGACCATAACAAATAGAGATTTTTTGCATATGCCATGTGTGTTTCCTAACATCAACTATAACAACACATACAAACTTGTCATTGGCAACACATAAGAATGATATATATAATATAAACCTCTCATCGGTAAAAAGTAAAGAAAGTGCATAACACATAAAAGTTGATACCTGATGATATATCTCAGCCCAAAACAACACAAGCAACGTGTACGTTGAGAAAAACAAAAGGCCAGGAAGATCCAAAAGTATCATGTCTAATACCTGTAGGTATCAGTAACGTTAAAAGTGCCACTATGTGCCCGAAATACATTTTACCATCCAAATTATTTCCAAAATCCAAATTAAATCGATACTTAACATAAAAAGGAATCGCTTGTTTCAGCATTATTACAAGAAAAGAAACATTGTATTGGCAGGTACTTTCCACAACTATATAGAAGTTGCAAAATGAGCACCATGCCAAGTAAAGTAGATGGAGATGCAGAACATGAACATGAGAACTTACTTTTGGTTTTCTGTGGAAAACCCTCCAATAAAATCCAAATTGGATGGCTCTTACTGTGAAAAGCATAAGAATATACAAACAAACATCAGATAAACTAGTAAATCATAAACCATTCAGTAATGTAGAAAATGAGTAGCAACCTTACATCCATTGACCACAAAATTCATCAAGTGGAAAACCTTTTGTGTTGTCCAACCATATTCCGGTACTCTCATTTGTATACGAACAAGTTGCACCTGTATAATTCAGTGATAATCATCCACTTTTTATGTCCATTTTTCGTTTCTTAATTCATGTCACATTGCAGTGAATAAGGATAAGCCTTAAAAATCACAGATGAAGTCTCTATACTTTATTTTGCCCACTTGCTATATGTAATGAAATAGTTAACCAACATATACCATAAGCCAAACTACATGAAATTGCTGAAACAAAAAGCCAGAGCAATATAAGCCTATAAATGACCAATAACCGTTTTCCATAGTCAATAAGTTAAGATTATGACTAAGGGGGTGTTTGTTTTTTCCACTTATCACTTTTTCAGCACTTTTTGGGGGAAAACCACTTATTCGGTCAGTGGTTTTCCCATTCAGACTGTTTGTTTTTTATTTTTATTAAGTGCCACTTATCACTTTTTCACCACTTACTGAAAAAGTGATGGTAAAACCACTTTTTGTCCACTTTTTCACTTTTTCATTAACCTTTGACTTGTTTGGATTGTTCATTAAACTTGGACTTGTTTAGGTTGTTTATTAAGCTCATTAAGCTTGTTTGGATTGTTCATTAAGCTCATTAAGCTTGTTTGGATTATTCCATAAAGCTCATTAAGCTTGTTTGAATTGTTTTATAAAGTTCATTAAGCTACTGGATTGTTAGAGTTTACTATTGTACTTGATTTTGTTGACCTATTTCAGTTGATTTTGATTCTTATGAATAATCAGATTCAGATGTTTGATAGTTTACAAAAACAAACAGTCTTGACAGATTCAGTCTTCAGCACCATCACTTAACAATCAGAAGTGGAAACAGATCCAGTCTTCAGCACCACTTAAAAAACAAACAGCACCTAAGAGTCAACCCAAACAGTCCCAAATTACATATGCCACCTCCAATTTAAAATAAAAAATGACTTTTATCTTCCTTTAGCATTTTTTTCAAAACAATCAACCAAAACAACCTTAAATATAAAGCCATTCCTAATCTAGAATCTAGATCCACATTCCACAAATCATAACATATACTGCCTCCAACAATAATCAAGTCAACTTGTAACATATAACTGACTTCACGAATCGTATTTCTATTTCGAAATTAGAGATCAAAAAAGCCATTCCTATAGTTTTTCTCGTCACCATCTTTGTCAATGGAATGCATGCGATAATTTACCTCCCCCACGATAATCGTGGGACCGGTGCGGTGGGGCGCCCCAGAGGTGGCGTATACCCCATTTTTTTAGTTTTTCTCGGCACACTACAAATTAAGTGACATTACATTCCTTTTTCGAATCGAAATTTATATATATAGACGAAAGTTCGGATGCGAACTCATCTTTCATTGAGAACGTGAGGAAGGCTGAGAGAGTGCATCATGTGGCATATTCGGTCTGAATAATCATGTATTATTCAGACGGAATAATACAACATTTAGTATTATTCAGTGCATTCAATATTATTCGGTCTGAATGATACATGATTTATGATTTATTCAGACTGAATATGCCACATGATGCACTCTCGATCGTCCTCACGTTCATAATAAAATATGAGTTTTCGTTACCGAATCATATATGATTTTTTAACATGTAGGACCCACATGGGTCCCCATCAATACATGGCTACCGATAGTTCGTTTGTTCCTACAAATTGGGTTGGTTCATGTCTCAACCAATTGATTGAATGCCGAGATAGATCTAATCGTAACAATTAAAGGAAAACATACCAAAGCAATGAGACAAACGAAGGCATATGCAGCACAGAGAGCGTAAAACGCATCTTCCTGCCATTTCTGAGATTCGTTAATCGCTTCCCACCATCCATTCAACAACCTTAACCCTCCACTGAAGCTTTGTGCGTCTGCTATGTATTTCAACCATATCAAGCCTTGAGATGATGACGACGCCATTAACGATGAATCTCGATCGATCAAGGAAGGTGACCAAGAAGAAGAAGAAGAAAATGACAACAATAAACTCTGGAAGGTGGCACGTAGAAGAGTGATGTTGTCTTGAATGACACGTGTCAGTTAGATTGATTACACCAATGGAAGCCTTAGCTTTTACTATCTCATCTCTGACCATCTCCAATGCTATTTAATAACAATAACAACAAAAATAGTAATACAACATTTAAAATGAAAATAGAAGTAAAGTTCACTTTTGGTCCCTAAAGTATGTACATTTTAACATTTTTGTCTCTAAATTAACTAAAGAAAGTCGTATATCGTCACTGACCTATGAATGCGTTTCATTTTGATTTCTCTCGTTAACGCCCGTAAGCTTTTTTCGTTAAACCCAATTAATTGAGAGGTGATATGGTCATTTTACCCGTTTTCTTTGTTAGTAATTATGTGCAAAGTTGACAAACCAAGTAATTACACATCCAATGTTACAAGACACTTGAGGGTCACACCTGTGAGGACCTATAAATCGAATAAGTTATATGAAACCCAGAAATGGAGAGTTGGGATTTATAATAGTCAATTATAAATCAATTGGGTATTTTCAGTCAGAAATCCCAAAGTTGGAGGGTTATTAATTAATTAAGTAGATTATATATTTATTTGATAAATAAATGTATAATAATTAATTAAAAGAATTATATATATTAGATAAATATATATAGGTAATTATCTAGAGTAATTCTTTTCTTGGAAGAAAAGAAAAAGGATAATTACAAAAAGGAAACTGAATCTGAGTGAAACTGTATTTTCCTTCATATAAATAAGCCTTATGGGTTTAAGGTTAAAAAATCAATAATCTAATTCTCAGTTTCCAGCTTTTCTCTCTCTCTCTCTCTCTCCTCTCTGATCGGCGCCGCCCCCCTCCCTCGTAATACCAGTTCGGTTTTCAGTTTTTCGGGTTTCAGTTCTGCTAGAGGAACAATTCGTTGGTCGTTCATTGGTGGATCAATTCTCAAGCAATCCAGGTAAATCTTCCATAACCATTAGAATTAATTAAAACAAACGATAAAGATCAATAAGTTTCTTTTTGGTTTTTTAGCTTAATCGCTTTCGCATAAGATCAAATTAGTAATCATATAGGTTCTGACCAGTTTGGTTATTAAACCTATGGGATCTATCAAACCAGTAAGGTTTCAAGATCCATGATAATCCTCGTGTCAGATTGACCCGAGGGAACCCACAAAAACCCAACAGTGGTATCATAGCATCTGGTCCAATCGTTTTTTTTTGTTTTATTTATTCTCGTATGATCCGTTAAGATTAAATTGTTTCTTTTGTATCAAGTTATTAATCTTTATAAAAAATTTTGATTACATAAAAATTTGATTTTTATTTGTCATTCGAAAAACCCCGAAATCACCAATCGATCCGGCACTTGGTGGCCATTTGCCACCAAGCCGAGACCAAACCCACCATCGTGGTGGTAGCCCACCGAAGCCACACCACAGATCGGTGGTGGTGGCGGGTGGCCGTAGTCAAATCACCACCGCACCCAAACCACCAGATCGGTGGTGGTGGTGGTAGTCGCCGATCAAGGCTGCCCCACCAGATCGGTGATGGCAGCCGACCTAGAAACACGAGGTGGTGATGGTGGTGATGTCACCGCTGTCACCGCCGGCCGATAACCCGCATGGCGGTGGAATGACGGCAGATAGCCGAACTAACCACCGCCCGATAATCAGACAACCGTCACACCACAGAAGTGGTGGCAGCGATCGCGGTGGACAAACTCGACACAACCATGGATGCACCACCGTTCGTGGTGGAGGCCGGATGTTTGACCAGCCACCAATCGCAGCAGCGACGGTGGTAGTAGCGGTGGTGGTAGCTGAAACGCACAACTCGGCTATGGCCGAGTTCCACCACCAGCCGAGATCGGTTCACCGCAACCACCAGAAAACCGTAAACACGGTGGTGGATGGCGGTGTTCGCGATGGTGGTGGATGGTGATAATCGATCGCCGGTCGCACCGCGTCTAACGATGGCGGTGGTGTTTTCATTCGCCGGCTATTGATTCGATCCGACGTAGCCACCGAGCGGTGGTGGACGGTGGTGCTTGCAACAGCGGCGGCTGTTGTTGTTCATGTAATCGCCGGCCGATGAGCGCCACTACCGGAAGATCAAAACCGCACTCAGCGGTGGCCAAAACCACCGTGTTGGTGGTGGCGGCGTTAATTCCGATCGCCAATCGGATCGCCACCAGATTGGTGGTGATCAATGGCGTTGTGCGGTGATGATCGCCAGCCGTAGACGAGATAGCCGGCCGCACCACAGATGGTGGTGGCGGTGGCTGTTGGTAATTATGATCGACTGCCAAAACGACGGCGATACCAACGGTGGCCGGCGGTTCCCAAATCGCACGACGACGGTGGCCGATTGCCATCGACGTCGTGGCGATAACGATGTTTGCTGTTGACAGGGGTGGCGGTGGCGTTTTGTCATCGTCGCCGGTTAACGGCGTTAGTAGCGGTCATCGGCGATGGATGGTGATAATGATGGCCTTCGCGGCGCGAGCAGGGCCATGATAAGGTCCTCGCGACGCGAACGGCTCTTGTTCCTCGCGACGTGAGCAAGGCTGCCAAGCCATCCATCTAGGGTTTTTTAGTCAGGCCAATTTGTTATCAGGCCCAAAGCCCAATATTTTGAGCCAAGTCATGGCCCAAAAAGGGTTCGTTTGGTTTTAAGCCATCCGAAATTAATTTTTGTTTAAAATAAGTTTATTTGGGAAATTTTTATTATCTAATAAAATTTGTTTTATCAAACCAGTTGGTCTGGATTGTCCGGTTTGGTAAAGTATTTTATAAAATTAAGTTTTTCCTTTAATTTCTGACCTGTTTAGTCAAATGAGCCTAGTGTCGTGTTTTTACTAATTGATTAAAACACAAGGGCCAGTATTTTGAATAATTAGTTCGGAATGTCCGATTTGATTTATATATAAAAGGCAAATATTTTATAAAATTGTTTTACGTTTTATAAAATAAATTTTGGTTTATAAAACAGCTTGTTTTATAAATCAGTTAAAACCAAACTTTGAGGTATACGAAACGAGATAATTTTAACGGATCTAGTTTTGATTTACGCTTAAATATATATTGCTTGATTCTGTGTCTTATATTAGATGCATGTTTTTTAAATGCTTACATATATATATATATATATATATATGCCTATTATAAGATTTTTGCCAACTTAGACCCTTGACATATTTCCGGGGAGGCATGCGTGCCATTTACAACCCCTTATGTAATAATGACCTTAGGATAGATAGTTCTATTTTTCCCTCTTATTCTTACAAGATGGTGAGGCCAGTGGGAGCTACTGGAATTTTTCTTCCTTCCAGGAGTCCAGACGAAGATGACAAGGCCAGTGGGAGCTACGTAAGTTTTGAAACCTTTAAAAATAGGTCATTATTGGTCCCTAGGAAATAAACGTTGGCAAAAACTATAATTGGCTATTGTGTGATTGATTGTTATTTAACTGCATGGTTGAATGTTTATTTGTGATATCTTACATGTTTAGAATAGAAGGAGTTTTAAAACTAACTAATATCACAAAACAAAATAGGTTTTTAAAAAAAATTACCAGTTTTTTCTAACTTTTTCAAAACGGTAGATTTATTTTAAACCTATAAATAATAAATGATTGTTTTATGTAAAAGGCAAGTTGACAAAACAGTCAGTTTTAATCAACTAGTATGCTATTAAACAGTTAGTTTTAATTAGCAAGTAACTTTAAAACAGTTAGTTTTAAATAGCTTGAATGTTTG
This sequence comes from Centaurea solstitialis, assembly GCA_030169165.1. Classification (NCBI taxonomy): domain Eukaryota; kingdom Viridiplantae; phylum Streptophyta; class Magnoliopsida; order Asterales; family Asteraceae; genus Centaurea; species Centaurea solstitialis. The sequence continues at coordinate 20,694,503 of CM058047.1, read as the reverse complement.
AAACAGTTAGTATCAAACATCAGTTGCCTTTTTTTTAACAATCAGTTTTTCAAAATTATAGTTTTTCAAAAATCCTGGAAATAAAAGTTTTTCAAAACCCCGAAAATCATAGATCAGTAGTGCAACCCATCTAAGGGCACCTTCGGCATAAGGTACACAGGCGTTGTGAGTGATCACACATTCAACGTCCGTGTTCAAACTGAAACCGGAGGGGTTACATAACTCTGCGAGTTATCTCCGGGTGGTACCGGCCAGAGTAAAGTAATCAGGTCCCCAAAATGGTGAGATCTATTTTGGTTCTGTTAAGTTAACCGGGTGGTACCGGGCCAAAATGCACTTAGAGGGACTGAAACATGCACGGGTAGTTGTCGTGGTCCCGAAAAGATCTAGGAGTCATGTCAGTTAGATGTGATTGGTAAAAGTCCTTACCTACCGAAATAGTACGGTCCTGATGGAGTAAGAACACACCACACATCAGGACGTATGAAATAAGGATCATAGTCCAATAAATTGATCATTTAAGGGTTTATTGATATTTATTGGAAATTAATCTATTTACAGTTGCTAAAAAACCAAAAGTTTTAATGTGTGTAGATGGCAAGCACTGTTACCAGCACAATTAATCTTTCCATCCGCTCTATCCTTGAGAAGGACAAGTTAATCGGCCCCAATTTCCTTGACTGAGGGCGCAATCTGATGATTGTGCTCAGACACGAAAGGAAATGGTATGTCCTTGAAGAGCCTCTTGGGGAAGCTCTTCCGGCAACTGCTCCGGCTGCTGCTAGGAATGCTCACAAGAAGCATTCAGATGATCTGCTAGATGTCGCCTGTCTAATGCTTGCAACTATGAGCCCAGATCTACAAGCAGGGCTCATAAACACAAATGCTTATGACATGATCTGCCAATTGAGGGACATGTTCCAGACACAGGCTCGTACAGAACGTTACGATGTCACAAAAGCATTTAATGAATGCAAGATGATTAAAGGGACATCAGTAAGTGACCACGTCATGAAAATGAAACGGCACTTGGATCATCTGGAAAGGCTTGGTCACCCAATTTCGTTGCAGCTAGCAACGGATACTATACTCAATTCACTGTCAGATGACTACAAGCCCTTTGTGGTCAATTACAACATGAATAACATGGAGAAGTCAATAGCAGAATTACACTCCATGCTTAAGACAGCTGAATTGAATATGGGGACCAAGAACAAAACCAAGGATATCCTGATGGTAAGAGATGGAGGGGTGAAAAAGAAGCATGGGCAAACTAGCACCAGCAAAGGGAAGGGACCAGTTAAGGGCGTCCAGAGTGCACCCAAGAAAGGCAAAGACAAGGGAAAGGGCAAGAAGGTCAAGCCAAATAAAGTTAGGACCGAGAACCGCTGCTTCACATGCAATGAGGTCGGTCACTGGAGGCAAAACTGCCCAAAGCATCATGAAGCAGGTATGTAAACCTCAGATATTTATGATTGCTTTAGTTTGTCACTTCTTACTTGTTAGTTTACAAGTGTACTGATACCTAGAGCAAATGACTATTGCAAGAGGTCAGAAGTGAAGTGCCCAGGAGTTGCTGAGGATCTTAAAGTACCAGTTCATTTCAATTCTAGTCAAGACATTTTCATTTTGGACTTATGTTCTAAAACAGTTACTTTTTGGATGGTTATAATTTTAATTCTATGGTTTTAATTTTTAGAAGTTATTGTCTTGACATCGAAATATCTGTTGTACTTAGTATTTTTGAATCTGTTTGATTTAAATCCTAGATATTATCTATTATAGTTACTTCAATAGTCTTTATTAAATTGAAGTAATTCATATGAAAACTATCAAAACACACGAAATTCTATAAGAATGTGTTTTTGGAAATAAAACATTTATGAATAATATTTAATTATTCAAATGTTTAGAAGAGAATCTAGGATATTAACTCAGGCAAAGTTAATAACAGTATTTATAAAACTAGGAAAATTCCAAGTTTTGGAGTTAGGATTTAACAAAATCCAGTTAAGTTTTATAAATGTTAGAATTCTCAAGTGTATTACTTAAAATAGAATTGACTAATCAAAGCTTTGACTAAGTCAATAGTGAATTTTGAGTAATAATTGGTTTTCATATAGGCTAGTGGGAGCCCAATTTATTCTCTATCTAGTCTAAAGATAAAGAATAAAAGATATAATTATTGATTCAATATATCTCGGAATTCATGATCTAGGTAGGATGAGAATTCATAAGATATAATTTACCTTATAATCAAAAGGATAAAAGATCCTTGAAACAAAATAAAGTCATGATTGACTTTTAAATCAATAATTAAAGTGTTGGATTAAATATAGAATTCCAGTAAATTTACCAGCATAGTAAATGGAATCTGATTTCAGGTAGAAATCATTCATCTACACAGCAACTAAGGAAAGTTGCAGTTTAGTTTTACATATTCAGGAACTGAGAGTTATTCCAGGTCTCCAAGTTCAAGGGATATGATAAAAGACTAATTTTTGTTTAGATGCTTGCAAAAACAATAATTAGCATAATTAAGAGGATTGTATCAGTAAATACAAACTTATATTATTTGGTTATCACTTTGATTAAAATGGTAAACTTAAATCAAAGGATTTAAACTGAAGATATGGTGATACTTCATTTTAGATCAGTATTTAACAAACGTTAAATAGATATCATAAAAGTTATTAAGAAATGTCATTAATTTTGTTATTATTACAGAGTGTAATATGGACTATACAAAATTAAAATCTTTATTACTTTTATAAATTTTGCATGTTCTATAAATGAAACTAGTTTTCAGTTTTTCATTCAAAATTTGTCCGTGACGACTTATCGTGGTGGGAACCCGATAAGGTGTTAAAGTCATTGTGAACTTTTAGGTAGTTATGATCAGTTACTGAATAACAGCTACAAGTGTTGTAGACTAAAAGTTGCACAGATATTTGATAGAGTAGCAAATATCGGAAGTGATCCGCAGTTGAGATTACTTCTTGGAATCAGTCATAAGTAAATCTCACAGTGGTTGTCCCTATCACCTGAGGTATCTGATTTGATATCATGAGGACTATTGAATACTTAGTGCACTCAACCGCTACGCCGTAACAGGGTGGCTATAAAGGGCGTAACTAGATTCAGCGGAAGCCGTGGTGTTAAAGGCAGATATGCAAGATGGGATTTGCACCTCTTCTCTGAAGAGAGATATTTCTGGGCCCTTCTTGACTGACTGAATACACTGATGAAGTGCATGACCATGCCCAAACGAACTGATTAGTTCTTTGTCGTTTACCTATCAGTAAAAGTCGGATAGTCGAGAAAACAGAATCTTGAGTATTTAGAGTTGACACTTTCCAAGCTCATACTCACAGATGAAATATCGGGATGCAAAGGGAAAAGCCAAATTATACCCAATTTATGAACAGTAGTTTCATAGATGTTGTTTCCTTACGGAAAGTTTATATCACCTGTCTGGGTATAAGAGTTCTTGTAACCTGGTCAGCCTAAGTGCCTGTCTAGGGGCCTCCTTAGGTCCGTGTAATCAAGACGGTATTGCCAGCTTGCACAAGTGGGAGTCTGTTAGTAATTATGTGCAAAGTTGACAAACCAAGTAATTACACATCCAATGTTACAAGACACTTGAGGGTCACACCTGTGAGGACCTATAAATCGAATAAGTTATATGAAACCCAGAAATGGAGAGTTGGGATTTATAATAGTCAATTATAAATCAATTGGGTATTTTCAGTCAGAAATCCCAAAGTTGGAGGGTTATTAATTAATTAAGTAGATTATATATTTATTTGATAAATAAATGTATAATAATTAATTAAAAGAATTATATATATTAGATAAATATATATAGGTAATTATCTAGAGTAATTCTTTTCTTGGAAGAAAAGAAAAAGGATAATTACAAAAAGGAAACTGAATCTGAGTGAAACTGTATTTTCCTTCATATAAATAAGCCTTATGGGTTTAAGGTTAAAAAATCAATAATCTAATTCTCAGTTTCCAGTTTTTCTCTCTCTCTCTCTTCTCTCTCTCTCTCTCTCTCTCTCTCTCTCTCTCTCTCTCCTCCTCTGATCGGCGCCGCCCCCCCTCCCTCGTAATACCAGTTCGGTTTTCAGTTTTTCGGGTTTCAGTTATGCTAGAGGAACAATTCGTTGGTCGTTCATTGGTGGATCAATTCTCAAGCAATCCAGGTAAATCTTTCATAACCATTAGAATTAATTAAAACAAACGATAAAGATCAATAAGTTTCTTTTGGGTTTTTAGCTTAATCGCTTCCGCATAAGATCAAATTAGTAATCATATAGGTTCTGACCAGTTTGGTTATTAAACCTATGGGATCCATCAAACCAATAAGGTTTCAAGATCCATGATAATCCTCGTGTCAGATTGACCCGAGGGAACCCACAAAAACCCAACATTCTTAATTAGGGTTTCTCAGGAATAAACTCAAATTACAAGTTTACTGAAATATTTAAAAGTGGACCTGAATTTTAATAAAGTTAGAACTTTTTTTCTAGTTCTTATTTTACTTTGAGAATGATTCATAATCACTAACTCTACTAACATCTCTATTAGAGTGATGAACGATTTAAATTTTTACCTATTTCTGTAAATATCCTTTAAACAATATAATATATAATTTATATTGCTATTATATTGATAAAATATAAATATAGTTAATATGGTAAATTACATATTTGGTTCCTATGGTTTACACAATATTGTTGGTCCGATTCTGAAATAATTATCGAAAAGGTTTCTGTAGTTTACATTATATTGCACTGTTGGTCTCTAATCTTAACTTTGTGTGAACTAAATAAGCACAGGGACTAACAGTGCAATATAGTGTAAACCACATGGACCAATAGTGTAATATAATGTAACCCATATGAACCTTTTCCATAATTATTTCAAAATAGGAACCAACATTATAAATTTACGTAAATCATATGGACCAAATATGTAATTTACTCTAACTAATATGATAGGTATAAAGTATATTGTAGAATACGACTTTCACATGCCCACACATAAAGAGAAATTTCTACTTGAGGCTTGTAGCTCACGGTGTTAGAGCAAATGCTTGGGTGGTTTGGCCAAATGAAGCTATCACCTATTTATACACCTCCACCTTGGTGAGTGTTGGGGATTGGCTTATACTCCTTTGCTAAATAGCTCTATTTTTGCACAATTAATAATAATTCTTTTCTAGACTATCGAGAACCTCTTTCATATATACTAGTTAATAGCCCGTGTAATACACGAACAATTTATAGCATATTGTTTTAATTTCTAATAAAAATAGGCATCTGCATTATAAAGTTCACAAATATTTCACCTCCAATTAACAATATAAATATGACTTAGTTAATAAAAGAAACATTAATGATTTAGCCATCTATGAAAACTTTTGTTCTAATCCTTTATTCAAAACTTTATTTGAAATTGAATAAGTAGATAATAGTTATTTAGTAAAAATAATCCTTATTAATCAACGATTTAAATGGAAAAAAAATTACTCTTGCTTTATTACTAAATATTTTAGTCATCTAATAGTTGTTAAAATATATGAAATTGAAAATTGATAATTTTTTGTCGAAAGATTCGGATTTCCTGAATGATATTAAAACTGGAGAGATTCAGAAATAACATACGTTTTGATGGATTTATTTGTAGGGTTTTAAAAAAATCATTATTTGTAAATAATCTATAAAAATAGTTAGATTATAACGATGAAATTTTTAAATTAAAGAATATCAACAGAAGGGTTTTAAATAACATTAATTTTCATTATTTATAAATAATGTATAAAAATAGTTAGATTAAAAAAGATGGAATCTTTAAATTTTAATAATATCAACAATAGAATTGCAATAAAATCTAAACACGTTAACTTATATCTATTTTTAATATTTAATATTATAAATAATTAAAAAAACTATTTAATATTAGACTCATTTTGAAGGTATCGTCGAGACGATTATAATGGTGTAATTTGTAGCAAAGAAAAACAAAAGCTTAATACTTTTTAATTCATATATATTATTTACGTTAAAATGATAAGGATGTAAAATGAAAAATGAAAAACTAAAGGATAAAAAGTAATTTAATCAAATAATTTTAAGGATACAAAATGTAAATTTAGGTAGCTGAATTTTGAAAAATATTTTTTCCATATTTGTTAGTTATGTATTTATAGTACTAATAGGGCATTAAAAAACAAAAAAAAAATAGAAATAAATTATGACATCATCATTTGATAGATTTTGTTTAATTGACCAATAAAATCACCCAATTTCATTTTGATGACATCAGCACAAACCTTCTTTTAATATATATATATATATATATATATATAGATGGTGCCCTTTTAATGAATAAAAATACTTGTTTTAAATTCTTATGTTCCCTTTATGTCAACCGATCACATAAACACACATCAATAAGAGAGGATATGAATTTAAATAAAACAAATTTAGTACATATATATATATATATATAAACATTGAAATATGAAACAATTTCATCAAAAATTGAAGTTTATGAAATATTTTTATCATATTAAACAACTCCATGAACCAATTTCATTGATTTAAACTATGCAACCATGAGTTTATACGGTTTACAACCTTTTTTGGGTGTTTATATATACTCATCCGGTCAATAAAGACGGCTTTGACCAGGTCCCCTCCTTTAATAATACCCTCCCATGAATCGCGTCAATCCTCCGTGATTGCGTCCACCGTAACCGGTCAAAGCCGTCTTTATTGACCGAATGAGTAGTGAAGATCGCTTTTCTACTTTTCATTTTTCATTTCTCATTTAAACCTTTCTCTCTCTCTCTATATATATATATATATATTTAATTTTTCTTCACTTTATTTGTTGGATAGAAATAAGCACATGTTATTTTGAGATAACAAACTTTTCCCCCTTTTTTAATTAACGTATACATATCTAGATTTTACCCAACTTAGAAACTCCATTTTTCTTGTTTTGCTTTAATACTAAATCACTTTGGATTTTTGGTTAATTATGTGACTCTAAAATCATAAACCTAAAATCCTAAACCAAATCCACAAGTTTGAATCTTTTTATGATTCAGTTATCTAAACTACGAATAATAAATAAATAATTGATATAATTAACCTAGAATTGAGTGATTTTGGGTTTTCTGAAACACTTATGTTTTCAAGTTTGAAAGGTAGAGGCTGATTGTCACAACCTTTCCCGAAATACACAACAATTTGGCAAAAGAAAATGTACAGTATATGATCGTAGCTTGAAAAACTAGAGTTTGAAAGGTAGAGGCATTTGATTGCCGCAAGCTTTCCCGCAAGGTTTCGTCACCGGCTTCCTTCTCACCATGCCACCAACTTCCTTGACCTTTCACATTGAGTAGGTCTCAAACCCGTGCATAATACTCTAAAATTGTCTTTGAGCTAGGATGTAAAACTTTTAGTTGCACCAACTAATTTTTTTGGACCACAAACAAATTAGTTGATGCAACTGAAATATATGTTTGTATAACAAAATGTTGTTCGAGTAATAACTTTTAGTAAACATGCTAGTTGTAGTGCATTAGTGGACGTGTTCTTTACGTAAAGAATTGATTCTTGTTTTGTTGCCTCCAAAAAACCCAAGAGATGAGTCAAACGTGTTTGTGTTTAACTTCTCAATTTCAGTTTTGGCGTATTTGGATGCGTAAAGATTGTCAATTACGAAATTTAAGCATAAAAAAATGAAACTAAAAACAAAGATAAGCAGTAAGTAAAAAACTTAAACTAAAAAAATAATGGTTTTCATATAAATTTTTTATACTTTTAATCCATGCTTTAAAACATAAAATGTATTCGAAGATCATCTAAACTACATGTCTCAAAGTAGCATTACTTAGATTTATGCAACAATTGTTTATACTTTAAATATGGTTGTACACTTGTACTAAAACGTATGCAATTGCAAATTAATGGACGTTAGTAACAATAAGCAGGCCCAAAAAAAATTCTTTATGTAATATGTGATCAATAAAAGTTAAAAACATGCAATAACGATTCAATTAAAAAGGAAAATTCTAAGATCGTTATGTATAAGTTATCATCGGTAAATCTTTTTAATCGTTTAAATATATATATATATATATATATAGAGAGAGAGAGAGAGAGAGAGGAAAGTTCAAATGTGAACCACTTTTTGGTTGTGAACATGAGGACAACCGAGAGCGCGACACATGGCGACATTGAGTGTGGTCCTCCTCTTTAATTCAATGCCCTCCATGAATCGCGCCTAGTCATCCGCCGTGAATCTGACGTGGCGCCTACTCATCCGCCACGTGTCGCGCTCTCGGTTGTCCTCACGTTCACAACCAAAAAGTGGTTCACATTTGAACCCACCCCTATATATATATATATATATACAAACCACAAAAAACGTGCAGACTGTGCAAACTCATGGTCAGGGCCGGTCTTGAGATTTAGGATGCCCATGGCGATAGGTCAAAAAAATGCCCCTTTAGTATGCATAAATCATGTTGGGATTAACTATTAAGGATTGAAATCGAAGATAATGTAGCACAACAACAATATAAATGACAGATTGCAAAAAACTCAATAAGATTTAATCGAAAGCAGAAAAGTGAAGAAAATCGGTTACTTTGAATTCTGATTTCGAAAACAGGAAGATTGAATATTAAGCAGGTCGATTGACAAGTGATTTGTAGAAATTGGCGACATTTTTGTGTCAATGTTCAGTTCTGTACTTCTATAATCATGTTCGATGTAAATTGTAGCAGACCGAGATTGATTTGATATCCATATATAAAGCGCTCACAAGTTACAATCATAGTAAAATTAGGCCCAAAAGAGTTGAACCAACAAATGAATGCTTAGGCTTGTAAGAGTCATGCCCTTAGGCTAGATGATGCCCTTGGCCACCGCCCCTTTGGCCTATGCCCAGGGCCACCCCTGCTCATGGTTGCACACGTAAAATCGGTAAAATTGATTCATGGAGTTGTTTAATATGATGAAAATGTTTCATAAACATCAAATTTTGATGAAATTGTTTCATATTTTGGTGTTTTTTATTCATATGAAACTTTTTCCTCGTTTTTGTGAAACTTTTTCATTTCTTCGTAAATAAACACCTTCATATGAAACAATGTCATCAAAAAATTTAGTATATGAAACATTTTCATCATATTAAACAACTCTACAAAAGATTTTTCATTGATTTACTTGTACAACCATGAGTTTGCACGATTTGCACGTTTTTTATGGTTTGCAATTGAAACTCCCCCCCCTCTCTCTCTCTCTCTCTATATATATATATATATATATATATATTAAAGATGTTGGCAATACCAAAACGATGTGCTAACACTTTAAACGAAATCGTGTTATTAGAAGAAGGAACATTCATCACTGATCCATACAAAGGACCTTCACATATCACTTTTTTAAACAATTTCCAAAACTACGAATAATCACCACACATCAAAACACCCATTTTAAACGTAATTCCAATCATTAAAATTTCTAAAAAGAAAAATGATTATGATGTATAAGACATGATTTGGCCATTATTAAAAACAACCCCTAATTTTGGTTTTTTTGACTTTTGGATAAGAGTTGTACCAATAAGGATAGCCAAAAGTTGGCCGGATGTAACTACAAAAAGGAAATAAGAAGATAACGACGTTGATAAAGTTTTTGAATCTTGTTTCTTTAAAAGAGACTTTACATAATAAACATAAGCCTTTATTGGTTATATATTTTTATTTTTGTACAAAAATCCTATGTGCTTTCAATGTCAAGATATATGTTATCCAGCTGTAAAGATCCGATGTTAAATTCAAACTGTATTTTGGACATTCTAGGTGAGTTGTTGGGGTGTATTAATACGTACGTTTCTACTTTCTAGAATATACCTATCTCGGTGCATAGATTCAATAGAAAATATGAGACATTAATCGTAAAACATGATGCTTATCAATTTATTATACAAAATCAAAATAAGTGTTAATATATTTATTAATCATTGACTATTTACTTTAGTATAATTTTATAAAAAACCGTTAGATCAATTTCAATGATCATATTGAATATTTGACAAATTAAACATTGCAATTACCTTAGACAAAACAAATATTTGTTGAAATTTTGAAGAAAACATGATTAAGAACATTTTACACATTCCCATCCTTTTGTTCTTGAATTGAATAAGCCGATAACATACATTTTTATTACTTAACTATAAATTGATCATTATTATTAAAGTTATTGTACTTTAAAGTTTGATTCTTTTTATAGAAAATATTTTCTTAAAATGCCATATATTAAAATGGAGAAATTGATTTTAGCCATTTTACATTGCTTGATTTGATCTTCTAGCTATTTTTTAAAGGTTTATAAAATAGCCACCAGATCCGTCAAATGTAGCTACTCTATTGATAGATATGACTACAAGACAATTCTTTTACAAATACCACTTACCACCCATGCCAGCCAAATGAAGGAGTTAGGTCCACCAATTAAAGACCTGATGGCTATTTTATAAACTTTTACAAAAAAATGACTAATAAATAAAATCACTAAATTAAAATGGCCAAACTAATGAATTTCCTTGTAAAAAGATTATTTATAAGATTATTTTAAAGTTCAATTATATTATAAGAAATTTTCTAATATTTGAATGCTTTTAATAGGAATATTTATATCCAACCACCAAATTTGATAAAAATAAAAATTACCATTCTATGTAACTAAGGGACCATTTGATAGCTGCTGAATGGATTGGTGTTGAATAATTATGTGGTCATAATAATTAAGAGGCTCTTGGGATATAGTGCAAAATAAAATATATACTTGTTTGGTAAATGTTGAGAATGAAATCAAAATATTGAATGGTTAAGGCCTAAGAGAGGCTATACAAATTCATCCAAAGGATTTTTGAACCATTACGAGACAAATATTTTTTTTTTTCTGTCAAACAAGATTCGCCTCTCAACTATTTATAGGCTACCTCTTAATAAAACTATTTAGAGGTAAACAAACGATCCTTTCCTATTTGTAATCTATGAACACATAACAAACAAATCAAAGTCAGTTTTTGAATCCATTTTTATAATAACTATTAGATATTAAAAATTAAATGGTAAATTAAAAAAAAATGTAGCCAAAAGTATATTGAATTAATGTTTTAAACTTTTAATATTGACATCAACTTAACTAATTAATGAGAATGTTTGACCAAAATTAAATATTTGAAGGAAGATTATTATATTATTTGGCAAAATAAGCTAGCTTACTTTCTAATAATTATTTAAATGTGAATAAACTTGTTAATAGGCTATTTGGAAGAGTTTAGGAATAATTTTTTGTGGCTTTCTTCAAAATTTAATTAAAAATAAATATTTATTACTTACTAATAAATAGCAATTTGAGTTAATTCTTAAATATATGATATTATTTTTCTTTACTATTTTATTTGTATTAAATATATTGTAAAATTTCGTAATCATTTATTTATTCAAGATAGTTTTTTTTATTTATTTACCATTTTACCTATTTATAAGCTAGTTTTTATCAAACATAACTTGTTAATCACCTACTAACTAGTTTATCAATCAATAGCTGACTTAGGAGTGTTCAACTAGCTTATCAGCTAATTTGCCAAACACAACTTAGTAATCACCAAATAGAAAAGAAGTCTCTCTTATTTGCGGTGGTATAATTTTAAAGAGCAGTATTTTCATTTTCTTTTTCGTGTTATTTTATTCTTACATTAGCAAAATAAAAACTAATAACATTCACAATGGAGGTTTCATTTTCTATTTTTATTTATGAAATATAGCTTCATTAAATTATCATAAAAATTTAAATACATATATTTTTATGTATTGTAAAATTACTTAATATTTAAAATTAAATTTATTAGTTTTCACTTTTCTATATTACTTTTAATTATTTATATTATGGTTGAGAATAAAAAATTAGAAATTAAATGAGATTTTATGAGGATATTGTAGAATATAGGATAAATTTCAAAGAAAGATGTGAGGAGTGTCATGTATATATACACACACATAGAGAAGGTTTAAAGGAAAACCTAAAAAAAATTAGGTAACACCCTCATAGCCCTTCATCTGGACCGTATTCACTTGTGTGTATATGGAAAATTTGAGTTTTATTCGGGTTTTTATGCACACGTGCATATGGTCCAGATAAAGGCTATGATAGTGTTCGTTTATTTTTCATTTATTTGAGGTTTTCTTTTTAAGTTGACACTAAATAATATATATATAAAGAGAGAGAGGGGTTTAATATATTTTCTAAAAATAAAAGAAAAGATATTTTACAATTATTAACTTATGATTTATAAACTAAATTTTTATTTATATATAAACATATTTATAAAATGATCTAAACACAATAAGATACCGAGATAATTAAAAATTAAACTTGTTAAAACTTGATACAAAAGAACTTCTATGATTAAAATTCACCAAAAATGTTATATTTTTTATAATAATCAATTTACATATGTGTATATTGACTTATATATTTTATAGATATATTAGAACACAATAAAATTTTCACAAACAACAGAAAAATAACAATAAAAATGAATGCAAAAATAATATCTTGATAAAAACTTTTGAGTTCTTGTTTAAACTCGTGACTAGACAAAAATTCCGTTCTATAGTAAATATACTTATAAAAACCATAACAGAAACCCAAATAAAAATCTCAACTATGAATTGTCACTTTCCTACATTTGTATATTAACGTCGGCGTTAATATCTTGTATATTTTTAATGAAAAGGTGACCTTGATTTCATTTTAGAAACAAAAAGGACTTTGATTTGTAAGATCATATATCTTTATATATATGTATTTTCAAGATATCAGTCTCACGAAAAAGTTTTTGTTTAAGGATTGTTTAGTAATTATTAATTAATCAATGAGTTTAATAGTTTGGAGAGTTTATACTTTATCCAGTCAACAAAGTATAACTAACTATTCATATTGTCTTATTCGTTACGTTGATGGCTTAATCAGGTCAAAAAAGGGAAGTCATATGATATTAATTATATATTTTATTAATATATTATATATATATATGTATATGTATGTGTATCATATTCATATCTTTTAAAATTGAGATAACCTTTTATTAAAAAAAACTTAAACCAACATCTTTTAATGATTTAACACCAACTATTTAACATACTCACCAAACAATTATTTTAACTAGGTTATATTTGATAAAAATAAGCTAGTTTAAATTTATGAGGTTGATCAAATTTATTTGTATTTTTATTATATGTAATAGTAATTTAAATCATAAATTAATATAGATTTTTTTCTGAATTTTGTTTTAACAAATTTTAAATAAATAGTATGTATATAATAATCAATTTTATATTCTTTCAATCAATATATTTTTAATTTCTTTACTATTTTGTTTGTATTAATTAATATATTATATTATTGAAAATTTGTTTTTATTATCTTATTATTAAAGATTTGTTTTAATTATAGTATAAAATATTTATCATTAATTATTTATTCAAGATGTCTTTTTTAATCATTTTAAATACTTGTAAGTTAGTTTTTGCCAAAACTAATTTGGTCATCACCTAGCTTATTAATCATCAACTAGTTTGCCAAACATAACCTTAATATATACAAAGATGTAAGTCATTCATTTTTATAATTTACACCGTTTATTCAGAAGCACAATCAATTCCACTGAATCCATACAAAAAAATTCATACAGAGAGTCTAGCCCATATATTGTTTAGGTTATGTTTTGGCAAACTAATTGAAAAGTTAGTTGATGATTGATAAACGAGTTGTCGACCGATAAATTAGTTGATAGTTGATAAGTTAAACGACGAACAATCACAATTGACAAAAACTAACTTATAATATTGTAAAATAATAAAAAAACATCTTAAAAGAAATATAATTAAAACAAATAGCTAATAATATGACTATGTTAATTAAAGAAAACTTAAAATTGATTATACGTATATACGTATGTATTTATATAAATTTTGGATTTGTCAAAACAAATTTCAAAAGCGCGCTTACATTAATCTACGATTTCAGATAACCATTACATATGACATAGTACGAATAAAAATAAAAGTGATTAACCTCGCATATCCCAATTAATTAATATTTTTTTTCAAAAATATAATTATTAATCAAATTGAATGGTTTATTAAAATCATTTTAATACAATTTTATTGTCTATGAAATAAAACTATAAATACAGTACTCGTGCAATGAAGCTAGATACATCTCGATTTTAATGTTTCATTTTATTATTTGTCTCTATCAATATTATAATATGATTTTATGTAATTTAAGAAATAAACAATGTCTGTAAAAAAATATATAAATATCATAAAAGTATAAGACATATATTGATATTACTATTGAATTAACTATTCAAAAATTCTCAATTTTTGTGTAATTTATTTACTTCAAAAGTTTTATTATAATTTAATTTAAGCTTAATAACAAATAATTTATTTTTGGCTTATTATTATAAAGATAATAATTAAGTATTTTTTAGAACTCAGTGATTATTCTAACTATATTAGATTTTTATATTAAAATGAGACGCTTAGATAATTTACAATCCACCACTAGTAATGTTTTCATTTTCAACTCAACCTTAAAAAAACATAAAAATATAGAGGCTACAGTAGCAACTCTTCATCTTCAAATTTAAGGGCTAATAAAATAGACTTTTAAAGTTTTGTATTAATATTATATTCAAAAAATTCATTCAATATTATTTAAACAAAATATTACTAAATGTTGTATTATTTAGTCTGAATAATATATGATTATTTAAATTGAATCTGTCACGATCTTGCACTCTTAGCTATCCTTACATTTACAATAAAAAATGATTTTTTATTAACTTTTCTCCATAATTTTTAAAAAGTAAATAAACAAAAGTCAAATATTTTAAAATATAGTTGCTCCATACAATTTTGTTATTTTGAAAAGTTACACAAAATCTAATTCATTTAATGTTTCAACAAACTTTAAAATAAACATTTAATACCGTGGTAATTTTCATAAGGCTACACGCACCGCCTTGCGGCTTCGGTGCGGGCAAGAGTGAGGTGAAGCCGGCGGGTTAGAGGGTTTGGGTGCGCAAGGATTGAAGCCGGCGGCTTCAAGGCAACCACGGTTTGGGAGAGCCGTTGTCAAACGGCTCTCTCAACGGATAAATTTTTTTTTTTATTTTTTTTTTCTTTTTTTTTTTTCATTTAATACCTTCTATATATATATATACCCTCTATACACAACATATACACATACCCAACCAAATATTATTACACAAATTTCTTCATCCTCCAACCATATTTCTTACACCACTACTCTCTTCTACATACATCCACAATGGCACAACCCGGTTATTTGAACGATTCATCATCCACGGATCCCGACGAAGACTGGGAACAAGATGCGCAAATCTTTGCGCATCTTGTCCAACAAGCAAACGCATCATCATCAATTCGTCGTTCGAAGGCCCCTAACATAGACAGGGGTCGGGTAGAAGCTAACGCAAGGCTAATGGCGGACTACTTTGACGATAACCCGACGTACCCGGAGAAGACGTTCAAGCGACGTTTTAGGATGTCGAGAAATCTATTCACACGAATAGTCTATGATTTATACACACGGTACCCATATTTCCAACAACAGTACGATGCTACGGGGTTGCCGGGTTTGTCCACACACCAAAAGTGTACGGCGGCAATTCAGCAACTGGCGTATGGAATAACCGGTGACGCATGGGATGACTACGTCCGCATGGGAGAGTCAACGGCACGCAAGTGTCTAAACCACTTCGTTGAAGGAATTATACAAATGTATGGAAAAGTATATTTACGCAAGCCGACTTACGAAGATATTCAGCAGTTGTACGCCGCGCACGATGACCGTCACGGATTTCCCGGCATGCTCGGTAGCCTTGACTGCATGCATTGGGAATGGGCGATGTGTCCGGTTGCATGGCAAGGTCAATACCATCGAGGCGATAAACCGCATCCGTCAATCATTTTAGAAGCGGCGGCCTCCCAAGACACATGGATTTGGCACGCATTCTTTGGTTGTCCCGGTGCCATGAACGACCTAAACGTGCTCAATCATTCGCCCATCTTCGAAGATGTGTATAACGGAATCGCACCCGACCGAACTTTTCAAGTAAATGGGGCGACCTACAAGCACGGATATTATCTCGGGGATGGGATATATCATGAATGGGCTACTTTTGTCAAAGCGTTTTCCTATCCGGAAGACGATAAACGAATTAAGTTTAAGGGAGCGCAAGAAGCGGCACGTAAAGATATCGAACGAGCTTTCGGCATTCTCCGTAAACGTTGGAATATAATCAAACAACCGTCTCGCTTCATGGAGATACCTACGATGCGCAAAGTTATGTACGCGTGTATCATATTGCACAATATGATACTCGAAAACAAAAACAAGGCCATTTGTGTTGTGCCGAACGATATTCCGGATCCACCTAACCCGCAACTCACTGAGGAGCAACGTATGGTGAATATTTTCCAAGTGAGAAACTCAACTATTCACCATAATCTTCGGGCGGATTTAGTGGAACATATTTGGAACCTCGATATTGATTTTTAGTTTTTTTTATTAATGTTATGTAATTTTTTTTATTAATGTTGTGTAATTTTTTTATTAATGTTATGTAATTTTTATTAATATTAGAATTTTCAAATTATTTTTAACAATATTATTTATTTAATTATATTATTTAATTAAATAAAATAAATGAAATAAATAAAATAAATTGAAAAGTGAGAGGGTTGGGAGGGTTGGGTGTGTGTTGTAGAGGGTTATGGGAGGGTAAAGAGAGGGTTGACCAAAAGCTGATGTGGAAGCTGATGTGGCATTCAAAAAGTGAGTGGGTTGAGAGGGTTGGAGAGTATGAGTGTGTGTAGCCTAATAAGTGTTGACTAATGCAAACTCTCACTCCTATAAAAAGATTAATTCATTTTCTTTATCATCTCAAATAAAATTTAATGATTTTTCTAAATGTGTAAAATTCTCTATTCTCTCTCTTCATTTATCCATTTTAGATGATCATAGGAGGATTCTATCAAAGTCAACTTTTATAAAACAATCTTTAAATCTTTAATTTTCTACATTTAAATATTATTATGCTATTATATGAGAGAAACCATATAGGCTATATTTGATAAACTAGCTGATAAGTTAGATGTTGACTGATAAGCTAGCTAGTAACTGATAAGCTAGCTTATATCAGTTAGCTTATGAACATATTATGTTTGACAAAAATAGCTTATAGGTATGTAAAATGACTAAAAGGGGTATATTGAGATATAATAATTAATATTAATAAGAACATAATTTAAAAAAAACTACAAAAACTAACTTCAATTAGCTTATTAAAAAATTAGCTTATAAGCTATATTTTGTTCATCCAAACATGTACACAAAAAATAAGTTAGCTTACAAGCTACTTTGAATTTACCAAACAATACCCTAATCTTCTATTTCAATGGAAAATAAATATAACATATAATTTAATAAAAATGTTTAATTCACAATGTAATCGCTTAAAATAAGTTTTAGAATACTAATAAGAACTTATAAAACGAAATTAAAGTTGTTAGTTTCAAATAATAACCATCAAGAGACAAAAATAT
The DNA here is from genome assembly GCA_030169165.1 of Centaurea solstitialis. Classification (NCBI taxonomy): domain Eukaryota; kingdom Viridiplantae; phylum Streptophyta; class Magnoliopsida; order Asterales; family Asteraceae; genus Centaurea; species Centaurea solstitialis. Next base: position 20,676,757 of record CM058047.1, on the reverse strand, counting down.
GAAATCATGGTAAAAAAAATTCAAGGGTAAATCATTATAGTTTAAAAGGAATTTAAAGTAAAAGAAATATTTTCATCATGACCATGTAACAAATTACATGATAGCTATAAGTACTACATGTTTATATCTACCTACAATTTTTTTTGTAATATATATATATATATATATATCAACATCAATATTTATTTTTGTATTTCTCATATATCTTTTTATCTAAATTTAGTAAAAAAAAAGTATGTATATCACAACATTCATTATGAGTCAAATCTTTTAAATGAAGATTTAATAATATTTTCAATAAATTATTTAAAATAAAATAAATATTTTTTTCTCTATTTTATTTTAATAAAATTTTTATATTGTTAGCTAAAACAAAAAAAAAACTTTAAGTTTTTGAAATTTTATAGAACTTGATATGAGAAAAGACAAGTATTTTTTTTGTTCATTTATGCCAATAAGAGTGAATAGTTATTTTATTTAAACATATATCAAGATGATAAAATTAATAATATAATCAAAATTAAATATTTAAAATAAAGAATCGGTTTTTCTAAGATTTTAATTTTCCAATTCAAAAAATTACAATATTTTTATCAAAGATGTTAAAAAATAAGACATATACTAGTCATTTATTTCTATAAAGACCATTGCATATTTAATGTTATAATTTATTATAGAGAAATATCTAACTACAAGCTATATATCTATTTTTAATAGTAGCATAGAGAATGGTTTAGAAATCAAGGTCTTTTGAGTTGACCCAAATTCTTTTAGAAGGTACCTCCTCAGACAACACAGGTGAAAGGTGACCAAAAATCAGGATTAAACATTTACTTTTGTGAGACTTACAAAAGCACAAACACCCTCCATTAAAAACACACACCATTGAAATGGAGCTCAGAATGATGAAATACAGCTGTAAAATATAATACCCTTCTCTCTCTCTCTATATATATATATGTGTATATATATATAATATTTCTATATCTCTTTCTCTCTGACTTTTTGTGCTTCTTCACATTATTATACATACCAAATATAAAAAAAGAATGGTGTCATAAATTAGAAAAATAGAAAGTCAAAATAAGGGGGGATAGTCATACTCTCTCAGCTGCCTAAAGCCCTTTGCCAGCCATTATTCTTTAGAGCAAAAACCAAAGAAAACCCTTCTCTTTAGCGGTTACAAAGTCCACTACAAAACCTAGATTTTTGCTATTTTATCATTCCCAAATTTAGTTTATTTTTTGATTTTTCTTGTGATGTTTTTGAAGATTAAAGATCGGTGAGTTCAAATTCAAGATACCCATTTCTTAATTTTTCAAGAAATCTTTAAAAGATTTCAAGATTTCAACTTTCTTGATGGGGTTAGTGGGTTTGTTGATATGGATGATGGGTTTGGTTGATCATCATAAATTTTGCCCCTTTTCTTGTGGATTTTTTATTTTTAATAATTCTTTGTTATTTTTCTGACTATTTTTCAGGTTTTGAATTTTGAGGCTAAAGGAGGCTGAATTACTACTAAATGGGTAATTTATGCTTCAGTTCTGTTTCTAAGGTGATAATTCTTCATCCCTCTTTATATATGCTTTCAATTTCATGAATTCTTGAATTTAATTTATGAATTTTGTTTGAATATAAGTATGATCAAGTGAATTGGAGAGGGAATTGATGTTTTTGTAATTAGGGCTTGGTTTTCTTGCAAATCCCCAATTAGGGTTTTGTGTAATTAGGGATTATTTTTCAATTTTTGTGTTAAATTTATGGTTTTTATTTCTACATGATGTAAATTATGAGCAATAAAGACTTCAATTTTGACCAATTTGTTGAAATTCAAAGACAAGGTGTTGGATAGGATGTATGAAATTGTGGGATTATGATATCATGTAAATCCTCTTTGAAGTTTGAGGTATTCAAAATTTTGGTTTATTCGGCGTTCAAAGCCAATTCTACGATCGTCACTCTTGACCGTTTAGCCGCAATTTCGGCATATGTAGGATTTCTTGTTTAATGAGATCATATCTAGGATTTCTTGTTCAAAGCTAACCTTTTTCCAATGCTCGATTTGAGACTTCATTACAACGATTTAATCCGGTGTTTTGGCACATTTGTAACAGGTTGATTTTTCTCCGGTGTCAAAACTTATTTCAAAAGTGTATCCATTATGGGTGCCATTAGTTTATGGTTTAGGGTTTTAATGGTGTTTTTGATTTGCAATCGAACGGTCATGGAAAGTCAACGTTTGACTTGTGAGATTATAGAATCCAGCGAGCCCGGCTGTTTTGGGGAAGAACTAATTTTTGTTTCCAAATTGTCTCCATAGCACTATGAATTTCCTATTTAGTGAAACCATGATTAATGTTGTTTTACGATTAAGGTCAAAGTTGAGTTTTTTTTTTTCTTCTCGATATGCAATCGGAAGTTCAAGTTGTAATGTGATCTTCCATTGATGATTCAATCCGCTACTTTGGTGCTTTTGAAACATGGGTTTAATCTTATCTGTAGTAAGTAATTGAGTAACAGTTTTCTCCCTAAATTGTAAGCTCGATGGTTGACCATTGTTGACTTTGGTTTATGTATATAGGGCATATACGTACTTTTACCTACTTGCTTTTGTTCATGCTTTGTTCACCATTTGTTAGTTATATTCCCTATACATATATCCTCACACTGTGCACAAGCCAAGGGTTTTCATGAAAACAACCGCTCTACCCTTTTGCAGTAGAGAGGTCAGGTCTGCGTACATCTTACTCCTAGACCCTATGGGATTTACTGGTTTTGTTTGGTTTGATTTATAAATAAAGTGTTTTTTGTTTCCCACTTTAGCTTGCAGGGGCGCAATCGTCAAATGGGTCGGGCAAGGGACGAGGCCAACAAGGGACGGTTAAATACGGGTTCACCCTAGTGAAAGGGAAGGCTAATCACCCGATGGAAGATTATCATGTTGCCAAATTCATCCCTTATCAAGGACGTGAGCTCGGACTCTTTGCTATTTACGACGGACATCTGGGGGATAGCGTGCCCGCCTATCTTCAAAGGCATTTGTTCTCCAATATCCTCAAGGAGGTGAGCAAAGTTTTACCTAAAAAACCAATCATTTAAATAAATTAAATGCTTATAAATTATATGCTTTTAAGTTTTGTGAGCATAAGAGTTAGTAGGAAAGGAGACCCTGGTGTGCCAGGGCTCCTTGGCTTCTCATGGGTTCCAGATGAAACCCATGTAAACAACAGTTCTTTTACGTTCTGTAAAAGAGGTTGTTTAACGTGACCGGAAGTCTCTGACCTTCTGGTCAGAGGTTTCTCATTATTCACCGTTTATGGAAATCGGTCGTTTATGGAATGGAGGGTTATGACTTGATGTTTCTCATTATTCATTGTCGGCATTTAAGTATTTCCAAAGTTCATAAGAATTAGATGCATGGGAAAATAAAGAAACAAATAGCGATCGATTATTGACGTATATGCCCTGCATACGTATGCACGACTCTCGCTTTGATTCCTTTTTGTTTTCGTATGCATCATAATTACGCTTGTAATCTGCATACGTACTCTCTTTGGATATAGTATTACGTTTGAATTTCTTGAGAATCGGGACGGAAAAAGAACTAAAATTTGAACGTTACAAGCACCCGATATGCATGCTAGAAAGAGTTAAAATTACCTATTTACCCCTCCGAGATCATTATAAAGTAGTTACGGCATTGATTAAGGTTCATTATAAATGATCATGTTGTCCGATAATCTTTAAATCAAAGGAACTACTTGATTTCCGGAAATGGCTTGACAGTATGATGTATCGTGTAATGTCAGGAAGAGTTTTGGACAGATCCAAACCGCTCGATTTCGAAAGCCTACGAAAGAACCGATCAAGCGATTCTTTCTCACAATCCCGACCTAGGGAGAGGCGGGTCCACCGCAGTTACGGCGATTCTCATCAACGGTCGCAAATTATGGGTGGCAAACGTCGGAGATTCTCGGGCAGTTCTCTCTAGGAGAGGGCAGGCTATTCAGATGAGCGTTGATCACGAGCCCAACACCGAGAGGGGCAGTATCGAGAATCGAGGCGGGTTCGTCTCCAACATGCCAGGTGATACTTTTCGACCCTCAAAATTAGTCTTTTTTCGGGTATTAGTAAAGTTTTTATTGTTCATAAAGAATGTTACATATAGTCGATTGTAAGTAACGTTTTTGTGGAACGATATATCAGGGGACGTAGCGAGAGTGAACGGACAACTAGCCGTATCGCGTGCTTTTGGAGACAAGAATCTCAAGAATCATTTACGCTCCGATCCCGACATTAAACACCGAGATATCGACGCGGATACCGAGATTCTCATCCTCGCAAGCGATGGTTTATGGAAGGTAAAAAACGAAACTCTTGACCATCGTAAAGTCAACTAAGTTTGACCCGACACCCACTTTTCCTAATCGGTCTTGATCCAGGTGATGACGAACCAAGAGGCGGTGGATCTAGCGATAAAGATTCGGGACCCAGAAAAGGCAGCCAAGCAACTTGCCGTTGAAGCATTGAATCGAGAAAGCAAAGATGATATATCGTGCATTGTGGTTCGATTCAAATGATGAAGAAAGAAAGAAGAAGATGAGTATGTGCAGTATAAGATGTAAATTATGGAGGGTTTTTATAATTTGCAGGATTTAAAGATTTACAAAGTCGATCGCCATCAAAAGGACGATTTCTTTTCGTTTTTTCTGTTTTATCGATATCGAAGTGTTTGCGTTATTTTTTGATTTCTTGAAGGTTTAGATTTATTTATTTACTTTGGGTTTTTTTGGTTGGTTTTGATGGCTAAAGATTTGAAGGATTATATATATGTCTTGGTTTGGCCATCTTGTAATGCAGGTAAATTGGGAAATTATGCACCCTTTGAGCCAGTAAATAGAAGAATTGCAAAGGTTTTATTTGTGGCCTTTTTGGTTCTAATACTTGTATATGTGCCTATTTATGTCTGAATATGGATACAGATGAAGCATCGTGTAAGAAGGGATTTGGATCCTTAATCTTATGGTTCAAATTAAGCCCAAAATAACCCATGAATTAGCATGGAAGGTAATTTTAATTGATCTTCACTTAGGATTGATCTAAGAGTAAAATTCTTTTTTTTCTTTCTCATGATAATTGCTATTCTTACTGAAACTAACTCTATGGATAAATATGTATATATAGGTTAGGGTTGTTTGAGAGTTGCTAAATGTGTTTGGTGCATAATGAGTGAAGGGCTAGAATGATTAAGAGGCTCTTGTGATATAGTGTAAAATGAAATATGGTTGATTGGTAATTGTTTAGAATGAGATTAGAACACTGAATGGTTAAGGGAGGCATAAGATACAAAATAGTTTCGAGGATTTTAGAACCATTAAGAAGCAGATAAACGACCCCTAAGATTCTAATGAGAATTTGTAGTTTTCGTGATAATCGATGCATAATGGTTGATGCTTTTGATCCGATGGTGATGGTCACATGTGTTTTCGTGAAGGACAGGCAGTTTGGTCTATTGGATCCTAGCATTTGGGCACTCTGAATCTCTGATCAAGTCAGTTTTGTGAAGGTCATGTTAACTTGTGATAATCTATGTTAACATTTTCATGTAAGGTACTTTAGCGAATGTTAACATTTTCAGGTTAAGGCGAGTTTAGTGTTATCATGTTATTAACAAAGGTATGTAACATTTTGTCTTCCAGTGCTATGGCGGGTTGGTTATCGCTCGGGGGTTGTTCATAGCGCCCTAACCGAGTTCGAGCCTTCCCGTGCGCACGCCTAGGGATATTTAAGTGGGCCATGTTTAGCCCCAAAGTTGCCGCGTATAAGTAGGGCTATATATATATATATATTAGACAGTTACGATTATCTCCTAAATGATCTCCTAGTCAATTGTGTAACTGACAAATCAGTAGCTAGTTTAGCTCCTAGATTATCTCCTAGTTTATTGTACAGCTATGGCTATATATAGCCCTCCATATAGATTGTTCAAATACACAACAATACAACACAAATACAATTCTATTATGGTATCAGAGCCAAACTTTGTTCACTGGCAAGGCTTAACTGCCTCTCCATCCTCTTTTTCGGCCTTCTCGGATGCCGACCGGGCAGACTGCCTGGATGACCGTCGATCCACGGGGGGATTTGCCATATATCTCGGATCGAACTTGATCTCCTAGACAGCCAGAAAACAACGCGCTGTTCATGCTCTTCCATAGAATCCGCATACAAAGCTCTTGCAGACACAGTTACAATCAAATCGCAGACATCTTCACAAAACCATTACCCACTCCTAGATTCCTCTTCTTACGGTCCAAGCTTCATATCGTTCCACGTCCTTAGCTTGCGGGGGCGTATTAGACAGTTACGATTATCTCCTAAATAGTCTCCTAGTCAATTGTGTAACTGACAAGTCAATTGTGTAACTGACAAATCAGTAGCTAGTTTAGCTCCTATATTATCTCCTAGTTTATTGTACAACTATGGCTATATATATATCCCTCCATATAAATTGTTCAAATACACAACAATACAGCACAAATACAATTCTATTAATATATGAGGTATCTTAACCTATGTGACCATGAAACCACAAATCATTTTATTAAGATACTGTCATGGCGTTCTTTACAATCTTTCCTTAAAAAACCATCTAATGGCTATGGGGTGATTATTTAAAAAAGGTTTTGACACAATCAAAAGTCTTTACACATTCACATTTTCACACACACACACACACACACATCGGCGCGCACGCGCGCGCGCGCACACACACACATATATATATATATACATAAATATGAACTCAATTTTGGTTGTGTACGTGATGACGAATCTCAGCCACATATCTTCGGTTACGGTGGACGCGATCACGCAAGATTAACACGATTCATGGGTGGGTGGAGATTATTAAAGGAGGGGAGTAGGGGACCCGGTCAAAGCCGCCTTTATTGACGGGATGAGTGACTGAGATTCGTCCTTATGTTTACAACCAAAATTGAGTTCACATTTGAACTTTCCTCTCTCTCTCTCTCTATATATATATATATAGACTTAGGATCACGGAAAATGCTTGGTCTCACTAGAACTTAACCCTATATATATATAGTATAGTTCATTTAAAATCCTAAACATTAGTAAAAACCGTAAAAAATCATGGTTTCATAGCTTAAATCAACGAAAACTCCCCATAGAGTTGTTTAATATGATGCAAATGTTTCATAAATTCATTTTTTGGTGTTTTTTTTTTGTAAAAATGACAAGGTTTCATAAGATTAAAAAAAAATACCTGAAACAGTTTCATAAGAATAAAAAAGTGTATGAAACATTTCCATTTTACATAAAAAAAAACACCGAAATATGATACAATTTCATCAAAAAATCAATTATATGAAACATTTGCATCATATTAAACAACTCCACGAAAAGTTTTCGTTGATTTAAGCAAAAAAACCATGAGTTGTTACGGTTTTTACTAATGTTTTGGTTTTTAAATGAACTTCTCTCTCTCTCTCTCTATATATATATATATGTATATATATATATGGTTTAGTATTTCAAAATGTATCCAAGTTGTCACATTTTGCTATTGTATGTATTGTATTTCAAAAATTACCATTTAATGTACCAAAGTTTCAAATCCTACCGTTTTAGACTTTTAGTGTATTGTGACATCTTATAGTAGGTTACCAGCCAATCACCCCCACTCCGGCGTCTTTTCCGGCGACCGGTCATCTTCTCCGACGACTTTTCCGACGGCCGATCACTTCTCCGACAACCACAGACCACATCCGGCGACTTCTCCGGCTACCACAGGACACATCCGACGACTTCTCCAGTGACCACATACCACACCCGCCGACCTCCATCTCCGCTGCCCAAGATCTTCTCCGGCCAAAATCAGGCAGTGTAAATAAGCCAATTCTTGAGCCAAATCCAAGATTATCCGATATCGTAAGTTCCAATCTTGAACCGTGCTCAAGGCTGTGGCTGTTGTCGTCGGCATAGAGTGGTTGTTGTCATTGGCAACAGTTTCTTAACGGCGATCACTTTTTCATGGTCGAGATTTGCACGATAAACGAACTCCAACCGGAGACACACACACACATCTCTATGGTCGGAGAAGATGGTGGGTGGCGGAGATGGAGATCTTCGGAGAAGATGGTGAGTGGGGAGATGGAGGTCGTTGGAAAAAATGGTTGTGGTCGCTGGAAAAGTCGCCGGACTGGTATGGTCGCCGGAGAAGATGACCGGATGGCCGGAATGACCGGTACCTCTTCAAAGTTTCCCAATACACTAAACGGTAGGTTTTGAAACTTTGGTACATTAAATGGTAATTTTTTAAGTACAATACATACAATAGGAAAATGTGACAACTTGGATACATTTTGAAATACTAAACCCATGTGCATAAGGTCAGGTTCAAATGTAAACTAATTTTTCACTGGGAACGTGAGGATAGCCGAGACCCTGCCACGTGGCATATTCAATCTGAATATTCATGTATTATTCAAACTGAATAACATTGCATTCAATACCCAACGTTTAATTTTTTTTTCTATTGTGTTACAAACGACCGGTTCAACCGGTCACATGTATTTGGTGGCCGTAGGTTCTAGGCGGCGACGATGGTGGTTCTGAGAGGCGATGGTGGTGGTTATGGGCGGCGGTGGTTACAGGTGGTGGTTCTGGGCGGCGACGATGGTTCTTGATGACGATGGTTCTTGATAACGACGGTTCTCAATGGCGATGGGTCTCCGGCGATGGTTCTGGGTCTCCGGTGACGGTCACCGATGATGGTTTACCGGTTCAACCAGTAGCATGTCATATTGTAACACAATAGAATTTTTTTTTGGTACATTAAAAAATATTCTTGGTAGTTGGATACGTACAATAACTTTTTGAATATAGTTTGATTTTGAAGAAATATCCCCCATATATATACATAGACAGCGAGAGAGAGACCTCACTTTTACCGTATGTTCGAAGAAGGCGCAACAACCGCCATGACGTGTCGTGGCTTAAGGCTTGTGTCTCACGCCACGTTATGCGTGAGGCACACCATAGAGTAATGCACATGTTTTTGAAACATAATACTTGATTTAACTTGTTTTTTTTAATGTCTTCTTTGATAGTTTTTATTATATAACTTAATTTAAATGGTTTATTATCTTTGATTCATTGAGTAATAGTAGTAAAACGTATGTTTATGTGTATAATATTACATAGGATATAGAGATTTGCCATCATAAGTCATACCTTGGAAAACGTCATATCCTCACCGTAGCTTTCAAAACTTGAGACTTGGCCTTGCTGCCACACCACGCCTCAAGTTATTTGGCACCTTACTTTTACCACAACCTTTGAGAACTAATGCTTGAAGAAATTACTTTACCATTTAATCCAACTACTCACATTAAATTACATTTTTACTTAAAAAGTTAAAAATGGTAAAGATGTAATTTGGACACTCATCGTTCCTCTTCTTCTTCTCTTCTCCTTCTCATAACCAGCCACATTTGTTTTTAGTAACATGGGCTAGAGTGTGTACAAGTTAGACAAGGTAAAGATGCAATTGAAAAACTCTCTTTTAACCCATCATGTTCATTTTTCTTAGCATATGTTTTTGTGTGTAAAACCAATAACCAACCACCTATTATTCCAAATGTGTGTGAAATCCCTGCAACCTACCACATTTATCTTTTCAATATGGGTTTGTGTGTGTAAAATACTTGATCTACCACGTGTGGGTTTTTATATTTATTAATGTCTTAGTCCAAGGCCCTCCTTAATGGGATGGTACCAAGTCGGTACCGCCCATATGGGAACGGTAACACCAAAATGCATGGCCGGTAGAGCACCGGCAGTGGAGGGCGTCGGTGGTGGCTTACCGGTCTTTCTCTATCTGCATACCCCACCCCCTACCCCCATCTCTCTCTATCTCTCTCTTCATTCACTCTCTCTCTCTCTCTTCTTTTTCTATTTTCTTTTTTCAATTAATTTAGAGGGGTATGGTATTGGTATGGTTAATGATGGATTGGTATGGTGTTGGTAAGGTGTTGGTAAAGCTGATGTGGCGCTGATGTGGCAACAAAAATGAGGGGTATGAGGGGTACGGTTAAGGATGGCCTAAAACCCATCCCTTTGTCTTCCTAGCTAGTGTGTGTTTGTGTGTGTAAAACCCTAGGCTTGATTGCCAAAAGAGTTTCAAAGTTTTCTTCCATCGTATGTTGGTAGAAAAGTAATTAAGGTGATGTTTGGTTTACAGAATGTGATAAAATCCGTTGAAATTCGAATGTTTAATTCATTTTTATTTGAACGGTAGCGGAAATAAATTTATTAAACGGGCTAGCAAGAGACTAGCAAGCAAAAACGAACAACAAGGAATTACAGAGAAAAGAAAGGCGAACTACACCAACTGACCCAAACCAACCTACGCTTAAGTTTAATTCATTTAACTAGGTTTCATTCATTTGTTAATGTAAATATTGGAATCTTTGAATTTCAAGAAATTCCATAAACATGGGGAATTGAACATTCCACCATGAAACCAAAGTGATATTTTCATAATTTCAAAATTATATGAAATTATTTTATTAGGCTATGCGCAGCGGTGAGCAGGTGAAGCCCGCTGGCTTCCATTAAGCCCGCCGGGTTGTAGAGGGTTGGGTGTGTGAAAATGGGTGCCGGCGGGTTGCACCCTTTGCGGGTTGGAGAACCCGATTTGCAAAGTGTGAGTTGTGTGTGTGTGGTGTGTGTGTTGTGTGAGAGGGTTGGGAGGGTTGGGTAAGAGTTGTAGAGGGTTGCAGAAGGCTTTGGGAGGGTTAAGACTGGGTTAGGAAAAAGCTGATGTGTCAGCTGATGTGGCATTAAAAAGTGAAAGGGTTGGGAGGGTTGGCTGATAGCCTTAAAGTACTTAATAATTCATTTATTAAAATATTTCATTAAAGTATTTATGAATTATATTATTTAATAATTTTTTTATTATATTGTTTAATAAATGCTTTATTAAATTATGGGTTAATTACACGGGTATGTATCGAACTTGTCATGTTTTATCATTGTATGTACTCAACTTATAAACTTACCATTGTATGTATCGAACTTTCTAAAACTGTCATTGTATGTATCCAACTTTATCAAAACCTCAAGTTCGTTACACTTTCGTGACAAGTAGAAGGGTTTACTTCATGGGAGTGTATTTAACTTGTCACGAAAAGTTATTGTATGTATTAGATTTTGATTTTTTCCATTGTATGTATCAAACTTATAAAAACATATCATTTGATGTATTTAGTTAAAAGTTGGATACACTTTTGTGACAAGTTGGATACACTTTCGTGGTAGATTTTGATAAAGTTGGATACATTAAATGGTAGTTTTGATATGTTTGATACATACAATAGAAAAATAGAAGTTCAATACATACAATAACTTTCTGTGACAAGTTGGATACACTTTTAGGAACTAAACCCCAAGTAGAATACATTCAATGATAAGTTTTGATGAAGTTGGATACATACAATGACAAGTCTAACAAGTTTGATACATACAATGATAAGTTTATAAGTTGAATACATACAATGATAAAACGTGACAAGTTCGATACATACTCATGTAATTAACCCTTAAATTATTCATAATTATTTGTTAAAGTTGTTAATGAAAATTATTTAATAATAACTTATTAATGTACGTTTAGTTAAAAAGTAAATAAATTTAATGATTGTTTTATAAAGCATTTTTGTTTAAAAAATTAGAATTATAAAAAAAGGTATTTTGGTAACATGTTTACTTGTAAAAGATTCTCCTTGATTTACCTCATTATGTAACATGTTGGCCAAGGTTCGAATCCTTATTATCTAGATTTTCCACCAAAGAAGGTCTAGCCTAGTGGGTGGAGGTAACATCCTAGTGGGTAGAGGTAACATCCTTGAATCTTCCTTGGATGGTATCCTTGGTTGGCCAATGTTTGAACCCTGCGGGGACGACTTCTGCTGTACCAAGCTCTTGGGCCGGTTCAGGGGCGAGTTCGTGGCTCGGTCCATAGAGTCGGTTCACGGACGCGAGGGATTAGTTGATGCCCGTTTGGATCTGGATAACCCCGGAACGTGTATGTTATTTGCCGTTCAAAAAAAATCTAACATGTTTTTCCATGAATATGGCGTGTCGGTAAGCATCTTAAATGCAATGAATGTTTATCGGGTAAGAGGCGTTTCCCAAACTTACCGGGTAAGACTCTCGGTCCTTGCCTTTTCTCTTACCGCATAAGCTTCTTGGTCATTTCCATGCTCAATCAATAAGGTAAATGATATTGGTAAACGCTTACCCGATAAGTCTTTTGTAAACATCCCCTTAATCATTTTCACCAAGCTCTAGCATCAATTCCAGAAGGTTTTCAGCCTTCTGAAATAAGTTCGAAACATCTCAAAATTCCTAATTAAACTACTTTTTATTTCTGTAGAGTTTTCAAAGGGTGCGCCTTGAACCCCGCTAGCGAGGCCATTGCCAGGGCCCTTGACAGTTTAAAATGATAGAAACAACATTTGTAAATATACATTCTACGGCTTCTAACTCACTTTGTTTATGTTATCACCTAGTGAATCTCAAATAAATAATGATTGATATACTAAAATAAGATAATATTTGAAAAGATTATGATTGTTTTATAAAAAGAAAGTTTATAAATTATATGTTTTCAAGATACCATATAATATTATAAAATTTGTTTTGATTGGTAGAGGATTTTTGAACTTTGATAGAATATTTGGAGGATATATAATCAATCATATATCATCCACTATTGTGGAAAGAAAACAACCCACCCTAGGAACGTTTTACACGTATCATCATCATCATTTTCCTTTTTTTCTCTTCTCCTTAATTCACGACTTGTTAATCTTCAACCCCCCAAAAACCATGGAATCCGCCATTCCTCTAGCTCCATTACTTCTTCGTAACATTCTACTACCCTTATTCATCTACACTGATAAACATCTCTTGAATTTGACCAATAGATTCAAACTTTTCGAGATCCTTCGTTATACCGTAATCACCGCCTTCGTCTTCTTCCTCAAAATCATCCCGAATTTCATCCCTACTTCACTCAATCCCAGTTCCGATTTCTCCGATTCCAGTTCCGGTTCCGGTTCTGGTTCCGATTCCGATTCCGGTGGTGGTATTTGGGTTCCGTTTTTGAAAGGGGGAGGAAGGTATAATGAAACCGCGGATAGTGGTGGTAACTTGGCCGCGGGTGACACGTGCATCGCGCGTGCGCTTTCGCAGTTACTTTCGATAGTGAATGAGATACCCGTGAGCTCGAGAAAGTACGATATCGTGAGGTCGTACGCCGAGAAATTGATGGATGAAAATATCGAGGAGGGGTACGAGTCGTTACGGAAGGTGAACGCCACGGTTCTCTCCGCCGCGTTCTCGCGGGCGCTTGGACAGCTGGAGCTGTTGGCGGCCGCGGGAACGGCGGCGGAGGGGGTGAGGGGAGTGGTGGTGGTGGTGGAGATTTGGTGGGAAAGAGTGGTGGTGGTTATTTTGGGTTGAACCGGGTTTTTAAGAAGGTTGGGCGTTATGGTGATAAGGCTTGGACCCGGTTCGTTAAAGGTAAGCCTCGAGTGGCCGGTTCAGCTGAGAAGCTGTCGGCTGAGCTGCTTTGGCTGGCGCAGAAGCTGGCGGCTTGTGGGAGCGTTGATGAAGCTGTTCGTCAGTGGGCTTCGGCTGCTAAGCTGGCTTCGTTTGCTCTCTCAGCTCAGCTGCGGCTGCAAGGATCTTTAGTCAAACTTTCTGGTATGACTTTTGTTTTTAACAAATTTTCGAAAAAGGTAATATAAATGTTTAAAAAATTAAATTAAGGGAATGTAAAATTTTTTGTGCCCTAAAAGAATTATAGATTTTAGTTTTTAAAAAAATGGGATAATTACCTGTAACTCAAAACTTGACTTTTGTTTTAACCGATGATCTAGGTAATCAGTTTTTTTGATAAATTAAAAGTATAATTCTTTTATGGTACAAAAGAATGTACGTTCCCCTGATTGGAATTTTTAAACATTTATGTTACTTTTTTTGTTATATTTATAATTTTGTTTTAATTTAAAATTAAATATTATTTTAATGTTTTTAATTACATATTAGCAAATGTAATTATTAAAGTGACAAAGTACAAGTAGTTAGAAAACTAATAAAAGAATTGTTTGAAAAGCAACTTTCGATACCTAACGCATTAAAATCAGTATTACCAATAATTTTAATAGTACATGAAGCGATGAAGTACATATGTTGTAATAGAATTTGTGTGATCACATGCAGCGTTCTTGTTCAAGCAAGCCACGTGTATGGGCAGTGAAGATGACGACGAGGGAAACATTGAGGAACTGAGGAAAATCAAAATGAAGATGTTGATGTCGTGGCTACCGTTCATATGTCGAGCTAGTAATGGCACAGACACACCCATACTGGGTTTTCATGAGAAAGTCGAGCTTGAAAACGTGTTAGGAGAACTGATAGGGTCGTTAAAGCACGAAGAAGAACAGGAAAAGGTCTTGGCCCTATGGCTTCACCATTTCACACACTGCCCGTCCACCGATTGGCCTAACCTCTACCTTTACTACACCCGTTGGTGTGCCACTTCCCGCAAGCTCTTGATCCTCGAGGGAAGATAAGTGTTCACATGCAAATTAGAAAGATTGCTTATTTTTTTAGCATCAAAAGCACTTGTTCTGTTAAATTATGTAAAAATATCATAATTTTCCAAAATTTAAATGTAGATGCGAAATAACTGGTTAGATTTCATTGTAAAAGATACATATAATATACTATATTATGATATATGGTTTAATTTTGCGCATTAATTTTAAGTTGTTATGTACATAATAAGGCATGGCCTACAATTTATGTTTGTTGGATTATGTAAAGTAATATTGATGCAGCAGAGAAAATGTGGGGCATGGTATTCATGCTAAACACATGTTTCTTTCTTTTCTTGTTTATAGTTGATTTATTTAAGGAAATTTTATCCCCACTCCCTTACAAGAGGGTGTAGGAGTTGGTCGTGTGAGTGTATATATGGGACCTAGAGATGGGATCCAGTATCTTTATGTGAGTGAGGGGGTGAAAATAGCAACCCGTTTATTTAATGTAGACATTTTAATCAATAAGGATAGATATATGTATGGGTGTATATGGATGGGGTTTGGAAGAGAGAAATTTCTTAAAAAATATTTTGTTAGCATATGTTTACAAGTAAACACGGTAACATGTAATAATTTTTTAACATTTCATGTTAAAAACGTTGATATAAATTAAATTTAGAGTGAATTACATATTTGATCTACGTAGTTTAGTGGTTTTAACACTTTGGGTTCCTAAAAAAAATAATTATGCTTTAGGTCGTCGTGGTATTCATTTTATAACAAAATTGGTCCTTTAAAACTCATGCCATCCATTTTTGCTCCATTAGATCCATCATGTGCACGACACACCGTACATGATGGGTAATTTTGTCATTTTATTTATTTTAAATTTTCTATTTAAATCACAAGGATCAAATATGTAATTCACTCTTAAATTGACGAATACATTCATGTACGGTGTGTCGTGCACATGATAGGTTTAACGGAGCAAAAAATAGACGATGTAAGTTTTAGGGACCCATTTTGTTATGAAATGAATATCACGAGGACCTAGATCATGATTATTTCATTTTAAGAACCCAAAATGTTAAAACTGGTAAACCACGTAGACCAAATATGTAGCAATTCACTCTTAAATTTATTTTAGCATATGATAACTTATGTTTACATTTTCATAAGAACATCCATTAAACATTTTTTTAATAATATTTTCCTACACTTATCACCAAATTGATTTCTTAGTTGGTCATTTCTCACTCTATATATGTGTGCTTATGGGGGGTTAATTGTTGAAGAGTAAAGTTGGGTTAGGTGGAAGGTATGTATATATATATATATGGATGGGTTCAAATGTAAATCATTTTTTGGTTGTGAACATGTGGGTAGCCCAGACCGCGACACGTGGCAATCTGACATCCGCGGGTCAAGACTTATTCAGTCTGAATAAATCCACGGGTTAGTGTTATTCATACTGAATAACGCTTTATTCAGTATGAATAACACTAACCCGTAGATTTATTCAGACTGAATAAGCCTTGATCCGCGGGTAACCCGCCCGCGTTAGAGTGTGTCAAAGTGCGACTAAGCCTTATGCATACTGAATAACGCTTTATTCAGTCTGAATGATAGCGTTATTCAGTATGAATAACACTAAGTCGAAAAATTTTCAGATTGTCACGTGGCGCGCTCTGGGCTGTCCTCACGTTAACAACAAAAAATGGTTCACATTTGAACTTTTTTTTTTTCTCTCTCTATATATATATATATGCAACCTCCTGTATTACTGTATACGTCATTCATCTTATATACTACGTATTAGGGGAATTAGCCACACTATCCATTTGGAAAATAAACATTGGCCTCCTAACCAAGATCTCTTCGGTTTTGCTCTCAATAACCACGAGGTTCCGCAAAATCCCGCAAGGAGACCCATTTTTGCAAAACCATTTTTGCGGAACTCAGTACCGAGTTTGCGGAACTCGGTACTGATTTTGCGGAATGTTTGAATTTTTTTTTTTTTTTTTTTAAAAGATGCCTAGGTTCCGCAAAAATGGGTCTCCTTGCGGGATTTTGCGGAACCTCGTGGTTATTGAGAGCAAAACCGAAGAGATCTTGGTTAGGAGGCCAATGTTTGTTTTCCAAGTGGATACCTTGGCTAATTTCCCTACGTATTATGCCGACAATAAAATGCTTGGTTGATAGTTGATAGAAAGGAAAATTTGAACCATCTGATACTGTTGGATTGAATTTCCCTGTATTAACCCTTTCACATGCTGGTACTATTTGTGTCCGATTTATTAGTAATCATCATTGCTCAGAATAATTGATTACGATGGTCAACAATCCTACACAATTTAATAGATTGTTTATTTTTAGTATCTTTTGTCTATATCTTGAATGATTATATTCTAGAACATGCCCAACATCCAACTAATTAAATTTACTTTTATTAAAGCTTTAATTGTTTTTTTCTTATTTTAACGGGAACGGCAAGTAAACATACACACGTTTGCCAGGATATCCGCCATCCGGGATCCAAAGGGCACCCGACTAATCTCCGTCGACTACGACCCAACCCAATTAAGGGTATCTCTATGTAACAAACCAATGATCTGGGTATCATCACATGCTCTCTACGGGGTAGAGATTCAAACCCAGGTAGTCAGGGATATATACCATCCACTGACCCTAGAATGTTATCTTACCACTGGGCTAGACATGCTTTGATAGCTTTAATTGTTTTTTGCATCTACATTGATGCTATTAGGGTCAGGAACCACCCAAATGATCAATTTAAGCCTGCAGCATCTGCCATTTTGGATGTAAATTGTAGATGGTAGTTTTTTAGACACTCTTAATTGAGCAATTCTGAGTAGTTATAACTTATAACTAATGTTCATTCAAAGAAAATTGACTTCTATTAACCACAAGGCTGTGGCGTACTGGTTAAGGTTTGTGGGGAAGTGGGCCAAGTGGCTAGTTAACCCTTCTACCCCATGTTCGAATCCAGACGCTTCCAGATTGTGGCCACTGAGGATTAACTCAGGGCAGCATGCTTTAGCTGTCGGTGAACCTTGCCGGGATTAGTCGGGCAAAGCCTCGGATACCCTTCCAAATTTTTTTTTGACTTCTATTATAAGTTTAGAAGTTGGAGCTGTATTTGGCCATTCAAGTATACTAGCTCAAATATTTTAAAATAATACAAAGTGAAGTACACTATTAAGCTTCCATGGGATGGAAAGATTACATTATGAACCAATACTTATTTCTTCTTAACAGCCACCATAAAACCTTGGAATGATCTCACTTTAACGCACAATTTAATTGATATAAAAGGATATATTATGATTTCTGTTCCGCGTACGTACATTGATCGACTGCATAGCTTCAGATCAATTTGGAATGCATTATTTCTGTTTGCATATAGATAGTAAGACAGGACGGATTGAACCTATTCTCTACAACTTAAAAGCCTTGGAGTAAATCTCGAATCTTGTGGAACTGGATAGTTGAGGCTCCTGCAATAATCAGTATAGCAATGTTAGCACTTACTACATGCTTATTAAAATTGACCATATATGTAGTAGAAGAATAATGTGGAATTGGAAAGTTATAACCACAAGTATGTAGGTGTGGGTTATAAGCAATTGATTGTATGGGAAATTGGTATTATTTGTTAATTGCTATAGATTTAGGCATTTAGTAGACATACTTCTATTTGCAATTATGTTGTTTTAACCACTTATGTTACTGTAATCAGACTTATTATGGACATCAAACCTGTGATGTCGAGGATGCGAATGGAGCATTTAGGCCTTGTTGTTGATGAGCATCACGGACTATTTTGCGCATGTTGTCTAGTAGATCCCCGTATGACAATTTACGTGCGCTTTGCACAGCTTGGATGAAGCTATAAGTCAATGCACCAATGGAATTTCCGGTGAAAGCCTGCATTTATAAAGGACACATTGAGTAGATGTTGTTTGGCTAGTAAGAAGTTCAATAGCTATTGTACTTGCATATCGCATTATTAAAATGTAAAAGAAAAAACAAACCAGATAAACCCAATACATCCCAAATGGGGGTACAAGAACTGGACAGAACAAGTGTCTGTTTGGCGTTTGGTACGCCTAGGGACATGAGAGAATTGGACAGAACAAGTGTCTATTTGGTGTTCGGTACGCCTAGGACTGGACATGACAGAACTGGACTAACAAGTGTCTGTTTGGTGTTTGGTACTCCCAAGACTCAACATGTCAGAACTAGACAAGTTTGCCCAATAATTATTTGATGATTTTATATATCATATAATAGTTATAATTGACATAAATAAAGTAAATAGTATAGTTTATAAACATTTTTACACAATTTTCATAAACATAAATACATATATAATATAACCAAATTTGAATGAAAAATTGATGTAACTGATGGTGGCGGTTATTATGGTAGATGAGGAGGTGGATGAATACTGACCGATGTATCCGCTGAATTTTGATGGTCATCACAGGCGCTAATGCAGATCGCTTTTCCACCGCTAGTACCCCCATACGACGAAACATGTGAAGGATGGTGATCTTCCCACTTATAGAATCCTCCCCTGCATAGAAAGTAAGTAAATCTGATACTTTCTGTTTTTCTAAAATCTTGCTACTATTAACGAAGACTTGGTACGCTTTTAATACTAACCGATCAATCCTGCAAAGAAAAGGCAAGTCGAGAAGAGTTCCGCTAAAGCAAGTGTCCATGATACTGTGAAGTGTTGCTCCATGAGGTAGTGGTGCTACCATGATGGCATTGATCTCATCATCTAGTATCTTGCCAGATACACTATAGTCAACAGGACATAAGGCTTCATCAAACCCATCTTTTTCATCTCCATTGCCATCAGGCACATGGGAACCATGTCCTGCATAGTAGAACACCAATGAATCCCCCGACTGGCAACCTCTCGTGAGCCACTCCAGTGCCGTTAGTATGTTGCGTCTCGTTGGAGTCCTGTTGGGGTCCGATTCCTCTTCTGCGGAAAAAGGCATACTAGTCAAGTTTGGATCTTGCACTATGATAGTATGATGTGGTAGCTTCAACATCAGATTATCCTACATGTATGTTATTGAAGTTTTACCATTTGCACCCTCTGTTTGTAGTTCTATTTTTTTAGGGGACAAACTATTAGATCTTTTCTTTGTTGTCGTTTTAGAGCATCTCTAACAACAACGCTATATTTTCTTTAAAATAGATTAGTAAAAGCCAAAATCTCTAAAAAATCACATTCGAACTTCAACAACTACTCTATTTTAGCAATTCTAAAGTCAATTATATTATTAAAATATTCAGCATATTTAATAAAATATTATTTCTCTCTCCTAAACATTTATTTTCATTATCTCTTATAGGTAGGAGTATTAAAATAATCATTTCACTCTGTATTTAGAAATTTCTCTAAATTTAGAGATTTTTACAATCTCTCTCTTCTTTTCTCTAGTTTAGCATAAAAGATAGCATAGCTTTCTGAGCAACAAAAATGCTAAAATCCATCTTTCTCCATTTTAGCATAGCTGTTGGAGATGCTCTTACGTAAAACTCCATATATTTGAGAATAAGTAGGACAAATTCCTTTTTTAGGATGTCCCACAATAAATGCAACATTTCCTTCTTTTGCCCTAAAGTTTAATCCATAATTATGTCTTTACCAAAATATTAGTACCATTATTTTAGTGCACCTTAGCTTGCAACATAGATTGCCAATCATTTTGATTGACAGAGCACTGGAGCAGTTGTTTAATACAATTTACTGTTTAATTTTGTGCCTAAACATTTATATTCTTGATATTCTCAGAGTTTGTAGCAAGAGAGATAAAGGGACGAAAAAGACTGAAAACCTGTAAGGACCCGAATAGAAGCATTTGGGAAGCCCAGTTTCAGCAACAATTGGTTCATGCTCCTAACGTTATTTACACTCGCTTCTAGTGCCTTCGGGTGGCCTTTGTACGTCACGCCACATAGCACCGCCTTCCTGTTCTCATGCACCGGGGGCAATTGTTGGTACATCTGTTGTGGGTTTGGGCGAACATAACCGTTGCCATACACTGTCGGAGTTGGCAATGCCTGTGGTGGTGGTGGTGGTGGTGATGGGCTAACATAACCGTTATTATAGCTATATCCATATGCTGGCTGAGCAGCCTGCAAAGGTGGAGCTGAATAGCCAGCGTATGCTGGTGTCTGTAACGGCTGTCCAGGAAGGCCATTATAGTAGTTATTGGCTTTTCTGTCGATATAATTGAGTATTTGAGGGACGACGTAGTGACCAACTTTTTTGTTGGGCTTATTGACTTTGTAGCACACGGAACAAGGTCGACCGGGTGGCACTGTCAGGTAATTCTTGCACCCTTTGCATCGCCCTTGAACTTGCATATTTGTTGTAGGTTTTGGTATATTTGGCAATGTGGAATTGAATGATGTTTATGGCAAGTGTTTTAAGTTTGTTATGCCCATTTTATAGGCTGAAAGGGACCAGCCAACTTTTGCCTGTTTTATTCCTTCTATCAGAAATTTGTTTTATATTGTTAACAAAGTTATTAGGCTTTATTCCATATCATGGGTGAGTGTATGGAGGGAAGAACCAGGTTCACAATTTAAAAGCTCTTTTAAATTCGTTCTTGCTAACAAGTGGTTCGACATCTCATATTTTTTTTAGGGGTGGCAATTCGCGGGTTGGTGGGTTGGCGGGTCATGGGTTGGCGAGTTGGAGGGTCAAAAACCTCAACCCTGACCCCACCAATTTAGCTAATCGTGTCGAGTTCTTCAACCTTACCCGTGAAGAGTCGTGTCGTGGGTCGTGTCACGGGTTGGTGGGTTGGTGGGTTGGCGGGTCATAAACGGGTTGACAGGTCAAAGTTCATACTTCATACAATTCAAATAAAAACAAAGTCCCAAGACAATTAAGTTCAAAAGCAACCAAATATAATCAAGTTCAAAAGCATCCAAATACAACGAAGTTCAAAAGCAACCAAATACAATCAAGTTTCAAGTTCAAATAAAGCAAGTTTAAAGTTCAAAATACAAATAAACTTAGGGTTTTTTAGAATTTGTTCAAAATACAAATATAAAGAGTGGATTTGATTTTTTTTAGTTTTTCTAATTTTTATTATATAATAATATATATATATAATAATAATTAATTTAAATGTAAACGGGTTCGCGGGTCAACCCACCAACCCCGTGGGTCAACCCTTGAAATTTGGTGGGTTGGCGGGTTAGCGGGTTGACGGGTTGGCGTGTCAAAAACCTCAACCCAAACCCTTTTATTTTCGTGTCGTGTCGTGTCGGGTTGGTGGGTCGTGTTGGAAATTGCCAGCCCTATTTTTTTATTTAAGAGATGAGCATATGCTAGCTAGTCGTGGCTTACGTCTTGCCTAACTATTAGAGTTAACGTGTACAACTTGCTACTTCCATAACCAAGCTTCGAGCTTTTCAAGTTAAGCCGGTTCTTAGGCATCTTAGGGGTTGTTTGGTTTGTTTGCCAATAACTCATTCCTTGTGTGGATTAATCTATTTGTATAGATTGGAAAGGTTTTTTGTTTGGAAGGGGTTTTTTCATAGATGGAAGGAGCGTGTTTTTTAATTGAGAGAGACACGTTTGGACAAAAGTTGGCTTTCTGCATAAAGCTCCCTCCTGAAACTTAACTTACTGAGTAAGCCACTTTATATCATTAAGCCACTACTCAATCGTCATGTGTAGCTGACCGGATTAGTTACCAGTCCTATTAAGCTTATTAACCTACTAACAAACAAGCTCATAGAAAGGAAAGCTAGAGGTTTTGGGGAATTTTTACACGTAGCCCCATAGAAAGCTAGATATGGTATTTTACGTTTTGCTTGGATATAGCTACAAGCGCGCACCTATAAAACCAAACTGTTTTAAACCGTTATCCCACTCAAAAATAGGGTCTTGGGGTAGGATGTACGCAAACTTGTACCCTCTACTTCAAGGGTAAGTGATTGTTTCCATGGCACCTATAAAACCAAACTAAACCAAAAACTCTGTATATCCCACTCAAAAGTAGGATCTGGGGATAGATGTATGCAGACTTGTCTTACACCCCAAAGGGTAGAGCGGTTATTTTTGTGAAGATATGATTTCCATATAAACTACTAAATTGGATTAATCGAGATGCATGGAATATATGGTTAGATGATTGATGGTCATGCCATGATTTTGATGTGTACGCGTTGATATTTGTCATGTGTGACGGTTGATGGACAAAATGAATTTAATGGTCGAGCAATGTTGCAAAGGGGAACGTTTTGGGGGATTCAAACCTTAGGACATACGTGTGAAGAACTATATGTATTTGTTCTTTATTGGAGAACCTTAGAGAGTTTCACTTGTACACCATTGTTTTCTTGGTGGCTAATTGATTGCTTTTAGCTACTTGGATGCTTTGAGTTGAGAGTTACTATTTTTGTTATTTCTTTTGCAGATTCCGTTTGATGGTAAGCGTTGACGGTCAATCGTTCACACGTACAACATCTTTGGAACGATAGGGCCAATGGCATAGTGGAATCCAGGTTAGTAGTATATCCCAATTTTCTTGGAGGTCAAGGGTTCAAAACTTACCAAAGGTGAGAAGTTTGTTTGAGTTTTTCCTTATATAGATATTTTTTTAAAGGGTATCCGAGGCTTTGCCTTGACTATTCCCGGCAAGTTCCACCGACAGCTAAAACATGATGCCCTAAACATATAACTCATATCGGGTTGTTTTATGGTAAAGATTGTACGAGTGGATGCCATGATTTCACTGCAAGTTACCGGTATAGTGGGGATGCTTCAGAAGATGACGTCATACCTTTTTTGGCTTTTCTAATAATATGAATCGTCTCATTTGCATTTTGGACGGTACCTTTCTAGAAGAGATTCTTGCAAATTAGAACTTCTTTTAAATGGCAAACAACTTGCACATCTTATTTGATCGAACGGTAGATGTGATCACGTGTACAACTGAACGCCTTTCATTGGTTCTTATGAATTATATAAGTGCTTATGATATTGTTACAAAAAAAGTGTAAAGACGACTTTATGATTTAATTTCTTGGAGGAATTAGATTCACTTTGATGAAAGAGAAGTCGGGAACGTAGTTAAAGTCATTTGTTTTTTGCATCTAGAACCTTCTAAAGTTGTATGAAATGGTTAGTGCAACTAATGAGCTAGAGCCAATTGTATACAATTTTTCAAGATTCTTATTCATCTTTTTATGTTAAAAATAAGTCAAAGCATACGTGTATTCATATTCACTTTTTAAAAATATCAATTATTACATTTTTTGTCGGTTCGCATTTTTAAAACAAAGATAAGAATTGGTAGAGTGATTTTAGTATCCTGGGTCATTTAAGCGTAAATCGATAAGTTTCTAATTGAGATCCAGTACAACTCAGATAGTGCAGAGTGTGCACTTGTTTTTAAGATGAGTTTAACCTAAAAACGACGAAATGATAGGGGTCACGGAGCCGCACCACCTTGTGGGATCCAAGGAGCAGCCTCCCAAACCCTTTACAAATATTTGGACCGGCAATGCTATGGAAAACATGATCAGAATGAAGAAATACTTATGTTTTGATCAATTTAGGACTTTAGGTATCGTTCAAGTAATATGTTTTCAGACTTAAGTTTTGGAAAGTTGGACTAGTGCTCAGGTTGGCCGCGCCTCTCGTTGCAAGAGTGCTCTGGACGTACATGTCTAGAACTGTGAGATCCAAATGCAGTTACAAGTATAAGGAGCTACTTTATTTGTCCATCCCTATAATTTGTTGAAAAATTATGGTTTTCTCATGTGGTTTTAAAATTCGGTTTTTGTCTCATAGTTTGTTTATAGTTTATTATTATTTTCGTCCTCATGATTTAAACTTGGCGGCTCTCTTCATTCCTATGGTTTACAATTCATTCTAATTTGGTCCGTCATACTTAAAAAATAGTAATTAATCTCATAAAAAATTAAAATAAATTACCAACCATAAAAATGAAAACTAAAATTCCAAAACCACAAAAGAACAAAATCGGCAACTTTTAACAAATCAAGGAGCTAAAAATGTAATTTAGTCTTTATTTTAATAAAGACTAAATTACGGATTTGGTGATGGATTTTATGGATTTCATCTCTAGACTTCACTAATTACGTATTTAGTCTCTATAGTATGCAATTTTTTTTATTTAGTCCTTTGGCCTAATAGCCATTCAATAAATATGTACATACAATAGGGACCAAATCAGACAGAAAATGCATACCACATGCTTCAAAACTAACAAAAATCGCATATTATAGGCACCAAATCCAACAGAAAATGCATACCACATGGTTCAAAACTAACAAATATCGCATATCATAAGCACCAAATCCAACAGAAAATACATACTACTAAGACTAAATTCGTAATTAATGATCCTAGAGACAAAATTCGTAACAACCACCAAACCACATGGATCAAATCCATAATTTACTCTTTCATAAGTTTGAAAATTTTCCAACTATGCCACAGGGGAAGCACTGAAATCACCTCTTCCTTTTCGTTAACTTTCATATTTGATCTGAAGTTATCATCATATTTCATATGTATGAACAGCAAGAAGACCATCATCTTCAATACAATCTCAAACCCCCAATATCTTCTTCTCCTTCAAAGATGTTCAACCATGGATCAACTCAAACAAATCCACGCCCAAATCATCACCATTGGCCTTTCAAGATTCACCTTCATAACCAGCAAGCTCTTGGCTTTCTCCGCCATTTCCGACATCCATCACGCCCACACCATCTTCAACCAAATACCCACAAAACCCACCATCTTCGATTACAACTCCATCATCTCAGCTTACTCCAAAACCCCAAATCAAGAAATGGGCATCTTGATTTACTCTCAAATGCGCAAGAACGGCATCCAGCCGAATTCTCGTACTTTCCCTGTTTTAATCAAATCGTGTAGTTGTAAGTCTTTGTTAAGTCAAGTTCATGGACAGGTTGTGAAAAGTGGGAATCTTTATGACGTTTATCTCACCAGCTCGCTTATATCTATGTATTCGAGTTTCAGTAAAGGTTTTGAATTCGCTAAACGGGTGTTCGAAGAGAGCCCGTTTAAGACGAATGTGGTTTGTTGTACTAGTTTGATCACCGGGTGTTTCAATAACGGGCTTGTTGACGACGCCCGCAAGGTGTTTGATGAAATGCCTGAGAGAAATGACGTGTCGTATAGCGCGATGGTAACCGGGTTTGTGAGGAACGAGCTTTTTGACGAAGCGATCGAGTTGTTTCGCGGGTTTACGGGTTTCGGGATAGTGAAGCCAAATAGGTCGCTTTTGCTTAGCGCTCTCAATGCTTGTGGAGCGGTTGGTGCACTTGACGTAGGAAAGAACGTCCACCGTCGATTGGTTGAAGACCCTTTTGGATTTGACGTCGATCTCGGTACCGCGTTGATCGATTTCTACGCTAAATGCGGGGATATAGATACGGCCCATGATATATTTAACCGTATGTGTCGTAAAGATGTTGCTACTTGGAGTGCTATGGTTTTAGGGTTAGCCACAAATGGGAAAAACCAAATGGCAATCAATCTTTTTGAGGAAATGGAGCAAAAAGGACCAATTCCAAATGGGATTACATTTGTTTCTGTTCTTGTTGCTTGTAATCACAAAACTCTAGCCAAAAAGGCATGGTGGTTTCTTGGAAAGATGATCAAAGTTTACAGTTTGCAGCCAGGAATTGAGCATTATGGATGCATGGTTGACTTGTTGACTAGGTTTGGGGAGTTGAAAGGGGCACAGATTTTGATCAAATTGATGCCAATGGCACCTGATGGGGCCATTTGGGGATCTTTCCTACACGGGTGTTTGTTACATAGTGAAACGCGTCTAGCGGAGAGCGTTGGAAAACGGTTGATCGACTTGGAGCCTCGACATGGGGGCCGGTATGTTACGATTGCGAATATGTATGCAGAGATGGGAAGTTGGGATGGTGTGATTAGGTTGAGGGATATGATGATGGAAAGAAAAGTTGTTAATGTTCCGGGTTGGAGTTTTATCGAGGTTGATGGGATTGTTCACAAGTTCTTTGTTGATGATCGATGTCACCCTCGAGCTAGAGATCTCCGTGTGGTCTTACAGGTGCTTAATAAGGCATCGATGAGTTAGGTTATGTTTGGCAAACTGATTGATAAGGTAGCTATTAGCTGACAATGTAAAATGACCTACAATGGTATCTTGAAGAATTAATTGGAAAAAAAGACAAGGGGTATAATTGGAAAAAAGAAACGTGGGGCTTATTGAAACACTACTTTCAAAATTTAGCTTATAAGTTGGGTTACGAATATGTGGTTTGATTTTTTGGATGAATTAGATGCATTTTGATGAAGGATAAGTGGGAAAGTAGTTGAAATCATTTGTTTATAACAGCACAAGAAAGTTGAGAAAATGCCTTCATCTAATCATCTTTGTAAGTTGTAACATTAAAAATGATATAAGACAAAGATTGATAAATTACTAAACTATAGATATCAAATTAAAATCCTAAAGTCTAATACAATACCATAAACCTCACTCCCATTTGAACTGCTATAACACACCCAAAGATAAAACACCACCAATCTGGATGGAACAAAAATCAAGAAAATAGATCAATATTGTAAATTACTAAATTACTAAATTACTTGAACAAAATTAAAATCCCGAAAAAAAAACTTTTAACAATTTTTTTTCACCCGTCAACCTCACTCTCACTTGTCCCATCCAATACCGTAAAAACTTACCCAGAGACTCCACCCAGATTATGTATAACAAATTGATGATGGGATTTGCTTTAACCACACAAAGGATGCATAGAAATTTGAGAAATGCATTTCAAGTTTTCACCATCAAAAGGTAGAGGACATCACAAGATGATTTACGAATGATGTGATTGTCAGGTCGATTTCTTTTGAAGTATATAACATTTATATACAGCAAATGCAACAAAAAACAACTCACAAAGTCTGCTTGTCTTTAGTGAGGTTTATAAAGGCCAAAGACCCAGATACGGCTAGGTCAAAGGTCCTTCGGTTTGTGATCCACCCGAAATCTCTCCTCTTGTAAATGATAACAAGAACTAACAGTTTAAAGAGTAAAGGGAGTTATGCACTACAAGAGGGCAGTCAGTCAGTGAGTATACACAAGGCTTTAAAGATCCTCTTCTGCTATTATCAGTATTTTCGAATTGAACAATTTGACCAGCTTCTAACAAAGATATATAAGTTCCTCAACATCAAACCTATCGTGGGGAGATCAAATACTCATCTGCTTCCATAGCTTCTACACTTTGTGCTTTTTGTTGAGGTCGTATAGCACACATAAATCTGCTGCTGTCTTCATCTGAAACCATGCACAATTGTCAGCTTCAATTGCAGCAAACTATAAAACATTGCCATAGATATTTGCAATATTCGCCTTACTTTATTACACACAAAAAAAGCATTGTGCTGCGTTATACTTTTCAGTTAACTAAATGACACGCTTAATAATAGAGGAAGTAATGAAAATCTCTGTTCGTCAAGGTAGAACTGGAACGTAGGCATTCACTTCTGAATGGAGATTCTTATTTTGGAAAAAACCAAAATAGAAATCTGAACATTTATTAAAAGACATCATGCACATGTGATACAAGTTCAAAAGAAATAAAAACCTAACATCAAGGGATACCAAAAGAAATGCATATATAGAAGAAAGTTAAAGTGGCATCAGTGATCAGTTAAGATGAAACTAAGGTAACACCAGATGCTTTGGTGGTTCCAGTGTATGACTTCTGTTTTGGAAGACACCACGGGAAAGATGGTTTTGTAACATTTAGAAGAAATACTCCCGTAGTTCCAAATAAATGTCCACAATGAAAAAGGCATAGTTCTAGAAATATGTAATTATTACACTTTTTAATTAGCTAAATGACAATTTTACCCTTAATAATAGAGAGTAACGAATTTTTCTGTCTCATAGTCAAGAATATAATTGGAAAGCAGGCACCAACTTTTGAAAGTGCACATTTATTTTGGGACACACTAATACAAGAATTGTAGGCACTTATTTTGGGACCGAGAGAGAGTATAAAACAAGGTTTGAATGCTATTCATGCCCCCTTCACCTTTTTCATAGTGTAACCAGGCTTCAAGTTTAGCCTGTCCCATTTAGTTAGGGATTAAACTTGTCAAGGGATATATAGTGCATGAAAATAGGTCGCCAAAAACAATTATGTTGTTGGTATTCAAAAACCTAATTTTCATTCAGAAGAAAATATTATAGGCTTGTGTAGAAGCACAATTACCTAATCCTCCTTCCTACTTGTAAGCTTTATGTTAAATGGGTATAAACACTATGACATGTTAATGAAAAGTAGACTATATGCATAAAAAAACCCTTCTCACGGAAAGAAAAGGCCTTGCGTATAGTCCAAGAAACCCAAAAGATCATTTTGATGATCAAAAAGTGAAGTTATAAACACCCAATTTATCAAAACCAATGCTTCACATTAATTCAAGTCCATTTAACCACAAGCAAGACAAGAATATATCCGATCAAGGTTTTGATAGACCTAGACTTGGTACAGTTAAATATTTAGGGTTTAACTATAAGGGAAGTTTAAGTTCCCTATATATATGAGATTAACCAAATCATTAGGGGGGAAGGAAAGTTGTTGATAAAGATTGTTATTTGTTTTCTACAGTTTTGTGGGAGAGGCAGTCAACCTCTTGTCAATGGGACCAATGACGGCCAAGAACATCGGTAACTTGAAAGAAAGGCTCGGGGCAGAAATCACAATATTGGCTCCATTTGCCTTTATGAATGAAAACTCTGCTTCAACGAAAAAGTATTACTAGGTAAAATTGTCGAGACCCAAATCCAACAAGCCAAAGTGGTGGCCTGGTGGGAGAGAGAGGCCCGAGAGAGTAGAACGGTGTTCCTTTGAATTTGAATGGGAAACATGGAGCATAGCAGGAGTAGGTGAAAATTGCAACATGAGAAAACGAATATTGATCATGGATGGCAATAACTCAAAAAAGGGATTTCATGGGAGGAGGGGAGTAATGTTAAACTCATGAATGGACCTTGGCCAGATTTAATAACAAGGAAACTTATTGTTCAATAAAAAGTACCAAGTGTGGCCAGATTCATCTGGCTCATATCTACAAATTAATTGATCAAGAGATGATGTTGGTGCAAGTGCCAGTGCAATTTTTTTTGAAAACGCTAAAGGTTACACTTGTAACCCCTCAAGTTTTAATATTGATAATGTTGTAGGCTTATATGTAATATATTGACCAGCAAGCAAGGGTTAATACGATTATTTGTAGCTTGGAATTTTACCTTGGGAAACATGCTAACTAGTCAAGATAATCAAGACTACCAATCAAGATGCAGATTAAAGATCACATTATAGCTTCATCATTGCGATTTTATCTAAGTAAGATCAAGTGGTCTAAATTTATTTGAAGAGTACTGAATTTAGAAGAATTTAATTTCTTACATTACAATTTAAAATATCTAATAATCAAATTTAAACCAATTTCGTTCAATTTTAACCATTTAGATGGAATACCCTTGGGCAATCAGTGTGACCTTGTAACAGATACTCCCTACTGTAACAACCTTGCAATTAGTATACTTATCATTTGGGCTTATATGGACCTCCACAGGGTGCCTAAGCAGAAATCCATTGTGATAGATTTACCCCATATCTATGAGACTTGAATATTCTTAAGCAACAACAAACTTTTTGCAATCTAAGCATATAATAATCTTTGATCAATTTTTCTCATTGTTCCTTCGAACAATAGATTTGACTGATTGCACTCTTTTAATTGATTTATACCCTACTGAAAAGGATTCAAACTCCCAACAATGCGCATAGAGTCGATGTAGGACAAGAACGTCCAAACCACTATATATTGTGGGGCAAGGTTGTGTCTCCTTCCTTGCTATCTAAATTTCTGCATTTATTTGATTGTGTGGAAAACTTGAAACTTTGTAAAACTTATTCCTCCACACGCCACCCCTCCACCCTCCAGGGCGTCCCACAAGTGACAACTAAACACAAGGATTGCTTTTGCTGCATGACTTAACCAGAACCTTAAGGCACGGATGACGCCCATCGACCACTTGTTCCCATGTTCGAGAATGCAGCCCTCTCTTTAGAGGATTTGTGGCGAAGGCTGTATCTATCTCGTTGAGTAGATTCTGATGTATGTTTAGCCTAATAGGTTTTGGTTTTGTGCATGGCAGAATAGGTTGTGTTGCTTGCACAAAGAAAATAAAATTCCATACGACGACAGTCAACTCTTTAAGATTATGATAGGTTATATTATATGCAAGTGAAGGTTACCATGCGAATTGTGATACCTCTCATCCTTGTCACAAATTTAATCTATTTATGTTAACCTTATGGTGAACTCAGCCAAGTTCATTACACTAAACTTCTATAGGCTGAAAACCTAACATGTACTCTGAGTACATTCACTCATTGATTTTTAGCCTAAAGATCAAGTTTAGAAGTAAAGTAAGAAATCTGTTGAGAAAAGCGAATCTGTTTGTCTCTATTTATTTTATTCATCAAAAGTGAATGTGTTCGTGTCTGTTATTCTTTGAAGTCTTAAACTCTTAATACAGTGCTTGATATGAAAGAAAGGGCTAGCAAATATATATGTGCATTGTATGTCATCACCTCCTAAGAAGGTTACAGCATCTTTAAATGCTACCACCACAAGGTTGGTGACCAAAACAGTGAAACCAAGCAAACTATTATAGCATGAACTACGATCATTAAATTAGGTATAATTAAGGTGTGCAAGAGTAAATTATATCATCAAGATACCTGTATAACATTGACTAATTGCTTGGTTGCCCATCCAAAGAGAAGGAAAGCAAGTAATGCCGAATATATTATACTTTGTCGTGCAGCACCCAGCAAAACCTAAATGTTCATACCAAAAAACTGGCATCGTTAACTCCGATATATTAAAGAAGGGTACAGGAACCAAAAAGGTTGTAAGCTTACGTCGATCATCTTTTCATTTTCCTTTGCAAGAAGAAACAAAGTTATGTAAAGAAGCTGCAGAATCAGAGAATAGATTCAGTTCATACAAGTAGACTTTGTGTTGAAAAATCTCTAAATTGCAAAAAGAGTAAAAGATTGATATTTCACCTCACAAGCTACACAGCAGTATCCCATAAACATCCTGTTTCCATAGTATAACTTAAATAACCAACTGGTGCTGTCTTTCACATCTTTATGATTGGATTTGCCAACCAAGAAAGTACTGCATTCAAATGAGTGGCCAAAACAGTTGGATATATGTTGTTGATGAATATTTGAGCTCCAGATAACAATCAGATGACATAAAAAAAATCAAAGGGCGTGCACATAGTCACATACCTGTACATTTGCAACCAATGGCTTGCAATATCTAATGCAAGCAACGATAGGAAAACAAAGCTAGGCCTGGAAAGTTAAGAAGCAAAGATGTCATACTTATGCAAGCGCACCTGGATAGATCTCGTAAGCATAAGCTTAAAAACAGAGTTGAATAGAAGATTTTAGAGAAAAAACCTGTAGACTTGGGATAGAATAACCAGAAGACATGCAGTGCTTATCCTGAGAGACACCAAATGTCAGTTATGTAACAATAAAAGAAAACGAACACCAAGATAAGTTAGACAGATAGAATGATAAGAGAAAATTGTAAAATAAATTTCAAGATGTCGACTAAAACTTGTTATATTATCACCTGTCTGTAACCATGTCCAGAACAGCTCCGAAGGTTGAGACTACAAGAGTAAAATAATAAAAGAGTGAATTAGATTGATAAAGACCAGAAAATACTAGAAGCACTAAAAATGGCATGAACTTAATGGGTAAATGCAAAGACGGGAACTCATATACAATAGAAAATTACGATATTGATCTGCTAAACACATGAGACCAAGATTAATGTCATGAAACTGAATAGTCAGTACAGAGACATGCAGGATGACAGCATACCAAAGGCAGACCTAGACCATTAATATAATATGGTCTGTTAACGTAATAAATTATATTAATGGTCTAGCCTATTTATTTAAGATGACAGCATACTGAAAGTAGAACTACACCTTTTTCATAAAATATGCCTTCCAACTTTTGGGGGTAAACTTCATATACATAAGAAGCAGCCCAAGGAGTAAAATGCTATTTTGCAAACAGTATAGAAGAACAGTGCACCTAGAGATATGGTAATAACAAATAATGGATTACTCCTTACCTTGATTGAATTTGCGGGCAAACCAACCATCCAAGGCATCGCAAACGAAGCTGAAACAGCAAAACTGAGCATTTAATATCCTAATTACAGTCTTTTTTTAAATGTATCCTAGTTACACCTGGAATCAGGCTAACCAACAACGTCTTCTATTTAGTATTTACCTGATGAAATAGAGAACTGAAAAAAGCTCTTTATTAGAAAAGCATATCCCAAAGGCAAAGCAATTCATCAGAACTCTTATGTATCCTGCACATATGCATAATCAGTCAAATTCATGACAGAATGGTGTGCATTCTACATAGAGCACAGAAGCATACTATACAAAAACTAAACAACCTAAAGAGGTTACTTCAAAAGACTACCAGGAGGAAACTAATGATCAAGGATAATTCAAACAGATCTGGCATATTTTGTGTATTAATCATAGAATTAACTAAAATGATAATAGAAAACAAAACAAAGCCTAAATGAAATAGTAAACAAGTAATAAACGCAAAAAATGACCAATTAATAACTTGATAAAGAACTTAGGGGTTGTTTGGAATTGGCTTAATAGGCTGTATGACATGTATGGCTTATTTGGTAAGCCAATACAGCTGTTTGTTTATGACTTAATTATCTGAACATTGGCTTATTTGCACAGCTCACAAGGGTAAGCTTTTTTGGTTCAGCCATAACTTTTCCAACTTTACCCTTTGTGAAAAAAAAAGCCCTTCCTGGAGAATCACTAAAGCACAAAGACGCCACCTCTCCACCTCTTTGTCGTCTCCGCCCCTACACCTGTCCATTCTCGATGGTTCTTCCCATCTCCAAGATTGTTTTCTTCATGGATTTTGGTTTATTAGGAACAATTTCATTGTCTAGGGCAGAAAATGCAAAGGGAAATATGGCTCTATTAGTTGAGAAATTGCAGGTAAAAGGGAAGATGAAGCAAGGAAACCCAACCATTAGGGTTCTCATAGAAGTAGAGTGTGAATAGTTCTATCTCAAATCAGTAAAAGTGGAGGTTGAATATTTGATCGATTCTTGAAGCCAATTTAGGTAGCTGTATAAATAGATAAAGAGATTGATAGTTCATCTCAGATCGGTAGAAATAGAAGTTGAATATTTGATCGATTAACAAAATCAATCTATGGAATCCAAAGGAGAAATCAAATCTTATATGGGCAAAAACATAAATTTTAATCTACAAAACAAAGAGTATGGGTACAACTGTTGTTTTCATCATTCAGACAATTTATTCAGCACAACAAACAAACAACGAATTTATGTAATCTATACAGATAGCTTTATCCATACAGTCAACTCTATCTGTACAGGACTTGATGAAAACCAACCAAACATCCCCTTACTTACATGAGCATACCAATTATAACAAACTCAACATCCAACAAAATATGTGATCTATTTGATGGCTAATATGACAAACAAGGAATTATAATAACAAAAGGAATAATGAGGACATTGAACATAAGAAGTTCGTTCTTCAACGACTTCCTGATTAAGAAGCCATCAGCAGTTGTAACTAAAAATATTGAAAAATTTTATGTCCTATTTCCCCAAAGATTGTCTTCTTGACAAGGCTTGCATATTGACAGAACTAATTGAGCAAGTATAACTTACAACGTATGTAACCTAGGCCACTTGACAGATTTATACTTCAGACCACAAACTCCAAAAGTGAATATATTCATGTTATATTACTGCTAAAAAGAATTTTTAGCTTGTGAAATAGGAGAATTATTTGAGACATCAGACGTGTGTTATTTTGAGTTAATCAATTGTTTAATTTATTGATTGAATCATATTTTGTTTTATGTATGTCATAGAATTCATTGGCTGCATAGGAACTCACCAATGATGTTGGGGATGTAAAGATACACGCTTATTGTTCTAGGTCTTGATTTGGATGCCATCTCTACTTTTCAGCCACAAATCAAGGTTGCTGAAATCCGTCGAACCTCGAAGTATAGACAATCTCAACCTGCACAAAAAAACCACTTTTATTACCTATACTAATTTTTACCATCCAATGAACCAAAAAAAGAAAACCTTTAGATGAGGATTTCACCATCACAGTCAATCATGGCAAGTTATACAATGCTGAAATAAAACAATCACAAAATTGCAAGAAGAAAACAAATATACAGAGATACTGTAGATGTAACGATGGCATAATTTTAATGTGAGGGCCTGCAAGGCACATTATCATAAGAAAATTAATCTGCTTACAGCAGTTGATCTTAAAATAATATTATCTTCAAAACTCAGAAATTCATTATGAAGCAGATACTTTATGTCCAAGAGTTTCAATTTTATAATCAACTTGATTAAAACTGTTTCTCTACATATAAAGTTTTGCAAATAAGTGTTCTTCAGAAAACTACTTTTTGGTTTTAATACCCATCAAGAAACATACAGTAGCAATAATATATTTATCAACTGACTCATCAGTTTGTGGTTTATATAAATCTCTTAAAGAAGGCTTATTCAAAGATAATGTTGAAAAAACTCTACTTAACTGGCATAAATTAGCAACAAGCTAAGTGTACTTTCGATTACTAGTGGTGCCCTAAACACGAACACTAAAAAAACACAGTTCACACATACTCCTAGCTGATCAAAGAATTATAAATTGTTCAAAAATATATGGTAAACCGTCGTCCCAGCATTCCAGATACCAAATCTGGTAATGAATCACTTCTTTGATTCCACCTTTAGTGACTTAAATACCAATAACTAAATCAACTATACATCCTCAAACTACAAAGTTCATAGTATCAGAACAACAACAACCAGCTCTAAGAGCCGTGACTTCTCTTCAAAGATATGGATGAACAAACCAGACCAAACCAAACTTGAAACCCCATATGAATAAAGTATCAAAGGTGTGTGTGTGTGTGTGTGTGTGTGTATAAAACAAGCTACAAATTAGCTTCAAATATAGTTATAGGAGAATATGATAAATCCAGTAAAGGGTATCACCTAACCGTCTATCTTAAAATTAGCAGCCACCTGTGTAACAAATTATGTGATTTTTTTCTCTATTTCCACCAAAATTGGTGTCCCTGATGACTTTATACAAAATACTAAAAAAAGGAAAAGGAAGAAGTACTCATCAAGTCACCTTTTTTCAATAAATGAGATTAACATGAGAGATATTTAACACGCAACCTAATCATGAACTTAATACATCACATCCATCATATACAACCCCCAAAAACACTGAACTGAATGATAAGTATGACACTAAACTAACTATTTTCATCAGCTAATAAGCATAATTTGAAGATTCATACAGCTCATCAACTAATATCTAACCATATATCAATTGCTAGATAATTTTTATAAAAAGAAAAAAAAAACTAAAGCAAAACCTCTCCATTATTGCTGAATTCAGCTGTTTAACTAAGCATAACTGCTACTCTAACAATTTATACACTATCACCAAGCATTGCCCTAAATCGGAAACTATTTAAACAGACATGAAATTGAAATAAAAATCAAGATTCAATCAATACAATACTAATAAGTAGACATCAATTGATAGAAGAAAATATTGTTACCAAATCTGGCTTAAACTGGATGATGATGATGATGAATCGTCCTTTTGAATGAAGAAGATCCTTTCAGTAACCCTAAACCCTTTCTAGAAGTAATCAGAGCTATGAGTATCTTAAAATATCGTTTCAATTTAACAGGATCGAGTAAACGAGAGGAAGAACATGGAAGTCGATGGCGGGGGATAGATACAGATAGATATATGTATATATATATAGAGAGAGAGAGAGATAGGGAGAGAGGAGGTGGGTCTGGTTCGACAATGGCGAATCGAAGATGGCCTCCGTTTAAAGCAAACCTACGCGCGCCCCCATCTTTCCATTTTTTTTTTTTACAGAAGTGAATATTTTTTGTATATGCCCCCTAAACTAATGGATATTAACACTTCCAGTCCATCATAAAAAGATTTTTTGGTTTTGAACACAATGTCTTAGCGGGCGGAGTCGGATACAATTTGAAGGAAAGGTAGAAAGACGTCTAAGGAGTTGTTTACCAAGTTTCTCATAAAGCATTGTATGGATAAATCTGTCTGTGTGGATAAATTTTTCCGTTTGGATAAAAATTATGTTGTTTATTTTTTTCTGAATGACAAAAATGATCAATTTATCCTTTGATATGAATTAACTGTTCTTTGATAGATTGGTATATTTTTCCAAGTCGAATGATATTGTTCTATCATATTATTATATTATATTATAAGATATTCAATGTTAAAAAAACCAACCTCTCCTCATCTTCTCCAAAAACCCTATATCACATGTACACATACGACTCTTGTTTTCTTCTTTTCTTCTCTATTTCTTTTCTTTGTCTCCTTCTAATCTTCTATTACCTTCGTTTCTTCTCCTTATCTCCCTCATCTTCCTTGTTAGTTGGTTTCTTTTCTTTGTCTCCTTCTAATCTTCTATTACCTTCATTTCTTCTCCTTATCTCCCTCGTCTTCCTTGTTAGTCGGTTTCTTTTATTTTTTCTCCCTCCTTTTTTATTCTTTCATCAATGGAAGTTTCTTAAGTTTAAAGCTTCATGAATAAAGATTCAGAACTGAGGTTCAAATCCGAGTTAAAAGCTCGGTGAAAACAAACAATGAAAGATGTTGTAGAGAAAGATATCCAAGTTCAGATATGAGGTTTCTATCACCTTCCTCTCTTCTCCATGAATGGTTGATTATGAAAGATGTGATAGAGAAAGATATCCAGGTTGTTTTTTGAAGGGTAGGAGATGTAATTTGTATGGCTGAATATGGATAACATAACATTTTTAGATGTGCAAATAAGACAACCATTTTTTCATCAAGCTGCAAGTAAATACTTCAAAATGTTTGTGCGAATAAACCCATTCAGTCATTAAGTCATAACTAAACACCCCCTAAGCGGTTTTGTGAGAAGCCAAAAAGAAAAAAGACTAACAAGTGAACTCAAACAAGTTAAGAAGACTGACAAGTACTTCCTATTTAGAACACCTAGAAATCAAGTTGCACTTGTAGAAATCAAGTTGCACTACTATCATAATATGGAGATATTCTTTGTATATATGAAAAAGTAAGTCTGTAATGTTTACACCGGTTAATGCATTGAAAAGGCATGTATAAGGGTGCTCAAATCGGCAAGACCAAAGACATGTGTCCAAGTTTTGATAGCATTTAATGCATAGGATGGTATAAATCGTATTCTTATTTCCTCATATTTAAGAGTTATATATGAAAACCTCTCAAGCAAGTCACCAAGCAAAGAAATTTTGAATTATAATCCACGTCTTCAAGCTATTGTGTCTCTTGTGTTTATCAATTAACTAGATTGTTCTAAGTTAGGTTGCAAATCATTATTTCACAATAATCTTATAATCATTTGATTCTAAATAACTTAAAAAAATAAAATATGATATAAAATTCATGTTTGCATTCAACATCCTCCTTGCCCTTCTACAAACTTGTGTAAAATGATTTATCCCTTTCAAGATCAACAAGAAAATTTGTATAGTAATAGCTTTGTCTTAAGTAAAGTTTGATCTTTTTCTATCAACAAGATCAAAGTAAAAAAAAAAAACTGACAATCTATCAAAAATATATGATAAGTTTGATAACACTTATAAATAATACCTGACAAAAAGGTTAAGCAAACAAACTAAAACTTTTTTGTTTTAGTTTATAGGTTACACTACAATATTTTTAAATATCTAAACCCGTACATAGGTTACAAAACCTAAAGGCCAATTTAAGAGATAACTACGAGGGGAGCAATAAAACGAGTTCATTTGTAAGATTGAATTTTTTTAAATGGGTGGTTGGTGGTTAAAAAATAAAATAAGATTT
Organism: Centaurea solstitialis; assembly: GCA_030169165.1. Classification (NCBI taxonomy): domain Eukaryota; kingdom Viridiplantae; phylum Streptophyta; class Magnoliopsida; order Asterales; family Asteraceae; genus Centaurea; species Centaurea solstitialis. The sequence continues at coordinate 20,637,945 of CM058047.1, read as the reverse complement.
TGCTTTGGTTTGTTTTTTACTATACATGATTTTCGATGGTTAGAAGTATCGTATAGTGACAAAGGGCTTTTTTGGTGCTAGAATTGTATGGTTGGTGGCATAGACCATGTGGATTACAGGTGCTTTATGGTTGCTAATACCACCTTCAAAGAACAAGTATGTTACGATATTTTTGGGTTTTGAAAAAAATATTGTTAGTACATGTTATTGGGAATCTAATACGTTTAAGCGAGAAAAAAAAACCTTATTTTCAAAAATCATGAATATGTTTGATGTTATGCTTCAAGTTTAAGTTAAAAAATTTCAAATCTTCTTGACCATAATGGCATCCATCCCTCCTGAAGCCCATGAAGAACTCATTGAAGACATTTGCAATCGGAAGGATGTCACAAGCTCTCTAGTTTTGATGCTTTTTTGGACGTGAAGCATTCAATCATTTTTGCAAAACCACATTCCTAATTGGAGTTTTTTTTTATGTTAACATGTTATTTCTTTGATAATTCAACAACAATGTACTGATATAAAGGATATTACAATAACATGTTCCAAGGATTTCATGCATAAATCAATAAATGACATCAAATCAATATCTTTCGAGTTGTAGTTACACTTAAGTAGGTTCGAATATCTGTCGCGCATAACTTTGAAATGTAAAAAATGAGAATTTTGCAGGTTATAAAATAACTAGATATTGATGAATTTCTTATCAAAATTTAGTTTTTATAACTTTTTAACATAGTGTCTTCATCATATCCATGTGGTTCATAGAAATGTATATTTATATAATCATCTTTGCATGTTTGAACCTTTTTCAAAAAAAAAAAAACCTTTTAAAACCTCTTAAGTATGAAAATTAAGCGGTTTAAAAACTTAAGACTCTTTGTTTTATTTTTCAGAAAAGGCTCGAAAGCCTCTTATGGTCCTTCAAAATGTTAAAAGGTGCACCATCCACCTCTTATTTTTTAGATGTGTAATCAGATTTCAGACTTTAGACCTCTTAAAGAATAAATGACCAGTTATAAAATAATGGAGTTAATAGTAAAACAAATTACAGTTTGGAAGTTTTTGTCAATTTCTTAATCTACAAGGGCATATATGAAATATAATCCAAATCCTAATCCGGAGTTCCCGATGCCTACCTGTTGGTGATTTGGCAGCACGTGAGAAGCAACTCAACAATATGACGCGCCAACAAAACAAGACTTTGACCTAATATTACAATCGAGTCCTTGAAGTATTTCTACTTTTCAAAGTTTAGCTCTTAAACTTCTTATAAGTATCACTTCAGCTTTTGCATGTTTCAAATATTGCATTTCATTCCTTTAATGTGATGAGAAGGAGCACTTTAATAAATATTGAGTACTCTTTAGCATCTAGAATAGACGAAATATCCAATTTTTATGATAGTTAAAACTTGTAAAAAACTATAGACTATCGATGAAATTGAAAAGATTAATGAAATTTAAAAATCAAATTCTCGAATTGGTAGAGAAATGAAAATTTGGATGGAAAAATAGTACTTTCTATTATTGAACCAATGACCATTCATGTTACACATTCAATATATAAATAAGAGTCCCTAAAAGAAATGGTCTCGAACATATGATGGGTTAAACATAAAAGCTCGAACAAAACTGGAAATAGTTAAAAAAAAGTGTTGCAAAACATGTTTTATAGAAAGTTTTAGCTTAAAAAAATCCCAGACTTACCTAAAGCATGATCCTTGTTCTATGCTTCTAATTGACACATCGTGTGCCTAAATTGGAGACCAGTAGCAAAAAATGTGCACTTTTAAGCATGCTACCCCTTATGAAGATTTAACATTTGCGGATTTTTGTGCTACAAATATTGATTAAAATGATTGTGTTTTATCTCTATGCTATTAAGCTTGCTGATATAATACGACAATCCAATTAGATTTAGTTAAAAAAGATTACAGCAAACCAATTAGATTTGGTTAACATAAGGCGAATAATTTTCATCATGTAGTTCTTAGCTACATGATTGTTATGTTGTATCGTTTAAGTAAACCTACCATGCATGTAACCAATATCACGACAACGAATGTTATGACATGCACGCCAACAAAGGTGGTGGTGGTGATAATGACAAATGAAGTTAGTTAGGCCAAAAAGATACACTAATTAATTCATTGCTAACAATAAGCATTTAAACGCATGTTCTTGTTATTGACACCTAAATTGTAGTCGTTTATGCTTTGAATAGTAAAACGACTCCAAAAATATAGATGTTAAGGACTTGTTATGATTTTTACTTTCGAATACCAATAGTAACAGATTTGGGCAAAATGGATCAACATGTTAAGTTTTAGGTTGCCAAAGGACTTAATTGTCTTTAATGCAATTCTTAAGGCTAAACTTGTATGTTATCAAGACTTGAGGGACCACCTTGTTGTCAATTTGAACATGTTGAAATCAATGTGTCAATTTCGTTAGGCACGAGGCTTAGAGCATCCATAATGGTGGAACCTTCAAAAACCTCATTTGCCATATTTTTTTCATTCATATTATTGTCATCTCAACAAATTAAGAACCCCTTAAAATTCTATAATAGAGATTTTTATAAAAACTTCACTCCCTTTTTCTTATTTATAATATATTTTCTATTTATGTAAATTATTATATAACAGAAAAAGAAAGTATTACAAGAATATGGGTTCTTGTTCAAGTACCTGGGTTTTAATAATAACTCGTGACTAGACAAGAACCTCTGTCCCACAGTGGAGGTTCTTGTAAAAACCCCAAGAAGAACTTCAACAAAAACCTCCATTGTGGATGCTCTTAAGTTCATCTCCAACAACTTTATATTGATATGATTTTAATAGATTGATATGTTTAGCAATATTTTTTATTTTTATATACATGGAGTTCTTTATGTGTTTTTGTTTTGTTGTCGTTGTTGTGGTAACTACCTTGATCAAATTATATGGATTTTGGAGAATAGCCAAAAAAATCTATATTGTCTTGTATAACTCATATGTGACATCTTAGGAGAATACTTAATGGTTTAATCCTTATTATTAGTTAAGCTAGTTCTATACAAGGTTTATATGATATTGTTGTATGGGTTATTTTATTAGGTTAAATAAAAATGTTGAGGATGTAAAAATTAAATAAATTAATCACTTGGATTGTGGGGCGATGGTAAAGCCTTGCAAGGATGCAGTGAAAATCACATCTACCCCAGGTTTTAATCTGGGAGCCCTTGTGGTTACGAAAGTTCATCTACGATGACTTCAGGTTATTTATGGTTGTCTGAAGGATTAGTTGATATACATAAGTTGGCTTAAAAACTCATATTTATAAAAAAAATTATTAAATTGATGATGTTGGTATATACTTGTGAGAAAAAAAGTAACAAGAAGACTTAAATAAATTTTATCTCATAGCTATTTTGCAATTATTAGTTAAAAACATGTAAGTGAAGTTAAAATAAAATGCAAAATTTCTTTTCAAGCAACTTTTCTACAAATCAGAAGTGTATCAATAATTAAAATATATCGGTTGATTATTTTTAATAATTTTAGAAAGATAAAACCCAACATTATATATTACTAGAGGGAGATTCAAGGCAAAAACCTTAAAAAAAAAGAAACCTAAGAAACACCTTTGTAACCCTCCATATATAGACGGTATGCACTTATGCATACAGGTAATTAATGGAGTACTTTTCAGGTTTTTATGCACAAGTACGTTATGCGCATATGTATATTATAAAATTATTTATATGTAGAAATGCATACGATGATAAAATATGAGAATGTTCATTAGTTTTTCGTTTATTTAAGATTTTCTCTTGATCCTATATTACTATATTAGTTAATAGTTATATATTAAAAAGAAAAGGAATCATCAAACACACCTAATTAGCGTAATTACGTAATTATTTAGTTACATATTAATCATGTAAAATTTATCTATTTTACGTCACTTTTCTTTGTATAATTATATATTTCAAACATAATTACATGATGTTAATATAAGGTACTATCTCACTATAATATAATAGTATAATATATCTTTATTGATTTTTTTATTTAATTTATGTAGAGCGAGAATAAAACTTGAAATTCCCATGTTGGCCAATTGACATTAAAATATTCAAACCTAATTATTGTTTGTCTTTTACTATGATGATGCATATTTGCATTGTGGTGTTCTTGTTGTCACATATAATTTTATATATAATTTCCACTGTTCTAAAAAACTCACTTTGTAGCCGTCATGACATGCCATGACTTTAAGGTTTGGGTTTTACGTCACGTTAAGCTCGTGGCACGCCATGGCTTACTGCACCGTTCTTCTAATGCGAAATTTGATTTTTCTTTACATTTTTAAGGTTCTATTTGCTAGTTTTTAGTATATAACTTAATTCTAACTTGTTTATTCCTATTAACTCATTGAATGAAAGTACAAAACATATAATCTTAGATATAATTGTTGGGTTTTTCTGTGATCCCGAATCAAACTGATACGAGAAGCACTGTTAATCTCAAACCTAACTAGATTGAGATATGCTATAAACCTAATGACCAACTGATCAAAGGCTTATCAAATCAAACCAAACATGTTCGATTATAGCGGAAGCGATTTTGGATAATAAAAAAAAACCCGAAAATCCACAGTTCGTTTCGTTTTAATTATTAACAAAAATAACAGGATTGTTACCTGGATCGCTTGAGTTTGATCCACCGGTGATCGACCGTGCAAACTTCCTTCTAGTTGGATGTAATCCCGAGGCGTTTAAAAAAACTCGACTGGTTTTTCCCGAATATGGTTGGCGCCGAATTTATGAAGAGAGAGGAGAGAGGGTTTTCTAAAAGCTAGTTGGTTGAATGAGAAAAATCCATATCAACTAATAAGGCCAAAGCCTTTATTTATATGGAAGAGTTTCCATATAATAAAGCTTCCTTATTTCTCTAATGATTATCTCAATGGAATTATTCTTTTCTTCTCCTTCAAGAAAAGAATATTCCTTATTCCATTTAACTGGATGATTAATCAACTTAATTAATTATTTTAATCTGTTTATATATTTATTTACTGAATAAATATATAACCCATATAATTAATTAATAACCCTTTAACTTTGGGATTTCTCACTGAAATTACCCAACTGATTTATAATTAACTATTATAAATTCAATCTCTCCAAACTGGGATTATTTACTTGTTTGACTTATAGGTCCTCACAGGTGTGACCCTCAAGTGACTTATAACATTGGATGTGTAATCACTGGTTTGTCAACTTATGCACATAATTACTAACAGACTCCCACTTGTGCAAGTTAGCAATACCGCCTTGATCACACGGACCTAAGGAGGCCCTAGACAGGCACTTAGGCTAACCAGGTCATAAGCACTCTTATACCCAGATAGGTGATATAAACTTTTCCATCAGGAAATAACATTTATGAAGCAACTGTTCGTAAATTGGGTATATCTTGGTTTTTCCCTTTGCAACACGATATTTCATCTGTGAGTATGAGCCTGGATTAAGTCAACTCTTAATACTCAAGATTCTGTTTCTTGACTATCCGACCTCTACTGATAGGTAAACGACAAAGAACATATCAGTTCGTTTGGGCATGGCCATGCACTTCATCAGTCTATTCAGTCAATCAAGGGGCCCAGAAATATCTCTCTTCGGAGAAGAGGTGCAAATCCCATCTTGCATATCTGCATTTAACACCACGGCTTCCGCTGAATCTAGTTACGCCCTTTATGGTCACCCTGTTACGGCGTAGCGGTTGAACGCACTAAGTATCCAGCAGTCCTCATGATATCAAACCAGATACCTCAGGTGATAGGGACAACCACTGTGAGATTTACTTATGACAAAATCCAAGAAGTAATCTCAACCGCGGATCACGTCTGATATTTGCTACTCTATCAAATATCTGTGCAACTCCTGGTCTACAACGCTTGTAGCTGTTATTCAACCACTGATCATAACTACCCAGAGGCTCATAATGACTTTAACGCCCTAACGGGTTCCCACCACGATAAGTTGTCACGGACAAATTTCGAATGAAAGACTGGAAACTAGTCTCATTCCTGGATTATAAAACATGCAAAATATAAAAGCTATAAAGAAACTAATTTGGTATAGTCCATATTACACTCTGTAATAATAACAAAATTAATAGCATTTCTTAATTACTTTTACGGTGTCTATTCAACGTTTACTAAAAACTGATTTAAACGAAGCATCACCTAACTTTAGTTTAAACCCTTTGATTAATGTTTACCATATTAATCAAAGTAACAACCAAAACAATACAAGTTTGTATCATCTGATACAATCTTCTTGATTCTGTTAATCTTTGTTTTGCAAACACTTTTAAACAAGGATTAGACTTTTCTTTACCATATTCCCTAAACTTGGAGATACTGGAATAACTCCTAGTTTCCCTGAATATGTAAAGTTTAAACTGCAACCTCCCTTAGTTGCTGTGTAGATGAATGATTTCTACCTGAAATCAGATAAAATTTCCATTTACCAAGCTGGCAAATTTCAGGAAATTTATTCTAGTGTTTACGACACTTTTAAAAGATAATTAATATCTTTAATAATTATTCCAACACACTTTAATTATTGATTTCTCTCAAAGTCATTTATGACTTTAGTTTCAAAGACTTTGAAACTTTCGTTCTACCCTTTTGACTAAAAGATAGATTCGTATATCTTATGAATTTACGTCCTACCTGGATCATGAATTCCGAGATATATACTAAATCAATAATCTTATCTTTTATTCTTTATCATAAACTAGATAGAGAATAAACTGGGCTCCCACTAACCTATATGAAAACCAACTATTACTTAAAATTAACTATTGACTTAGTCAAAACTTGATTTCTTAGTCAATTCTATTTCAAGTAATGAATACGAGAATTTTAACATTTATAAAACTTAACTGGATTTTATTAAATCCTAATTCCGAAACTTGGAATTTTTCCTAGTTTTATAAATACTGATATTATCAACGATATCTAAATTCTTTTTAAAAACATATGAGTAATAAATTTTGATCATAAAATACTTTCATAATCTTTTACTCATAAATGTTCAAAAACACATTCCTATAATTATAGTACTTCGTGTGTTTTTGACAGTTTTCATATATATTACTTCAAATTATTTTGATTGAAGTAATACTGTTAGTGTAATAGGCAACATCTAGGATCTAATTTTGAATCAAGTCAAATTTGACTTAATCAGATTCAAAATACCATGCATAAAGATATTTAAATCAAGACAATAATTTTAAATTTTAAAACCAATGAAAAAATCCAAATTTTGGAAAAACAAGATTGTTTTAAATCATGAAAGTTTAAAATTGTCTTTGATAATATCTACTTGCATGCTGATCTTTGCAATCTGGGCACTTCACTTTTAATGACCACCTGCAATTAAACTTTTGCTTCTAGGTGTCAACACACTCGTAAATTAACAAGCGAAAGTGATAAACTGAAGCAGTCACGAACACCTGAGGTGTTTATACATGCTTCGTAACGCTTCGGGCAGTTATGCCTTAAATGACCGACTTCATGGCACTTGAAGTATTGATTCTCGGTTATTACTCTGTTAGGCTTAACCGTTTTTACCCTTGCCTTTGCCTATATCATAAACACTGGGTGCACTCAGGGTAGCCAGAACTTGGCCCTTTCCCTTACTGGTGTTCCCATGCCCACGCTTCTTCTTTACTTCACCATTCTTGACCATAAGCACATCTTTGGTCTTGGTCCCCATTCTCAACTCAATTACTTATAATCTTCAGACAGTGAGTTGAGTATCGTATATGTTGCTAACTGCAACGAAACTGGGCGACCGAGCTTCTCTAGGTGATCAATGTGCCTCTTTTTTTTCATGATCACTAACTGAGGTCCCCTTTGCCATCTTGCACGCGTTCAGTGCTCTACTGGCATCATAAACGCTCTGTGCGTGCTTGCGTCTGAAACATGTCCCTCAACTGGCGGATCATGTTATAGGCATTTGTGTTTATGAGCCTCGTACGAAAATCTGGGCTCATAGTTGCAAGCATAAGATAGCCTACGTCCAACAAATAATCGGAATGCTTTCTATAAGCGTTCCTGACATTGACAGTAGCTTATGGTCAGGCCTTCTCATAGAGGTTTTTCTAGGACATACCACTTTCTCTCGTGCCTGAGTACAATCATCAGATTGCGCTTCCAAACGAGAAAAATTAGACTCAGTAAGTTTGTCCTTTTCGAGAATGGAGCGAAGAGAAATATTAGTGTTGGTTACTGTGTTTGCAATCTACACAAAAACTTTGGTTTTAGTAACTGTGAATAGACTATTTCCAATAAATATCAATAAACCCTTAAATGATCAATTTATTGGACTAGGATCCTAATTACATACGCCTTGATGACCGGTGTGTTCACGTCCCACCAGGCCCACGTACTAATTAGGTAGGTAAGGATTTTTACCAATCATATCTAACTGACACGACTCCTAGATCTTTTCGGGACAACGGTAATTATCCGTACATGTTTTAGTCCCTCTAAGTGCTTTTTGGCCCGGTACCACCCGGTAAACTTAACAGAACCAAAACAGATCTCACCATTTTGGGACTTTGACACTTTACTCTGGCCGGTACCACCCGGAGATAATTCGCAGAGTCTTGTTAATCCCCTCCAACTTCGGTTTGAACGCGGTCGTTCAAGGTGTGTTCACTTACAACGGCCGCGTAACTTACGCCGAAGGTGCCCCTAGATGGGTTGCACTACTGATCTATGATTTTCGGGGTTTTTAATTAATTTTTGAAAAACCTTTTAACATCCAGTATATTTTGAAAATTGTAACTTTTGAAAAAACTGATTGTTTAAACAGAAGGAAACTGATGTTTAAACTAACTGTTTCAAACATACGCTGTTTTTGTTGGGAATCGAGGGATACAAGAACATGCACAGCGGAATAAAACCCGATTCCCAAACGAGGATCCAATCCCAAACCATACAGACACAATAAAGGGTGTTTTGGTGGATTACCTTTGCGAATAATAACTCCGAAACGCAAGCAGGGGGTACACTGCTACTGGCACCGGTTGAGAGGGTTGCTAGACCACCACCGAGGATTACCCGAAAAACGAATGCGAACCTTCCTCTTTCTGGATTTGGCGCCGGTTTTAGGGGAGAGAGAGAGAGAGAGGTTTTTCTGGGCTTTTTGGAATTGAATGAATCAGTTAACTGACACCCTTAACCCCTTATTTATATGGACAAACCTAGCAGTGTTTGATTCCATATATAATTCTTGGTAATTATCTCTGAAATAACTTCCATAATTATCCTTTTTAATTAATCTAACTGATTAATTAATTATAAATAATTCAACTAATTATTTATTTATTCCTTTTCTCTCTAAATAATTAATTGACCAATTAATTATTTCCCATAATCCAAACATTCTCATTTTGGTGTGCAGCAGTGTGACCTACTAGTGTCTTATAACATTGGACACGATAACCCTGTTACTGTCTCGCACATAATCCTAACAGACTCCCACTTGTGCTAGACATGTAACTGAACTGTTATCATTCGCCTAAGGAGGTCCCTAGCCAGACGCTTAGGTTAACCAGGTTATAAGATCTCTTATATCCAGAGATACAATTCACGCTTGAATTTGTACACAGGTTCATTCCTTTTGCACACGATATTTCTAAAGTGATTTAAGACATGGAGTGGAGGATTCATTTCTTAAAATCAAGTATTTCTTGACTCTGATTTCGATTGCCTGCAGTAACGGATATTACTAAATAACCCCTGTTATTCTATCCGAGCGTGGCCACGCGTTTTCTGCCAATCTTAATCGTCAAGGGGCCCGGAAATATCTCTCTTTTGAAAGAGGTGCAAATCCCTTCTTGACTACTTGCATTTGGATCCACGGCTTCCGCTGCATCTAGTCACGTCCCGTATGGCCACCCAGTTACGGTGCAGCGTTAGTACGCGCTAAGAGTACAGTGGTCCTCGTGTTCCCAAACCAAGTATCTCAGGTCTAAGGACAACCTATCAAGTCAGTGCCTATGACTAAGGCTCCATGAAGCAGACTTGATTACTGGTCACTTCCAATACCCAAACACTCTGATGAGTATCTACAAATACTTGGTCACATCACTTGTGCTTTTATTCTTTACTTTGAATAAATCATCAAGTATTTATAATAGCGTCAAACTCCCTATTGAAATTCCCATTTCAATAAGTGGCTACGGAAATTTAGATTTCATACAAGACTTTGTAGAATCATGGATACGTTAAATATGCAAAAAATAGTTAATTTAGAACAATCATGAAAACAAAACCTCCATTTATTTCCAACACACTGTGAAATAAAAAACTTTACATGATTACATTGTTTCTAAATTAGACTATAGTAATAATTAATAAACTAAGTACTAGCTACTGGCTTCCAGGTACTGCATCCCAATGGAATTCGCATGTGCCTCATGCTTTGCCCTTGCTAGTGGCTTTGTCAGCGGATCTGCGACATTGTCTTCTGTTGGAATCTTGCATATTCTTACATCTCCTCTTCCAATGATCTCTCGGATGAGGTGATACTTTCTGAGCACGTGTCTCAACTTGTGATGCTCTCTAGGTTCCTTTGCTTGCGCCACGGCTCCTGAGTTATCACAGAATATATCGATCGGTCTCGAGATACTGGCAACCACTCTGAGATCCGATAGAAAATTCCTTAGCCAGACAGCTTCCTTTGCCGCATCACATGCTGCAATGTACTCTGCTTCTGTAGTTGAGTCTGCAATCGTGTCCTGCTTCGAGCTCTTCCATGAGATCGCACCTCCGTTTAGGGTAAAGACATACCGCGACTGTGACCTGAAGTCATCTCTGTCGGTCTGGAAACTAGCGTCAGAGTATCCTGTGACACTAATTTCATCCTCAGAACCTCCAAAGACCAAGAACATTTCTTTCGTTCTTCTCAGATATTTAAGAATGTTCTTGACAGCCACCCAATGGGGCTCACCCGGATTCTGTTGGTATCTGCTCGTAACACTTACTGAGTAAGCAACATCGGGCCTAGTACATAGCATGGCATACATAATCGATCCAATTGCAGAAGCATATGGGACCGATTTCATCTTGTCCTGATCTTCACTAGAAACAAGACACTGTGTTTTACTTAACACTATGCCATGTTGCATTGGAATGAATCCTTTCTTGGATTCATCCATCCTGAATCTCTTCAGTACTTTGTCAATGTATGTACTCTGACTAAGTCCGATAAGCCGCTTAGATCTGTTTCTGTAGATCTTTATACCTAGTATATAAGCGGCTTCTCCAAGGTCTTTCATCTGGAAACATTTACTTAACCATTCCTTAACACTCTGTAAGTTGGTACATCGTTTCCTATGAGTAGTATGTCATCTACATACAAGACCAGGAAGGTTACTATGCTCCCACTGAACTTAGTGTAAACACATGGCTCGAACTCACTTTTAGCGAAGCCAAACTCTTTGATTCGCTCATCAAAGTGTAAGTTCCAGCTTCGAGATGCTTGCTTCAATCCATAAATAGATTTTAGCAGCTTACACACCTTATTAGGATTCTTAGGATCTTTAAACCCCTCTGGTTGTTCCATATAGACGTCTTCTGTTAACTTTCCATTCAGAAAGGCTGTCTTGACGTCCATTTGCCAAATCTCGTAATTAAAGTACGCTGAGATGGCCATAAGAATCCTAATTGACTTCAACATTGCCACTGGTGAAAAGGTTTCATCATAGTCAATTCCATGAGTTTGCGTGAATCCTTTTGCAACCAGTCTGGCCTTGAAGGTGTGTACGTTCCCATCCATGTCGGTTTTCTTCTTGAAAACCCATTTGCGTCCAACAGCCTTACAGTGTTGTGGCAAATCAGTCAACTCCCAGACTTGGTTGTCGTACATGGATTGCATCTCGGCCTTCATGGCTTCCTGCCATTGTTCAGACTCACTGCCTGACACAGCTTCTCCATAGGATGTTGGTTCATTTAAGTCTCCACTATCTTGAGAGACTAGGAACCCAAGATACCTATCTGGTTCTTGTCTTACCCTGCTGGATCTGCGAAGGTCCTGTGTTTGCACTTCCTCAATCGGCTCTGATTGAGGTTCAACATTGTTATGTTGAATTTCTGGCTCAACAACTGGTGTAGTGCTTTCTTCGTCTACTATCTGTAGATCTACATCCTTTCTGGTGTTCTCTAAACCGAGAAACTTTTCTTCCAGAAATTTTCCATTTCGAGCAACAAACACTTTGTTCTCTTCAGGGTTGTAGAAATAATATCCCACGGTGGTCTTGGGATATCCAACGAAAAAACACTTGTCGGATTTGGGTTTGAGTTTTTCTGAGGTAGGTCGTTTGACGTAAACCTCACAACCCCAAATTTTCAGAAAAGATATGTTGGGTTTCTTACCCTTCCATAGCTCGTATGGAGTCTTTTCTACCGACTTTGTTGGCGCTCTGTTCAGTATGTGTGCTGCTGTTTCGAGCGCATGTCCCCAGAATGATATTGGCAGCGTAGAATGACACATCATCGTTCGTACCATGTCAAGCAAAGTACGATTTCTCCTTTCTGATACACCGTTCATCTGAGGTGTATACGGAGGTGTAAGTTGGGATACAATCCCACACTCCATCAGATGATTGTCAAACTCATCACTGAGATATTCGCCACCACGATCTGACCGTAAGAACTTGATCCTCTTGTCAAGTAGATTCTGTACTTCATTCTGATATTCCTTGAATTTCTCAAAGGTTTCAGATTTATGTCTCATCAAGTAGACATAACCATACCTACTGAAGTCGTCAGTGAAGGTAATGAAGTACCGGTATCCTCCTCTTGCTACATGACTGAAAGGTCCACATACATCTGTGTGGATTATTTCAAGCAAGTCAGTAGCCCTTTCATTCTCACTGTTGAAAGGTTGCTTTGTCATTTTACCAGATAAACAAGATTCGCAATTATCAAAAGGTTTGTAGTCGAAATTGCCAAGAAAACCTCCTTTTAGGAGTAGTTCAACACGTTTCTTGTTTATATGGCCCAAACGACAATGCCAGAGGTAAGTCTGATCCTCAATATCTTTGGATCGCTTACTTATATGATAGATTTCACTATTGTTGTCTTTAAGATTTACAGTGTACAGACCATCTACGGGTGTAGCTTTAAAATAGAAAATATTATCTTTAAAGACTGAAATCATTTTATAAGAATATTTATAATAAAAGCCTTGGTCTACCAACAAATCAAAAGACAACACATTCTTAATCATATTTGGAATATAATAACAATTATCCAGTTCCAAAACTAGACCCGAGGGTAAACTAAGACTATAAGATCCCACGGCTTCAGCAATCAACGGAGTGCCTTCGCCAACTCGTAGGTTCGAACGGTCCTTCCTCAGAGTCTTTCTTCTAGTGAATCCCTGTAAATGATTACAAATGTGGTTACCACTGCCTGTATCAATTACCCATGATTCATAAGAAGTGATTAAGCAATCTATCATAAAGATACATGAAGCATCGGATAAACCGATCTCAATCTGGTCGATATTCATCGAGTGCTCGCAAATATCCTCGCTGCCGCACTCTGGGCAACTCAGATCTCCCAGCTCATCAATTATATCAGTGTCCATGAGATTCGCAGGTTCAGGTGCTGGCTCTAAACTGGCCAGGATATCTTCATGAACTTTATCCACGTCGTTCTTTGGTTCCTTCATGTAGGCACTAGCTGTGTCTTGTACTTCCTTTGTGAGGGAGAACCACATGAGGTACACTAACTCTTCCTGAGTTATCTTGTACCCCAGACGTGATAAACATTTAAAAAACCTTCTCATTTCAATAAGATGGTTTTTAACTGACTGACCCTTCTGTAGCTTCAGGGAGAGAATCTCTTGCATGATCAAAAGCTTGCCCGTGTGCTTGTAGAAACCTAACTGGTTTTCTACATTCCTTACGACCTCGTGACAGAATTTCACTCTCAAGTCTCCCGTGAACTCGGGTGACATAGAGAAAACTAGAATGGACATTACATCCGATTCATCTGCCATGAATCTGAAATATTCAGCAAATTCCTCTTCTGGGCATTGCTTTTGGGTCGTGACATGGGCTTATTGATCACATAAAGCTTACCCTGGGCACTCAAAACATTCTGTAAGTGCAACTTCCAAACTGGAAAGTTCTGGCCCGTAAGCTTCCACTTGCCCATAATAAGGCGAAGTGATTCCTCAGGTGAATAAAACGGAATGCTAATTGGAGACATCTACAGAAGAATATAAATTCCAATTTAGTTTATAATTATATAATTCTAATAAATTATTACCCTTAAAATAAATTTATTAGACTAGAATCCATATTTCACATGTGTCAGGAAGCATGTGATCATGTCAAACCGACTCATGCGATCTATGGTAGGTAAAACTATACCAATCGTATTCCTATCTGAAAATACGACTTCTAGATCGTCGGGACATCGGATATTAATAATCCGTGCATATTTAGTCCCTCTAGTGCATTTTGGCCTGGTACCACCCAGTGAATAAATAATTACCAAAATAGATTGCACCACCCGGGACCTGGACAAACTCTGGCCGGTACCACCCGGAGATAATTCGCAGAGTTTTATCACCTTCCAGTTTCGGTTTGAACACGGGCGTTCATAGTGTGTGCACTTACAACGCCCTATGTACCTTACACCGGAAGTGCCCCTAAAGTGGGTTGCACTTACTAATCTATGATTTTAACAAGGGTCTAAATTGCCAATTTTCCTTTTTCAAAACTTTGAAAAACTGGATCCAAACACTAACTGTATTTGTATCCTTTTATCTTTTTAAAACAATCATCCAAAAAGGCAATTTATATTTAACAACAATTACGTAAAACAACCACGCAATTTAAATATAAAAAGCACAGTCATAGCCTAAACCCTTAAGCTAATGTTGTTTTGTGAGCCAACACAAAACAACGGTCTCAACCCTAAGTGACAAAAGTCTTCGTCTTCTGGTACTCCCACTGGCTCCGAGATCCATGGTCGACATCTTGTTTCCGTCTTGATGATTAGAACTAACTATTACAAATGGGCTTTTAATGGCACGCAGGCCTCCCAACTATTCTACTAATTTAAAATTACAAGTAGGGTTGTAAATGGCACGCAGGCCTCCCAACTATTCTAAAACGGATAAAATAAATAAAAACACAACCACGGGTCTAAAAGGGTTCAGCTATGACTCAATACAATTAAACGAATTAAAATACAACTGGATTTTAATCGGATAATTATAAAAACAGAAATTAATTTAAAACAAATTAGTTAAACTTAATCTTGAATCGTTTTAAAACTTATCTGATAAAACGATCCTTTATCTCAAAAACTATCCGGAAACAAATCCTTATCTGGATCCGTCAACGATAAACGATTGGGACGAACAACGATTTCGATTACCACCGATCCGTCAAAACGTGACCGTCGATCGGCGGTTTTCAACGCCGGCGACGATGATGACGCAATTGCCACCACCGCCGCCCGTACCTCCCGCAATCGCCGCCGGCAGCGGCGACTTCGATAGCCACCACCGCCGCAGCAACCACCGCCGTCACCAAAAACAACCGGCGACGGCAGCAGCTAAGGAGCCACCACCGCCGCCCACCGCAACAACAATCGTCGGCGACAGCAGCGGCTGGAAAGCCACCACCGCCGCCGCAATCGATACCATCGCCACCATAGTCCACCGGCGACAGCAGTGGACTTGACCACCACTGCCGCCGCGATCACGCGACGGAAAACAGCGAACGCCGCCACCACCGTAACTGGTGGTGCGGCTGGTTGAGGTTCGACAGGCAAGCGGCGATCACCGCTGCCATCCACTCCCTCCGATTGATCGCCACCGCCTAGGTGGTCGATCATGGTTACCCATCGCCGATCGGCGGTTTGTGTTCGATCGACACCACCGCCACCACAATCGGTGGTGCGGTGGTGGTTTTCCTTCGCGGTCGATGATGGCCGACGCCACAACCACCAAGCGGGTGGTGTGGCCGGCGCATACCATGACAGCCGGTACCGCAGCCACCAATCGGGTGGTGCGGCCGGTAGAGAATCGACGGTGATCGGCCTAGAGGTCCGTCCGGCTAACTGCCGCCGTTCCGCCGCCGATCGTCGTTTCGTTAGGTTTACAAAAATCAGACTTTTAACAAATTAATGATTTTTATAGAACCTAATTAATTAACAAACAGCTTAAACCTGATCTGTTAGGTTTAGGAAGTGGCTCTGATACCACTGTTGGGAATCGAGGGATACAAGAACATGCACAGCGGAATAAAACCCGATTCCCAAACGAGGATCCAATCCCAAACCATACAGACACAATAAAGGGTGTTTTGGTGGATTACCTTTGCGAATAATAACTCCGAAACGCAAGCAGGGGGTACACTGCTACTGGCACCGGTTGAGAGGGTTGCTAGACCACCACCGAGGATTACCCGAAAAACGAATGCGAACCTTCCTCTTTCTGGATTTGGCGCCGGTTTTAGGGGAGAGAGAGAGAGAGAGAGGTTTTTCTGGGCTTTTTGGAATTGAATGAATCAATTAACTGACACCCTTAACCCCTTATTTATATGGACAAACCTAGCAGTGTTTGATTCCATATATAATTCTTGGTAATTATCTCTGAAATAACTTCCATAATTATCCTTTTTAATTAATCTAACTGATTAATTAATTATAAATAATTCAACTAATTATTTATTTATTCCTTTTCTCTCTAAATAATTAATTGACCAATTAATTATTTCCCATAATTCAAACATTCTCATTTTGGTGTGCAGCAGTGTGACCTACTAGTGTCTTATAACATTGGACACGATAACCCTGTTACTGTCTCGCACATAATCTTAACAGTTTTAAAACTAACTGTTTAAAAAAAACTGTTTAAAAAAAACTGTTTTAAAAGCATACTTGCTAATCAAAACTAGCTGTTTTGATAGCATGCTAGTTGACCAAAACTAACTGTTTTATCAACTTGCCTTTAAACAATCTATTTACAATTTTACAGGTTTTAAATAAAATCCACCGTTAAAAGGTTTTGGAAAAAGGCTGGTGATTTTAATTTTAAAACCTATCCGTTCTCATGATTTAAACTAGTTTTAAAACTCTCCCCTTATTTTAAAACTTATTTAATAAACTAGCAGTCATTAAGTATCATGAGTAAAAATCAACCACGCAGTTAATAATTATAAACACACAGATAATTATAACAACCACACAGTTTTAAAATAACTAATTATAGGTTTGCCAACTTTTATTCCTAAGGACCAATAACGACCTATTTTTCTAAAGCACTTCCGGATCCTTGCATAGCTCCCACTGGCTTCGGCACCTATTGTTAGAACTCCGAAAAAACTTCAGTCTTTCTCACATAGCTCCCACTGGCCTCGACATCCTCGATGGAACTCCGAAAAGAAAAATAAAATAACTATCCTATGGTCATTATTACAAAGGGCTTGTAAGTGGCACACATGCCTCCCCAGAAACGATCCAAAGGTCTAAGTTGGCAAGCTCTATAATAGGCATAAAATATATACGCACACAGGTATACAACCACGCATTTATATAAAGCATAAAATAAGCAATATAATAAAAGCGAAAGACAATCCTAGATCCGTTAAATATTATCTCGTTCAGTTTATCGCAAAACATGGTTTTAACTGATTTATAAAAACAAACTGTTTTATAAACCGAAACTAATACTTTAATCTGAAATTAGTTTTCACTTAATTTATAAAATTACCCAGACTTATAAACTATAAATCTATTTTATAAATCAAAAACCAATTTTCTAAAATATTCACCTTTTTATCCAAAATTATATCAAACCGGGTCTACCGAAACAAACTGGTCGGTTAAATAAATACTGCCCCGTAAACTGTGTCGTGCTTTAACCAACTCATCAAAACATGACACGAAGCCTATTTGACCAAACGGGTCAAATAATTGATTTGATAAAACATTAGTTTAATAAAACTTTAAAACGATTTTATTAGATAAAAATTACCTGAATAAAATTAATTTGGATAAAAAGCCTAAAACCAATAAACCCTCTTGGACCATAAACTTGGTCCAAGATTTTTGGGTTTTGGGCCCGACAACAATTTGGCCCAATTAAACGAAAGACCCTAGACTGATTTCCGGTGATGGTTTTCGTGACATCGACCCTATTGCCAACTAAAGCAGCGCCGCCAAGGCACCACCACAGTCGCCGGCAACCATCAGCACCCTCGCTCGCGCCGCGAAGAAGCTGGTCGCGCCGCGAAGGGTGGCAATGGCTCGCGCCGCGAAGGCCTCGTCAGAGCCCTGCTCGCGCCGCGAAGGTTATATCAAACACCACCACTGCTGCCATGATCGGCGATCCATGACGACGGCAAAACAGCCGCCGCCGTTGCTGGTTCTCTGTTTACCGTTGATCATAGCCTCGATCCGGCCACCGATCGCTGCCATCAACCGCGACCACCGCCGATTTGGCGGTGCGACCTTGCGATTGAAACAGCCGAAACGTTGCTACCACTGATCTGTGGTGCGACCGGCGATTGAAACATCGGCGGCGATCAACGCCACCCAAAAGCGGCTATCGACCACCGCCGTCGCCTAGGCCAAACGACGACAGCAGTAGCGGGATGCTACCACCGCCGCCGTGGCGGGTGATCGTAACCAACAACAACCGCCGCCGCAACCACCATCTGTGGTGCGGTCGGCGATCTCGTCCACGGCCGAATGCCGCCACCACTCGCTGTGGTGCGGCGGGTGATCGGAAACCAAAAAAAAAACGACGTCGCCACCACTGCCGTGCTGCAGCTGCGGCCACTTCCGTTCGTCGCCACCACCAAACTGTGGTTCGGCTCTGTGGTCGGAAACTACAGCCGATGCCGCCACCACTCGCTGTGGTGCGGCCGGCGACCACCACCGTTCGCCCCCACCACCAAACTGTGGTGCGGCTCGGTGGTCGGAGATAACAGCCGACGCCACCACCACTCACTGTGGTGTGGCCGGTGTTTGGTCGGTTGGTCTAACCGGCGATTGGCCTGGTGGTCTGGCCGGCTAACTGCCGTCGTTCCACCGCCGATCGTCGGTTTGGTGTTTTTCGACGATAAAACGATAAACAAGAAAAAATATTGAATCTTGATAAAAATTAGATTTTTATAAAACAATTATCAACAAAACTTGACACGCAAGAAACAATTTATAATTTTAACGGATCCATGATGTGATAATTAAAACGAATAAACCCGTGGCTCTGATACCACTGTTGGGTTTTTCTGTGATCCCGAATCAAACTGATACGAGAAGCACTGTTAATCTCAAACCTAACTAGATTGAGATATACTATAAACCTAATGACCAACTGATCAAAGGCTTATCAAATCAAACCAAACAGGTTCGATTATAGCGGAAGCGATTTTGGATAATAAAAAAAAAACCCGAAAATCCACAGTTCGTTTCGTTTTAATTATTAACAAAAATAACAGGATTGTTACCTGGATCTCTTGAGTTTGATCCACCGGTGATCGACCGTGCAAACTTCCTTCTAGTTGGATGTAATCCCGAGGCGTTTAAAAAAACTCGACTGGTTTTTCCCGAATATGGTTGGCGCCGATTTTATGAAGAGAGAGGAGAGAGGGTTTTCTAAAAGCTAGTTGGTTGAATGAGAAAAATCCATATCAACTAATAAGGCCTAAGCCTTTATTTATATGGAAGAGTTTCCATATAATAAAGCTTCCTTATTTCTCTAATGATTATCTCAATGGAATTATTCTTTTCTTCTCCTTCAAGAAAAGAATATTCCTTATTCCATTTAACTGGATAATTAATCAACTTAATTAATTATTTTAATCTGTTTATATATTTATTTACTGAATAAATATATAACCCATATAATTAATTAATAACCCTTTAACTTTGGGATTTCTCACTGAAATTACCCAACTGATTTATAATTAACTATTATAAATTCAATCTCTCCAAACTGGGATTATTTACTTGTTTGACTTATAGGTCCTCACAGGTGTGACCCTCAAGTGACTTATAACATTGGATGTGTAATCACTGGTTTGTCAACTTATGCACATAATTACTAACAATAATAATTTATATGAACTAGAAATATCACGCCATAAGTCACGCCTTAAAAATGGCATGGCTCTTAAGGCTTGAGACTTGGCCTCGCCATCACGTCACGCCTCACGCCATTTAGAACCTCGATAATTTCAAAAAACTGTTTGTTAGATTCATAACATATTTTCTTTTTCGTGTATAGTCGTACCAGCTTTTTTATTAGACTTTCAAATGTCTTCTGCAAAAAGCTTGAAACTGCCAAATAAGTGTGTGCCATCTAATAATTTACAAGATATATATTTTTTTTATTAAAACAAAATAATCAATATATGTCGGGCTTCGGCCCAAAATTGTCAAGGATTAGTCTGGGCCCAATGTGGTCTGGGATACCTCTTCCAAAAAAAAAAAAATAATCAATATATAATCTATAAGTAAGAGTTAAAAACAAGAGTTAAAAATATCAAATTAGCGAGTAAATTACATGCGTCTTTAGTATATTTTTTTAATCTTTTTTTGACAAACTATGTCACCACCCATTACCAACTGAGCTATACGTCATTAGCTTTTTTTAATCTTTTTTAATTAAAATTCTAATAGATCCTGTCCTTGCGGTTGCATTTCTATGACAAGTTGAGTACTTAATACAACCACAACAATCCATGCTATTGATAATTATTTTGGGATCGAATTCACTAGAAAAATGCAACAACAAGAGCTTAATTCGTTAAAAAAACAATCACATGGATCTAACCTCTTAAAACACGACGATAATGATACGTTCCGTTGAATTTTGAGAAAAAAAAAGACTAGGACCATTAAAAATACTACATAGACAAAACATGTAATTTACTCTAAATTAGTTTCAATGCTTTTAATAAGTTCAATATATTATTATACTAAAATATCAACTAATATTAATCTAATAAAAAAATGTTAAAACTAAGAGTAAACTACGTATTTGGTCCATGTAGTTTACACCTTTTATCCACATTGGTTTAAAAAATAAAATACATACACGGATGAAACTCTTGGTTATCATTTTTGTAAATTTTGGTCCTTCTAACCAATGGTTTGTTAAATCCCTCTGTTAAGTAACCACATGGACCAAACCACTAAGGGGTGATTTAGTCTTTTTATACTTATTTTAGTCTTTATCCTATTTGCAACAATTATATATCTATATATTACAGGGACCAAGAATTTAAATATATATATATAGAGGAAAGTTCAATTGTGAACCAGTTTTTGGTTGTGAACGTGAGGACAACTGAGAGCGTGACACGTGGCGGATGACTAGGCGCCACGTCGGCTTTGAGTGTGGTCCCCCCCTTTAATTCAATGCCCTCCCCATGAATCGCGCCTAGTCATCCGCCGTGGATTTGACGTGGCGCCTAGTCATCCGCCACGTGTCGCGCTCTCGGTTGTCCTCACGTTCACAACCAAAAAGTGGTTCACATTTGAACCCACCCCTATATATATATATATATATATATATATATATATATATATCTTATCTATATATGAAAGGGTCAATCCTTTAGAAGGCGCGTTGCATTTCACGCATAGGCGCGTCTTCAACATTCCTCTCCTACTCTCAACTCCACCTGGTATTCTTCCCTTCAAACACGTGTCCTTCTTTCTGATGACTCCATCACCACCGACTTACCACAAGTTCTTTCTTCCTCCCAGTCCCCACCCCCAACTCCTCCCAAGTTGAGAGAAGCAACTTGCAGACCCTCCTCTCTCCTCTGTTACCATATTAATCCATCCCGACTTATTCTTTTTCTTTAGATTGTTAGGGTTCTCCATCTTCAATCTCACGCATTTTTTCAAATGAGGTCTTTATTGCCGGCCGATTTTTGTTTCCCCCTCCCATTACCACCACTTACCCCTCCTCTCTCCTCTCTTACCATATTAATCCAAAACCCATGCCCTGGATTTTGATCGTTCGCCATTATTGCAGCTGCGGCTGCCAATTGTAAAAAGAATAAGCTAATTCTGCAAGTGAAGAAATCAGTTGAAATAAGGGTTAGCCAATTAGTTACTTATATGTTCTTAAGATTCAGTTAATTAATTCGAAACTTTATTCAATATGCTTATATGCATTTAAAATAAGATTTTGTAGCTTATGAAATAGTTATTACGAAATCCATGGTTCCTTAGGATAATGCTCTGCCTGTTGCACCATTTTTACTAGATTTTTAGCATTTATTCATTCGAAAATTGTTAATTTAAAAACTATAATTCTGTTACTAATTCTTAGTGAGATTAGGTTTTAAGTTTAATTGCCCAACTACTAGATTCATTGGACATGCATCAATACAGTTGACCTCAACCCTCATGGATGTGGTTAGACAGGATGATAACCTAAAGGGAATTGTGATAATTGGGCATGTGGTTGTATAACTGATGATTAGGCTTCTTTATGTGATGTTTAGCAATCTATTGTTAAGAATACTGAATCATGAAATGTTGAGCCATGGAAGTATTCAGTGTATTGTTATTGATTCATAAGGAAGGTTACCTTAAAAAGGTAAAACTACTATGGGAGGTAAGAAGGTTAAGTGATGTTCATATGTGAATAATTGGAAAAGTCCGTTTGAAGATTCATATGTGAACTCATATGAATAATACATAACATCAGTTCACATAATCATCTTCAAATTGATTTTCTCGGAGTCTTTCAATGGATTCCCATATGAACCTTCACTTCACATTACTTTCTCTCACAATATTAAGCCTTCTTACATGAATTGGCCGAACAATCTGAAATTAAATGGGTATGCTTCACGTAGTTATAAAGATGGGGTTGGGTTACGATGAAAAGTTGAGTTAAAGTGAGAAGTTATCGGCTGTTGGATGCACATTAGGATGAGATGTACCACGATAAGATGCACTGGATAAATAATCGTTGTATCAAGCACGATTCATGGGTGGACTTGGCATCAAATCAAAGTGGTCAAGGGTTCAAACTCACGCTCAACTTCTCACACAATCCTTCACCATCAATATTTTTTCCCCTTGTTGGATTTAAAATTTGTACTCCCAAAAGCATTGTATATGCCAGTTATGTTAATTAACTAGCTATCAAAAAGTTAATCTTTTTTGTCCCAAATTATCTTCAGGATCAAGTGCTTTTAGGCATGCAACAAAAGCTTGATAGCTTATTAGAAGAGGTGAAATTATTTCAAGTATTACCCCTATATCACATCTAATGATTTTGAGATTTTTGTTTGTGGATGTCGGGATTGTAATCATCATCAACATCCGTCAAAATATAAAGAAGTAAGAAACCCATGTTTCTTTAATAACAAAATTGTTGCAGATTACTTATAAGTTATGAATTCACTCGGGAGGGGGGGGGGGGGGCGGTCCTACTTCACAAGATGCCAATGAGGATGAAACGATCAAGTTTAAAATGGCAAACGATGACGAACAAGTAGAGCGTTGATTTGTTAGCTTCGGCTCCCGGTGTGAGCTCCTCAATAGATGTTCAGGTGATTATATATTTGATACAATATTCTTCCATTAAGTTGCATATATCTACGTTTTCTCATAACTGAATCCGTTTATGAAAATGAAGAGATTCATGAAACCTCATATCATTTGAGTCGAAATCATCCATGAAAAGGATACATACACCCAATGGGGAGGTTAATTCAAGTATCAAGAAATTATTTCATCAAGTATGGAAGGCGAGACCATCACAAGATGAAAACCCCAGGAGTGATTCAGTTTTAGTTGATGTTTATTGGTTTATTTATTTAAATAGAAAAACTATGTGACAAATTTGTTTTAGATGTTGATAACCACAATTAAGTAGTTGACAACACCATTAAACCACTCCAAGTCTCCAACCTTATGCCACCCATTACGAGTTATTATCAGTTTTGCCTATTTGGTTCAATATTCTTTGTTAGGTACCAAAGAACCATTCATAAATGAAATAAAAGTACTATATGGAATAATAAGTATGCATAATAATTATATCACTAAACATTATTTAGATCAACTTCATAACAAAAAAGGTACATAGTCATGATGTATTTAGTTTGAACATGTTTAAAATGAATCATTAGTCTTCTATTGATCTTTGGTTATGGGTGATTAACAATCTTTTTTTTTTGTCATAACTTTTGTGAATTTGAAGATTTGTTCTCTTTTCCATTCTTTCATGGGCTATGAAGTGAATTTGCGGGTTGAGCTCAGTACTGAATCAGGTACGGTGTGTTCCATACCGGTTTCATTTCATGGATAGTGTTTTCCATATTGCTTTTATATCTGGAGACATGTTTATGGGATCACACTAACTTGAGTCATAATATAAATGTTGATTGTTTAGAAAAGGGCCCTAAGCAAACATCAATTCAGTTCATATGATTGCGTTTTCTTCTTGCATGAGATATGTTTTTTGACCAATAGCTCGCTATTGAAATTGGTCAACAGATGTGGCAAAGTAGAGAAATTTATAGCAACATGAGCATTTCACTTGAGTTGTCATGCATCTCACAGTAATTGTTAAATTATAATTGGGCATTTTGCTGATTCTTCCATGATATCTGGGTTTACAGTGTTATACTCATCAAAGGAAGTGCTCAAAAGTGTTGCAGTCAACTTTTGGTGTGCGATTTTATTGCTGATAGATGAAGTGTCACTGTGATTTAGGATCATGTGAAGCCGTTGTGGTTTTAATGGATCAATTACGACCATTACCATTTTAACTTGATGTCATGGCGTAATCCGAATGAGTCACAGTTGTTAAAGATTGGCTACCAAGGTAAAGATGCTCTTGGAACTTATGGCTTCCTACTAAATTCATCTTTGGAAGATTCTTCCGACGTAGTTAAGGCTTAATGGAATAATAAATCTACTTTCTAAAACAATCACTTGAATGTTGTCTTTTCGTTTGGAGGATCATTTCTTCTACACTCTTTTTCTTTTAGGAACTCAAGCAACTGCATGCTACTGACGTTTTGTAGACGTGGTTCGGTTATTCCCATTTCTCTTTATCTATTGGTGGGGAGGCGTATGAAGAAACAAATCAATGAATCGGAAGAATTCAAGCTCGAAGGCAGAGATGAAACAAAGAGTGATGAGTAGGGGTGGCAATCGTGTCAAGTTTGGGTTGGCAGGTCAGAAAGAAAGACTCAATGTATCTACCTAATCGTGCCGAAATATTCAACTCTAACTTGCGACCCGTCAACCCCGAACCCAACCTGCATAACCCGTTTAACTATAAGGGTCATAAGTGGGTCATACGCGGGTTGACATGTTATAAATGGGTTGGCACTTCAGAAACGGGTTGTCTGGTCAAATACAATCTACTTCAAATACAACCAAAATAAAATTCAATGTACTGATTTTAAGGCGCTAAATTGAAATTGGAAGTTAATACTCAAAAGTCATAATAAAATAATCCATCAAACTATAACATTTTATCTTCAATTTTCGTACAACCTAACAACCCGTCGTGGGTCGTGCTCAGCACGGCCCGTGAGAAGTACCTAGTATATATATATGTACTAACTGCACGTAAGGACGAAGAACTCCATTTTAGGCCTCATATGCATTTGCATCTTCGTCTTCAAAAAAATGTATTGGTCTAATCTATAATTTTTATATATCCCAGATTTCAAAAATTGGGTTATTTTGAACAAAAGGTTGATATCGGCAACCCCAACCGGCCCACAATCGTCTGCCAATTCCATAATGTGGGGGCATACTTGACTCACTCAGCGGTTGTGGTTATGGGGCTGTCCTGGGCTTGAACCCCGGACCAATTCGATTTTGAACAAACTATGCTCCCACGCATTACCAACTAAGCTACGCGCTATTGGCAAAAACCTGGGTTATTTGTTTGATGCATTATAAATTGAAGTTTTTTCTTATGGTGAATGATGAACTAATTTGCTCCATTTTATTAAACTTTCAAAAGTTTTTGTTATTGATGTTGTGTTTTAAGTTGTATCATGAATTAAAATTTGTTATTTTCTTTATCGAACAACAGACTCAACGTTTTCTGTTTGTTTGTTAGGATTGTTAAATGAAGATTTTGCATATTGAAGCATTGATGGTCAAAGTATTAACGTCAATTGGTGATATAGTGTCTAAAAAACTCTCCAACATCAATAAATTGCAATTATGTACTTTTTTTTCACAAAGTAATATGATTTGATTGTTTTCTACTTTAAGGTTTAACCGAGTCTTTGTACAAGGATTCTTTCAATCCACTCTTAGGATTTAATTGTTTTAGTTTAATGTCCAAATAAAACTTGCCACATTAACTTTGTTGTTAAGTTTGTGTATTGTTATCATTCAGGTTATATTTTAATGCATCTTTCTGTTCTGATTTTAGAGTTTTCTTTTTGTTACGATCTTTTTAAACGTGGGTGCAAGGTAGCATGAGTGATCGAATGTGCAAGTTTTGTGTCACTTTAATGGTGTTTCTATATGTCTTACACTAATATACTTTGCTACTAGATTTGGTTTCTTTTGTTTAGTTATATAGTGAAGAGGCATAAGCAATGATTTTTTATTTGTTAAAGGATTTAGTTTGGTGATTTTGTTTTTTAGGCTATGCATGAGGTCTCTTTGGGAATGGGTATGTTAAATGTTTTAAGGTATTAAGGTAAGTAGCGTTTTTGTTCCCGATTTTTTTAAAAAGAAAATGGTCATAGTAGGCATAGGATATTGCTATGAGGGATTGATAAACAAAATGGTTAATACATTTTAACTTTAAAATTATTGGCTCAATTTCTGACATAGAGGTCGGATAAATAAACTTTAAGATTTTACATATGAATGATTGGATTTAAAATAAACGGCATACATTTAGAGAATTTTCAATGTCAAACTATTTTATTTCATGAAAAAATAAAATGATTTATAAAATTTCAGTTTCTTATTAAGATATTAATTTTATGAATAAAAAATTACTTTGTGTTTATATATGACCTTTCAAACAAACAAAATTCACGGTATGATGAAGATTGGTGGTCGAATATTTATCCATAAATAAAAAAACCGAAAAAATATTATATTTAAAACCTTATAAATTAGAATAATTTATATCTAAAGCATTTGTTGTACATTTGTACTTTATTACTTAATTAATAAATTATGTTTCTTATATTGTAATTTAACATATTTTATGACGGAAAAAAATCATTATCACACAATGAACGATACATACCCTAGTATATAGATATAGCACCAAAACAAAACATCAAGATTTAAGCAAATAAGCAAATTACTTAAATGAGTGAAATATGTTTAAGAAAATCACTCAAATAGTCATCACAACGAGATAGCAAGAAATAAACATTAAGAAACTAAAAAAGAAAAAATCAAGATTTAGATTACTAGAAAAAGGGGCATTAGCGACGACCATCGATGACAGAATAAATTCATCGCAAATTAGCAACGGATAGGATACTAAGATGAGTAATTAGGAACCTAAGAAAGAAAATACTTTGGTTCAAGCTTGAAAGAAACAAAAAGCAATTTGAGAACTAAGAGTGAGAGTGAGAGTGAGAGTGAGAGTGAGAGCTGAGACCTGAGACCGGGGGTTACATGATAAGTCAAGGTGACAAGTTAGGAGACGACTACCGAGAGCTATGGTAGACATCAACAATGTTGTGCGCCATAGGTGGTGAGGGGCAGAAGTCCAATCACGAATTGCTAGGGGAAAAATGATAGTGAGAGGCCAAGAGATAATTTTTTGTGAAAAAAGAATCAAATAATTAGGCTATGTACCCCATTTGAGCGTTAGGCCATGATGATTAGGCTGTGATGCCCTAGGCAAAAAAAAAAATATTTCAAAGTTTTTTTGGGTTATTTCGGTGGTCAATTTTCCCAGGCAACCCGTCCCCGATAAAACAACATGTATTTCGAGTTTAGGTTTTTTTACCCATTTTGGGCTCGGGTCGGGTGAGGATTTCAGGTCTCGGTGTTTTGCTCACTCCTAAATCGTATGCCTACACTTTTTTTATTTTCTTTTTTAATTAAAAAATCTTTTACCCCTTTAATTTTAAACTATATTATCTTAAAAATAAGTAATATTTCAATCAAACAAATTACATAAAAAATGAACATTTCGTTCTCTTCGCCTCGACATCCATCTCGTTATAGCTTTTGTTGTTTTAACCATTTTGTTAGAAATATTTGTTAAGTTGTGTCAATTTGTAATTTGTTTAAAGTTAGTGTCTTTTATGTAATTGTTGTTAAAGGCCCAAGCCCATTTATTTTAAAAAGCCTAGCCCTTTAGAATTAGTATAAATAGGAGACCTTTACCTCATTTGTACTTTCCTTACTCTTGATTCTCTCATCATATCAATGAATGCAATCTATCCTAAATTTTGGTACTTATCATATACATCATAAATCTAAGTGTTCTTGATTGATTGATTGATTTGGCACCCACAATTGGTATCAGAGCCTGCCACTTGCTCTTGATCCGTTGTGTTCTGGTTCTGGTGAAAGCGATTCTTCAGACCTCAAGCATCGGGTACCGGGTCTACTCTTCAGACTTGGATTTTTGAGCATTAAGTGTTTTCTTCAGACTTGGATTTTTGAATTTCTCTAAGTCTTCATTCATCACCCTACACCTAATACTCTTCACTACATCCAACCTCCTGATCAGACCCTGACCTCCTGATCAGACCCTGACCTCCTGATCAGACCCTGACCTCCTGATCAGACCCTGACCACCTGATCAGACCCTGACCTCCAGAACTGAATTTTTTTTTCAAGATTTTCACAAGTCTTGAAACCTTTCACCAACCAATTCACCTGATCATACTAAGTGGTTTAAGATCCACAATCAATCTTTAATCATGAACACACGTGATGCATTAGCAATCGGGTCCGACACCCGTCCTCCGGTACTGTTCCGTGGAGACTTTTCGCAATGGAAGTCACGATTCCTAGACTTCGTGGCAAAGCAACCTCTTCACAAGCAGATCATGGAGTCCCTCAAGAATGGACCCGTGAAATACTACACTGAAATTCCAGCAGTCCCTGATGGTAATCCACCAATTGTCGGAGGTATAGTGGAAAAGGATGAAACAAACTTCACTCCTGAAGAAGCCAACCGAGTCAGGGTGACATTCTTGCCAAGTCCTATCTCATTCAGAGCCTGCCTAATGAGATATATGCTAACATTGACTGCAATGACACTGGAAAGGCTATGTGGGATGAGATCACTAGCCTAATGCATGGGACTGAGAAAGGCATACAAATGAAGAGAACAAACCTCCTGACCAAGTTTGCCACCTTCAAGGGTCGTGAGGGAGAATTGCTAGAAGATACCTATCACAGGTTCTGTACCATGATCAATGAGCTCCGGAAGAACAACCTCAAGAAGTCTCAGTTGGATATCAATATCCAGTTCATCAACTCACTCAGGTCTGAATGGAGGAGATTTGCTTCCAATCTTCAACAGAACCGCAACTTGGAAGACCTTGATATTCATGAGTTGTTTGAATTGCTGAATCATAACCAAGATGAGGTACTTGAAATACTTGGTACCGAGAAGAAATCAGAAAAGTATACCGATCCACTTGCCTTAGTTGTTGACAGAAGACAATACTCATCTGGGAGATCATCAAGATATGAAGAAGACTATGACATCCCTTCCGACATTGGTGAAAGAGGAAGTGAATCTGATGAAGAGATGAGTGATATGAAGAAAGCATTGGCATTGATCACCAGAACAATGGCCAAAAGAACTTCAAGGAAACCTTTGTCTTCCAACAATCATAGGTATTCCAGTGGCAGAAGGTATGAAGCTAGGGACAGGTATGAACCAAAGAATGATGCTCGAAGGTATGAGAGGACAACTGAGACAGATAACAGAAGGTATGAAGATTCCAGAGAGCGAAGGTATGAAGAGCCGAGGGAGAGAAGATATGAAGAAAGGAGGTATGAGGTTCCCAGAGATAGAAGATTTGAAGAACCAAAGAGGTATGAGCCAAGGAGATATGAACAAGGTGGTAGAACTGACTACCAGAAGCCTGAGGAAGCTGCTAAACCAGAAGACAAGGGCAAAGAGGTGAAGAAAGCTGATGGAGGACCAACCTGCTTCAAGTGTGGAAATCCTGGTCATTTTGCTAAGAATTGTACCAATCATGTTTCAAAGTATGACTACTACAAAAACAAGATGAACCTGGCCAAAAGACAAGACGAGGGACATGCCTTGTTAGCTGAAGATGAAGCCTGGTTGCAGATGTCCAGTGATGATGAGGAAAGAGGACTTGTTTGCATGCTAGCTCAAGATGACGCATGGAATGTGGATAGTGATGAAGGAAAGAAAGATCAACTGTGCTTGATGGCTGATGTAGAGGAACAGTATTCAGAAGACAATGATAGGGATTACAATGATGTTGACTCAGATCATTCCGATTCATCTTCTGAGGTACTTCCTGATCCTTATATTGAACTTGAAAATCAAGTAAAAAGTCTCGCACAAAAGGTATCTGAGTATGAAAATAAGATCAAACAAGCTAACAAACGAACCACAATTGTTGAATCCAAATTAGCTAGTGAGCATGCCTTAGTTGTAAAATTCTCTACTGAACTAGCTCATTCCAAAGAAAAGGTAACCACTCTTACTCTTGCAAACAAAACCTTAGAAGATAAAGTTGCCAGTCTGAATGATAACATCTCAGACTTGCAAAAGAAGCTTCATGAGGCTGAAGTTTTGAGCAGAGAAAGTTTACAAAAATATGAAGTGATTTTTGCTCAAAGAACAAACCTTTTTGCTAAAATAAAAGACATGGAGGACAAATTTTTAAAGAGAGGCCAGACTGATCAAACCATTCACATGAATCAACCCAAAGAGTTCAATTATTACAATCCAAAGGAAGGCATTGGATATAAAAGTCCATGCTACCTGAAGCGTGCCATATCCAAGACTCCTACCTTGTATGATCTGAGGTACATGAGTCTTGGATACAAAATTATTTTCATGAAAGAGTCTGATGACCCTGAACAGTTGAAGGAAATTGAGAAGAAAGAAAAAGCTAGAAAAACCAAACAATCATTTCCCTTCAACTATTCATCTCTCAATGCCAGTTATGCAACGCGTGAGATTCCTTTGTCTAAGGACTACACGCCTAGCTATACTGAGGATGAGATGAATCAGGGAGTTCCAATCCTTGAAAAAGTTTACAAAGATAACCAAACATTTTATGAGAAAAGGATTGCTAAACTGGAGGCTGAGCTAGAGGATGAGAGGCGCATGAGCCTTAGGGAAAAGGACCTATTCTTGAGTAAAATCAATGAATTGGAGAAAGCCCTCAAATCCAAAAGCACACCAACAGCAAGTCAATCCACCTTTGGAACTCGTGATAACTCACGTCATCATCACCATAGATGGAATGTGAATGCATTAGATTTTAGACCTTCAAGTACCTCTTCTACAAACTCTAAATCCATGGTACTAAGGACTCCAATCTGCACCACCATTTCATACATGGAAGACTTAGCGTATATGGCACCTAAATCAACGGTACAAATTTCTGAAATTGTATCGGATGATAGTACCAATAGGGTTGGTGAGAATGGTAGATCTTCAGGCCAATCTAAACTAGGAAACAAGGCTCCTCCTAAACTATCCCGGAAAGACAAAGGGAAGGACAAATTGGTCACCCCTGAGTCTGAAGTTGCGAGTTCATCTCGTACCAATGTGAATGTTCCTAAGAAAAACAGACGTTTTCGAAAACGAAAGAATGCTTCCAAACCAAAGGAACAATCACACAACTTCACTCCGAAGAAAAACCCTTCACATACTCATTCTCCAAATGTCAAAGGTACTAACCGTGGTTTTCAAAATGTGACAGATCAATATATGAGAAATGGTAGGAGTAAGAACAAGGAGAGTGGATCCAAAGAAGGCAGTCGTCCGAAGCCATTTGCACATAAGCCTAGTTATATGAAAAACAATTTTTCCAATTTTGTACATCATAGAACTAATAGGCATGTACCACGAACTCCATTTCAATGTTATGAATGTGAACACATAGTTTATGGATGTAATAGCAATTTTTGTTGTCAAAATCAATTTAGATTTGGGTACTGTGCAAATGCTTTCGTGAATGATTACTTTGTTCCTAACTATCATGGATTCTACAATCATGGTTATCATCATACTCATAACAAGAGACCTAATCCAAAACCCAAACAAAAATCTTCATCTAAGGGTAAACAGGAACATGTATCCAAACCTGCTAATTCTAATCAGAAAGGACCCAATACCAAATGGGTACCTAAAAATGTTTCTCCGTGATTTTGCAGGACGGTCATGTGTGGTACATGGATTCAGGGTGTTCCAAGCACATGACCGGAAGGAAGGAACTTCTCGCTAACTTCAAACAAAAATATGGCGGGAATGTTCGGTTTGGGAATAAGCTTTCAGCACCAATAATGGGATATGGTGATATCCTTCATCATAAAATCACCATCAATAAAGTAGCCTATGTGGAAGGCCTGAGTCACAACCTGCTCAGCATTGGGAAGTTCTGTGACAAGAAACTTGAGGTTAACTTTCGGGAAACAAGATGCTGTGTCAGGACATATGATGGACAAGAACTCATTGAGGGAACTCGCAAGTCGAATCTCTACACCGTCAATTTCCGGAAACAACGACCATTCACAGAAGTATGTCTCCTCTCAAAAGCAACCTTCAATCAGAACGTGTTGTGGCACCGGAGACTATCCCACCTGAATTATGCTACAATTAATCAACTAGCTAAGACAGGATTGGTGACTGGTCTCCCTTCCTTAAGGTTCACCAAAGAGCAGTTGTGCTCAGCATGTGAGATGGGGAAGATCAAGAAATCTTCGCACAAGCTGAAAGTGGAACACAACACCTCCAAGCCACTTCAGCTTCTCCATATGGACTTGTG
The DNA here is from genome assembly GCA_030169165.1 of Centaurea solstitialis. Lineage (NCBI taxonomy): Eukaryota > Viridiplantae > Streptophyta > Magnoliopsida > Asterales > Asteraceae > Centaurea > Centaurea solstitialis. Next base: position 20,604,911 of record CM058047.1, on the reverse strand, counting down.
CGGACCAATGCGCGTACAAAGCATCAACGGGAGGAAGTATGTACTGGTAATTGTGGATGATTTTTCAAGGTATACATGGGTGAACTTTCTCAGAAGCAAGGATGGTGCTTCAGACATCATCATTTCTTTCATCAGAAATGTACAGGTCAGACTACAACTTCCTGTTCAAGTGATTCGCACCGACAACGGTACTGAATTCAAGAATCGCAAGCTTGACTCGTTTCTTGATTCTGTCGGCATCACTCACACCTTTTCGGCTGCAAGAACACCTCAACAAAATGGGGTTGTTGAGAGAAAGAACCGTACCCTAGTGGAAGCTGCCCGCACCATGTTGACATTCTCCAAGCTTCCGCTACACTTCTGGGCTGAAGCCGTTGCGTCTGCCTGTTTCACTCAAAACCGATCTCTTATCACCAAAAGGTTCATGAAGACTCCGTATGAATTGGTGTACAATCGACCTCCCAGCATCAAATTCTTCAGAGTGTTTGGTTGTGAATGCTACGTGAAGAATGATAAAGACAATCTTGACAAGTTCAGTCCAAAGGGAGATGAAGGTGTTTTCATTGGATATGCAATGGACTCTCCGTCCTACCGCGTGTTCAACAAGAAAACAAGACGTGTGGTTGAGAGCACAAATGTGGATTTTGAAGAAGGCATTGAAGAAGACTCTACACCAGCTCCAGTTGCACCAGGAATCTCTGGTGTTCTGGCTTCTGATCAACTTCATGGCAATCCCATGACTTCTTCTTCACCGACGAACAAACCATCTTCTTCTAACTCTAATACTTGTGATTTGGATGAATTGTTTGAATTCTTTTATAAAGAATTGCCTGCACCTGCTAATATTGCTCTTCCTGTTCCTGCAGTTGTACAACCAGCTCCTCATGTCATGGTCTCCACAACTGACATTTCATCTTCCAACCTTCAAGGCACTTCATCATCATCCTCTGCAACAACATCACCAAGTTCCAGAGTATCTCCTGCACCTGTTGAGGGGGAACCTTCTCACACCCTCCAGCAGGCCCCGGTGGTGAATGTTCCAAGTCCTCAGAGTGGTGCTTCCTCCACAATGCCTACTACAAGTCAACATCAAGGCATTCCTCCACCTGCTCCAGCAGTGGCAGGTCCCAGTACCACTACTCCACCTGCTCCAGCAGTGGCAGGTCCCAGTACCACTACTCCACCTGCTCCAGCAGTGGCAGGTCCCAGTACCACTACTTCACCTGCTCCACAAGTGGCAGGTCCCAGTACAACCACTCAACCTGCTCCACAAGTGGCAGGTCCCAGTTCAAGCGCTCAGCCTGCTCCACAAGCTGCTGGCCCTTCACTTGTCTCTTCAGACACACCAGCAGCTCCTGGTCCTAGTGTGGTACAATCTCAAGTGCCACCTACTATTACCACTCTAGCAACGACCAGACGTGAACCCGAGTTCTATATCGATCTGAGAATAGAACCTTTACCCCCTCCAACCTTACCCCATACAACCAAGTGGACGCGAGCTCATCCACTCCAACAAGTGATTGGCAGCAAATCCGCGCCAGTCAAGACAAGGTCTGCCACTCAAAATGAGTGCCTATTTGCAGCCTTCTTATCCAGACATGAACCCTCGAATGTGACGGAAGCCCTCGATATCTCTGACTGGGTGACCGCCATGCAAGAGGAGCTGAATCAATTTGAACGCCTGGGTGTCTGGAGACTTGTACCGAGACCAGCGAACAAGACAATCATCGATCTGAAATGGATCTTCAAGAACAAGAAGGATGAAGATGGGATTGTAACCAGGAACAAAGCTCGTCTAGTAGCCAAGGGATTTAAGCAACAAGCGGGAATTGATTATGATGAAACATTCGCACCGGTGGCCAGAATTGAAGCCATTCGGATCTTCTTAGCCTATGCCGCTCACAAGAACTTCACTGTCTACCAGATGGACGTGAAAACGGCCTTTCTCAACGGCGAACTGAAAGAAGATGTTTATGTCTCTCAACCTGAAGGCTTTGTTGATCGTACCAAGCCTAATCATGTCTACATCCTAGACAAGGCTCTTTACGGGTTGAAGCAAGCTCCCCGTGCCTGGTATGATCATCTCTCCAATGCATTACTAGACAATGGTTTCTACAAAGGTAAAATCGATCCTACTCTTTTCATCAAGACCGAAGGTGATGATATCTTGTTAGTTCAAATTTATGTCGATGATATCATCTTTGGTTCTACTAACTCAGATATGTGCACGTGGTTCAGTGATCTCATGACCACCAGGTTTGAGATGAGTATGCTTCGGGAGTTGTCCTTCTTTTTGGGACTTCAAGTTCTACAAAAACCTGATGGCATTTTGATTAATCAATCAAAGTACATCAGAGATCTTTTAAAGCGTTTTCACATGGACACTTCTTCGGTTGCTAAAACTCCTATGGCCTCGGGCACTTTGATCGGTGCTGACCCAAAAGGGAAGCCTGTAGATCAAAAGACTTTTAGAGCCATCATCGGTTCTTTGTTATATCTGACTGCTTGTAGGCCGGATATTATGTTCGCTACTTGTTTTTGTGCTCGCTTTCAGGCAAACCCAAAGGAATCCCATATGATGGCAGTCAAACGCATCCTTCGGTACCTGAAAGGCACACCCAACCGTGGGTTGTGGTACCCAAAGGAGTCTGGATTTGAACTCGTCGCGTTTTCGGATGCGGACCATGGAGGTTGTCAACTGGACCGAAAAAGTACTTCAGGCCATGTCCAGTTCCTGGGTGATAAGCTAGTCAGCTGGGGTTCAAAGAAACAACACTGTGTTTCGACGTCTACGGCTGAGGCGGAGTATGTCGCTGCTGCCAGCTGTTGCTCCCAAGTGTTGTGGATGCGGACCCAGCTCCGAGACTATGGCTACAATTTCAATCACATACCCATCTACTGCGACTCCAAAAGCGCCATAGCCATTACATGCAACCCAGTCCAACACTCTCGCACTAAGCATATTGACATCAGGTATCACTTTATCAAGGACCATGTGGAGAGAGGTACGATTGAACTTTATTTTGTTAATACCGAGTATCAACTTGCTGATCTCTTCACCAAGCCTTTGGATGAGAAACGATTTAATTTCCTAATCTCCAAGCTTGGGATGTTTGATCCTCAAGAGTGATCATCTATCCACTACTCAGTCCTTCAGAACCATGACTCAGTGTTCAGACCCATGTTTTTGACCACTGTGTCATTGTTGTCTTGGACTAAGTCGCTGATAGATTAGGCTTTGTCATTTTCGTTTCTGTATCTATCTCTTTCAGTTCCTTGTTACTAATATTGTGTCATGAGTGTGCATGTGTTCAGGGGGAACGTTCCCTCCCCATGCCTGTTCCGAGGGGGAACGTTGTCTGCCCCCGCCTGATCAGAAGGGGACTAGGTAAGCACCCCAGGTAAGTTTTCTTATCTATATATATAATAGTCTTTTACTTTTATAATAGTTCTTTATTATCTAAGTTTTTTTTTTTATCTTAAACTTGATCCAAAAATAAAAAAAAAATAAAAAAAATAAATAAATAAAAAAAAAATAATAAAAAATAATAATAATAATAATAATAATAATAAATAAAAAAAAATATATATTATATATATACAAAAAAAAAATAATAATAATAATAATAAATAAATAAAAAAAAAAAATCAGATTTTATATCACTAGTTTTTTTTCTCTCTATTTTTTTTTCTTTTCTTGACAGATTTTTATATTCTCTTTTCTTTTAGTTTATTTTACTTTTGTTTTGGGTCCATCACCTTCTTCTTCCATCACCTTGTCCTTTGTCATCTTGAACCTGATCGGAGAAAAATCCGGCGACCGGATCTCGCCGGAACCGGACCTCGCCGGAACCGGACCGGAGATGTCGCCGGAACCGAATCTTTCAAGTGTTCACCCCAAAGTCCCTTGTTAAAATCAAAAGTCTTTTTGTCCCGGACCGGATGTTTTTCCGGCGACCGGACCTCGCCGGAACCGGATGTCACCGGAACCGGACCGGAAAAATGCCTTGTCCAAATTTTTGAAAAGAAAGTGAGATGGAGAGTGTAACCGGACCGGATGTCGCCGGAACCGGATGTCGCCGGAACCGGATGTCACCGGAACCGGATCTGAGTCAAGTTTGTGAATGGTTGTCTTTCATGAAACCTTGTCAACCTCACCTAAGTCTTTTCTGGACCGGAACCGGACGTCGCCGGAACCGGACGTCACCGGAACCGGACCGGAATTCTTCCTTGAACCAAATCTCTTCCGAAACTTAAATAAAAAGGGGTGAGAAGAAGTGTTGTGACCGGAACCGGACGTGGCCGGAACCGGACATCGCCGGAACCGGATGTTTTCCGGCGACCGGATGTTGTGAGTTATCTTAAATGTCGACCGGATCTCTCCTTGAACCACTGTCGACCGGAGACGTGTGTTTGTACCGGACCGGAGGACTTGTTGTGTGTGTGCTTCCTGGAGACCGAAACCTAAGGTGTACGTAGTCGGAATCCTTCTCGTGACCGGAGATGTTACTGTACCGGACGGAGCGTTGCCGGAGACCGGAGGGTCGTGTGACCGGTTTTTCCATCTCCTTCGTTCTCCTCTTCTCTTGATTGCATTTTTTTAAAGTTGTGTGTGTGTTTGTGTGAGTTGTTTTTATCAGATCTGACTTTTAAATCAAAAGGGAGAAGAAAACGCGTTTTTCTATGCTTACACGGTCTCCCAAACGCGTTCTCCAGCTGTCTTACACACGTCCACATGCATCTACACGGTCTCCAACAGCTGTCAGCGTTTTTTTTCGAGAGTCCACGCGCCATCACGCGCTTCCACGCGCGTTCACGCGCTCACACGCGCTGATGACGCGCCCTCACGCGCCCATGACACGCCCTCACGTGAGTTCACGCTCCTCCTGCCTCAGTCAGAGCTCGGTCAGACGTGCTGACCGAGCGTCTGACCCACCTTCTGTCTGCTGACCGGCTGCTGACCATCGCTGACCGCTCGCTGATTCACGTCTGACCCATCTTCATTCTCCTCTGACCGCTTTTTTTTTATTTTCTTTAATTTTTTTTGTTTTTCTTTAATTTTTGTTTGTTTTATTTGTTTATTTATTTTTTATTATTCTTTGGTTTATAATACTTAGATTTTTTCTCTTCTACATTTTTTTTTACTCTTCTCTTTATTAATTTTTTTTTGGTTAGATTTTTTTTTAACATGTCAACCCAATTTTGTGTGTGCATTATAAATCTAAGGAATGTTTGGCCATGCGTGTTTCTGAATCACATGGGGACGACTGATGGTGTTCAATGCTTCGGTGTTTGATCTAATGATAGCGTTGTATACATGAGTTGTGTTACCTTCACTCTGCTACATGCTACGTGTATGCAATGATACTTGTTTACTTGATTTTTCATGCTTGATCATCTACCTTGCACGTTCTATTGGTCTCAAATGATACTCTTAGTCACTTGCCCTAATACAACCTCATTCAGAAATATTCTAAGTGTTCACCATCATGTCCTGGGTTGGTAAGATCCTTTGAATTGTGCATCCTCCAGACTTGAGAAAAATTCACACTCAATGTGTTGTGTTATTCTGTACCAAATCGTTTGATTTAGTACACAATAACACATCTCAATGATGTGTGCCTTATATCTCACATTTGCCTTTACCTCATTACTAACTTTTTATTTTTCAGGTACAAGGGTAAACCCTCATCCTTCTGATGATAATCTCATCACCACTTCATCCCATTCCACCGGAGGACGTAGCAGACGAAATATATATATATATATCTATATATATTAAAAAAATAAAAATAAAATATATATATATATATATATGGAAATTCGGTATTTGAGTTCGGAATAGGATTCAGAATGGTATCCAAACCTCTCTTAATGGCATTCAGGCCCTGTCTGAAGGCATCCAACACATTTCTTTGATACCAACACTTATCATGGATGCCATCACCACACCTCTTTTGGATACCAACACTTTATATGCCATACCCAAGTATCCTGATGCCATACCCAACACTCCCTAAACCAATACCATCACTCCTTATACCATACCCCAAACTCCTTATGGCAACCCCAAAGACCCATGATACACCGCTGGCGATACCACTTGCATTACTTGATGCTGTCGATCATCATTCACCGAATGTGAGAGCATACTTAGGTATTTCACCTCTACCAGCATCTCTAGAGCCGGAGACTGGCACCCCGGAGGTATCCTCTAGGAGAGTGAGTGAGGGTCTTGAGCGTGGTTATTCACCTGGGGGTGGTGACCAAGGGTGTGAGGATGAGGAGTCGGGGGGATGTGACGGGGGTAGATTAGGCGGTGATGATGATCGCTCCGGAGCTAATACCTCACATGCTTATGACAGTCCCCAAAGTCCTTCACTTTACCTTTTGGTGGACTATGATTCTGATGACTCCGGTGATAACCACCCATCTGAGGGTGAGGACGACATAAGGTTTGAGGGAGACCTAACAGTCGAAGAAAGTGAGCAGAGCGAGGGAAGTAAAAGAAATGATGAGTGTGAGATAGGACCAAAGGTTTTAACCGGTCCTCCCCTATCCATAGGTAGAAGCTGGGCAGCCACATCTGCTACTCGTACACATGTGTTGAGTACGGGTATTGAAGAAGACACCTCCCACCCAGAGGTGCAACTGCACGCCCCACCTAGCCACTCATTCATCTCTCAAAAGGTGGGTGTTTCATTCCACGGGGATATAGCACATCGGCTATCGCGCCCTCACTTGGAGGGTAGTGATATTGAAACAGGAGGATCCCTGCCCCGATCCCCATACTTCCTTCATGTGCACCAGAGTCTAGAGCCATATACACTCTTAGGTACACATACTGCTAGTCTATGTGACGCAGTCTCAGCTCCACGCATCACGAGTCTATGTGACGTGATCGGAACCCCGAGAGTGGTGTCCACGATGGGCATTTCACAATGACCGGCGGGAAGTCCTACCATGGTCACCATCATGCCAGCCATGAACGTAGGCCACACCGTTGACTCAATGGTTGTGCAAACGGGTACTCTATGTGAGCCCGGAGTTACTTACTCGACATCCGTTGTCAGGGAAATGATGGACGGCGCCCTAAAGGCTGTCCATGAGGATTTTGTACTTCACCACCTCCAGCACCACCTCCATGTCCGACTGCACCCCAACTACTTGTTTAATGAGTTGAAGGATTTTCTTATGGCGAAATTGATCTCCCGTGGGAATCTCCACGAGGATGAAACCAACCTTCCAGGTTATCTACAGAGGTCTGCTTATACATCACTTCCCGTGAACTATCCCGAGCCGGCTACCTCCTCTTCTCAAGAGGTAGTCTCATCTATCCAGAGGCTCGAAGGGAAGCTTGATTTTTGACGACGGAGGTACAAGGTGTTTTGAACGTGATCAAGGGTTCCATATCGGATATGCGGTCCCAAATCCGAGTCCTTGAGACTACTTGCCATGCGTCAGCCGAGCCACCAAAGTACAGACACGACGACCGAGCTGACCCCGATCGCCGTGAGGGGGAAATCCACAAGAGAGCTCGGCTTGGCTCTTCAGTTCTGACAGGCACATCTTCCGGCGCCGCTCCTTCCGGTACTCATATGGGGACCGGTGCCAATGTATCTCAGTCTCAGCCTGATCAGAACCCAACGGCAGATTCAGCGGAGGGTCGAGAGATTGTTTCTTTGTGTCAACCCGGAAATCTCTCAACCTGTCCGTGTACCCGCTTCAGATGATGTTCCTTCAGATGATTATGAGTCATGCATGGAGAGTTACAGTTCTGACTCTCCTCTTCTGGTACCACTTCAGTCGCCTCCACATCAGTCACTTCCGGGTCTGGAGATGTACAGTTCTGAGACTTCACCCTCTATGTCTCCACATCTTTCATCTTCTCCATCGCCTACATGTGACATGCCTTCACCACATCGGTCTCCTCTTTCTCTTACGTCGTCTCCAACATATAGAGGTTCTCAGCCAAGGGTACCGTCTCGTACTCCGTCTCTGTATTTTGTTCTCGCACGCCGTCTCCACATCCAGAGCTCCGAGCAGTCTTCTAGAGTCAGAGCTCCGATCAACCCTGTTACTCATGGCCTCCAGCGACTGATCCATGGTCAATGGTTCAACCGCCAGTCTCACCTCCGTAGGTGATCTTTGAGAAGGACAAGGGTGTACCACCTAATTGTTGAAAGTATGTGAAACCACGGAAGCCAGTCATGAGAGATAGAGAAATGAGGTATGTCAGATACCTTGAGGAGATCGGCTGAGAAGCGTCAAGAGAGACCGCCGCCACCATCTTCACGAAGAAGAGACGGATCATCAAAGAGTCACAAGGAGACTGAAGGATCAAAGAAGAAATCATCAAGTCATCAGAAGCGGAGAAATTGACACAAAAGGGGAAATTGTTAGAAATATTTGTTAAGTTGTGTCAATTTGTAATTTGTTTAAAGTTAGTGTCTTTTATGTAATTGTTGTTAAAGGCCCAAGCCCATTTATTTTAAAAAGCCTAGCCCTTTAGAATTAGTATAAATAGGAGACCTTTACCTCATTTGTACTTTCCTTACTCTTGATTCTCTCATCATATCAATGAATGCAATCTATCCTAAATTTTGGTACTTATCATATACATCATAAATCTAAGTGTTCTTGATTGATTGATTGATTTGGCACCCACACATTTTTATGTGAAATCATATATTTGTCAGGTGATACAAATTAGATTGTCTTTTATTGAGTATATTTTACTCTTTAAGAGTGCATGGGAAAGAATTGTGTAATTTCAGAGTCAAGGTGTTTAGAAAAAATATTTGGGTGTTTGATTTAAAAGTTGCGATTGCTAACAATTTTTTTTTGGAAAGTGCATGTATTAAGTTTATGAGGCGACATGGTAAAAGTGGTATAAAGCAGTGGTTAATGAAAAGTCGTGAAATTAGGTTATCAGATGATTCGTCTAAAAATATTTTATTTTTCAAAATTATATAATAATCACAAGATCATGATTATTGGGTAATAAGTAATAACCGTTAATACAATTGATTTATTGTACTTTCTTACTCATTTTTAAAACATGAAAAAAAAATAATATATATTTTTTATTAATATAAGATTAGATTATGGATTTTGATATATCTAGTATATCAAATTTGTGAAATTAGTCCTCATACTTTATTCGTACAGTGAAAACATATAAATAAAATCTATATATTATCTCTAACAAATTATATCATTAAATATATCCCATTAATACCAATATTTAGTATATCACAATTTTAGAAAATTATAAAACAAATTAAACGAAAAGTTAGAACATATATATTACAATATTATAAAATTACAAGATCAAGTACGAATTAAACACTAAATAACAGTATGATTTCAACGCTATGTAAGAATACGAATTAAAATGCTAAATTAGAACATTTTTAAAATGTTAAATATCCATGCAAATTAAATACTAAATTACAACATCAATAATAGAATTACATAGTTGAGAATACTCCACATCTACAAGGTTCCTCAAAATGACACGTACATCTCGTTGCGAAATCGGTTTGTATGGTTTTGACCTCGATGATGTATCAAGTTATTGAGTATATTTAATGATATAATTTGCTAGCAATAATATTAAATTTTAATTATATAATTTTAATAAATCAATTCATACATAATATATAATAATTAATTAAAGGTTAAAAATCTAAAAATAATACAGATAAATAAAAAATAAGATGCAAGTACACAAGAGGATGAAATCTATAAAGGTTTCATATGAAATTTTGTATATAATCAGGTGATAGAAGGTATATATCCATATCTTCAATAACAGAAACTTAAAGGGTTAATTTCTTTGTTTAAAAAAATAGTTTAAGAAGTAAGCCATATAATTTATTTTTTCTTACATATGAAAAATATATAATATATTAGTAATTTAAACTCAACCGACTTATTGCCAAAGAAAGATTGCGCAAAGTTGGATTATGATAAGCTTTAAATGTAAAAACTTTCCTTATTTAATTAGTTCGTTATGCCAATATAAATGAAGTAGTGAAGTTCATAATCTTCGTTCAACAAGAAATAAACCTTTTGGCAGGCTCTTCTTGCGCACATATTTCCATCAATCTAAATCTATTCAAATGGAAATAAACCAACGTATCGTACCATACACTAGTAGTAGTAACCAACCAGAAGGTGATTATGCAGATAACCTCCGTCCGGGCTACAAGTTTCTTCCCTCAGACTTAGACCTAATCGTCCACTACCTCAAACCCAAGATTGCCACCGGAACGCACCCCCCATGCCGCTTACACGAGGTTTTTCTTTACGACCATCATCCCCAACAACCATCAGGTAACCAAAATCTCGACGAATATTTGTTGTATTTAAGTTAATGTTATATACATATGAACAATCTTGATGGTTTCTTGTCAAGTCTTTATTATTAATTGCGGTTGATCGAGGGTTTTGTTTATATATTAAGTAGTATGTGTGTGTACGTTTACAGAATTATATCGGGCTGCTAGTGAAAACACATGGTATTTTCTAACGTCGAGAGAACGAAGATACCCTAAAGGGAAACGACCAAAGAGAAGCACCAAGGGGTTTGGAAGGTGGAAGGCGTCACAAAAGTATACAACCGTGTGTGATAGGCAAATGGTTGTTGGATATAAAAGAAATTTAGCCTTCCACGATGAGAAAGACGACAAGACTGAATGGCTAATGCACGAGTACACAACGGACGATCCAACCCTCCCCTTTGGAAGCGGACAAAACGGAAAGGAGGTACATATATATATATATACCCTGGTAGTTTAGAATTATATAGAGATCACACAAACATACTTAAATTTTATCATCATTATGTTACTAATGGTGAATATTAATGCCATACATAATATATAATATCGTGTTTCTAACGAATTTTGAATGTACTTTTTTGTTATTCCATATACAGTTGAACAAATACGTGTTATGTAAAGTCTATAAAAAGGAGACAGGCAACCGATCAAACCGGGATCAAAATCAGGCAGAAGAAATTCAGAACGTAGGGAATCGAGAGGAAGTTGAAAGAGGGTCTCCTTCGGTACCGGTTAACCATGGCAACATCCTTGAACAAGGGACCATGAACACCAGCGACCATCAAAATCCAATCATGCAACCATTTGTCACTTCACATGGTTCAACACAATCCGTATCTGAAGATCCGAATTATCAAGGGTTCAGAAGACAAGTTCGGACTCGTTTCATGGATGCTCCACCATTACCTGCGGATGGTTACATTAATAACCACACCGTGGTGCCCTTGAGTCCATCTCCGGTTAACCATGGCGGCTTCATCCTTGAGCAAGGGACCATGAACACCACCCACCATCCAAATCCAATGATCCAACCAGCATGTGTTACTTCACAATATGGTTCAAGTTCAACACAATCCACATCTGGAGATCCTAATCATCAAGGGTTCAGAGGAGAAGTTCAGCCTTCGTTCACGGTTTCTTTCGGTGCTGCTCCACCTCCACCTCCACCACCACCAGCACTTGGTTACAACACCACGGTGGTCATGATGAGTCCATCTCCCGTGAGTATTTCAAGCGACGCCCACCAACAAGAATATTTTGAGAACGGAAGTGGTTCGAATTATCCGCAATCAGTGACGCAAGATGCTACTAATAATGATCATATCCCTGAACCCTCTCCGCGTCCGTGGGATTACAAGGCAACAAATCAACATTCACTGATGACGAGTCAAGATGCTAGTAATCATATCCCTCAACCCTCTCAGTTTGATTACGAAGCAGTAGTATTTTCTCTTGATCAGTTTTCGGAGTATTTTATTGAAGATGGTTTGGATCAGATGATATGGAATATCTGATGTTCAACCCATAAAATCGTATAAATCCAGGATCGATCGCAACGATGCAACTTTTGCGTTCTGTTTGTTAACGAACTCTTACATTAAAAACACTGGTATAGGGCGCTTAAAACTTCTGAATGTAAAAAATCTTTGAGATCATGGTATTATTTGTTAAAACCTTAGGTGAGAAATTCTTTATTTGTTAAAACCTTAATGTATGAGAAATTCTTATGTATGATCCTCTATCTTGAAAGCAGGTGATTGGAATTTGTATACTACAACTAGTTATTTCTTTTTTATGCCTTCATATATTTATTGCATCATGTTTATAGGGCATGCCAGTGAAATATCCGTTAATATATATTTTGGTTGAAACTTATTTTGAATTTGTTTTATCATGACTTAATTTCAAAATGAAGAATGAAAACGCACGTCGAATTCGATCACCCTCTTTGCCACCCATTCCCAACATAACTATCGATTTGAGTACCAATTTGATTAAACATTCTAGACACCTTTTTTTTTTTGTAGAGGGTGTCTTAGTACATAATTGTCCCTTGTTTTTTTGGAAGCCATGGCGGCACTCAAACAACTACCACAAACACACACGCACGCAAACCTTCCTGACGGTATCGGGCATGCACGGACAGCCTACTAATCTTTGACTGGGCGGGTCAGTCTGTTGACTCTCCTTGGATTCGAACCCAGGTAGACTGGGATCCCATCCATAGTCCCCCCAGAATGTTACTGCCCTTGGAAAGACCAACTGAGTTAGACATGATTTGTAGAATTGTCCCTTGTTGTCACTGCTTCTTCACATATTTGGCGTTACGATTAGATTAATCAAAATGCTTCGAAGATTTTCGTCCATGGTTGTCAACTTTGAACATTTTAAGATATTGATGTTGAAACTGCTCGCATACCCAAATTTGTGAGATCGTAAAAATAAATATAAAACGAATCACCAAAATAAAATTAGAGTGAGGTCTGATGCATGGGTTATACATATGGTGAAGGTCAGGAGTTCGACTCCTCCTGAATTCCATTGTGGGGGATTTTCCCTGAATGGATGCCAGATTCGAATCCGAGCTGATGCCAGATTCGAATCCGAGCTGATGCCTGATGCCTTGAAGCCCTTTAATTGGAAACTGGATGTCTAGGCTCGGGATGGTTATTCTCCTTGGAGAAGTTTCGAACTCGGGTCATCGTGACTTGGTGTCGTGATGGCACCATGATATTCCGTTGCACCAACATGCATGTCGTTAAAAAATTAGAGTGAAAGATATCTACGTATCAGGATTACTAAAGAGAAAAATAGAAGTGAATTAAAGAATGGTATAAAAAAGCTAAAATTATTGCATTAAAGTCTTTGTCCCATTTTAATCCCCAAAAGAAAAAAACCTAATTAAACCTGTCATTTGGCAAACATAGAAAGGGAATTGTTGCCCAAACCATAATCTTCACATTTGTTTCTATCATGTGAAATTTGTAAATTAAAATGCTTAACGTAACTAACTTATTAATATTTATATTTAATTGTTGAACTTTCAAAACAATCTATCACGACATTTCCAAATGTAAAGTCAGAAAAAGGGAATTCTTCACGATCTGTCGATATTACTCCACATCTCCTTAGTCCGTCCAATAACAAGAGAAAAGAAGGTGGTTGACCGAGTGTCCGAGTCGCACTAGTTAAAAGATAAGTATTAGTGACGGCCAAATTCCATCGCTAATAGTGACAGTTAGCACGGATAGACCACCATTCAAATTTCGTTGCTAATACGTCATTAATTAACCAGGCATTCTGTCCGTCGCTAATTAGTGATGGGTTACCGACGGAGTTGCTAATTTTCTACTTTTCTCATTTGTATGTGATATATGTTATACTTGTACACTCTACTAAAAAACCGTGTATTATCGATGGCCATTACCATTACTTTCTAATGGTTTGCCGACTGCATATTTGTTATTTTATTTTTGTTAACTTTTTGTTAGTCGTCGGAAAACTGTTAGGACTGATTCTGATGCATTGCCACTGCTGAAGGTATTTTTGTTAACACTGCTGGCTTTGGAGTTGTTACCACTGCTAGTTCATCTGAAGGTTACCACTGCCAGTATGTGTGTTTCCACTGAAGATCAAATTACCACTGCTCTTGGAAAGTTACCACTGCCTATAGAAGATTACCACTGCTGGTTGAAGATTAACACTGCTTTTGTCTTACCACTGCTGACAAGTTCATGATAAGGAAAGGATTGCGATGATTGAAGATATGGACAAGATATGATTCAGTTGGAGATATTTTAGAGATTATCTTGTAAATCTAGTTTCCTTATTGTTATCTTGTAATTCGTATATATAGTTGATAGGTTTTCATTTTTAGATACGAGTTTTTCATTAGCTTTTGTTTTAGAATTCTAAGCCTCAAGATTGTTCTTGAAATCCCTGCAATTGAGAAGATTTGCACGTTTGTTTGAGTCTGTTCAAACAGATTGGGGCTTGTGTTTGTAATCATTAAGCTATTGAAATCAATACACATTCAGTTTGTTACAATTCATTGTTTTGTTCTTATAATCAAAGTGTTATTCCACAAACTTCTTTGATTAAGTTTTCTGATCTTGATATTTAGATCCTGTCAAGTGGTATCAGAGCTAGTTTTAATCCAGAAAACTAATTAACAATGGATACTCAGGAAACAGTTTTAGTCTCAAAAGTCCCCATGCTCAAACCCAACGAGTTTGACATGTGGAAAATCCGAATCCGTCAATACATGCTTCTCACAGACTATGGGATGTGGGAAGTTGTTGAAAACGGACCTGGTGTTGATGAAGCTGTGGCTGAAGGAGGTGCAAGACCTCCTCCCAGATCTGATGCTGATAGAAAAAGAAGGCAGACTGAGATGAAAGCCTTGAGTACTTTGTTGTTGGCCATTCCCAATGAATACCAACATCAATTCAGTACATACACTGATGCCAAATCACTCTGGACTGCTCTGGAAAAGAGGTTCTCTGGAACCAAAAGCACAAAGAGAAACCAGAAAGCAATTCTGAAGCAGCAGTATGAGAACTTCACATCCCTAAAGAATGAATCTATGACACAAACCTTTGATAGATTCAACAAGCTGATTGGAGAGCTAGCAACTGTAGATGTGAAGATGGACAAAGATGATGTGAATAGAAAATTCCTCAGATCTCTTGGAGAGGAATGGACTATTTACACTGTCTCATTTAGGCAGGGAGATGACTTGGAGGACAAGGAACTTGAAGATCTATACAATGATCTAAGGATCTTTAAAGCAGAAGTGGAGAAGAAGAAAAGACCCATTGGATACACTCATAATACTGCTCTTCTTTCTTTTGAAAACCCTAGTTCTTTCAATACCACTGCTACTTATAATACTACTGCTAATGAAACTGTTTCTAATGTAAATTCTTGTTCATCTCAGGAAATCAATGAGGATACAGTTCTGGAAGCTCTCTTGGCAAGTCATGTCAAGTCATCATTGATCAATGATGATTTGGATCAGATCAATGCAGATGATCTTGAAGAGATGGATATCAAATGGCAGATGGCCATGCTTACCTTGAGAATGAAGAGATTCATCAGAAGAACTGGAAGAAACAACTTTGATCTCAAGAGAGGAGATAAAGCTGGGTTTGATAAGTCAAAGGTGAGATGCTACAAGTGCAATGAACCAGGGCACTTTGCCAGATAATGCAAAGGTGTAACCACCAACAATCAGAATAATGGGAGTGGATCTGCACAAGCTCCTAGATTCAACAACAGGGGAAGCAACTCAAATTCTAGTTCATCTCAAGCTTTGGTCTGTCAAGAAGGACAAGGATTTGATTGGAGTGATCATGCTGAAGAAGCAGTTCAAAATCAAGCCCTCATGGCTGAAATCAAGGAGACTGATATTCCCACTGAGGTATCTTCTAAACTCTGTTCTGATTCTTGTTTAGAAACTGTGAAAAAGTATAGGGATCATAATCAGACCATGAGTGATAGTATTAAGAAGATGGAGAGAGAAAGAAGAGAGTATGTTAAGATCATAGACAATCTGGAGGATCAAATAAAGGCCTACAAAGCCAATGAACTTCAGTTTGAATATGACCATAACTACTGGAAGTGGGAAAAGAAAGAGCTTGAGAGAAAACTGTCAAAAGAAAAGGAGGAAGTAGAGAGTGCTAGGAAAGAATTGTCCAAAGCCAAAGAAGACCTAGATAAATTTTCAAAGTCCTCTAAGGCTTTAGAATCGATCATTAGAGCTCAAGTGACTGATGACCTGAAAAGGGGTATAGGATACAAAAGTACCACTCCTCCTTACAATCAGAATTACATTCCTCCCACCACTGACCTACTTCATAGTATAGACAGAGGTGAGTTGAAAGAGGGTTTGGATAGAATAGATCCAGTTGACTCTGAGGAGGAATTTGATAAGAAAAGCACTTCTGAAACCATCCCTGATGAACACCAGATTCTCACTAATGAGAAAGGTGGTATGCCATTTGTTCCTAGCAAAAAGATAGAGACTACTAGGAAAGATAAGGGGAAATCTGTCATGTTATCAGAAAATAAAGGGAAAAAGACTGAGACTACTAGGAAAGAAAGTAGGAAGGACCACTACACTCAGAGGACTGTAGTTGAACCTAGTACTTCCTCACAGTCTCAAAACAAAAATCATCCTAGAGGGAATAAAAGAAACTGGAATAACCATTGGGCTCAATGTCATGGTGTTGATCTGAGTAAGATTAACAAACCAAAACCATGATTTATCTGTTGTAAGACAAATCATCTAGCAAGAGACTGTTATTTCAATCCATTTAATCAAAGAAACAGGTATCAAGCTAGAAGATTTGTCAATACACAAAAAAGGTTGTTCCTAAACAAAACAGATCTAGTCAACCCAAAAGAAAAGTTCAAAAGAAAAGGGTTGAAAAGAAGTCTGTTAAGTTGGTTACTAAATGGGTACCTAAAGCTTCACTTAGTAATACTACTACTTCAACAAGCAGTGGTAACAACAGTGTTGCTTCTGATAGCAGTGGTAACAACTTTAATAGTGTGGAGGTTAACACTGCTGCTAGCAATATCAGCAGTAATAACTCAAACACTGCTACATCTCAAGTTAACACTGCTGTTAGCAATAACAGCAGTGTAAACTCAAACAATGTTACCACTGACAAGTCTTCATTGAGAAAACCCATTATAACCAAATATTCCAGTCATGAGATCCCTAATAAAGATTATCTTTTAAAGCTTAACAGATTGACAGAGGTCAATTATGTTAATGAAAAGGGAGAACCCAAGACCATATTGGCTTGGGTTCCCTCAAGACACTAACTGTTTCATTCTATGTACAGAGCAACCAAGGAAGAAGGAGCAGTCTTTGGCATGTGGATAGTGGTTGCTCTAGGCACATGACAGGTATCATGTCATTACTTGAAGACTTTAAAAAGTTTGAAGGTGGACATGTTGCCTTTGGGGATAATCCAAATGGAGGTAAGATTAGTGGCAAAGGTAAGGTATCAAAAGGTAAGATGACTTTTGATGATGTCTATTTTGTAGAGCAATTAAAGTATAATTTGCTCAGTGTTTCTCAAGTTTGTGACAAGAAGTTTGGTGTATTTTTCACTGATACTGAATGTCTCATTCTTGCTCCTGGCTACATGATGAGTTGTATTTTATACTCTTTAATGCCTAAATTACCCAAGAATTAATGTTAATTGGATGCTTAAATTGCCAAATTAATTTAAGTTAACATTTAATTTCTTGTAAGCCACTTAGTTTGAAAAAGATAGAAAGAAGAAATTATTTTGAATTTCTTTTGTTGTTGGCAGCCCACGAAAGAAGGAAGCAAAGAAGCCCATGTGTGTAGCCCATGTGAAGAAGAAAACAAGTGAAAGAGATCAGCCCAAAGCATGTTCAGATCAGCATATCCTTCCCCTCTCATCCCCTTTGTCGCACACACAAACTATGGCCTACAAGGTTCAATTTTCAGATTTCGAGGGTTCAAGTCTCGGATCAAGTCTCGGATGAAGCCTCGTAACTTGCTGTTTTGGCGTCTCAAAAATCAAGTTGCTTAAGTTTCGAGGGTTCAACCCACGTCTCAAGTCTCGAACGGGAAATCACATTCACGTGGGTTGTTCCGAGGGTTCAAGTCTCGATTCAAGTCTCGTCAGATGCAAATTTCAGCCCACGTTTTCTTTTTCAGCGGTTTCTCAAAATTGAAGTATAAAAGCCTTGGAAAACCGTCGATTGAGGGAGGAGGAACACAGGAAGACTTTCAATTTCACGAGAGAGGATATCAAGGCTGATTTCTTGACGAAATTGGAAGCTATTGGAATCGAATTTTGGAGAATTCTTCTAGGGTTATCATCACTTTACTATTTTCCCATGTTCGTAAGTTCAATTTCAGTGTTCTTTTTACATTATGAGTAGCTAACTCTTTAATTCCTAGTGATGACTTTGTAATTAGTTTGCATTGAATCTTGTTGAGACTTGGATTTTCATTAATTTTCGATTGGGTTTATTTATGCAATTTTGGTTTCAAAGTGTTCTTCAATTTTTAGGTTTTTGGTTTTGAGAAGGATCCCTTGAATCCTTTAGCCTAATTGTTGAATTGCTAGTTGAAATTAGGAATCCGTAATTGTTTTTAATTTCAACCAAGTAGCAAGTGATGCATCAATAGACTACCATATCAATTGAATCACATTATAAAATTGTGTAATCTAGCTTAAATGGTTGGGCATCCGATCATTAGTTAGGATTGGTGTTTGTCGTAATCGTTAATGCAATTGGTAGGTTAAACCTAAGTCCGTGACTAGATTTAGCTTAATCAATTAGGAACTAGTTCATCGAGCTTCTCATGTTAGTTTATTCATAAGGACAAACGGAGTGTTTGGCGCGTGTCGACACTTACGGCCGGTCTAAATTCAATCGAGAAAAGTAAGGCTTACACAAGTCAATGATACAAGATTCTATGAATAACTAGTTATAGTCATTGCTAGGAGTTTTTCTTTATTATTCGAAGTCACTATTTACTTATTTTTGTTTAAATCGACAATTCCAAACCAACACCCCCTTTTTATATATAATGTTTTCAACAAATTTGCACGCGATCACGTCTTGGACTTACGGTTAACTCCGAGTCCCTGAGGAGACGACCCTACTTATCACTATCACAAATTATTTGTGCTTAGAGGTAATAGGATTCACTTTTTAGTTATTTTATAATTTTGCCGGACTCGACACCCGTCAAAATTTTGGCGCCGCTGCCGGGGACTCGGCAAGTTTAATCGTGTATGCCAAGATCTTCTCGTGCAGGTTCACCGTTAGTCTTTGATCTAGAAATTGAAAAGACCGCCAAGAAGCTAAGGAAGCAAGCAAAACTTCGAAAGAAGCAAGGCGAGTCCACATCTTCACCGGTGATCAACATTTGGAAAGACATTGAGTTGTCTTCCGATTCAGAGAGCAACACGGAGGAGAGACATTTGGAAGAGGAAGAGAAGCCTCTTACCGAAGAAGAGCCGGTCACCGAGGCCGAAGAAGAAGAGGAGATGGCAGCACCACCTCCCGAACGCACTTTGAGACAATGGGCAGCACCCAATGTCGATGACACGCCTCTTTGCATCACTTATCCAGCGGAAGAGGTAGGTACTGAGCTAAAAACCGGTTTAATTCACTTACTACCTCGCTTTCATGGCTTAGCTAGCGAAGACCCGTACAAGCACATGACCGAGTTTCACATGGTGTGCTTGGGGATGAAGCCTCAAGGTACGAACATCGAGAATCTAAAACTCAAGGCATTTCCATTCTCTTTGGTTGATGAAGCAAGGAGTTGGCTTTTCTACCTACCGCCGGGATCCATCACTACATGGGCACAAATGGCGAGAGCTTTCCTAGACAAGTTCTTTCCCGCGTCTAAAGCCGCCGGGCTTAGGAGAGAAATATGCGGGATCAAACAGACGAACTTGGAGTCATTATACGAGTATTGGGAGCGTTTTTGTTCCCGATTTTTTTAAAAAGAAAATGGTCATAGTAGGCATAGGATATTGCTATGAGGGATTGATAAACAAAATGGTTAATACATTTTAACTTTAAAATTATTGGCTCAATTTCTGACATAGAGGTCGGATAAATAAACTTTAAGATTTTACATATGAATGATTGGATTTAAAATAAACGGCATACATTTAGAGAATTTTCAATGTCAAACTATTTTATTTCATGAAAAAATAAAATGATTTATAAAATTTCAGTTTCTTATTAAGATATTAATTTTATGAATAAAAAATTACTTTGTGTTTATATATGACCTTTCAAACAAACAAAATTCACGGTATGATGAAGATTGGTGGTCGAATATTTATCCATAAATAAAAAAACCGAAAAAATATTATATTTAAAACCTTATAAATTAGAATAATTTATATCTAAAGCATTTGTTGTACATTTGTACTTTATTACTTAATTAATAAATTATGTTTCTTATATTGTAATTTAACATATTTTATGACGGAAAAAAATCATTATCACACAATGAACGATACATACCCTAGTATATAGATATAGCACCAAAACAAAACATCAAGATTTAAGCAAATAAGCAAATTACTTAAATGAGTGAAATATGTTTAAGAAAATCACTCAAATAGTCATCACAACGAGATAGCAAGAAATAAACATTAAGAAACTAAAAAAGAAAAAATCAAGATTTAGATTACTAGAAAAAGGGGCATTAGCGACGACCATCGATGACAGAATAAATTCATCGCAAATTAGCAACGGATAGGATACTAAGATGAGTAATTAGGAACCTAAGAAAGAAAATACTTTGGTTCAAGCTTGAAAGAAACAAAAAGCAATTTGAGAACTAAGAGTGAGAGTGAGAGTGAGAGTGAGAGTGAGAGCTGAGACCTGAGACCGGGGGTTACATGATAAGTCAAGGTGACAAGTTAGGAGACGACTACCGAGAGCTATGGTAGACATCAACAATGTTGTGCGCCATAGGTGGTGAGGGGCAGAAGTCCAATCACGAATTGCTAGGGGAAAAATGATAGTGAGAGGCCAAGAGATAATTTTTTGTGAAAAAAGAATCAAATAATTAGGCTATGTACCTGTTAGGACCAAATTGTCCTAATTAGAGAAAGTTTTATAAAGTAAGCTTTGAGAAGGTTTATTTTATATATAGCTAGTTAATTTAGCTATTGGGCTTGGGCTTGGGCCTTGTATTTAGGCCCCCCATATATAAAGGGGTTTAGGTTGGTTGAGAGAATGTGAGAACCATTTCAATGAGAGTCATCTAGAAAGGTGTAAGTGTGTGTTTGTGTGTGTTTTCTTGTATTTTGAGAGCTCTCCTAATAAAATGCAAGACTTTTGATCTTCATCTTCTTTATTTCTTGTTGAATCTTCTCTTTGTTTGATTATTTGGGACCAACAAATGGTATCAGAGCCAAACAAATCAATAGATTTGTTTGTTCCTATGGAATCATTCAAAGAGGATTTTTTTTTTGGGTTTTGAAGCATTATTCTTGAAGAAAAGTTTGAATATGAGTTTGGGGTTTGGATCTTGATGGAGATGATGAACATTGATGTTTGGGTTGTGATTATATTCCGACTCGGGAAACATGAATAACCCGACTCGGGTATTCGAGGTTTCCCGACTCGTTCTTAAGGGGAACCTTTGATCTTTCAAATCCCGACTCGGGAAACATGAATAACCCGACTCGGGTATTCGAGGTTTCCCGACTCGTTCTTGAGTGGAACCTTTGATTTGTTAAAATCAAAATAGGAATTTGGATTCCATGGATTTCGATTTGGAATTTAATATGAAGATTATTTGTGGCTAAAAAGAAAAAGAAAAAAGAAAAATGGAATCAGTAAAAAAAAAAAAAGGAATTGGTTTCCCGAATTCACTTGGTTTCCCGAATTCACTTGGTTTCCAAACCCATATCCACGTGCTGCATCTTGAATTTAATTTCAAAGTTTGAAGATATTGACAAATTTGGCCCTTGTAGTTTGAAGTGTTTGACACTTTAAATTTTCAAGTTTTGGGAATTGAGACATACTCATTTGTCAACTTTGGAGATTTGTTCAAATCAGTCCCTGTACTTCTTCTTTCAAGTTCTGTCAGATTTGGTCCCTGCACTTCTAGTTTCAAACATATTCAGATTTGGTCCCTCAAGTTTAAGTTTTGAATATTTGCAAGATTAACCCCTTGAGTTCAAAGTTCTGAATTTTTACAAATTCAGCCCCTGGAGTTTAAGATTTTCACATCTTTCAGGAAAATTTATTTTTTCTGATTTGGGACTTTCAGGATTCGGGGTTTGGGACTATTTGACGGAATTTCTTCCGATGACGCAAAATTGCTCAAATTAAGTTCGGGAATCATCTTTAGATATACTTTCAAGATTATACGGTCAATCGGGCTTACGATTGATCACTTTCCGCTGCACTCTAGATCCACCCAGATTCAAATACATGTGACGCTTCAAAATCCACGCGCTTAATTAGCCACCTTTCTTTCCCAATTGGTTCGTAAAGATCTCATCAACCCAGATTTTAGCCCAAATTCAGTTTTCAATCATGAAAATTGAATTTCTCTCGTTTCCCAACTGCTCCAGATTATTTGAAGTCATGTCAGATTTGTATCGATTTCAAAACGACGGTGATCGGATTCTGCATTTGGTTAGATTACTTAGAAGGCTGACGCTCTGCAACCATTATTCTAGAGTTTTATTAGATGGAATTATTCCTCTTAGGCGTGAGAGTTGAGTTTTTCCTTTGGATGCCACCTTCGGTGAATTATTCCTCTTAGGCGTGAGAGTTGAGTTTTACCGTTGTGGAGGCTCGGTTGCGATCTAGAATTTTGAGTGACGGTCGTCATCCATCTGACTAAGAAGACTAGATCTGGATCTGATTGCTTGACATTTTGGAAGATTTCAGGAAATCGACTACTCTCTGAGCAACAAACAGATCAAAGCATAGTATCTCGTTCAGCATCCACTCCCAGTTATTCATTTCATACGGTGTTCCCGTGATCCAAGCTTCCAAGTTCCAGTGTTTCCATGTTGAGCTTATCAGATTTGGAGCTCCTATGCCGAATTCCTATGCTACACGCGGTTAAAGACAGATCCTTTATTTTTCTCACTGATCTGCGCTGCAACTCACACATGCATCTATCCCTTTGTTGGATGAAACAACATGCTCTGGTGCAAGCTGTTGTATTCTGCGATTATCAGACGTGTCGAGTTATTTACAGGTTGAGCTGTAGTTTGTGCAATCAGTCGCGTTTATTGCATATCGGATCTGGTATTTCAGTTGAAGCTGAAGATAAAGAGCTACAATCGAGGGGAGCTTGTAGATCAAGATGTAGCCGAACGCCACTAGTGCTTTCTGAAGAAAGCAAGGGGGAGAAGATTAGAGATGCTTTCTTTATAAAACTTAGGGGGAGATTGTTAGGACCAAATTGTCCTAATTAGAGAAAGTTTTATAAAGTAAGCTTTGAGAAGGTTTATTTTATATATAGCTAGTTAATTTAGCTATTGGGCTTGGGCTTGGGCCTTGTATTTAGGCCCCCCATATATAAAGGGGTTTAGGTTGGTTGAGAGAATGTGAGAACCATTTCAATGAGAGTCATCTAGAAAGGTGTAAGTGTGTGTTTGTGTGTGTTTTCTTGTATTTTGAGAGCTCTCCTAATAAAATGCAAGACTTTTGATCTTCATCTTCTTTATTTCTTGTTGAATCTTCTCTTTGTTTGATTATTTGGGACCAACAGTACCCCATTTGAGCGTTAGGCCATGATGATTAGGCTGTGATGCCCTAGGCAAAAAAAAAAATATTTCAAAGTTTTTTTGGGTTATTTCGGTGGTCAATTTTCCCAGGCAACCCGTCCCCGATAAAACAACATGTATTTCGAGTTTAGGTTTTTTTACCCATTTTGGGCTCGGGTCGGGTGAGGATTTCAGGTCTCGGTGTTTTGCTCACTCCTAAATCGTATGCCTACACTTTTTTTATTTTCTTTTTTAATTAAAAAATCTTTTACCCCTTTAATTTTAAACTATATTATCTTAAAAATAAGTAATATTTCAATCAAACAAATTACATAAAAAATGAACATTTCGTTCTCTTCGCCTCGACATCCATCTCGTTATAGCTTTTGTTGTTTTAACCATTTTTATGTGAAATCATATATTTGTCAGGTGATACAAATTAGATTGTCTTTTATTGAGTATATTTTACTCTTTAAGAGTGCATGGGAAAGAATTGTGTAATTTCAGAGTCAAGGTGTTTAGAAAAAATATTTGGGTGTTTGATTTAAAAGTTGCGATTGCTAACAATTTTTTTTTGGAAAGTGCATGTATTAAGTTTATGAGGCGACATGGTAAAAGTGGTATAAAGCAGTGGTTAATGAAAAGTCGTGAAATTAGGTTATCAGATGATTCGTCTAAAAATATTTTATTTTTCAAAATTATATAATAATCACAAGATCATGATTATTGGGTAATAAGTAATAACCGTTAATACAATTGATTTATTGTACTTTCTTACTCATTTTTAAAACATGAAAAAAAAATAATATATATTTTTTATTAATATAAGATTAGATTATGGATTTTGATATATCTAGTATATCAAATTTGTGAAATTAGTCCTCATACTTTATTCGTACAGTGAAAACATATAAATAAAATCTATATATTATCTCTAACAAATTATATCATTAAATATATCCCATTAATACCAATATTTAGTATATCACAAGTTTAGAAAATTATAAAACAAATTAAACGAAAAGTTAGAACATATATATTACAATATTATAAAATTACAAGATCAAGTACGAATTAAACACTAAATAACAGTATGATTTCAACGCTATGTAAGAATACGAATTAAAATGCTAAATTAGAACATTTTTAAAATGTTAAATATCCATGCAAATTAAATACTAAATTACAACATCAATAATAGAATTACATAGTTGAGAATACTCCACATCTACAAGGTTCCTCAAAATGACACGTACATCTCGTTGCGAAATCGGTTTGTATGGTTTTGACCTCGATGATGTATCAAGTTATTGAGTATCATATTTAATGATATAATTTGCTAGCAATAATATTAAATTTTAATTATATAATTTTAATAAATCAATTCATACATAATATATAATAATTAATTAAAGGTTAAAAATCTAAAAATAATACAGATAAATAAAAAATAAGATGCAAGTACACAAGAGGATGAAATCTATAAAGGTTTCATATGAAATTTTGTATATAATCAGGTGATAGAAGGTATATATCCATATCTTCAATAACAGAAACTTAAAGGGTTAATTTCTTTGTTTAAAAAAATAGTTTAAGAAGTAAGCCATATAATTTATTTTTTCTTACATATGAAAAATATATAATATATTAGTAATTTAAACTCAACCGACTTATTGCCAAAGAAAGATTGCGCAAAGTTGGATTATGATAAGCTTTAAATGTAAAAACTTTCCTTATTTAATTAGTTCGTTATGCCAATATAAATGAAGTAGTGAAGTTCATAATCTTCGTTCAACAAGAAATAAACCTTTTGGCAGGCTCTTCTTGCGCACATATTTCCATCAATCTAAATCTATTCAAATGGAAATAAACCAACGTATCGTACCATACACTAGTAGTAGTAACCAACCAGAAGGTGATTATGCAGATAACCTCCATCCGGGCTACAAGTTTCTTCCCTCAGACTTAGACCTAATCGTCCACTACCTCAAACCCAAGATTGCCACCGGAACGCACCCCCCATGCCGCTTACACGAGGTTTTTCTTTACGACCATCATCCCCAACAACTATCAGGTAACCAAAATCTCGACGAATATTTGTTGTATTTAAGTTAATGTTATATACATATGAACAATCTTGATGGTTTCTTGTCAAGTCTTTATTATTAATTGCGGTTGATCGAGGGTTTTGTTTATATATTAAGTAGTATGTGTGTGTACGTTTACAGAATTATATCGGGCTGCTAGTGAAAACACATGGTATTTTCTAACGTCGAGAGAACGAAGATACCCTAAAGGGAAACGACCAAAGAGAAGCACCAAGGGGTTTGGAAGGTGGAAGGCGTCACAAAAGTATACAACCGTGTGTGATAGGCAAATGGTTGTTGGATATAAAAGAAATTTAGCCTTCCACGATGAGAAAGACGACAAGACTGAATGGCTAATGCACGAGTACACAACGGACGATCCAACCCTCCCCTTTGGAAGCGGACAAAACGGAAAGGAGGTACATATATATATATATACCCTGGTAGTTTAGAATTATATAGAGATCACACAAACATACTTAAATTTTATCATCATTATGTTACTAATGGTGAATATTAATGCCATACATAATATATAATATCGTGTTTCTAACGAATTTTGAATGTACTTTTTTGTTATTCCATATACAGTTGAACAAATACGTGTTATGTAAAGTCTATAAAAAGGAGACAGGCAACCGATCAAACCGGGATCAAAATCAGGCAGAAGAAATTCAGAACGTAGGGAATCGAGAGGAAGTTGAAAGAGGGTCTCCTTCGGTACCGGTTAACCATGGCAACATCCTTGAACAAGGGACCATGAACACCAGCGACCATCAAAATCCAATCATGCAACCATTTGTCACTTCACATGGTTCAACACAATCCGTATCTGAAGATCCGAATTATCAAGGGTTCAGAAGACAAGTTCGGACTCGTTTCATGGATGCTCCACCATTACCTGCGGATGGTTACATTAATAACCACACCGTGGTGCCCTTGAGTCCATCTCCGGTTAACCATGGCGGCTTCATCCTTGAGCAAGGGACCATGAACACCACCCACCATCCAAATCCAATGATCCAACCAGCATGTGTTACTTCACAATATGGTTCAAGTTCAACACAATCCACATCTGGAGATCCTAATCATCAAGGGTTCAGAGGAGAAGTTCAGCCTTCGTTCACGGTTTCTTTCGGTGCTGCTCCACCTCCACCTCCACCACCACCAGCACTTGGTTACAACACCACGGTGGTCATGATGAGTCCATCTCCCGTGAGTATTTCAAGCGACGCCCACCAACAAGAATATTTTGAGAACGGAAGTGGTTCGAATTATCCGCAATCAGTGACGCAAGATGCTACTAATAATGATCATATCCCTGAACCCTCTCCGCGTCCGTGGGATTACAAGGCAACAAATCAACATTCACTGATGACGAGTCAAGATGCTAGTAATCATATCCCTCAACCCTCTCAGTTTGATTACGAAGCAGTAGTATTTTCTCTTGATCAGTTTTCGGAGTATTTTATTGAAGATGGTTTGGATCAGATGATATGGAATATCTGATGTTCAACCCATAAAATCGTATAAATCCAGGATCGATCGCAACGATGCAACTTTTGCGTTCTGTTTGTTAACGAACTCTTACATTAAAAACACTGGTATAGGGCGCTTAAAACTTCTGAATGTAAAAAATCTTTGAGATCATGGTATTATTTGTTAAAACCTTAGGTGAGAAATTCTTTATTTGTTAAAACCTTAATGTATGAGAAATTCTTATGTATGATCCTCTATCTTGAAAGCAGGTGATTGGAATTTGTATACTACAACTAGTTATTTCTTTTTTATGCCTTCATATATTTATTGCATCATGTTTATAGGGCATGCCAGTGAAATATCCGTTAATATATATTTTGGTTGAAACTTATTTTGAATTTGTTTTATCATGACTTAATTTCAAAATGAAGAATGAAAACGCACGTCGAATTCGATCACCCTCTTTGCCACCCATTCCCAACATAACTATCGATTTGAGTACCAATTTGATTAAACATTCTAGACACCTTTTTTTTTTTGTAGAGGGTGTCTTAGTACATAATTGTCCCTTGTTTTTTTGGAAGCCATGGCGGCACTCAAACAACTACCACAAACACACACGCACGCAAACCTTCCTGACGGTATCGGGCATGCACGGACAGCCTACTAATCTTTGACTGGGCGGGTCAGTCTGTTGACTCTCCTTGGATTCGAACCCAGGTAGACTGGGATCCCATTCACAGTCCCCCCAGAATGTTACTGCCCTTGGAAAGACCAACTGAGTTAGACATGATTTGTAGAATTGTCCCTTGTTGTCACTGCTTCTTCACATATTTGGCGTTACGATTAGATTAATCAAAATGCTTCGAAGATTTTCGTCCATGGTTGTCAACTTTGAACATTTTAAGATATTGATGTTGAAACTGCTCGCATACCCAAATTTGTGAGATCGTAAAAATAAATATAAAACGAATCACCAAAATAAAATTAGAGTGAGGTCTGATGCATGGGTTATACATATGGTGAAGGTCAGGAGTTCGACTCCTCCTGAATTCCATTGTGGGGGATTTTCCCTGAATGGATGCCAGATTCGAATCCGAGCTGATGCCAGATTCGAATCCGAGCTGATGCCTTGAAGCCCTTTAATTGGAAACTGGATGTCTAGGCTCGGGATGGTTATTCTCCTTGGAGAAGTTTCGAACTCGGGTCATCGTGACTTGGTGTCGTGATGGCACCATGATATTCCGTTGCACCAACATGCATGTCGTTAAAAAATTAGAGTGAAAGATATCTACGTATCAGGATTACTAAAGAGAAAAATAGAAGTGAATTAAAGAATGGTATAAAAAAGCTAAAATTATTGCATTAAAGTCTTTGTCCCATTTTAATCCCCAAAAGAAAAAAACCTAATTAAACCTGTCATTTGGCAAACATAGAAAGGGAATTGTTGCCCAAACCATAATCTTCACATTTGTTTCTATCATGTGAAATTTGTAAATTAAAATGCTTAACGTAACTAACTTATTAATATTTATATTTAATTGTTGAACTTTCAAAACAATCTATCACGACATTTCCAAATGTAAAGTCAGAAAAAGGGAATTCTTCACGATCTGTCGATATTACTCCACATCTCCTTAGTCCGTCCAATAACAAGAGAAAAGAAGGTGGTTGACCGAGTGTCCGAGTCGAACTAGTTAAAAGATAAGTATTAGTGACGGCCAAATTCCATCGCTAATAGTGACAGTTAGCACGGATAGACCACCATTCAAATTTCGTTGCTAATACGTCATTAATTAACCAGGCATTCTGTCCGTCGCTAATTAGTGATGGGTTACCGACGGAGTTGCTAATTTTCTACTTTTCTCATTTGTATGTGATATATGTTATACTTGTACACTCTACTAAAAAACCGTGTATTATCGATGGCCATTACCATTACTTTCTAATGGTTTGCCGACTGCATATTTGTTATTTTATTTTTGTTAACTTTTTGTTAGTCGTCGGAAAACTGTTAGGACTGATTCTGATGCATTGCCACTGCTGAAGGTATTTTTGTTAACACTGCTGGCTTTGGAGTTGTTACCACTGCTAGTTCATCTGAAGGTTACCACTGCCAGTATGTGTGTTTCCACTGAAGATCAAATTACCACTGCTCTTGGAAAGTTACCACTGCCTATAGAAGATTACCACTGCTGGTTGAAGATTAACACTGCTTTTGTCTTACCACTGCTGACAAGTTCATGATAAGGAAAGGATTGCGATGATTGAAGATATGGACAAGATATGATTCAGTTGGAGATATTTTAGAGATTATCTTGTAAATCTAGTTTCCTTATTGTTATCTTGTAATTCGTATATATAGTTGATAGGTTTTCATTTTTAGATACGAGTTTTTCATTAGCTTTTGTTTTAGAATTCTAAGCCTCAAGATTGTTCTTGAAATCCCTGCAATTGAGAAGATTTGCACGTTTGTTTGAGCCTGTTCAAACAGATTGGGGCTTGTGTTTGTAATCATTAAGCTATTGAAATCAATACACATTCAGTTTGTTACAATTCATTGTTTTGTTCTTATAATTAAAGTGTTATTCCACAAACTTCTTTGATTAAGTTTTCTGATCTTGATATTTAGATCCTGTCAAGTGGTATCAGAGCTAGTTTTAATCCAGAAAACTAATTAACAATGGATACTCAGGAAACAGTTTTAGTCTCAAAAGTCCCCATGCTCAAACCCAACGAGTTTGACATGTGGAAAATCCGAATCCGTCAATACATGCTTCTCACAGACTATGGGATGTGGGAAGTTGTTGAAAACGGACCTGGTGTTGATGAAGCTGTGGCTGAAGGAGGTGCAAGACCTCCTCCCAGATCTGATGCTGATAGAAAAAGAAGGCAGACTGAGATGAAAGCCTTGAGTACTTTGTTGTTGGCCATTCCCAATGAATACCAACATCAATTCAGTACATACACTGATGCCAAATCACTCTGGACTGCTCTGGAAAAGAGGTTCTCTGGAACCAAAAGCACAAAGAGAAACCAGAAAGCAATTCTGAAGCAGCAGTATGAGAACTTCACATCCCTAAAGAATGAATCTATGACACAAACCTTTGATAGATTCAACAAGCTGATTGGAGAGCTAGCAACTGTAGATGTGAAGATGGACAAAGATGATGTGAATAGAAAATTCCTCAGATCTCTTGGAGAGGAATGGACTATTTACACTGTCTCATTTAGGCAGGGAGATGACTTGGAGGACAAGGAACTTGAAGATCTATACAATGATCTAAGGATCTTTAAAGCAGAAGTGGAGAAGAAGAAAAGACCCATTGGATACACTCATAATACTGCTCTTCTTTCTTTTGAAAACCCTAGTTCTTTCAATACCACTGCTACTTATAATACTACTGCTAATGAAACTGTTTCTAATGTAAATTCTTGTTCATCTCAGGAAATCAATGAGGATACAGTTCTGGAAGCTCTCTTGGCAAGTCATGTCAAGTCATCATTGATCAATGATGATTTGGATCAGATCAATGCAGATGATCTTGAAGAGATGGATATCAAATGGCAGATGGCCATGCTTACCTTGAGAATGAAGAGATTCATCAGAAGAACTGGAAGAAACAACTTTGATCTCAAGAGAGGAGATAAAGCTGGGTTTGATAAGTCAAAGGTGAGATGCTACAAGTGCAATGAACCAGGGCACTTTGCCAGATAATGCAAAGGTGTAACCACCAACAATCAGAATAATGGGAGTGGATCTGCACAAGCTCCTAGATTCAACAACAGGGGAAGCAACTCAAATTCTAGTTCATCTCAAGCTTTGGTCTGTCAAGAAGGACAAGGATTTGATTGGAGTGATCATGCTGAAGAAGCAGTTCAAAATCAAGCCCTCATGGCTGAAATCAAGGAGACTGATATTCCCACTGAGGTATCTTCTAAACTCTGTTCTGATTCTTGTTTAGAAACTGTGAAAAAGTATAGGGATCATAATCAGACCATGAGTGATAGTATTAAGAAGATGGAGAGAGAAAGAAGAGAGTATGTTAAGATCATAGACAATCTGGAGGATCAAATAAAGGCCTACAAAGCCAATGAACTTCAGTTTGAATATGACCATAACTACTGGAAGTGGGAAAAGAAAGAGCTTGAGAGAAAACTGTCAAAAGAAAAGGAGGAAGTAGAGAGTGCTAGGAAAGAATTGTCCAAAGCCAAAGAAGACCTAGATAAATTTTCAAAGTCCTCTAAGGCTTTAGAATCGATCATTAGAGCTCAAGTGACTGATGACCTGAAAAGGGGTATAGGATACAAAAGTACCACTCCTCCTTACAATCAGAATTACATTCCTCCCACCACTGACCTACTTCATAGTATAGACAGAGGTGAGTTGAAAGAGGGTTTGGATAGAATAGATCCAGTTGACTCTGAGGAGGAATTTGATAAGAAAAGCACTTCTGAAACCATCCCTGATGAACACCAGATTCTCACTAATGAGAAAGGTGGTATGCCATTTGTTCCTAGCAAAAAGATAGAGACTACTAGGAAAGATAAGGGGAAATCTGTCATGTTATCAGAAAATAAAGGGAAAAAGACTGAGACTACTAGGAAAGAAAGTAGGAAGGACCACTACACTCAGAGGACTGTAGTTGAACCTAGTACTTCCTCACAGTCTCAAAACAAAAATCATCCTAGAGGGAATAAAAGAAACTGGAATAACCATTGGGCTCAATGTCATGGTGTTGATCTGAGTAAGATTAACAAACCAAAACCATGATTTATCTGTTGTAAGACAAATCATCTAGCAAGAGACTGTTATTTCAATCCATTTAATCAAAGAAACAGGTATCAAGCTAGAAGATTTGTCAATACACAAAAAAGGTTGTTCCTAAACAAAACAGATCTAGTCAACCCAAAAGAAAAGTTCAAAAGAAAAGGGTTGAAAAGAAGTCTGTTAAGTTGGTTACTAAATGGGTACCTAAAGCTTCACTTAGTAATACTACTACTTCAACAAGCAGTGGTAACAACAGTGTTGCTTCTGATAGCAGTGGTAACAACTTTAATAGTGTGGAGGTTAACACTGCTGCTAGCAATATCAGCAGTAATAACTCAAACACTGCTACATCTCAAGTTAACACTGCTGTTAGCAATAACAGCAGTGGAAACTCAAACAATGTTACCACTGACAAGTCTTCATTGAGAAAACCCATTATAACCAAATATTCCAGTCATGAGATCCCTAATAAAGATTATCTTTTAAAGCTTAACAGATTGACAGAGGTCAATTATGTTAATGAAAAGGGAGAACCCAAGACCATATTGGCTTGGGTTCCCTCAAGACACTAACTGTTTCATTCTATGTACAGAGCAACCAAGGAAGAAGGAGCAGTCTTTGGCATGTGGATAGTGGTTGCTCTAGGCACATGACAGGTATCATGTCATTACTTGAAGACTTTAAAAAGTTTGAAGGTGGACATGTTGCCTTTGGGGATAATCCAAATGGAGGTAAGATTAGTGGCAAAGGTAAGGTATCAAAAGGTAAGATGACTTTTGATGATGTCTATTTTGTAGAGCAATTAAAGTATAATTTGCTCAGTGTTTCTCAAGTTTGTGACAAGAAGTTTGGTGTATTTTTCACTGATACTGAATGTCTCATTCTTGCTCCTGGCTACATGATGAGTTGTATTTTATACTCTTTAATGCCTAAATTACCCAAGAATTAATGTTAATTGGATGCTTAAATTGCCAAATTAATTTAAGTTAACATTTAATTTCTTGTAAGCCACTTAGTTTGAAAAAGATAGAAAGAAGAAATTATTTTGAATTTCTTTTGTTGTTGGCAGCCCACGAAAGAAGGAAGCAAAGAAGACCATGTGTGTAGCCCATGTGAAGAAGAAAACAAGTGAAAGAGATCAGCCCAAAGCATGTTCAGATCAGCATATCCTTCCCCTCTCATCCCCTTTGTCGCACACACAAACTATGGCCTACAAGGTTCAATTTTCAGATTTTGAGGGTTCAAGTCTCGGATCAAGTCTCGGATGAAGCCTCGTAACTTGCTGTTTTGGCGTCTCAAAAATCAAGTTGCTTAAGTTTCGAGGGTTCAACCCACGTCTCAAGTCTCGAACGGGAAATCACATTCACGTGGGTTGTTCCGAGGGTTCAAGTCTCGATTCAAGTCTCGTCAGATGCAAATTTCAGCCCACGTTTTCTTTTTCAGCGGTTTCTCAAAATTGAAGTATAAAAGCCTTGGAAAACCGTCGATTGAGGGAGGAGGAACACAGGAAGACTTTCAATTTCACGAGAGAGGATATCAAGGCTGATTTCTTGACGAAATTGGAAGCTATTGGAATCGAATTTTGGAGAATTCTTCTAGGGTTATCATCACTTTACTATTTTCCCATGTTCGTAAGTTCAATTTCAGTGTTCTTTTTACATTATGAGTAGCTAACTCTTTAATTCCTAGTGATGACTTTGTAATTAGTTTGCATTGAATCTTGTTGAGACTTGGATTTTCATTAATTTTCGATTGGGTTTATTTATGCAATTTTGGTTTCAAAGTGTTCTTCAATTTTTAGGTTTTTGGTTTTGAGAAGGATCCCTTGAATCCTTTAGCCTAATTGTTGAATTGCTAGTTGAAATTAGGAATCCGTAATTGTTTTTAATTTCAACCAAGTAGCAAGTGATGCATCAATAGACTACCATATCAATTGAATCGCATTATAAAATTGTGTAATCTAGCTTAAATGGTTGGGCATCCGATCATTAGTTAGGATTGGTGTTTGTCGTAATCGTTAATGCAATTGGTAGGTTAAACCTAAGTCCGTGACTAGATTTAGCTTAATCAATTAGGAACTAGTTCATCGAGCTTCTCATGTTAGTTTATTCATAAGGACAAACGGAGTGTTTGGCGCGTGTCGACACTTACGGCCGGTCTAAATTCAATCGAGAAAAGTAAGGCTTACACAAGTCAATGATACAAGATTCTATGAATAACTAGTTATAGTCATTGCTAGGAGTTTTTCTTTATTATTCGAAGTCACTATTTACTTATTTTTGTTTAAATCGACAATTCCAAACCAACACCCCCTTTTTATATATAATGTTTTCAACAAATTTGCACGCGATCACGTCTTGGACTTACGGTTAACTCCGAGTCCCTGAGGAGACGACCCTACTTATCACTATCACAAATTATTTGTGCTTAGAGGTAATAGGATTCACTTTTTAGTTATTTTATAATTTTGCCGGACTCGACACCCGTCAAAATTTTGGCGCCGCTGCCGGGGACTCGGCAAGTTTAATCGTGTATGCCAAGATCTTCTCGTGCAGGTTCACCGTTAGTCTTTGATCCAGAAATTGAAAAGACCGCCAAGAAGCTAAGGAAGCAAGCAAAACTTCGAAAGAAGCAAGGCGAGTCCACATCTTCACCGGTGATCAACATTTGGAAAGACATTGAGTTGTCTTCCGATTCAGAGAGCAACACGGAGGAGAGACATTTGGAAGAGGAAGAGAAGCCTCTTACCGAAGAAGAGCCGGTCACCGAGGCCGAAGAAGAAGAGGAGATGGCAGCACCACCTCCCGAACGCACTTTGAGACAATGGGCAGCACCCAATGTCGATGACACGCCTCTTTGCATCACTTATCCAGCGGAAGAGGTAGGTACTGAGCTAAAAACCGGTTTAATTCACTTACTACCACGCTTTCATGGCTTAGCTAGCGAAGACCCGTACAAGCACATGACCGAGTTTCACATGGTGTGCTTGGGGATGAAGCCTCAAGGTACGAACATCGAGAATCTAAAACTCAAGGCATTTCCATTCTCTTTGGTTGATGAAGCAAGGAGTTGGCTTTTCTACCTACCGCCGGGATCCATCACTACATGGGCACAAATGGCGAGAGCTTTCCTAGACAAGTTCTTTCCCGCGTCTAAAGCCGCCGGGCTTAGGAGAGAAATATGCGGGATCAAACAGACGAACTTGGAGTCATTATACGAGTATTGGGAGCGTTTTTGTTCCCGATTTTTTTAAAAAGAAAATGGTCATAGTAGGCATAGGATATTGCTATGAGGGATTGATAAACAAAATGGTTAATACATTTTAACTTTAAAATTATTGGCTCAATTTCTGACATAGAGGTCGGATAAATAAACTTTAAGATTTTACATATGAATGATTGGATTTAAAATAAACGGCATACATTTAGAGAATTTTCAATGTCAAACTATTTTATTTCATGAAAAAATAAAATGATTTATAAAATTTCAGTTTCTTATTAAGATATTAATTTTATGAATAAAAAATTACTTTGTGTTTATATATGACCTTTCAAACAAACAAAATTCACGGTATGATGAAGATTGGTGGTCGAATATTTATCCATAAATAAAAAAACCGAAAAAATATTATATTTAAAACCTTATAAATTAGAATAATTTATATCTAAAGCATTTGTTGTACATTTGTACTTTATTACTTAATTAATAAATTATGTTTCTTATATTGTAATTTAACATATTTTATGACGGAAAAAAATCATTATCACACAATGAACGATACATACCCTAGTATATAGATATAGCACCAAAACAAAACATCAAGATTTAAGCAAATAAGCAAATTACTTAAATGAGTGAAATATGTTTAAGAAAATCACTCAAATAGTCATCACAACGAGATAGCAAGAAATAAACATTAAGAAACTAAAAAAGAAAAAATCAAGATTTAGATTACTAGAAAAAGGGGCATTAGCGACGACCATCGATGACAGAATAAATTCATCGCAAATTAGCAACGGATAGGATACTAAGATGAGTAATTAGGAACCTAAGAAAGAAAATACTTTGGTTCAAGCTTGAAAGAAACAAAAAGCAATTTGAGAACTAAGAGTGAGAGTGAGAGTGAGAGTGAGAGTGAGAGCTGAGACCTGAGACCGGGGGTTACATGATAAGTCAAGGTGACAAGTTAGGAGACGACTACCGAGAGCTATGGTAGACATCAACAATGTTGTGCGCCATAGGTGGTGAGGGGCAGAAGTCCAATCACGAATTGCTAGGGGAAAAATGATAGTGAGAGGCCAAGAGATAATTTTTTGTGAAAAAAGAATCAAATAATTAGGCTATGTACCCCATTTGAGCGTTAGGCCATGATGATTAGGCTGTGATGCCCTAGGCAAAAAAAATATATTTCAAAGTTTTTTTGGGTTATTTCGGTGGTCAATTTTCCCAGGCAACCCGTCCCCGATAAAACAACATGTATTTCGAGTTTAGGTTTTTTTACCCATTTTGGGCTCGGGTCGGGTGAGGATTTCAGGTCTCGGTGTTTTGCTCACTCCTAAATCGTATGCCTACACTTTTTTTATTTTCTTTTTTAATTAAAAAATCTTTTACCCCTTTAATTTTAAACTATATTATCTTAAAAATAAGTAATATTTCAATCAAACAAATTACATAAAAAATGAACATTTCGTTCTCTTCGCCTCGACATCCATCTCGTTATAGCTTTTGTTGTTTTAACCATTTTTATGTGAAATCATATATTTGTCAGGTGATACAAATTAGATTGTCTTTTATTGAGTATATTTTACTCTTTAAGAGTGCATGGGAAAGAATTGTGTAATTTCAGAGTCAAGGTGTTTAGAAAAAAATATTTGGGTGTTTGATTTAAAAGTTGCGATTGCTAACAATTTTTTTTTGGAAAGTGCATGTATTAAGTTTATGAGGCGACATGGTAAAAGTGGTATAAAGCAGTGGTTAATGAAAAGTCGTGAAATTAGGTTATCAGATGATTCGTCTAAAAATATTTTATTTTTCAAAATTATATAATAATCACAAGATCATGATTATTGGGTAATAAGTAATAACCGTTAATACAATTGATTTATTGTACTTTCTTACTCATTTTTAAAACATGAAAAAAAAATAATATATATTTTTTATTAATATAAGATTAGATTATGGATTTTGATATATCTAGTATATCAAATTTGTGAAATTAGTCCTCATACTTTATTCGTACAGTGAAAACATATAAATAAAATCTATATATTATCTCTAACAAATTATATCATTAAATATATCCCATTAATACCAATATTTAATATATCACAATTTTAGAAAATTATAAAAAAAATTAAACGAAAAGTTAGAACATATATATTACAATATTATAAAATTACAAGATCAAGTACGAATTAAACACTAAATAACAGTATGATTTCAACGCTATGTAAGAATACGAATTAAAATGCTAAATTAGAACATTTTTAAAATGTTAAATATCCATGCAAATTAAATACTAAATTACAACATCAATAATAGAATTACATAGTTGAGAATACTCCACATCTACAAGGTTCCTCAAAATGACACGTACATCTCGTTGCGAAATCGGTTTGTATGGTTTTGACCTCGATGATGTATCAAGTTATTGAGTATCATATTTAATGATATAATTTGCTAGCAATAATATTAAATTTTAATTATATAATTTTAATAAATCAATTCATACATAATATATAATAATTAATTAAAGGTTAAAAATCTAAAAATAATACAGATAAATAAAAAATAAGATGCAAGTACACAAGAGGATGAAATCTATAAAGGTTTCATATGAAATTTTGTATATAATCAGGTGATAGAAGGTATATATCCATATCTTCAATAACAGAAACTTAAAGGGTTAATTTCTTTGTTTAAAAAAATAGTTTAAGAAGTAAGCCATATAATTTATTTTTTCTTACATATGAAAAATATATAATATATTAGTAATTTAAACTCAACCGACTTATTGCCAAAGAAAGATTGCGCAAAGTTGGATTATGATAAGCTTTAAATGTAAAAACTTTCCTTATTTAATTAGTTCGTTATGCCAATATAAATGAAGTAGTGAAGTTCATAATCTTCGTTCAACAAGAAATAAACCTTTTGGCAGGCTCTTCTTGCGCACATATTTCCATCAATCTAAATCTATTCAAATGGAAATAAACCAACGTATCGTACCATACACTAGTAGTAGTAACCAACCAGAAGGTGATTATGCAGATAACCTCCATCCGGGCTACAAGTTTCTTCCCTCAGACTTAGACCTAATCGTCCACTACCTCAAACCCAAGATTGCCACCGGAACGCACCCCCCATGCCGCTTACACGAGGTTTTTCTTTACGACCATCATCCCCAACAACTATCAGGTAACCAAAATCTCGACGAATATTTGTTGTATTTAAGTTAATGTTATATACATATGAACAATCTTGATGGTTTCTTGTCAAGTCTTTATTATTAATTGCGGTTGATCGAGGGTTTTGTTTATATATTAAGTAGTATGTGTGTGTACGTTTACAGAATTATATCGGGCTGCTAGTGAAAACACATGGTATTTTCTAACGTCGAGAGAACGAAGATACCCTAAAGGGAAACGACCAAAGAGAAGCACCAAGGGGTTTGGAAGGTGGAAGGCGTCACAAAAGTATACAACCGTGTGTGATAGGCAAATGGTTGTTGGATATAAAAGAAATTTAGCCTTCCACGATGAGAAAGACGACAAGACTGAATGGCTAATGCACGAGTACACAACGGACGATCCAACCCTCCCCTTTGGAAGCGGACAAAACGGAAAGGAGGTACATATATATATATATACCCTGGTAGTTTAGAATTATATAGAGATCACACAAACATACTTAAATTTTATCATCATTATGTTACTAATGGTGAATATTAATGCCATACATAATATATAATATCGTGTTTCTAACGAATTTTGAATGTACTTTTTTGTTATTCCATATACAGTTGAACAAATACGTGTTATGTAAAGTCTATAAAAAGGAGACAGGCAACCGATCAAACCGGGATCAAAATCAGGCAGAAGAAATTCAGAACGTAGGGAATCGAGAGGAAGTTGAAAGAGGGTCTCCTTCGGTACCGGTTAACCATGGCAACATCCTTGAACAAGGGACCATGAACACCAGCGACCATCAAAATCCAATCATGCAACCATTTGTCACTTCACATGGTTCAACACAATCCGTATCTGAAGATCCGAATTATCAAGGGTTCAGAAGACAAGTTCGGACTCGTTTCATGGATGCTCCACCATTACCTGCGGATGGTTACATTAATAACCACACCGTGGTGCCCTTGAGTCCATCTCCGGTTAACCATGGCGGCTTCATCCTTGAGCAAGGGACCATGAACACCACCCACCATCCAAATCCAATGATCCAACCAGCATGTGTTACTTCACAATATGGTTCAAGTTCAACACAATCCACATCTGGAGATCCTAATCATCAAGGGTTCAGAGGAGAAGTTCAGCCTTCGTTCACGGTTTCTTTCGGTGCTGCTCCACCTCCACCACCACCAGCACTTGGTTACAACACCACGGTGGTCATGATGAGTCCATCTCCCGTGAGTATTTCAAGCGACGCCCACCAACAAGAATATTTTGAGAACGGAAGTGGTTCGAATTATCCGCAATCAGTGACGCAAGATGCTACTAATAATGATCATATCCCTGAACCCTCTCCGCGTCCGTGGGATTACAAGGCAACAAATCAACATTCACTGATGACGAGTCAAGATGCTAGTAATCATATCCCTCAACCCTCTCAGTTTGATTACGAAGCAGTAGTATTTTCTCTTGATCAGTTTTCGGAGTATTTTACTGAAGATGGTTTGGATCAGATGATATGGAATATCTGATGTTCAACCCATAAAATCGTATAAATCCAGGATCGATCGCAACGATGCAACTTTTGCGTTCTGTTTGTTAACGAACTCTTACATTAAAAACACTGGTATAGGGCGCTTAAAACTTCTGAATGTAAAAAATCTTTGAGATCATGGTATTATTTGTTAAAACCTTAGGTGAGAAATTCTTTATTTGTTAAAACCTTAATGTATGAGAAATTCTTATGTATGATCCTCTATCTTGAAAGCAGGTGATTGGAATTTGTATACTACAACTAGTTATTTCTTTTTTATGCCTTCATATATTTATTGCATCATGTTTATAGGGCATGCCAGTGAAATATCCGTTAATATATATTTTGGTTGAAACTTATTTTGAATTTGTTTTATCATGACTTAATTTCAAAATGAAGAATGAAAACGCACGTCGAATTCGATCACCTCTTTGCCACCCATTCCCAACATAACTATCGATTTGAGTACCAATTTGATTAAACATTCTAGACACCCTTTTTTTTTTGTAGAGGGTGTCTTAGTACATAATTGTCCCTTGTTTTTTTGGAAGCCATGGCGGCACTCAAACAACTACCACAAACACACACGCACGCAAACCTTCCTGACGGTATCGGGCATGCACGGACAGCCTACTAATCTTTGACTGGGCGGGTCAGTCTGTTGACTCTCCTTGGATTCGAACCCAGGTAGACTGGGATCCCATCCATAGTCCCCCCAGAATGTTACTGCCCTTGGAAAGACCAACTGAGTTAGACATGATTTGTAGAATTGTCCCTTGTTGTCACTGCTTCTTCACATATTTGGCGTTACGATTAGATTAATCAAAATGCTTCGAAGATTTTCGTCCATGGTTGTCAACTTTGAACA
This sequence comes from Centaurea solstitialis, assembly GCA_030169165.1. NCBI lineage: Eukaryota > Viridiplantae > Streptophyta > Magnoliopsida > Asterales > Asteraceae > Centaurea > Centaurea solstitialis. Next base: position 20,564,160 of record CM058047.1, on the reverse strand, counting down.
TTTTAAGATATTGATGTTGAAACTGCTCGCATACCCAAATTTGTGAGATCGTAAAAATAAATATAAAACGAATCACCAAAATAAAATTAGAGTGAGGTCTGATGCATGGGTTATACATATGGTGAAGGTCAGGAGTTCGACTCCTCCTGAATTCCATTGTGGGGGATTTTCCCTGAATGGATGCCAGATTCGAATCCGAGCTGATGCCAGATTCGAATCCGAGCTGATGCCTGATGCCTTGAAGCCCTTTAATTGGAAACTGGATGTCTAGGCTCGGGATGGTTATTCTCCTTGGAGAAGTTTCGAACTCGGGTCATCGTGACTTGGTGTCGTGATGGCACGATGATATTCCGTTGCACCAACATGCATGTCGTTAAAAAATTAGAGTGAAAGATATCTACGTATCAGGATTACTAAAGAGAAAAATAGAAGTGAATTAAAGAATGGTATAAAAAAGCTAAAATTATTGCATTAAAGTCTTTGTCCCATTTTAATCCCCAAAAGAAAAAAACCTAATTAAACCTGTCATTTGGCAAACATAGAAAGGGAATTGTTGCCCAAACCATAATCTTCACATTTGTTTCTATCATGTGAAATTTGTAAATTAAAATGCTTAACGTAACTAACTTATTAATATTTATATTTAATTGTTGAACTTTCAAAACAATCTATCACGACATTTCCAAATGTAAAGTCAGAAAAAGGGAATTCTTCACGATCTGTCGATATTACTCCACATCTCCTTAGTCCGTCCAATAACAAGAGAAAAGAAGGTGGTTGACCGAGTGTCCGAGTCGCACTAGTTAAAAGATAAGTATTAGTGACGGCCAAATTCCATCGCTAATAGTGACAGTTAGCACGGATAGACCACCATTCAAATTTCGTTGCTAATACGTCATTAATTAACCAGGCATTCTGTCCGTCGCTAATTAGTGATGGGTTACCGACGGAGTTGCTAATTTTCTACTTTTCTCATTTGTATGTGATATATGTTATACTTGTACACTCTACTAAAAAACCGTGTATTATCGATGGCCATTACCATTACTTTCTAATGGTTTGCCGACTGCATATTTGTTATTTTATTTTTGTTAACTTTTTGTTAGTCGTCGGAAAACTGTTAGGACTGATTCTGATGCATTGCCACTGCTGAAGGTATTTTTGTTAACACTGCTGGCTTTGGAGTTGTTACCACTGCTAGTTCATCTGAAGGTTACCACTGCCAGTATGTGTGTTTCCACTGAAGATCAAATTACCACTGCTCTTGGAAAGTTACCACTGCCTATAGAAGATTACCACTGCTGGTTGAAGATTAACACTGCTTTTGTCTTACCACTGCTGACAAGTTCATGATAAGGAAAGGATTGCGATGATTGAAGATATGGACAAGATATGATTCAGTTGGAGATATTTTAGAGATTATCTTGTAAATCTAGTTTCCTTATTGTTATCTTGTAATTCGTATATATAGCTGATAGGTTTTCATTTTTAGATACGAGTTTTTCATTAGCTTTTGTTTTAGAATTCTAAGCCTCAAGATTGTTCTTGAAATCCCTGCAATTGAGAAGATTTGCACGTTTGTTTGAGCCTGTTCAAACAGATTGGGGCTTGTGTTTGTAATCATTAAGCTATTGAAATCAATACACATTCAGTTTGTTACAATTCATTGTTTTGTTCTTATAATCAAAGTGTTATTCCACAAACTTCTTTGATTAAGTTTTCTGATCTTGATATTTAGATCCTGTCAAGTGGTATCAGAGCTAGTTTTAATCCAGAAAACTAATTAACAATGGATACTCAGGAAACAGTTTTAGTCTCAAAAGTCCCCATGCTCAAACCCAACGAGTTTGACATGTGGAAAATCCGAATCCGTCAATACATGCTTCTCACAGACTATGGGATGTGGGAAGTTGTTGAAAACGGACCTGGTGTTGATGAAGCTGTGGCTGAAGGAGGTGCAAGACCTCCTCCCAGATCTGATGCTGATAGAAAAAGAAGGCAGACTGAGATGAAAGCCTTGAGTACTTTGTTGTTGGCCATTCCCAATGAATACCAACATCAATTCAGTACATACACTGATGCCAAATCACTCTGGACTGCTCTGGAAAAGAGGTTCTCTGGAACCAAAAGCACAAAGAGAAACCAGAAAGCAATTCTGAAGCAGCAGTATGAGAACTTCACATCCCTAAAGAATGAATCTATGACACAAACCTTTGATAGATTCAACAAGCTGATTGGAGAGCTAGCAACTGTAGATGTGAAGATGGACAAAGATGATGTGAATAGAAAATTCCTCAGATCTCTTGGAGAGGAATGGACTATTTACACTGTCTCATTTAGGCAGGGAGATGACTTGGAGGACAAGGAACTTGAAGATCTATACAATGATCTAAGGATCTTTAAAGCAGAAGTGGAGAAGAAGAAAAGACCCATTGGATACACTCATAATACTGCTCTTCTTTCTTTTGAAAACCCTAGTTCTTTCAATACCACTGCTACTTATAATACTACTGCTAATGAAACTGTTTCTAATGTAAATTCTTGTTCATCTCAGGAAATCAATGAGGATACAGTTCTGGAAGCTCTCTTGGCAAGTCATGTCAAGTCATCATTGATCAATGATGATTTGGATCAGATCAATGCAGATGATCTTGAAGAGATGGATATCAAATGGCAGATGGCCATGCTTACCTTGAGAATGAAGAGATTCATCAGAAGAACTGGAAGAAACAACTTTGATCTCAAGAGAGGAGATAAAGCTGGGTTTGATAAGTCAAAGGTGAGATGCTACAAGTGCAATGAACCAGGGCACTTTGCCAGATAATGCAAAGGTGTAACCACCAACAATCAGAATAATGGGAGTGGATCTGCACAAGCTCCTAGATTCAACAACAGGGGAAGCAACTCAAATTCTAGTTCATCTCAAGCTTTGGTCTGTCAAGAAGGACAAGGATTTGATTGGAGTGATCATGCTGAAGAAGCAATTCAAAATCAAGCCCTCATGGCTGAAATCAAGGAGACTGATATTCCCACTGAGGTATCTTCTAAACTCTGTTCTGATTCTTGTTTAGAAACTGTGAAAAAGTATAGGGATCATAATCAGACCATGAGTGATAGTATTAAGAAGATGGAGAGAGAAAGAAGAGAGTATGTTAAGATCATAGACAATCTGGAGGATCAAATAAAGGCCTACAAAGCCAATGAACTTCAGTTTGAATATGACCATAACTACTGGAAGTGGGAAAAGAAAGAGCTTGAGAGAAAACTGTCAAAAGAAAAGGAGGAAGTAGAGAGTGCTAGGAAAGAATTGTCCAAAGCCAAAGAAGACCTAGATAAATTTTCAAAGTCCTCTAAGGCTTTAGAATCGATCATTAGAGCTCAAGTGACTGATGACCTGAAAAGGGGTATAGGATACAAAAGTACCACTCCTCCTTACAATCAGAATTACATTCCTCCCACCACTGACCTACTTCATAGTATAGACAGAGGTGAGTTGAAAGAGGGTTTGGATAGAATAGATCCAGTTGACTCTGAGGAGGAATTTGATAAGAAAAGCACTTCTGAAACCATCCCTGATGAACACCAGATTCTCACTAATGAGAAAGGTGGTATGCCATTTGTTCCTAGCAAAAAGATAGAGACTACTAGGAAAGATAAGGGGAAATCTGTCATGTTATCAGAAAATAAAGGGAAAAAGACTGAGACTACTAGGAAAGAAAGTAGGAAGGACCACTACACTCAGAGGACTGTAGTTGAACCTAGTACTTCCTCACAGTCTCAAAACAAAAATCATCCTAGAGGGAATAAAAGAAACTGGAATAACCATTGGGCTCAATGTCATGGTGTTGATCTGAGTAAGATTAACAAACCAAAACCATGATTTATCTGTTGTAAGACAAATCATCTAGCAAGAGACTGTTATTTCAATCCATTTAATCAAAGAAACAGGTATCAAGCTAGAAGATTTGTCAATACACAAAAAAGGTTGTTCCTAAACAAAACAGATCTAGTCAACCCAAAAGAAAAGTTCAAAAGAAAAGGGTTGAAAAGAAGTCTGTTAAGTTGGTTACTAAATGGGTACCTAAAGCTTCACTTAGTAATACTACTACTTCAACAAGCAGTGGTAACAACAGTGTTGCTTCTGATAGCAGTGGTAACAACTTTAATAGTGTGGAGGTTAACACTGCTGCTAGCAATATCAGCAGTAATAACTCAAACACTGCTACATCTCAAGTTAACACTGCTGTTAGCAATAACAGCAGTGGAAACTCAAACAATGTTACCACTGACAAGTCTTCATTGAGAAAACCCATTATAACCAAATATTCCAGTCATGAGATCCCTAATAAAGATTATCTTTTAAAGCTTAACAGATTGACAGAGGTCAATTATGTTAATGAAAAGGGAGAACCCAAGACCATATTGGCTTGGGTTCCCTCAAGACACTAACTGTTTCATTCTATGTACAGAGCAACCAAGGAAGAAGGAGCAGTCTTTGGCATGTGGATAGTGGTTGCTCTAGGCACATGACAGGTATCATGTCATTACTTGAAGACTTTAAAAAGTTTGAAGGTGGACATGTTGCCTTTGGGGATAATCCAAATGGAGGTAAGATTAGTGGCAAAGGTAAGGTATCAAAAGGTAAGATGACTTTTGATGATGTCTATTTTGTAGAGCAATTAAAGTATAATTTGCTCAGTGTTTCTCAAGTTTGTGACAAGAAGTTTGGTGTATTTTTCACTGATACTGAATGTCTCATTCTTGCTCCTGGCTACATGATGAGTTGTATTTTATACTCTTTAATGCCTAAATTACCCAAGAATTAATGTTAATTGGATGCTTAAATTGCCAAATTAATTTAAGTTAACATTTAATTTCTTGTAAGCCACTTAGTTTGAAAAAGATAGAAAGAAGAAATTATTTTGAATTTCTTTTGTTGTTGGCAGCCCACGAAAGAAGGAAGCAAAGAAGCCCATGTGTGTAGCCCATGTGAAGAAGAAAACAAGTGAAAGAGATCAGCCCAAAGCATGTTCAGATCAGCATATCCTTCCCCTCTCATCCCCTTTGTCGCACACACAAACTATGGCCTACAAGGTTCAATTTTCAGATTTCGAGGGTTCAAGTCTCGGATCAAGTCTCGGATGAAGCCTCGTAACTTGCTGTTTTGGCGTCTCAAAAATCAAGTTGCTTAAGTTTCGAGGGTTCAACCCACGTCTCAAGTCTCGAACGGGAAATCACATTCACGTGGGTTGTTCCGAGGGTTCAAGTCTCGATTCAAGTCTCGTCAGATGCAAATTTCAGCCCACGTTTTCTTTTTCAGCGGTTTCTCAAAATTGAAGTATAAAAGCCTTGGAAAACCGTCGATTGAGGGAGGAGGAACACAGGAAGACTTTCAATTTCACGAGAGAGGATATCAAGGCTGATTTCTTGACGAAATTGGAAGCTATTGGAATCGAATTTTGGAGAATTCTTCTAGGGTTATCATCACTTTACTATTTTCCCATGTTCGTAAGTTCAATTTCAGTGTTCTTTTTACATTATGAGTAGCTAACTCTTTAATTCCTAGTGATGACTTTGTAATTAGTTTGCATTGAATCTTGTTGAGACTTGGATTTTCATTAATTTTCGATTGGGTTTATTTATGCAATTTTGGTTTCAAAGTGTTCTTCAATTTTTAGGTTTTTGGTTTTGAGAAGGATCCCTTGAATCCTTTAGCCTAATTGTTGAATTGCTAGTTGAAATTAGGAATCCGTAATTGTTTTTAATTTCAACCAAGTAGCAAGTGATGCATCAATAGACTACCATATCAATTGAATCACATTATAAAATTGTGTAATCTAGCTTAAATGGTTGGGCATCCGATCATTAGTTAGGATTGGTGTTTGTCGTAATCGTTAATGCAATTGGTAGGTTAAACCTAAGTCCGTGACTAGATTTAGCTTAATCAATTAGGAACTAGTTCATCGAGCTTCTCATGTTAGTTTATTCATAAGGACAAACGGAGTGTTTGGCGCGTGTCGACACTTACGGCCGGTCTAAATTCAATCGAGAAAAGTAAGGCTTACACAAGTCAATGATACAAGATTCTATGAATAACTAGTTATAGTCATTGCTAGGAGTTTTTCTTTATTATTCGAAGTCACTATTTACTTATTTTTGTTTAAATCGACAATTCCAAACCAACACCCCCCCTTTTTATATATAATGTTTTCAACAAATTTGCACGCGATCACGTCTTGGACTTACGGTTAACTCCGAGTCCCTGAGGAGACGACCCTACTTATCACTATCACAAATTATTTGTGCTTAGAGGTAATAGGATTCACTTTTTAGTTATTTTATAATTTTGCCGGACTCGACACCCGTCAAAATTTTGGCGCCGCTGCCGGGGACTCGGCAAGTTTAATCGTGTATGCCAAGATCTTCTCGTGCAGGTTCACCGTTAGTCTTTGATCCAGAAATTGAAAAGACCGCCAAGAAGCTAAGGAAGCAAGCAAAACTTCGAAAGAAGCAAGGCGAGTCCACATCTTCACCGGTGATCAACATTTGGAAAGACATTGAGTTGTCTTCCGATTCAGAGAGCAACACGGAGGAGAGACATTTGGAAGAGGAAGAGAAGCCTCTTACCGAAGAAGAGCCGGTCACCGAGGCCGAAGAAGAAGAGGAGATGGCAGCACCACCTCCCGAACGCACTTTGAGACAATGGGCAGCACCCAATGTCGATGACACGCCTCTTTGCATCACTTATCCAGCGGAAGAGGTAGGTACTGAGCTAAAAACCGGTTTAATTCACTTACTACCTCGCTTTCATGGCTTAGCTAGCGAAGACCCGTACAAGCACATGACCGAGTTTCACATGGTGTGCTTGGGGATGAAGCCTCAAGGTACGAACATCGAGAATCTAAAACTCAAGGCATTTCCATTCTCTTTGGTTGATGAAGCAAGGAGTTGGCTTTTCTACCTACCGCCGGGATCCATCACTACATGGGCACAAATGGCGAGAGCTTTCCTAGACAAGTTCTTTCCCGCGTCTAAAGCCGCCGGGCTTAGGAGAGAAATATGCGGGATCAAACAGACGAACTTGGAGTCATTATACGAGTATTGGGAGCGTTTTTGTTCCCGATTTTTTTAAAAAGAAAATGGTCATAGTAGGCATAGGATATTGCTATGAGGGATTGATAAACAAAATGGTTAATACATTTTAACTTTAAAATTATTGGCTCAATTTCTGACATAGAGGTCGGATAAATAAACTTTAAGATTTTACATATGAATGATTGGATTTAAAATAAACGGCATACATTTAGAGAATTTTCAATGTCAAACTATTTTATTTCATGAAAAAATAAAATGATTTATAAAATTTCAGTTTCTTATTAAGATATTAATTTTATGAATAAAAAATTACTTTGTGTTTATATATGACCTTTCAAACAAACAAAATTCACGGTATGATGAAGATTGGTGGTCGAATATTTATCCATAAATAAAAAAACCGAAAAAATATTATATTTAAAACCTTATAAATTAGAATAATTTATATCTAAAGCATTTGTTGTACATTTGTACTTTATTACTTAATTAATAAATTATGTTTCTTATATTGTAATTTAACATATTTTATGACGGAAAAAAATCATTATCACACAATGAACGATACATACCCTAGTATATAGATATAGCACCAAAACAAAACATCAAGATTTAAGCAAATAAGCAAATTACTTAAATGAGTGAAATATGTTTAAGAAAATCACTCAAATAGTCATCACAACGAGATAGCAAGAAATAAACATTAAGAAACTAAAAAAGAAAAAATCAAGATTTAGATTACTAGAAAAAGGGGCATTAGCGACGACCATCGATGACAGAATAAATTCATCGCAAATTAGCAACGGATAGGATACTAAGATGAGTAATTAGGAACCTAAGAAAGAAAATACTTTGGTTCAAGCTTGAAAGAAACAAAAAGCAATTTGAGAACTAAGAGTGAGAGTGAGAGTGAGAGTGAGAGTGAGAGCTGAGACCTGAGACCGGGGGTTACATGATAAGTCAAGGTGACAAGTTAGGAGACGACTACCGAGAGCTATGGTAGACATCAACAATGTTGTGCGCCATAGGTGGTGAGGGGCAGAAGTCCAATCACGAATTGCTAGGGGAAAAATGATAGTGAGAGGCCAAGAGATAATTTTTTGTGAAAAAAGAATCAAATAATTAGGCTATGTACCCCATTTGAGCGTTAGGCCATGATGATTAGGCTGTGATGCCCTAGGCAAAAAAAAAAATATTTCAAAGTTTTTTTGGGTTATTTCGGTGGTCAATTTTCCCAGGCAACCCGTCCCCGATAAAACAACATGTATTTCGAGTTTAGGTTTTTTTACCCATTTTGGGCTCGGGTCGGGTGAGGATTTCAGGTCTCGGTGTTTTGCTCACTCCTAAATCGTATGCCTACACTTTTTTTATTTTCTTTTTTAATTAAAAAATCTTTTACCCTTTAATTTTAAACTATATTATCTTAAAAATAAGTAATATTTCAATCAAACAAATTACATAAAAAATGAACATTTCGTTCTCTTCGCCTCGACATCCATCTCGTTATAGCTTTTGTTGTTTTAACCATTTTTATGTGAAATCATATATTTGTCAGGTGATACAAATTAGATTGTCTTTTATTGAGTATATTTTACTCTTTAAGAGTGCATGGGAAAGAATTGTGTAATTTCAGAGTCAAGGTGTTTAGAAAAAAATATTTGGGTGTTTGATTTAAAAGTTGCGATTGCTAACAATTTTTTTTTGGAAAGTGCATGTATTAAGTTTATGAGGCGACATGGTAAAAGTGGTATAAAGCAGTGGTTAATGAAAAGTCGTGAAATTAGGTTATCAGATGATTCGTCTAAAAATATTTTATTTTTCAAAATTATATAATAATCACAAGATCATGATTATTGGGTAATAAGTAATAACCGTTAATACAATTGATTTATTGTACTTTCTTACTCATTTTTAAAACATGAAAAAAAAATAATATATATTTTTTATTAATATAAGATTAGATTATGGATTTTGATATATCTAGTATATCAAATTTGTGAAATTAGTCCTCATACTTTATTCGTACAGTGAAAACATATAAATAAAATCTATATATTATCTCTAACAAATTATATCATTAAATATATCCCATTAATACCAATATTTAATATATCACAATTTTAGAAAATTATAAAAAAAATTAAACGAAAAGTTAGAACATATATATTACAATATTATAAAATTACAAGATCAAGTACGAATTAAACACTAAATAACAGTATGATTTCAACGCTATGTAAGAATACGAATTAAAATGCTAAATTAGAACATTTTTAAAATGTTAAATATCCATGCAAATTAAATACTAAATTACAACATCAATAATAGAATTACATAGTTGAGAATACTCCACATCTACAAGGTTCCTCAAAATGACACGTACATCTCGTTGCGAAATCGGTTTGTATGGTTTTGACCTCGATGATGTATCAAGTTATTGAGTATCATATTTAATGATATAATTTGCTAGCAATAATATTAAATTTTAATTATATAATTTTAATAAATCAATTCATACATAATATATAATAATTAATTAAAGGTTAAAAATCTAAAAATAATACAGATAAATAAAAAATAAGATGCAAGTACACAAGAGGATGAAATCTATAAAGGTTTCATATGAAATTTTGTATATAATCAGGTGATAGAAGGTATATATCCATATCTTCAATAACAGAAACTTAAAGGGTTAATTTCTTTGTTTAAAAAAATAGTTTAAGAAGTAAGCCATATAATTTATTTTTTCTTACATATGAAAAATATATAATATATTAGTAATTTAAACTCAACCGACTTATTGCCAAAGAAAGATTGCGCAAAGTTGGATTATGATAAGCTTTAAATGTAAAAACTTTCCTTATTTAATTAGTTCGTTATGCCAATATAAATGAAGTAGTGAAGTTCATAATCTTCGTTCAACAAGAAATAAACCTTTTGGCAGGCTCTTCTTGCGCACATATTTCCATCAATCTAAATCTATTCAAATGGAAATAAACCAACGTATCGTACCATACACTAGTAGTAGTAACCAACCAGAAGGTGATTATGCAGATAACCTCCATCCGGGCTACAAGTTTCTTCCCTCAGACTTAGACCTAATCGTCCACTACCTCAAACCCAAGATTGCCACCGGAACGCACCCCCCATGCCGCTTACACGAGGTTTTTCTTTACGACCATCATCCCCAACAACTATCAGGTAACCAAAATCTCGACGAATATTTGTTGTATTTAAGTTAATGTTATATACATATGAACAATCTTGATGGTTTCTTGTCAAGTCTTTATTATTAATTGCGGTTGATCGAGGGTTTTGTTTATATATTAAGTAGTATGTGTGTGTACGTTTACAGAATTATATCGGGCTGCTAGTGAAAACACATGGTATTTTCTAACGTCGAGAGAACGAAGATACCCTAAAGGGAAACGACCAAAGAGAAGCACCAAGGGGTTTGGAAGGTGGAAGGCGTCACAAAAGTATACAACCGTGTGTGATAGGCAAATGGTTGTTGGATATAAAAGAAATTTAGCCTTCCACGATGAGAAAGACGACAAGACTGAATGGCTAATGCACGAGTACACAACGGACGATCCAACCCTCCCCTTTGGAAGCGGACAAAACGGAAAGGAGGTACATATATATATATATACCCTGGTAGTTTAGAATTATATAGAGATCACACAAACATACTTAAATTTTATCATCATTATGTTACTAATGGTGAATATTAATGCCATACATAATATATAATATCGTGTTTCTAACGAATTTTGAATGTACTTTTTTGTTATTCCATATACAGTTGAACAAATACGTGTTATGTAAAGTCTATAAAAAGGAGACAGGCAACCGATCAAACCGGGATCAAAATCAGGCAGAAGAAATTCAGAACGTAGGGAATCGAGAGGAAGTTGAAAGAGGGTCTCCTTCGGTACCGGTTAACCATGGCAACATCCTTGAACCAGGGACCATGAACACCAGCGACCATCAAAATCCAATCATGCAACCATTTGTCACTTCACATGGTTCAACACAATCCGTATCTGAAGATCCGAATTATCAAGGGTTCAGAAGACAAGTTCGGACTCGTTTCATGGATGCTCCACCATTACCTGCGGATGGTTACATTAATAACCACACCGTGGTGCCCTTGAGTCCATCTCCGGTTAACCATGGCGGCTTCATCCTTGAGCAAGGGACCATGAACACCACCCACCATCCAAATCCAATGATCCAACCAGCATGTGTTACTTCACAATATGGTTCAAGTTCAACACAATCCACATCTGGAGATCCTAATCATCAAGGGTTCAGAGGAGAAGTTCAGCCTTCGTTCACGGTTTCTTTCGGTGCTGCTCCACCTCCACCACCACCAGCACTTGGTTACAACACCACGGTGGTCATGATGAGTCCATCTCCCGTGAGTATTTCAAGCGACGCCCACCAACAAGAATATTTTGAGAACGGAAGTGGTTCGAATTATCCGCAATCAGTGACGCAAGATGCTACTAATAATGATCATATCCCTGAACCCTCTCCGCGTCCGTGGGATTACAAGGCAACAAATCAACATTCACTGATGACGAGTCAAGATGCTAGTAATCATATCCCTCAACCCTCTCAGTTTGATTACGAAGCAGTAGTATTTTCTCTTGATCAGTTTTCGGAGTATTTTACTGAAGATGGTTTGGATCAGATGATATGGAATATCTGATGTTCAACCCATAAAATCGTATAAATCCAGGATCGATCGCAACGATGCAACTTTTGCGTTCTGTTTGTTAACGAACTCTTACATTAAAAACACTGGTATAGGGCGCTTAAAACTTCTGAATGTAAAAAATCTTTGAGATCATGGTATTATTTGTTAAAACCTTAGGTGAGAAATTCTTTATTTGTTAAAACCTTAATGTATGAGAAATTCTTATGTATGATCCTCTATCTTGAAAGCAGGTGATTGGAATTTGTATACTACAACTAGTTATTTCTTTTTTATGCCTTCATATATTTATTGCATCATGTTTATAGGGCATGCCAGTGAAATATCCGTTAATATATATTTTGGTTGAAACTTATTTTGAATTTGTTTTATCATGACTTAATTTCAAAATGAAGAATGAAAACGCACGTCGAATTCGATCACCCTCTTTGCCACCCATTCCCAACATAACTATCGATTTGAGTACCAATTTGATTAAACATTCTAGACACCCTTTTTTTTTGTAGAGGGTGTCTTAGTACATAATTGTCCCTTGTTTTTTTGGAAGCCATGGCGGCACTCAAACAACTACCACAAACACACACGCACGCAAACCTTCCTGACGGTATCGGGCATGCACGGACAGCCTACTAATCTTTGACTGGGCGGGTCAGTCTGTTGACTCTCCTTGGATTCGAACCCAGGTAGACTGGGATCCCATCCATAGTCCCCCCAGAATGTTACTGCCCTTGGAAAGACCAACTGAGTTAGACATGATTTGTAGAATTGTCCCTTGTTGTCACTGCTTCTTCACATATTTGGCGTTACGATTAGATTAATCAAAATGCTTCGAAGATTTTCGTCCATGGTTGTCAACTTTGAACATTTTAAGATATTGATGTTGAAACTGCTCGCATACCCAAATTTGTGAGATCGTAAAAATAAATATAAAACGAATCACCAAAATAAAATTAGAGTGAGGTCTGATGCATGGGTTATACATATGGTGAAGGTCAGGAGTTCGACTCCTCCTGAATTCCATTGTGGGGGATTTTCCCTGAATGGATGCCAGATTCGAATCCGAGCTGATGCCAGATTCGAATCCGAGCTGATGCCTGATGCCTTGAAGCCCTTTAATTGGAAACTGGATGTCTAGGCTCGGGATGGTTATTCTCCTTGGAGAAGTTTCGAACTCGGGTCATCGTGACTTGGTGTCGTGATGGCACGATGATATTCCGTTGCACCAACATGCATGTCGTTAAAAAATTAGAGTGAAAGATATCTACGTATCAGGATTACTAAAGAGAAAAATAGAAGTGAATTAAAGAATGGTATAAAAAAGCTAAAATTATTGCATTAAAGTCTTTGTCCCATTTTAATCCCCAAAAGAAAAAAACCTAATTAAACCTGTCATTTGGCAAACATAGAAAGGGAATTGTTGCCCAAACCATAATCTTCACATTTGTTTCTATCATGTGAAATTTGTAAATTAAAATGCTTAACGTAACTAACTTATTAATATTTATATTTAATTGTTGAACTTTCAAAACAATCTATCACGACATTTCCAAATGTAAAGTCAGAAAAAGGGAATTCTTCACGATCTGTCGATATTACTCCACATCTCCTTAGTCCGTCCAATAACAAGAGAAAAGAAGGTGGTTGACCGAGTGTCCGAGTCGCACTAGTTAAAAGATAAGTATTAGTGACGGCCAAATTCCATCGCTAATAGTGACAGTTAGCACGGATAGACCACCATTCAAATTTCGTTGCTAATACGTCATTAATTAACCAGGCATTCTGTCCGTCGCTAATTAGTGATGGGTTACCGACGGAGTTGCTAATTTTCTACTTTTCTCATTTGTATGTGATATATGTTATACTTGTACACTCTACTAAAAAACCGTGTATTATCGATGGCCATTACCATTACTTTCTAATGGTTTGCCGACTGCATATTTGTTATTTTATTTTTGTTAACTTTTTGTTAGTCGTCGGAAAACTGTTAGGACTGATTCTGATGCATTGCCACTGCTGAAGGTATTTTTGTTAACACTGCTGGCTTTGGAGTTGTTACCACTGCTAGTTCATCTGAAGGTTACCACTGCCAGTATGTGTGTTTCCACTGAAGATCAAATTACCACTGCTCTTGGAAAGTTACCACTGCCTATAGAAGATTACCACTGCTGGTTGAAGATTAACACTGCTTTTGTCTTACCACTGCTGACAAGTTCATGATAAGGAAAGGATTGCGATGATTGAAGATATGGACAAGATATGATTCAGTTGGAGATATTTTAGAGATTATCTTGTAAATCTAGTTTCCTTATTGTTATCTTGTAATTCGTATATATAGCTGATAGGTTTTCATTTTTAGATACGAGTTTTTCATTAGCTTTTGTTTTAGAATTCTAAGCCTCAAGATTGTTCTTGAAATCCCTGCAATTGAGAAGATTTGCACGTTTGTTTGAGCCTGTTCAAACAGATTGGGGCTTGTGTTTGTAATCATTAAGCTATTGAAATCAATACACATTCAGTTTGTTACAATTCATTGTTTTGTTCTTATAATCAAAGTGTTATTCCACAAACTTCTTTGATTAAGTTTTCTGATCTTGATATTTAGATCCTGTCAAGTGGTATCAGAGCTAGTTTTAATCCAGAAAACTAATTAACAATGGATACTCAGGAAACAGTTTTAGTCTCAAAAGTCCCCATGCTCAAACCCAACGAGTTTGACATGTGGAAAATCCGAATCCGTCAATACATGCTTCTCACAGACTATGGGATGTGGGAAGTTGTTGAAAACGGACCTGGTGTTGATGAAGCTGTGGCTGAAGGAGGTGCAAGACCTCCTCCCAGATCTGATGCTGATAGAAAAAGAAGGCAGACTGAGATGAAAGCCTTGAGTACTTTGTTGTTGGCCATTCCCAATGAATACCAACATCAATTCAGTACATACACTGATGCCAAATCACTCTGGACTGCTCTGGAAAAGAGGTTCTCTGGAACCAAAAGCACAAAGAGAAACCAGAAAGCAATTCTGAAGCAGCAGTATGAGAACTTCACATCCCTAAAGAATGAATCTATGACACAAACCTTTGATAGATTCAACAAGCTGATTGGAGAGCTAGCAACTGTAGATGTGAAGATGGACAAAGATGATGTGAATAGAAAATTCCTCAGATCTCTTGGAGAGGAATGGACTATTTACACTGTCTCATTTAGGCAGGGAGATGACTTGGAGGACAAGGAACTTGAAGATCTATACAATGATCTAAGGATCTTTAAAGCAGAAGTGGAGAAGAAGAAAAGACCCATTGGATACACTCATAATACTGCTCTTCTTTCTTTTGAAAACCCTAGTTCTTTCAATACCACTGCTACTTATAATACTACTGCTAATGAAACTGTTTCTAATGTAAATTCTTGTTCATCTCAGGAAATCAATGAGGATACAGTTCTGGAAGCTCTCTTGGCAAGTCATGTCAAGTCATCATTGATCAATGATGATTTGGATCAGATCAATGCAGATGATCTTGAAGAGATGGATATCAAATGGCAGATGGCCATGCTTACCTTGAGAATGAAGGGATTCATCAGAAGAACTGGAAGAAACAACTTTGATCTCAAGAGAGGAGATAAAGCTGGGTTTGATAAGTCAAAGGTGAGATGCTACAAGTGCAATGAACCAGGGCACTTTGCCAGATAATGCAAAGGTGTAACCACCAACAATCAGAATAATGGGAGTGGATCTGCACAAGCTCCTAGATTCAACAACAGGGGAAGCAACTCAAATTCTAGTTCATCTCAAGCTTTGGTCTGTCAAGAAGGACAAGGATTTGATTGGAGTGATCATGCTGAAGAAGCAGTTCAAAATCAAGCCCTCATGGCTGAAATCAAGGAGACTGATATTCCCACTGAGGTATCTTCTAAACTCTGTTCTGATTCTTGTTTAGAAACTGTGAAAAAGTATAGGGATCATAATCAGACCATGAGTGATAGTATTAAGAAGATGGAGAGAGAAAGAAGAGAGTATGTTAAGATCATAGACAATCTGGAGGATCAAATAAAGGCCTACAAAGCCAATGAACTTCAGTTTGAATATGACCATAACTACTGGAAGTGGGAAAAGAAAGAGCTTGAGAGAAAACTGTCAAAAGAAAAGGAGGAAGTAGAGAGTGCTAGGAAAGAATTGTCCAAAGCCAAAGAAGACCTAGATAAATTTTCAAAGTCCTCTAAGGCTTTAGAATCGATCATTAGAGCTCAAGTGACTGATGACCTGAAAAGGGGTATAGGATACAAAAGTACCACTCCTCCTTACAATCAGAATTACATTCCTCCCACCACTGACCTACTTCATAGTATAGACAGAGGTGAGTTGAAAGAGGGTTTGGATAGAATAGATCCAGTTGACTCTGAGGAGGAATTTGATAAGAAAAGCACTTCTGAAACCATCCCTGATGAACACCAGATTCTCACTAATGAGAAAGGTGGTATGCCATTTGTTCCTAGCAAAAAGATAGAGACTACTAGGAAAGATAAGGGGAAATCTGTCATGTTATCAGAAAATAAAGGGAAAAAGACTGAGACTACTAGGAAAGAAAGTAGGAAGGACCACTACACTCAGAGGACTGTAGTTGAACCTAGTACTTCCTCACAGTCTCAAAACAAAAATCATCCTAGAGGGAATAAAAGAAACTGGAATAACCATTGGGCTCAATGTCATGGTGTTGATCTGAGTAAGATTAACAAACCAAAACCATGATTTATCTGTTGTAAGACAAATCATCTAGCAAGAGACTGTTATTTCAATCCATTTAATCAAAGAAACAGGTATCAAGCTAGAAGATTTGTCAATACACAAAAAAGGTTGTTCCTAAACAAAACAGATCTAGTCAACCCAAAAGAAAAGTTCAAAAGAAAAGGGTTGAAAAGAAGTCTGTTAAGTTGGTTACTAAGTGGGTACCTAAAGCTTCACTTAGTAATACTACTACTTCAACAAGCAGTGGTAACAACAGTGTTGCTTCTGATAGCAGTGGTAACAACTTTAATAGTGTGGAGGTTAACACTGCTGCTAGCAATATCAACAGTAATAACTCAAACACTGCTACATCTCAAGTTAACACTGCTGTTAGCAATAACAGCAGTGGAAACTCAAACAATGTTACCACTGACAAGTCTTCATTGAGAAAACCCATTATAACCAAATATTCTAGTCATGAGATCCCTAATAAAGATTATCTTTTAAAGCTTAACAGATTGACAGAGGTCAATTATGTTAATGAAAAGGGAGAACCCAAGACCATATTGGCTTGGGTTCCCTCAAGACACTAACTGTTTCATTCTATGTACAGAGCAACCAAGGAAGAAGGAGCAGTCTTTGGCATGTGGATAGTGGTTGCTCTAGGCACATGACAGGTATCATGTCATTACTTGAAGACTTTAAAAAGTTTGAAGGTGGACATGTTGCCTTTGGGGATAATCCAAATGGAGGTAAGATTAGTGGCAAAGGTAAGGTATCAAAAGGTAAGATGACTTTTGATGATGTCTATTTTGTAGAGCAATTAAAGTATAATTTGCTCAGTGTTTCTCAAGTTTGTGACAAGAAGTTTGGTGTATTTTTCACTGATACTGAATGTCTCATTCTTGCTCCTGGCTACATGATGTCTCATTTATACTCTTTAATGCCTAAATTACCCAAGAATTAATGTTAATTGGATGCTTAAATTGCCAAATTAATTTAAGTTAACATTTAATTTCTTGTAAGCCACTTAGTTTGAAAAAGATAGAAAGAAGAAATTATTTTGAATTTCTTTTGTTGTTGGCAGCCCACGAAAGAAGGAAGCAAAGAAGCCCATGTGTGTAGCCCATGTGAAGAAGAAAACAAGTGAAAGAGATCAGCCCAAAGCATGTTCAGATCAGCATATCCTTCCCCTCTCATCCCCTTTGTCGCACACACAAACTATGGCCTACAAGGTTCAATTTTCAGATTTCGAGGGTTCAAGTCTCGGATCAAGTCTCGGATGAAGCCTCGTAACTTGCTGTTTTGGCGTCTCAAAAATCAAGTTGCTTAAGTTTCGAGGGTTCAACCCACGTCTCAAGTCTCGAACGGGAAATCACATTCACGTGGGTTGTTCCGAGGGTTCAAGTCTCGATTCAAGTCTCGTCAGATGCAAATTTCAGCCCACGTTTTCTTTTTCAGCGGTTTCTCAAAATTGAAGTATAAAAGCCTTGGAAAACCGTCGATTGAGGGAGGAGGAACACAGGAAGACTTTCAATTTCACGAGAGAGGATATCAAGGCCGATTTCTTGACGAAATTGGAAGCTATTGGAATCGAATTTTGGAGAATTCTTCTAGGGTTATCATCACTTTACTATTTTCCCATGTTCGTAAGTTCAATTTCAGTGTTCTTTTTACATTATGAGTAGCTAACTCTTTAATTCCTAGTGATGACTTTGTAATTAGTTTGCATTGAATCTTGTTGAGACTTGGATTTTCATTAATTTTCAATTGGGTTTATTTATGCAATTTTGGTTTCAAAGTGTTCTTCAATTTTTAGGTTTTTGGTTTTGAGAAGGATCCCTTGAATCCTTTAGCCTAATTGTTGAATTGCTAGTTGAAATTAGGAATCCGTAATTGTTTTTAATTTCAACCAAGTAGCAAGTGATGCATCAATAGACTACCATATCAATTGAATCGCATTATAAAATTGTGTAATCTAGCTTAAATGGTTGGGCATCCGATCATTAGTTAGGATTGGTGTTTGTCGTAATCGTTAATGCAATTGGTAGGTTAAACCTAAGTCCGTGACTAGATTTAGCTTAATCAATTAGGAACTAGTTCATCGAGCTTCTCATGTTAGTTTATTCATAAGGACAAACGGAGTGTTTGGCGCGTGTCGACACTTACGGCCGGTCTAAATTCAATCGAGAAAAGTAAGGCTTACACAAGTCAATGATACAAGATTCTATGAATAACTAGTTATAGTCATTGCTAGGAGTTTTTCTTTATTATTCGAAGTCACTATTTACTTATTTTTGTTTAAATCGACAATTCCAAACCAACACCCCCCCTTTTTATATATAATGTTTTCAACAAATTTGCACGCGATCACGTCTTGGACTTACGGTTAACTCCGAGTCCCTGAGGAGACGACCCTACTTATCACTATCACAAATTATTTGTGCTTAGAGGTAATAGGATTCACTTTTTAGTTATTTTATAATTTTGCCGGACTCGACACCCGTCACTACAAGATAGATGAGAGTAAAGTGATGTTAAGAACGCCTAGGAAGGATAATGTTTACTGTTTGGACATTGAAGATGCTTCATCTTTAACATCCTTAAACTGTTTGCTTTCAAAAGCATCTGTGAGTGAATCATCACTGTGGCATAGGAGGATGTGCCACATGAACTTTAAAAACATGAATTTACTTGTCAAAAACAACCTTGTAAGACGTTTGCCTGCAAAGGAATTTTCAAGTGATGATCATTGTGTAGCATGTCTCAAAGGTAAGCAACACAAAAACTCACACAAGTCCAAATAAGTAAACACTATCTCATCACCTTTACAGTTACTGCATATGGATCTTTTTGGTCCTACCAATGTGATGAGTATAGGCAAGAAATCCTATTGTCTTGTGATAGTTGATGATTACTCTAGGTTTACTTGGGTTTACTTTCTGAGAACAAAGGATGAGACAAGTGGACTGATCAAACCCTTTGTGACTAGAGTGGAAAACAAGACAAACCTTAGGGTAAAAGTAATTAGATCAGACAATGGCACTGAATTCAAGAATGCTGATTTGAATAGCTTTTGTGAGGAAAAAGGTATTGAGAGACAATACAGTGCTCCTAGAACTCCTCAACAGAATGGTGTTGCTGAGAGGAGGAATAGGACACTAATTGAGGCTGCAAGAACTATGTTGGCCGACTCTAAACTTCCAATCACTTTCTGGGCAGAAGCAGTTAACACTTCTTGTTATGTCCAAAACAGAGTTCTTATAGTCAAATCAAAAGGCAAGACACCCTATGAACTTTTTGAGAAGAAGAAACCCTATATAGGATTTTTACAACCATTTGGGTGTCCTTGCACAATACTTGATACCAAGACTCACTTAGGCAAAATTAAGAGCAAATCTGATGATGGATTTTTTGTTGGATACTCTTCTCAGAGCAAAGCACTTAGAGTTTTCAATAGTACTACAAGGATCATAGAAGAAAGTGACAATGTCAAATGCAATGAGAACACTCCTAACATACCTGGAAGTGGTCCAAATTGGCTATTTGATATTGATTCACTAACTAACTCTTTAAATATGAGCTATACAGTGAATGCAGGTTCAGGTACAGAGCAAGCATAAGAAACAAGTCCCACATTTGTCATGTTTCCCATGCCTCTTGTTGATTCAAATGATACCTGTACCACAGATGAGTCAACTGTTGATGATCACACAAAATCTGGGTCTGCTGAGAAGAGTGATGATCAACCAATTGAGGAATCCACACCCTCACAGAATCTAGGAGGCATACCTGCTTTAGAAGAGGGACCTCAATGGGATCAAGAACCAGAAGTGAATGATTCAAATCTAGGGGTGGATTTGACTGAAGAACCCCTGCATCTTACTAGAACTCAAAAGAATCATCCACCTACACTGGTAATAGGAGACATTCAGTCTCCTATGATTACAAGGAAGCAAAGCAAAAACCTTCCTAATCCACACTTGAGTATGATATCAGTCTTTCTTTCACAGACTGAACCAAAGAAGGCAACAGATGCTATGAAGGACCCAAGTTGGATAGAGGCCATGCAAGAGGAATTGCTGCAGTTTGTCCTACAACATGTTTGGGATCTGGTGGATTTACCAAAAGGACACAGAGTCATTGGCACCAAGTGGATTTTCAGAAACAAGACTGATGAGAGAGGCATTGTTATCAAGAACAAGGCCAGATTGGTAGCACAGGGGTACACTCAAGAAGAAGGCATAGACTATGATGATGTATTTGCACCTGTTGCAAGAATAGAAGCCATCAGGCTATTCTTGGCATTTGCATCTTACAAAGGATTCAAAGTCTATCAGATGGATGTCAAGAGTGCCTTTCTCTATGGCACTATAGATGAAGAAGTGTATGTCAGTCAACCACCAGGGTTTGAAGACCCCAAATATCCTGATAAGGTGTATAAGTTGAGGAAGGCATTGTATGGTCTTCATCAAGCACCTAGGGCTTGGTATGATACCTTGTCCTCCTATTTGTTGGAAAACAAATTTGAGAGAGGTGTTATTGATAAGACCCTATTCATCAAAAGGACAAAGACTGACATGCTTTTGGTTCAGATTTATGTAGATGATATCATCTTTGGGTCTACAAAGGATGATATGTGCAAGGAGTTTGAAGAACTGATGCATAAGAAATTTAAGATGAGTTCTATGGGAGAGCTAACTTTCTTTCTTGGTTTACAGGTCAAGCAGAAGACAGATGGGATTTTTATCAATCAGTCCAAATATGTGGCTACTATGCTTCAAAAGTTTGGAATGAATGATGCAAAACCAGCCAGCACACCAATGGAAACACACAAACAGCTTACTGCTGATGTTGAGGGGGAGGAAGTTGATGTTCACCATTATAGATCCATGATTGGATCATTGATGTATCTTACAGCTTCTAGACCTGATATTATGTTTGCTGTTTGTGTTTGTGCCAGGTATCAAGTTAGGCCAAAGGAGTCACACTTGCATGCAGTCAAGAGGATATTCAAATATCTCAAAGGTCAACCAAGGTTGGGACTTTGGTATCCAAATGACTCTTCTTTTGATTTGGTGGCCTATACAGATAGTGATTATGGAGGAGCAAACTTGGATAGAAAGTCTACATCAAGAGGATGTCAATTCTTGGGAGGAAGATTGGTCTCCTGGCAATGCAAGAAACAGACCACTGTTTCACAATCAACAACAGAGGCTGAATACATAGCTGCTTCACAATGCTGCTCACAAGTGCTATGGATTCAAAATCAGATGCAGGACTATGGTATTTCATTCTTGCAGACACCAATCTACATTGACAATAACAGTGCTATTAGTATTGTTAACAATCCAGTCAAGCACTCCAAGACCAAACATATAGAGATCAAGTACCATTTTATTAGAGACTGTAATGAAAAGAGGTTAATTCAAGTTCTGAAAGTTCACACTGATGATCAATATGCAGACCTGTTCACAAAAGCTTTTGATGTAGGCAGGTTTACATTTTTGGTTACAGGTGTTGGAATGATGAACTCTGAATAACCCTTCTCTTTATTACACTTTTATTTGTACTTTCTCTGTATACTTTCTTCTTTTTGTTTTTTTTGGTATTTTAATGACTTTGTGACTGTTGCAGATACATGGTGAAGTTCTTGGTTTGGTCGCACAATGCATGAGGATGTTACCATTGCTTAGTTGGAATTACTTTTACTAGCAGTATCAATATCACAAAACATGATTTTCATATCCAAGTCTTTACCACTGCTAGTGTTGCATATTACCACTGCTAGCACATTCGCACATCACCACTGCTAGCACATTCGCACATCACCACTGCTAGCACATTCGCACATCACCACTGCTAGCACATTCGCACATTACCACCGCTGGCAGATTTTACCACTGATTGATCTTTACCACTGCTAGTTATATAAGTGTCTTTTTACCACTGCGCATGCATGGTACCACTGCTATTACACTTTACCACTGCTTTTAACTGCACATGTGCATGGTACCACTGCTAGTATATTTAACCACTGCTTGTGACTTTTACCACTGCTTTTAACGAATACCTTTGCTAGTGTAATTTTACCACTGCTGTTGACTTAGACCACTATGTGTGTTCGTTACCCCTGCTTGTGGTAGTTACCCCTGCTCATCAGTTCACTATAAAAGCCCTAACTTGACCGCCTTTTTCACAAACGGCTATTTTGCACTTTTTCTCTAAAAACGTTTGCGATTCTGCTTCAATTCTCTCTCCGTGTTCTTGGAATTTCGATCCAGTACTGATTCTACTTCTGATTTTAGGGTTTTATTTGTGTAATCGATCATGGATTCTCTGTGTTTCGTCAAGGATCACAATAAGGTGGGATATTTCACAAAAGATGCCAATTCCGAAGGGTTTGAAGACATTCTTGATTTCTTGGCATCATCTCATATTGCCTATGCCGCGACCATCAATCCAACAATCTACATTCAACATATGCACGATTTCTGGTCGAATGCAGTTATTCAAGAAGAAGAAGGGGTCAAAATCATTCAGACCACCATCTGTGGTCAATCACTAACCCTTACCCCTGCAAAGATCAGATTTCATCTTCAACTACACGACGAAGGAGGTATTTCTATGCTTACACCCTCAATCATCATGGAAGCTTTTCTAAGAATGGGGTATACAGGCTCTCGCACTTCTTTAAAATACCTTAAGGGTAAATTTTGCCCTTAGTGGAGGTTCTTTGTGCATACCCTATTGCATTGTTTTTCAAAGAAAACCACCAGTTTTGGTGAGTTTAGCAGCACCATTGCATCTGCTTTGGTCTGCTTGGCCACTAATCAGGTGTTTAACTTTTCACAAATGATTTTTGATGATCTTGTGTACAATCTTGAGAACATTAACAATTCTAAAGTCAAAACTTTTTATATGTTCCCAAGATTTGTCCAATAAGTTATCACTAAAGAATTGACGGCTGTACCAATGCATGGTGACATCTATACGAGCTCTACTCTTGGTCATAAGATGTTTGCCAATATGCAGAGACCTGCAGAAGGCTCTAATGACCAATTCACTCCATTGTTCTCTACAATGATGAGAGTGAACCACCCACAAGGTGAGGCATCAGGCTTGCAGCCCACACAACCAAGCATTCCCACTGATGACCTACCCACACCTATCACTGATACAATCCCTCAGTCCCTTGATTCTACCCCCACCCCCTCATTCAAACAATATATCAGAAAGAACAGGGGAGCTCCTTCCTCCTCTGGTTCTAAACCCCAATAGCCTTTAAGCCAACAGTTGGAGCACTCTCCTTCTGATAATATCCAAAGGGAAACCCCTGGAGTGATGCCCCACTCAAGTCTAAAGAAGGTGCCCTCTAAGGAGCTGGAAGGGAATGTGGTTGGTGAGGCTCAAACTACTGATGTTGCACAAGGTGTGCATCAGGACAGTTTGAACATAGCTAAGACCCCCACTACGGCAACTCCTATTGAGAAATCAAAGGGAGGTCCCAGGTGCCAAGAGACCAAGGGGGCATCTAGTGCTTCAGCAAGGCTGAAGACTAATGTCAAAAAGCTCAAAGATTCAGTAAGGGAGGTCAAAACTCCTAATTCTGGTGAGGGCAGCTTTCACTCTCAGGAATTGATGGCTAAGTTCAAAATCATTGCGGATGACTTG
This sequence comes from Centaurea solstitialis, assembly GCA_030169165.1. Taxonomy (NCBI): domain Eukaryota; kingdom Viridiplantae; phylum Streptophyta; class Magnoliopsida; order Asterales; family Asteraceae; genus Centaurea; species Centaurea solstitialis. The sequence goes on along the minus strand of CM058047.1, from coordinate 20,539,951 downwards.
CATGCTCATGATGTCAACTTTCAACAGCATGATAAGAAGCATGGTTCTCATGAGGCAAGGTTGGATACTCTGGAGGAGCTGGTTACTGCACAACATGATCTGCTAAAGGTGCATGATGCCCGCATTGTTAAGCAAGCCAAGATTATTCAAGCTCAAGGTGCTGCTATGGCTTCAATGAAAAGCACTATTTCAGCCCTTCAGAAGAAGTACTCCACTTTGGTTGCATTCACAAAGGGGGAGAGGAAATCTAAGGTGAAGGGGGAGCCAAAGAAAGAGAGAGTTGTTGTGAATGAACCTGCTGATGTTGCTAATGATGGGTTGCGTGAAATTGTGGAGGAAGCTGGTGCTAAGGGGGAGTCTGAAAAAGGAGTTAGGAATGAAGAAACTAAGGTTGCAAATGAACCTTTAGTTGATGCTGTTGGTACAGGGGCTGAAACAGAAGTGAATGAGGATGAGATTACAATTGTTGAGCTACTTTTGACAATGCCTAAGGTAATTCCACAAACCAAAGGTGTAGTGATCAAAGAACCTAAAGTAATAAACAGGAAAAGTGAAGTCCTTGTTGATCCAAAAGACAAGGGAAAGGAGAAAATGGTAGAAGAAGCCGAGCCTGAGACTGAGATGGCCAAAGATGTTGAGGATGAGGCTAACAATGCAGAAGAAGAGAAAGTTATGGATGATATGTCTGAGAAAGAAAGGGGAACTGAAGCTAAGGGGGAGTCTGAATTCCAGAAGAATGATCAAAACTTTGATGATGATGATGAGGCTCAAAAGAAAGTGCAAGAATATGAAGCTTCAGAGGCTCTTGCTAAGAAGCTAAGTATGGAAGATCAAGAAAGATTGAATAAAGAAGAGAAGGAAAGAAAGAAGAAACAAGCTCAGCAAGATAGAGCTGGAAAGGCTGCTGCTAAGAAACTTCAAGATAAGTTCAACAAGGAAGCTGAGAAAGAAAAGAAGATTGTTAAGCCATTACCTAGAAAAGAAGAAAGAAGAAGGATGGTGAGAAGTCTGTCTGGGATTGTTGGAAGACCTGTTCAATACTTTTCAGGTTGGAGTTTTGAGAAGATCAAAATGCATTATGAAGAGGCCAGAGTTGTAAAAGAGACTGATGATGAGACTGATGAAAAGATACCTGTAGAGGAGGAGAAAGATAAGAAAGAAGTGCAAGTACAGAGAAGAAGTAAAAGAAAGCATGATGTAGCTACCACTGCTACTGTTACCACTGATGCTGTAAAAGAGAAGAAGAAGGATGAAAAAGTATCAACTCAGGAGGAAATGGAGACTCCTAAACAGACCAGTCAAGAAAAGAGGAAGAAGTCCATAGCTCATAAGAGGCCAACCAAGAAGAGGAAGATCTTCACTGAAGTATCTAAAGTTCAGGATTGGTACTGCTTTGAAGACAATAAGGCTATATTCTTCAGGATTGTGAGAGAGGATCAGATAAATGAGGTGTTCTCTAATGTCAACATAATGTTTACGAAACTCTCAGCTTCAGATCTGAAGAAATTATATGAGATTGGATGTGCAAAAGAGATGACTGAGTTTGAAGATGCCATTCTCTTTCAAGAAAAAACTTCAAACCATGTTTGCATATGAGAAAGCCAAGGAGGAAAAGCAGAAGAAAAACATGAGGTTGGAGAAAAGTGAAGTGAAAGATGGAAAGGTAGCTGCTTGGAATTGTTTTAAGGCAAATAGAGTGTTTTCTGTTTCTTATGATGATGGTGTTAAAAGCTATTTCTTGGTGGATAAGAGATATGACTTTGAAAGAAGGATGATGGAAGGAGTTTTAAAGTGTAAGAAGTCTGTTATGACTGAACTTGAGAAGGAAGTGATTGAGAATCTGACAAATCAGTTATCAGATTTGAGAGAAGATGAAAATGCAGAGGAAGAAAAGGTAGTGCTTTGGGGAGTGAGAGGTATTTTCAAGAAATATTATTTTGTGCAGTGGAACAATGGAAAACAGAGAAGTAATGCAGAGTTTGATGGAATTCTGAATTTGGTTACTGCTGAAGATAGAGTAACTATGCATGAGTATGGGTTGGCAAAACTTCAAGAATTCTTGAAAGACTCAAATAATTCAGAGCATGCAAAGATGATCAAAGAAGCTATGCAACGATTGAAGAACTTAATTTCTGATTAAAATAAGAAGTTAAGTTAGGGGGAGATTGTTAGGACTGATTCTGATGCATTGCCACTGCTGAAGGTATTTTTGTTAACACTGCTGGCTTTGGAGTTGTTACCACTGCTAGTTCATCTGAAGGTTACCACTGCCAGTATGTGTGTTTCCACTGAAGATCAAATTACCACTGCTCTTGGAAAGTTACCACTGCCTATAGAAGATTACCACTGCTGGTTGAAAATTAACACTGCTTTTGTCTTACCACTGCTGACAAGTTCATGATAAGGAAAGGATTGTGATGATTGAAGATATGGACAAGATATGATTCAGTTGGAGATATTTTAGAGATTATCTTGTAAATCTAGTTTCCTTATTGTTATCTTGTAATTCGTATATATAGCTTATAGGTTTTCATTATTAGATACGAGTTTTTCATTAGCTTTTGTTTTAGAATTCTAAGCCTCAAGATTGTTCTTGAAATCCCTGCAATTGAGAAGATTTGCACGTCTGTTTGAGCCTGTTCAAACAGATTGGGGCTTGTGTTTGTAATCATTAAGCTATTGAAATCAATACACATTCAGTTTGTTACAATTCATTGTTTTGTTCTTATAATCAAAGTGTTATTCCGCAAACTTCTTTGATTAAGTTTTCTGATCTTGATATTTAGATCCTGTCAAAAACTATCTGTAAATCATGAAATAGTAAGTCGGTAAAGGTCGTTGGGGAAACCGTCGGCTTTTACCGACCGACTTTTATGTGACGCTCATTTCATCGAAAAACCGTCGGTAAAGCCTATGACAGTTTACCGACTGTTTCCACTGTCGGCATACCTTGTTTTGGTAGTGACATCTTATATGTATTTATTGGTCCGTATTGGCTGGTAACCGCGATTGAATCTAATTGTTTATATGCGCGTGTTATATTTATATGTGTTTATGCTCCTGTTCGAATGTGATTGTAGTGAGAATGTGTTCATGTTATTTAGTAACTAACATATGGTGTACATATGCATGTGTTCATTGTGTCGGTAACCGCATATATGCGGGAATGTATAAATAAGGTGTATAGGTGTGTGTGTACACCAATACGTAATAAGTCACCATGAGTGTACATTATTCATGGCTCAAAATCGTTTATAATTAATCTTAGTGATCGTGTTGTGCTATAATAGATAGTGAGTCTTATTACCCTATAGTTTTTTTTTTGAACATCAGTTGGTGCAGCGGAGTATCTTGCGTGCCACCAAGGCACCAAGTCTCTCGACTCGAGTTCGAATCTTCCCACGAAGAGAAGTGACCACCCCCAGCCTAGCCATCCAGTTTCCCATATTGGGGCTTCAAGGCATCGTACTGGGATTCGAACACGGCTGCTGGTCAGGGAAAATCCCCCACATGGAGGCCGCCTGGAGTTGAACTCCTGACCTCCCCCATATAGGTCCTATAACCCACGCATCAAGCCAACTGAGCTGGCTATCACTTGCATTACCTTATAGTTAATATTAGTGGTTTTGTCTCTATCGCAAATATTATTCGTCGTTGACCTGTCACATATACTACCTATTGTAGATGATGTTTGTCGTAGACCCGTCGCTGATAGTACCGGCCAACTACGACCTTTTCATTGACGGACTTTTTGTGGAGAATTCACGATGAATACTACCTTTGCAACGGATAAAGAAAAATTTGTTCGTAGCTAATAGGGTCCATATTTGTAGTGTCGACATCAACGTTGCAAGTAGGTTATAGAGAATTATCTAGTCTATCCCATAGATGTCAACATTTCTTAACAAGGGATAAGGTTGAGATGAGTTCTCCAAAGAAAAATGTTAATCTTTTGTTGCAAGAGATTGTTTCATCCACCTGTTAAGTTTTTTCAATTACTTTTATCAGATTTAACATCAAAATTCCCATTTGCGTTTAAGTTCCATCGCCAATTCTCAAGGGAATTGTTGAGAGACACGAGAACATTGATGCTTTTAAGATCGTTGAGCTCAAATTCCTCCATGCCGCTTCGTACCTCCCTACGCCAATTCCAATTTTTTTTTGAAAGTTGCAATTTATTAAAACAAACGGGTAATTAGCAAGACGCTAAAACCCGAAAAGTAGGGACCCCAGACAAAGAAGAAAAAATTACATAAAATGGGTATTACAACTCCAATCATCCCACTTTAGAGATCTACCAAAACTACTCCTGTTGTGAACCCAAAGGAAGACAAGCCTTTGAATCCCATCGGCCATGCACCATCCGTGGAATAAAAACCGACTTCGAGAAGACCGCATTGTTTCTCCCTTTCCAAATGCACCTCAGGTAAGCATGCCACACAACGTCCTTCGTCACCCTTTTCCGGTTATCATCACCGTGATCACAAAGACTGAGATACAAATCTTCAAGTGAGTTCCTGTTGGTACGTTGCCATGATATTCCACCATTTATTGATACCATCTTTGACTTCAACCGCGAATCTGCATTTGACAAAGAGATGCTCGCGATAGAGATTCCGGTTGATCGTGACAAAGAAGACACAAGTCGTTTTTAAACAAATTCATTGTATTTACAAATGCAATAAATTATACACTTCTATATCAATATATCAATAATTAATAAAATACAATACACTAAAAAGAAATGAATTTTTTTCTTACCCATTGCTTTGTTCTTACATTCAAATGATAATCATAAGATAAAGTAATAACTATTTAAATTTCAAATTTGGATGGCAATTACATGATCATAATAAACACATTTGATTGTCATCTAAATATGAAAATTTGAAAAGTAAATTACCGTCAATAAAATTGGTTTGTACTACTTTCCTACTAATATATAATACATCGAAAGAGAAAATTATAGATTATAGATTCGATGCATCCGGTATATATGCAAAATTATACATATTTGGTCCTAAAAAAAATTAAAGGTTTTTTTTTTTAAAATTAGTTTAAAAAAATAGTTTAAAACCTTATCTTAACCATCTATTTTTTACTTCTATAAATATTATATAATATATATTAGTAGCTTAGAAACTCCACCGACTATTACCAAGGAAGATTGCGCACAAAGTTGGATTAGGATAAGCATAAATCAAGAAAGCTTTCCTTAATTAGTTTTCCTAATGCCAATATAAATGAAGCAGTGAACATCTTCATATTCGTTCACTAAATTTTTCATAAACTTAACCCTTTGGCGCTGGCTTTTGCATCCATCAATCTATTTGATCAAATGGAAATATTAAACCAACATATCGTACCATATGCTAGTAGTAGTAATCAACCAGAGTCTGATTATGAAGATAGCCTTTTTCCAGGCTACAAGTTTCTTCCCTCAGACTCAGAACTAATCGTCCACTACCTCAAACCCAAGATTGCCACCGGAACGCACCCCCCGTGCCGCTTACACGAGGTTTATCTTTACGACCATCATCCCCAACAACTATCGGGTTAATTACTCTCAACGAATGTATTTAAATTAATGTCATATATATATATGATGTATATGAACAATCTTGATCAAGATTCTTGATGGTTTCTTGTCAAGTATTTATTGTTGATAGTTTTGTATGTGTTGATTACATGCAGAAACATATCGGGCTGCTAGTGAAAACAAATGGTACTTTCTAACGCCGAGAGTACGTATATACCCTAAAGGGAGTCGACCAAAGAGAAGCACCAAGGAGTTTGGAAGGTGGAAGCAGACTCAAAAGTGTACACCTGTGTATGATGATGTGAATACGCAAATGGTTGTTGGAAAAAGAGCAAGTTTAGCCTTCCATGATGACAAAGACCACAAGACTGAATGGCTAATGTACGAGTACACAACGGATGATCCGGAACTCCCCTTTGGAAGCGGACAAAACGGAAACGAGGTATATATATATATGCCCTAACCTAGTTTAGAATTAATTAGAGATCACACAAACAAATTAACATACTTAACTTTATCATCATTATTTAATAAATTGTGATTAATGCCATATATATAACATGGAATCACACTACAAGAAATATACTTAATCGGAGACTAATTAAAGAAACTTTGCTGTAGGTATTAAAATTATTTAATTTTGAACATATATACTTAATGCCATATATATAAACATGGAATCACACTACAAGAAATATACTTAATTAACAGCGACTATCTCTACAGTCGTCACAAAAGGTCTATAGGGACGAAATTAGTTTGGCCATCACAATAGGTCACAATAATTTGCCATATATATATAGTGTCAGTTAAATAACACTTAACATGTATAATGTTTTAATGAATGTACTTTTTTGTTATTCCACAGTTAAACAAATACGTGTTATGTAAAGTCTATAAGAATAAGAAGGAGACAAGCAAAAACACGGATGATGATAATCAGACACAAGAAATTCAAAACGAGAGGAATCAAGAGGAGGTTGAAAGAGGATCTCCTTCGGTACCGGTTAACCATGGCAGCATTCTTGACCAAGGGACCATGAACACCACCCACCATCAAAATCCAATCATGCAACCTGGTTCAAGTTCAATACAACCGGCCGCATCTGAAGAAGATCTGAATTATCAAGGGTTAGAAGTTGATCAGACTTTTTTCAAGAGACGATCATTACCCACAGATGGTTACGTTAATAATAATAAGAAGATCCGAAGCACCAGGGTGCCCTTGAGTCCATCTCCGGTGGGCATTTCAAGAGACGACCACCGGTCACAATTTCAGAACACCAGCCACCATCCAATCCTGCAACCAGGTGTTACTTCAACAAAGTCCACATCTGAAGAAGATCCTTATCGAGGGTTCATGAGAAGAGAACTTGAGACTTGTTTCGTGGCTGCTCCGCCGTTACCTTCAGATTACATTAATAACTACACAACGGTGGTTTTGAGTCCATCTGCATCGTTACCGGCAGAATTTCAGAACCAAAGTGGTTCGAATGATCGACAATCAGTATTGACGCAAGATGCTACTAATGATCATACCCCTCAACCCTGTTGGCCGTGTGATTACAATTCAACGAATACCCAAGATGCTATGGATCATGTCCCTCAACCTTGTGATTACGACCAAGGAGGATTAATGCCTCTTGATCGTATGGAGCATTTTACTCTAGATGATTTGGATTGGTCCCATAAAATCATATCCGAGATCGATCGCAATGACAATGATGCTGCAGCTTTTGCATTCTATTTGTTAACAAATTCTTTAGATCATTAAACAGTGGCATTTAAAACTTCTGAACCTAAAATATCTTTGGAATCATTTTTTATTATTTGTTAAAACCTTATATGAGATTCTTTGTTGAAACCTTAATTGTATATATGAGAAATTAATTCTTTGTTTTACTCTCATGTGTGATCCTCCACCCGGATTATGTGATCTTGAATGCATCTTGTTTATCGGGAATTCCTATTAAATATCTGTCACTATTTTCGTATTAACTTATTTTGAATTCCTTTTATCGTGACGTGGTCTTTCAAAATGAACAATGAGAACTCGCATCGAATTCGATCAACGTCTCTACCACCCATTCCCAACATAACTATCGATCTAAGTACCAATTTCATCGAAACCATTTTTCGTTAGTGTAGATCGAATTGTCCCTTGTTCTCACCACTTCTTCACATATTTTGTGTCATGAATAATTTTTCTTGTCAATTATGATGAAATCAAAATGCTTCTACTCAAAGCTTTGCACCTTTGTGTCCATAGTTGTCAATAACCGATTAAAGTCCAACAAATCTGATAACAACTTAATGAATTGTATTAGGCTTTTATGAACTGTGTTATGCCTATGGGATGTTGTATAGGACTACTAACGAGTCTAAGTAGACCTTCATGGGATGTTGTTGGTGATAATAAATCGCACTTGATGGGTTTCATTCCATATATATATACATAAATACAACACACAAATACATCGTTCCTACGATATACATGCATCGATCACGGTTAACAACCAACAACACACGCATATATATATATATATATATATATATAGAACTTTGCCAAAAAACGATTATATGATGAAATTGGTTCATGAAATTGCTTAATATGATGACATTATATCATATGATACATTTTCTTGATGAAATTGTTCATATTTCGGTGTTTTTAAGTATAAATCAAAAGGTTTCATCAAAATATATGAAACAATTTCATAAGAATGAAAAAGTGTATGAAACATTTTGATTTTACGTAAAAAAAACACTGAAATATTAAACAATTTCAATAAAAAATGAATCATATAATATAATTTCATCATGTAAAACAATTTATGAAGCAATTTCGTATCATATCGACTTTTTGGCGAAGTTCACACCAAAATTATGGTTCACAAAAAAAAGTCCCTATATATAGATGGGTTCATACAAGAACGATGTCAATTTAAAACCAACATAGACATATTGTCAACGAATTTACAATCCGTCGCTAATCCCTCGCTAATACCATCCGTCGCTAAAATCCCTCGCTGATACATCCACGACTTTTCTGACCATGGACTAGTAGCGACGGATTCGAGCTTCAGCAAGCGGATACCCAATTTTCTTGTAGTGCCACCTGGGCATCGTTCGTTTAGTTTACTTAGGATTTTATATCCAAATCCCCAAAAATTGATACGATTAGGGAAAAATAAAGTGAAAGATGTGTTTAAGTTTGAAGAAGGAAATCCAGCTCAGTCCAACAATTCGCCAATCTACCATCAGGTGGTAGAACCCTTTGTTCTTAAGAAATACCTGATACGAGAAAGAAAAATCTGCTAAACTGAATAATTATAAATAACATTATAAATTTAAATAGTTTATTAATAATTATAAATAATATCTTTAATTTGAATTAGTAATAATTTTAAATTATATGTCATTTTTAAATTGTAAGAGAAATAAACAATAGTTTTAATTTAAATTAATAATAATTATTAAATAATATTAAAATAAAAAATTGTGCAAGCTGTGCGAAAAACCGCTTCTTTTTTTCCGGTTCTGAAACAACTTGGGCGAAATAGGGTTCTACCGGGAAACCATGGATTTTTTAGTTTTCGCCATTGGTTACTTGTTGAGCCACTGTAATGGAATGAGACTATGTGGAGATCTTTCCTCTCCACTTACTCGTAACAGGCTTTCCCTCTGTAGAAGACTTCTTCCGAATGACATAATATTAAATAATCCCCGGAAGTCCGCAGCTAATTTCCAACAGATTATTCATAATTTATTTCTTTTTTTTAATTAATTAATTAAAATTAATAACATTAGATTTAATTAATTTATTATAAAAATATCATTAATTTAAATAAATAATTATTATTAAATAGTATGTTAGTTTAAAGATCTTTTAGAAGGGTATCCGAGGCTTTGCCCTAATTAATCCCGGCAGGGTAAAACATAATGTCATGAGTTAATCTCCAGTGGCCGTAATCTGGAAGCTCCGAGATTCGAACTTGAGGTAAAGGGTTAACAAACGACTTCCCTCAAATACCTTAACCAGTACGTCATTACCTTGTGATTAAATGTTATTTTAAAGTTGCAATAAACATAAAAAAATATTTTTAACTAAAATTAATAATAATTGTTACATATAATTAATATATTTAAATTCAATATATAATAAATAATCTGTAAAAAATTGGTCAAAAATTTTAAGTTTTAATTTATTAATTATAAATAAATTTAATTTAAATTAATAACAATTATTAAACAAATGTGATTTTAAAGTTGTAATAGAAATAAATGATACTTTTAAGTTAACTTAACAATAATTATTAAATAATATTTAAGTATTAAAAATAAATTAAAATTAAAAAATAAATAATCCATCTGAAATCAGTCGGAAATTACGTAACAACGTATTTCCGACGGATTATTTACTTATCAATAAAAAAATATTTTTTTAAAATATCCGTTAGAAAGCTCTTTATTTACCGACGGAATTTCTTTTCGACAATAAAAATTGGTTTCCATCAACAATAGTTTCAGTCTATGGGATCCACTTTCCTGCCGGTCGGGTTCAGCCATATGTTGGGCCGGGTCGCAGAGAATTATAGTGGGATTTCCCAATTGGAAGCCCGATACCCGTTAGAGCGTGTGTGTGTTAACTTGCCATTAAAAAAAATCAACAATAGTTTCAGTAATTAAATAGATTACTATTTTCAAAATCCATCGATAATATTCGTCAATAATCAAATTTAATTTTTTTAATTCGTTAAAAATCGGATAATTCCTATCAAAAGTCTGCCAATAATTAAGAAGATTACATATTTTTTTAAATCCCTAAAAAATTTCCGTCAATATTTTAGAAGATTGTATATTTTTTTAAATCCGTCAAAAATACATCAATAATTAAAAACAATTACTTTTTTTAATCTGTTAAAAATTTGTCAATGATTAAAAAGACCACCTTTTTAAATCTGTCAAGCTTCCGTCCAAAAATCCGTCAATAATTAAAAAGATTACCTCTCTATAAATCCATCAAAAATTCGTAAATATTTCAAAAGATTACAATTTTTAAATCCGTCTAAGTAAAAAATTATTATTTTTAAACCCGTTAAAAATCTGTCATTGGTTAAAAAGATTACATTTTGTTAAATCCGTCAAAAATTAAAAAGATTATCGTTTTTTTAAATCGATCACAAATTTCCGTCAAAAATCCAGCAATAATTAAAAAAAAATACTTTTTTTCCAACCCAAAACACGTGACACGGCTTCTCGATTCGTCATTCTCTCTCCATATCTTCATCTCAACTCATCAAACAATGTAACCGATCGACCATCATCCACCGACCAACCACTGCGCACCGATGCGACCTTGGAACCTTCAATAAAGTAGAATCATTCAATCGATTTTGCCCTAATATCATCAATTTTAGGGAATCCGGATATAAAATCCTATAGATAAACTAAACCAACTGAATGATTATAAATTTGAATTCATTAGTAATTATAAATAATATCTTTAACTTAAATTAGTAATAATTTTTAAATAATATGTAGTTTTAAAATTGTAATAGAAACAAATAATCTATATATATATATATATATATATTAAAAAGAAGGTTTGTGCTGATGTCATCAAAATGAAATTGAGTGATTTCATTGGTCAATTAAACAAATTCTATCAAATGGTGATGTCATAATCTATTTTTATTTTTTTAATGCCATATTAATTCCTATAAATACGTAACTAACAATATAGAAAAAGTATTTTCCAAAATTCACCTACCTAAATTTACATTTTGTATCCTTAGATTTATTTGATTAAATTATTTTTTACCTCTTAGTTTTTCATTTTTCACTTTACATTCTTATCATATTAACGTAAATAATATATATGAATCAAAATTTATTAAATTTTTTTGTTTTTCTTTGTTATAAATTACACCATTATAATCGTTTCGACGATACCTTCAAAATGATTCTAATATTGAATATTTTTTTAGTTTATTTATATTATTAAATATTAAAAATAGATATAAATTAACTTGTTTACATTTTATTACAATTCTATTGTTAATATTCTTGAAATTTAAATATTTCATGTTTTTTAATCTAACTATTTTTATAGATTATTTAAAAATAATGAAATTAATTTTATTTAAAACTCTAGTGTTGATATTCTTGAATTTAAAGGTTTTATTCTTTTAATTATACTATTTTATAAGTTGTTTATAAATAATGAATTATTTTTTAAAACCCTACAAATAAAAAACATTACATATTTTATTTATGAATCCCTCCAGTTTTAATATCTTTCACGAAATCCGAATCTTTCGACAAAACAGTTATAAATTTTCATTTTCATATATTTTAAGAACTATTAGATGACTAAAATATTTAATAATAAAGCAAGAGTAATTTTCTTTTTTTCCCATTTATATCGTTGATTAATAAGAACTTCACGACAAGAGAACCGCGTCCGCATCAGTCTAACTGGTGTTTTTTTTAAATAAATATTCTCTACTTACTCAATTTCAAATAATGCTTTGAATAAATGATTGGAACAAAAGATTTCCTAAATGGCTATGATTAAACTAAATCATTAATGTTTCTTTTATTAACTAAGTCATATTTATATTGTTAATTGGATATTACGTTTAATTTGTGGTAAAATATTTGTGAACTTTATAATGTAGATGTCTATTCTTATTAGAAATTAAAACAATATGTTTAAATTGTCCGTGTATTACACGGACCATTAACTAGTAATAATAATTTAAAACAATACTAAAATATATAACTAAAAAATCCTTGGGTCGCTAATTTCCCACGGATTACTTATAATTTATTTATATTTTTTAATTAATTAATTATAAATAATATCATTAACCTGAAATAATAATTATTTCTCTAATTTCAAAAACTTCATTAATTTATTTATTAAATAAATTAGAAACTTAATCTTAAAAAATCTGAAAGTTTATTTATTTTTTGCTTTTTTAACTTTTTCCTGTTAAAGGAGTAAAAATTGAGAAATTTGCAAAAAAATGGTTATATTAGAAGGCCTACGGTCCCCTTTCCCTCCCCTACGTCGATGGCCTCCAACCCTTCATCCCCCACCTACGACATCCCCCATTCCTACACCCTCGTCATATCCAGTTTTCCTTCTTCAGTCTCCATCACCCCAGTAACAATGTCATTCTACTCACCCTTGTAAGCCATGACTACCTAGAACAAAAATGATATAACCAAACCCATTCATCGTCTAAATCTTCTCACCACCACCATTTCCCTAGTTCCAAACTTCCCATGTCCCATTTACAAGCCTTAGAGGACTCAACCCTCGTGAAGCTATGAACAAAGAATATCGCGCCCTTATTACTAATCTTGTACCATGCCCTTCTGGCATTAATATTGTTTGGTCTATGTGGTTGTTTGAACAAAAGTTTAATGCCGATGATTCACTTGCCCGTTACAAAGCTCGTTTGGTCGTTAATAGGAAGAGTCAACAACAGGGAATTAATTGTCATGACACTTTTAGTCTGGTTGTTAAACCGACTACTATACTTATTGTGCTTAGTTAAGACTTAAGATATCTCTCGACATTGGCCCATTCATCAGTTAGACGTGAAGAACACCTTTCTTCATCGGATCCCTGATACCCGGATTATGTATTTCATTTACAACGTTTGTTGTATGGTCTCAAGCAAGCACCACGTGCATGGTTTCAATGTTTTAGCCACTTGGTCCTTTAGATTAGATTTCAACGTAGCAAGACAGACTCATCTCTATTGATTTTTCATTTAGATCAGTCTACAACCTATCTTATTCTATACGAGGATAACATTATTCTCACTTCATCTTCTTCAGCCCTATTACAAAAGATTATCTCTCATCTCATTCGAGAATTCTGCATGTCAAATGTGGCCCCTTAAACTACTTGTTAGGCATTTCTACCACTCGCACCTTCAAGGTAACCCGAGTCGTACACCTGGAACGCACATTTCTCCTTAGGCATTCTCCATGTCAAAATATGCCACAGATATCTTGGAGCGTGCACATATGATTAATTGTAAGCCAAGTCGTACACCTGTTGAAACTATTCCCATGTTGGACGCATCTGGCCATGTGGTTCAGGATCCCACTCTGTTTCACAGCCTCACCAATGCCCTTCAGTACCTCGCCTTTACTCGGCTGGAAATATCCTTCACGGTCAAATAAATATGCCTTTACATGCATGATCCTCGAGAGCCTCATCTTCATGATTTAAAACCTATTATGTGATATATATTCGAGGTACTTTGGACCATGGTCTTAAGATTTATGTCTCTCTATCCGACGGCCTTATCGCTTACTAGGATGTCATTGGTGGTGGTGGTGGTGGTGGTGGGGGGTGGCACTACTAGCTCGGGTTCTACCTTGTGGTACTATTTTTTTGTCGGTGATAGTCTTCTCTCTTGGTCGTCAAAACGACAGTGTTAGAACTTCCTCTAGTGTCGAAGTTGAATATCATGGTATCACAATGTTATAGCCCAAACTTGTTTGGTTCACAATTTGCCTCGCTGAAATGCCCAACCTTCCAAAGCTACCATTGTATATTATGAATAAGTGTTGTATACATGTCCTCAAATCGTGTGCAGTATCAAAGGACTAAGCACACTGAGACCGACATTCACTTTGTTCGCGATCAGGTTGCGTTGGGCCTTGTTTGTGTGTTACATGTACCATCAAGCTCACAGTTTGGTGATATTTTCTCAAAATGATTGCCTGACTCTCTTTTTAACGAGTTTAAGTTCAGTTTAAATGTATGGTCATCTCCTCCCGATAAAACTACGAGGGGATGTTAGTAATATGTATTAGTGCTTCGTATAACCCGTTTGTATTTAACCCATGTCCCTCGTATTCTATTTATTCCGTGAAATATCACTTTCCTTGGCAAGGCTTTATACCCATTTACAATTTCTATCTAAACTCCAGTTTCAATCTTTACAGTTTTCACACATACAAGTCATTTCTCCTCCAACAAAAGAAATTTTGCGCACACCTTTACACAATGGTAAAAACCGTGTGAAACTTTGATTTCCAGCCATATAAAAAACTGGTTTCCAAGGAACGAAAGCAAAAATCTTTGGTACCGAATGGTCTGAGTTAAAAGTATAATCACAATGTACAACTTCAACAACGGTGACCATCCTTTAAAGACACGTTTGAAGAACATCTAAACGTTCATTGTTGTCAACATTTTTTCTAAAGAAAATTTCATGTAAATTCAAGAAAAAAACACCCTCTAGGTGTTAAAACAGAACTAAACAAGTTATGCCTACTAGATCATGTAACTCTATAAGATCTAACGACAAACTATTGATTTAAAAGTTGAACTTTGACAAAGTTTTGTAACTCTGAAGCAGAAGAACGATCTGCTACTAGCTATATCCATAACAAAAATTGCACAATTACATACATATATGCAACCACCCAGTTTCTTCTGCAACTGTTGACTTCTTGAACCGGAAATGCAAAAGGAAGTGATGGGTAAGTCTTTTAACTAACTGCATTTTGTATTAAAAACTCAAGTCAAACAAACTCAGTAAATCTCACTTAGATATAAGGCATAGGGGAAAGATGTACAAAAAAAAGCCCCTATTCGAACCCAATAAATGATATTGGTTTCTCTAGGGGCAGGATGTAAACAATCCCTAACGGATCTGGTGTATTTGATATGCAGAACAAGATTTAACAAAAAAACATGGTGTGAAACGTTTGGTGTGACATTTAGCCTGAGACTAAAGATGCATCTTTTTGTCCCCCACAAATATAGATGTAACAAAACACAAAATCAGGGAGATGAAAAATATAGGTAATACTAGGCTACATATGTCAAATTAAAACCTTAAAACCTCAAGTCTTCCTCATGCCTCACTCATTCTCAGTTGTCCAGTACAGTCTGAGTACCAAAAGCACCCGTATACACTAAACAAAACACACTCGGTATATGCCACTCGAAGGTAGAATCTAAGGGGCATTATGTATGCAAACCTATCCTCTAACCGAAAACACTAGACTGTAGATCTCAAAAAAGCATGTGAATATGTGATTAATCTAGAGGGCATATAATGTTTTGATCTTGATTACAATTACCTTTTTTGACACATGATCTTAATAACATATATATCGCATGTTCGAAGAGAAGTTATGAAATTACTTTGATTGAAAAGAGGCAGGACCATTAGGACGTTAAAAATGCATCGATCACTTGTCGGCATGCTGATAAAACTTGGACAAAGTCGTTTCTAAACTCCCCGAGATTTCTTCTTTGCATTTTGGCCAAATGAAACCGGACGAGCTTGCGAGAGTTTCTGTGTCAAACAACAGGCGGACGAGAGAATTCATTAAGAGACCACATGCATCTTGTCGTCAAGTTTCTCGTCACATCAGAAGTGTTTTCCGGTTCATTTGATGACTCTGGGACGCTTGATAATCCTTCACCATTCGGGGAACTTTTTTTTAGGCGGTGGGAATCATCAACTATCATCGGTTCAATGTGATCCATAACCATGTCTTGGAGTGGGTCTAGTTCATGCCATCAAACATCAAATCAAAACCAAATCAAACAAACTAATTGATAAACCCCACATACAGAGGTACAAATGCGACATGTTATCGTTAAGCCCATATTTGGCAACCATAAGCTAGGTTAATTTCTTGAGCCTATTGCAAAATTAAGCCTCGTGTGGTTTGTAATAAACTAGCTTTCTGAACGCTACTTGATGTCGCATTTCAATTACTAGCCGCCAGGGATGCCCAGTTGCGAGAGAGGGAAGCGCAGTTGGAGGCCGCCAACCGCCGTATCCGCGAACTCGAGGCAGCGTGCTGGCCTCAGGCTCAGTCCTCAAAACGGGGACATGATGACACTGACCCGGGCGCAGGTCCTCATGAGGGGGAGATGCAAGGAGCCAAACGACTTCGCATCGGCCTCGCTCAATCCTCGGGTTCCGCGCCTGCTACAACAGCTTCAGCTTCACAACCTGCTCGCTCGAGTGCCCCGTCAGAATCAGCCGCCGCCGATACTTCATTCATAGATTCAGATACGGAGGCGATTCCCGACATGGGGGGCTGGCACTACGAGCCAATCCCGGCGGGTGAGGTAGTTGAGTTTCCTCATCTGAGCGAGACAGCAGGGATCGAGGTCGTTCCCCCGGAAGCAGCACCGACAAACCCTACAGATTTTCAGATTCCGGAGGAAGCCCGGAAGATTCTTCGGTCGCTCGCTCAGAGCCTCAGGATATACAAGAAGGGGGACGACATTGTCCAAAACACCGACTACACCAGCTTTTTGTCAGCGTTCGAGTTTCCCACTCCGGACGCTCCTCGCACCATTCACTCGACAGATCCAGAGTCCTCCGCTCCAGTTGTCATCCAGCTCAACTGGAACCACTCCGTCATATTCGGGCCATTCCTTGAGGAATCTTTCAGCCGCATCTTCCAGCAGGAGAACCTGCACGTCTGGTCAAGAAAGGTTTACTTCGGGATCTCGCACATCAAGAACAAGAGGAGAAGGACTGCATATGTGCACCAGAGGATGTGCAACTGGGCCACCCACGGACGTCAAAGAATCCGACGTCGTTTCATCAAGGTAACTGCTATGCGCCCCTACAGACATGGCCATCAGTTGTTCCTTGAGTACGACGTCCGTATGTACGGGACCGGCGTTCCCCGAGGTGTGTTGCAAGACTGGACCTTCACAGAAGCAGATCTGGACCGAGTTCACCTTGAAGACCTACTGACGCTCATCAAGTACCTCGAGGGCCCGATTCTCCGACCTGAGCACTACAGAGACGGCACCGAAATCTTGAAGAAGTATGTTCGTCATGCGATCACCCTTGCGCGTGTGACGGACTACCAGCTAGCTATCGAGAGCCGCCAGCCGAAGGTCAACCTGCTCCGCCCGAACCTGCTCGTACCTGGCATTGATGCTTACCTTCCATACATGCCAACCAGGATACCGGAGCACGGGGTTCTTTATGTGACGATGAAGAAGAGGGAGCGAAGATTTATGCGATTTAGCGAACTTGCTAAATTTTGCGACGGAACCCTTCTCTACGTCTTCAACGGAATGCATAGTAGACTCTTGGCTGATCAGGTACCGAGTCGGAAGTTCGTAGACGGAAAGGGAAAGATTTTGGAGGCCATGAACCTGATTGAGAGAAAGCTCAAGGAGAGGCTCATGTACAGACGAGTGGAAGCGGCTATGCAGATGCGAGCAAGGATCATTGGTGAATGGGAGGAGTTCCTTCAGATGTCGAAGTGGGAACCAGCGCTTGAGCTTCCACCACCCTTCTGACTTCTTCCCAAAGGGGGAGATTGTTAGACCCTACTTTGAGGTTGTGAAGAAGTCAAGGGTCTATCTAGTATTTTCCTTATTCTAGTATTTAGCTTTAGTTTATGTTTGCCCTCTTTTGTAAAGAGTCATAGACTCTAAGGGCTTGTCTTGTAATTTCATCTAACCTAGTGCTATATAAACAATGCTATAGCCTAGGGTTTGTTAGACTTGTTGGTAGCCTACTATCTTAATGAGAAGCAATCCCAAGAAATTCTCTTATTCTCTCTTGTCTTCTCCATCACTTTCACCAACATTCTCACTACTAGTTGTTCTTCATTGCTATAGTTTACACTAGTTTTCTCTCCATCTATCATTCTCTATTATCTGGGATTCACAGCTTGAGATGTTCTTTTTCCAATTATGCCCCCTGTATATTTTTCCAATTAAAATTTCAACGTGTCCTATTGCAAAATTAAGCCTCGTGTGGTTTGTAATAAACTAGCTTTCTGAACGCTACTTGATGTCGCATTTCAATAAGCTTGAGATGTTCTTTTTCCAATTATGCCCCTGTATATTTTTCCAATTAAAATTTCAACGTGTCCTATTGCAAAATTAAGCCTCGTGTGGTTTGTAATAAACTAGCTTTCTGAATGCTACTTGATGTCGCGTTTCAATAAGCTTGAGATGTTCTTTTTCCAATTATGCCCCCTGTATATTTTTCCAATTAAAATTTTCAACGTGTCCTTTTAGGTCATTTTACATTGTCATCTAGCTTATCGGCTAGTTTTTTACTGATATGATGTACCATTTTATTGGCTAGTTTGCCAAATATAGCTTAAAAATTCTCTCTAACTCACCCAGAGAAGGACATTTGAAAAGTTACAAGAATCACACAAAAAGGAAACGTTGAACTTTAAGAAAGGTAAGAAATCGATATATTTACTACAAAGAGAAAAGTTAACAGTTTGATTGGTAACCTCTTCTACAACAACTGCTTTGTGCTTGAGAGAATTCTCAACAACTGGACACGGAACTTTCGTTTGACCGATATGATTTTATGGGACCATTCCAAATCATCTAGAGTAAAATGCTCCATACGATCAAGAGACATTAATCCTCCATCGTCGTAATCACAAGGATGAGGGACATGATCCGTATCATCTTGCGTATTCGTTGCATTGTAATCACATGGCCGGTAGGGTTGACGGATATGATCATTAGTAGCATATTATGTGATTGCGTCGTCACCAATACTAATTGTCCATCATTTGAACCACTTTGGTTCTGAAATACTGCAGGCAACGGTGCAGGTAACGGTGGAGGTAACGGTGGAGGTAACGGTGGAGGTAACGGTGGAGCAGCCACGAAACAAGTCTCAACTTCTGTTCTAATGAACCCTTGACAACGATCTTCTTCAGATGCGGATTTTGTTGAAGTAACACCTGGTTACTGGATGGCTGGCTGGTGTTCTGAAATTGTGATTGGCGCTCTTCTTACCTGCAAGTAACCGTTAACAGAATTGTATGTAACAAAAACTGGGTCAACAACTATTTTGTTCAACGCAACAAACGAAAGGCAGATGAACCGACCCAACCAAAATGAATATCTCCAACTCTATTAGAGCATACAAAAGGCAAAATCTCATGAAATACTACAGACTTTATTTGCTTTAAGACAAAGAAAAAAAATGTGAAATTGCAACATAAACCCTAGCTATGTATTTGAATAAAATTGATATATAAATTGCCGAACTTAAATTTTACCTTGATTTTGATTAAAATTTGAAACCATCATTCCGAGTCCACCCATTCCAACAACCACCGCGACATCTTCCCTTTTTTTCTAGGTTTGTGAAAGGAAAACACATATAAGAGAAATCCAGCGTCTTCCATTCTAGGCCGATCGGAAAAGGTATCCTTGTTTGCAGAAAGAAATTGAACGAATGTGGTGAAACTGAAGGATAAAAACGGTGTCGTTTTGAGAGAAAGAGATAAATGAAAAGGGAAGAGAAGCCAATTGAGAAATTACGGCGAAGAGATTGAAAGTGTGGCAGTTAGTTTTCTAGGTTAAACCCAAATGGACAAAAATCGGGTACTGGGCCAGGCTGGGCTCAAATTGATCACGCTCCAAGTTTTTGGGACAAAAAGATAAACCTTGTGTAAGCGGCACGGCCGCACGGGGGTGCGTTCTCGTGGCAATCTTGGTTATTCGTTAAGTTTTTTTTCTGTGGAAGAGGTATATATACCAGACCACATTGGGCCCAGACTAATCCTCGGCAATTTTGGGCCGAAGCCTGACTGCTAAAGCATGCAGCCCGGGGTCGAAGCCCCCGTACCCCCGTACATTCGTTAAGTTGTTATGAGAGTTGTTGAACTTCAATCGATTATTGAAAAAATTATCGACACAAAGGTGCAAAGCTCTGAGTTAGAAGCATTTGATTTTATCATAGTTGACAAGATTACAAGAAAAATCAATGTTTCAAAAACCGGTTGAATCGTGAACCGGGTCAAACGTGACCGATTTTTTGGCGTTTTAATAACCGAATTGAACCGGTCGGTTTAGTGGTTGAACCGTTAAAAAACAGGTTGATCAAATTTTGAAAAAAATATTACGTATAAAATTTGTTGTTATTTTTTTAATCTTTTTTATTAATGTAAAACTTAATAGAATGTGTATTATTTAAGTTTTTTAACTTGTAAATATCAAATTGTTGGTTATATATATATATATATATATATATATATATATATAATGGAAAAAATGGAAAACACATAAAATTACTTGAAATTGGTTGAACCAGCAGTTGAACCAGTTGAACCGGTCGAATCGTGAACCAATCATCACACGGGTTCAACTAAAATTGGTTCACGTGAGGACAGCCGTGAGCGCGCCGCGTGGCAAACATCTTTAGTTACGGTGGACGTGATCACGGAGGATTGACGCGATTCATGGCGGGTGGAGATTATTAAAGGAGGAACCCGGTCAAAGTCGTCTTTATTGATCGGATGAGTGACTGAGATTTGTCCTTCCGTTCACAACAAAAAATAAGTTCACATTTGAACTTTCCTCTCTCTCTCTCTCTCTCTCTCTCTCTATATATATATATATATATATAATCAAATAAAAACCACTTTTTTGTAAAAACCGTAAAAACCAACTAAAAAATAATTTTTTTAGGATTTTTTTTATCAAATACTATTAACTATTGTTACACATATATATTTTTTCATAATGTAAGTATCATCCATGAAAAAATAAAATTTATATTCATATTATGAATCGAAAATATGCAACATTTTTATTCATAATATGAAACAAATTCATGGATGATATTCATCTTATGAAAAAAAAATATGTGAAACAACATATCAATTCTAACATTTGATGGAAAAAAATCGTTAAAAAATTTATTTTTTAGTCGGTTTTTACGGGTTTTTACAAAAAAAGTGGTTTTTACATGAAGGCTCCTCTATATATATATATATATGTATGTACATATGAAGTGTGAGGAAAGTTCAAATGTGAACAACTTTTTGGTTGTGAACGTGAGGACAACCGAGAGCGCGACACGTGGCGGCTTTGAGTGTGGTCCCCCTCTTTAATTCAATGCCCTCCCATGAATCGCGCCTAGTCATCCGCCGTGGACTTGATGTGGCGCCTAGTTATCCGCCACGTGTCGCGCTCTCGGTTGTACTCACGTTCACAACCAAAAAGTGGTTCACATTTGAACCCACCCCTATGAAGTGTTGCATTAAAAAAGGATAATAATATAACACTAGCCAATTGTATATACAACATTTAACTAATCACTTGCTTTCAAGATCAGATAATCCAGGTCGAACAAGGGCGGAGCCAGGAATTTGGTGTAGGGTGGTCCTTGTTACTCGACTAGGAATCAATTGTTAAGTTGACTTCTGCATTACTTTGTTTAGAATTATCAACATTACTTTGCTCGGACGACCCTGACATTTTGGAGGCCCTGTACGAAAATTTAAATGTGGCCTTCATTTTTCAATAGATTTTTTGATTAAATTATTTTTATTATTTTGAACGTTTGTTTGACAACAAATCAACGAATCTCATATCTGATTTTAAAAAATTGTAGATATTTCTTTTTTCAGAAACTAAATTTTAATGTTATTATATTAGTATTGATTTAAAACTTATAATAAAATTTTAATTTTATTGCTAACTCTTTAACTATTATTAATTCATTGTCATTGAATAACACTATATTAAAAAATAATAATTATTTGAATTTTTTTAAAGAAGAATCAGTTAATATTAAAAAAAAATGTAAATTCTATTAAACATTAAAAGAAAAATATAAAATAAATGATTATAAATATACTAAACAACTTAATATTATCAAGAAAATCAATCCAATCTTATAAATTATAAATCATTTTTGAAAAATGTTAATAAAAAAATTGTTGCCTATGGGAGTCGATCTTAAGCCGCCAAGCAAAGCGCGTTTGAAAGCGTCAAAAAGCTTAGCCAGTAGGCTAAGAGATACTTTGTGCTAAGATGTTTCTTAATTAATAAATATAGGTAGTTACCACAAGTAAAAACTTATAAAAATACCCGAGGCCCCCGACGATCGGGGGATCTGTGCCGTAGAACCTATAGAACACCCTAAAGAACGGGCCTGCTCGGAAATCAATTGTTGTTTTTTTTTTGTTAAAAACTTATCCATAGTAGTCATGTATCCTAAACAATTTACAAATTACACAAGGGGTGTTTAGGATTGCTTATTAAAACTCCTTATTTGCTTATTGCGGGTTGAGACAACAAATAAGCAGTTTAGAGTGTTTGGATAACATGCTTATAATGGCACCAACCAGCAAATAAGTAGCTTTTCCAAGAAGTAAAAAAAATTGCCTTCTCAAAGAAACTCTTTATACCTTATTTGAAAACTATAAACAATTTACCCAAACACTTCAAAACAACTTATTGCTTTTCCAAAAAGCTAATAAGTCATAAACACAATCAAATAATCACTCCCAAACACCCTTAAGTATCAACGCACTTAAGTTAAATGTACTAAAAAAGATATACTCAAATTCTAAGCAAATGCCCTATACATATATATACTATACTAGTACTGTTTAACGATCTAAAGAATTCGTTAACAAATAAAATGCAAAAGCTGCAGCATCATTGCAATCGATCTCGGATATGATTTTATGGGACCAATCCAAATCATCTAGAGTAAAATGCTCCATACCATCAAGAGACATTAATCCTCCTTCGTCGTAATCACAGGGTTGAAATTTAAATTTTGCACACACCTTTTACACCGTGGTAAAAACCGTGTGAAATTTTGATTTCCCGCCATATAAAAAACCGGTTTCCAAGAAACGGAAACAAAAATCTTTGGTACCAGAAAGGTCGAGTTAGAAGTATAAGCACAATGTCAACTTCAACAACTGTGACAATCCTTTGAAGACACGTTTGAAGAATATCTAAACATTCATTGTTGTCAACCTTCAGATTATAAAAATGTCAATATTTGATGAATTCTAATGATAATTTGCTAGTAACAACACGTTTTCATAATCTTCGTGTCTCACCCACCTTGACTCCCTCACCTACGACCACCCCTTCCGTCATCCACACCTACGACCACCCCCTCACCCTCCCCTACGTCCATGGCTTCTAACCCTTCACTACCACCTACGACATCCCCCAGCCCCACCCCCTCGTCATATCTAATTTTTCTTTCTCAACCTCCACCACCCCAAGAACAATCTCATTCTACTCACCCACGTGGCCAACTAAGCCAAAAATGGAATAACCAAACTGTAACACCCCGTTTTCCCAAAGTTAATATTTATAACTGGAAATGTTAAGATTAAGTTAAGTTGGTGTCGTTTGTGTAAACTTTCAGGTTGGAGAACTAGATTGTTATTGTTGGAAGTTGAGGGTTAGCCATGTTAGGATATAAGGGGCTTGAAAGCCCAAAACCTCTCATTTGCTCAATTTACGATTTTGAGAGAAGGGGAGAAGCCTTGGGCGATTTTTGGAGAAATTGCAAGAGGGAGGATTTTCTTTTGGGTTAGAAAGTAGCAATTGATCGTTGTCGGTGCTTAAGATCGAAGGTAATCATTCTTCTATGATTCTATTATGTCATTTTGTTGATCTTTTGCAAGTGTTCATAGAAGTTAGGGTTTTGGGTTGAAAATGGTGAAATTGGTGATCTTTGGATCACCAATTGAGTAGTTAATGATGTTATATGGATGCCAAATCATGGGGTTATGTTAAGGGATCGAAAGACATGTTTAATTGAGTAATTTTGGTGCAAAAATCGATGACAAGGATGAGGTTTCGGACCTTGGATCGAAATCCCGTCGAAAAATCAATTTTTGGGTTCTGGAGGTGCTTCGCACCGCGAAGGGTAGGTCCTTGTGCCGCGAAGGAAGGCCCTCGCGCCGCGAAGGAGTGCTGCGCAATGCTGCGAGGCTTCGCGCCGCGAAGCCTGGGTCTTCGCGAACGCGAATACTTGTCTGTTTCGAATTTTCAACTTTTCCGTTAGGGCTCGGTTGGGGTTTTCGGGTTTATAAACCCCTGGGGGATATCAGTACATGATGTTCCATGAAGTTTGAGAGTAATTGGACTAGCGTAGCTAGATCATTTCGGCTTAGGGGTCGGGAATGTACCTTTGATTCTTTTTTGGGTCGAGTTTGATATGTGTATCTATGCATATGTATTATAGGTGTTTGAGCTTTTACGTGTGCTTATTCTTCAAGTGTGTAGTTCCAGACTCGTGATCAGGTGAGTACATTAACCTGCGTTCATGTTTGATATGCATGTATGATCATGATGTATATGTGGTTCAGATGTAGCTGGCATGTAATATTCACGATAGTACCTATGGAGGTATTTATTACCCCTAGGGAAGATGGGTTCAGAGGCCTGGTACCAGTGTCAGTCATGGTGCTCTTGGTGTTTATTCCTTGAGTCATTTGGTTACGATGCATGTCCAGTTTACAGTTATGCTTATGGTTATGTTATTGCATTCATAGAGCCTAGGTTTGTGCTCACTAAGCTTTATGCTTAATCCGTTGTGGTTTATGTGGTTTAGTGTCAGGTACCTCTTCCAAGGATAAGGGAAAGGCGTCTGCTTGATGGCTCGGATCGGTCCAGTTCAGAAGTTTACAAAGGATTTCGGAAATGAAGTCTCAATGTTTTTATTGGAATGTTTTTGGTTACAAATGGGATAAATTTGAGAATTCTTTCTCTTAAAATTATTTACTTTGGACCCGTTTTTGAGGAAATTGTGACCTTTATGTATTAATTAAAGCTTCCGCACTTTTTGGTTACTTATTTTCGTTAAATATCTGTTAAAATGAATGTGGTCGTTACACAAACCCATTCAGCGTCTAAATCTTTTCGTCACTAGCACTCACTATTGATCATTTGAACCACTTTGGTTCTGAAATTATGGTTGGCGGGCGTCACTTGAAATATTCACCGGAGATGGATAGATCAAGACCATCGTGGTGTTGTAACCAACTGTGGGTGGTGGTGGAGTAGCCCTGAAAGAAGAGTGAACTTCTCCATTAAACCCTTGATCTTCAGATGCAGATTGTGTTGAACTTGAACCATACTGTGAAGTAACACCTAGTTGCATGATTGCATTTGGATGGTGGGTGATGTTCATGGTCCCTTGATCAAGGATGCTGCCATGGTTATCAGGAGATAAACTCAATGGCACCATGGCGTACTTATTAATGTAACCATCTAGTAATGGTGGAGCAAACACGAAACAAGTCTGAACTTCTCTTCCGAATCCTTGACAAGGATCTTCAGATGTGGTTTGTGTTGAACCATGTGAAGTAACGCCTGGTTGCATGATTAGATTTGGATGGTTGGTGGTGTTCATAGTCCCTTGTTCAAGGATGTTGCCATGGTTAACCGGTAAAGAGTATGCCCAAGGATACCCTCTTTCAACCTCCTCTCAATTTTGTTTCCTTACGTACCGAATTTCTAGTCTCTTTCATATAGACTTTACATAACACATATTTGTTCAACTATATGAAATAACAAAAAAAAAAGTACATTCGTTAGAAACATGATATTATATATTATATATGGCGTTAATGACCATAAAGTAACGATGATTTTCTTTAACAGCTCAAGAAAACTTTTATATATATTGATGATAAAATTAAGTACGTTTGTGAAATATGTAATTCTAAATTGGATTAGGATACACGTACTTCGTTTCCGTTTCGTCCGCAGGGGGAGATTTGGATCATCCCTAGTGTACTTGTGCCGTAGCAGCATGCAGTCTTTTGGGTATTTCTCTTCAAAGAAAGCTGAATTTGTTTTATATTCAACAACCATTGTGAGAATATGTGGAACCCCAGGATTAATCTCCAAAAGAGCCCTTAAGGAGAGAAGGGGGGTTCCAACATATATAGTGAAGATTTGGTCCAAGTCTAGCCGATGTGGGACTCTAACAACCATTTACCTAATCACATCATCATACACGGTTGTATACTTCTGTGACGTGTTCTAGGTTCCAAACTCCTTGGAGCTTCTCTTTGGTCGACTCCCTTTAGGGTACTTTTTTTCTATCGGAGTTAAAAAAATACCATTTCTTTTCACTAGCCCGATATATTTCTGCATGTAATCAACACAGACTAGTTAATAAACAAAACCATTAACGACATTAATAAAGACTTTACAAGAAACCATCTCAAGATTGTTCATATATAACACTAATTTAAATACACTTAATATTTGATGAGATTTTGGTTACCTGATAGTTGATAGCTGTTGGGGATGATAGTCATAATGCTCAATAACTAGCACATCCTTTGGCGAATATTCGTTATAAACAGCCAATAATTTTCTTGATTACTTCTATTGGTGACAAAGTTTACTATATGTTATTCTTTGCATCCCTAAAATTTAATAAGAAATTGAATACATCTGTAATTCCCATTTTGCAATTCTTTAAGCTCCATATCATATAGACAGCAAAAACCATAAATCCAAAAGAAACCCCTAGGACACCAATCAATCAAAATCCATCCATTGCCAATAAGCACATTACCTCCAACCATGAAACAAAATTTAAGCTAGATATCTTTTGACAAAAACAACAATCACCCACAGAGTTTGATTTGAAAAATATCAAAGCTAACAAACATAAACATAACATAACAATAAGAAGAAAAAACTTTCACCAAAGGAGACTTGACCATCTTCTTCACTCCTCATCCCTCTCATATGCTATCCTCTGATGAAACCTATAGGTTTTACCAATAAAAAAAGGAATGAATAATGATAATAAACATAACCAGCAACAAAATGTATGGTTGCATGTATAAAATAAAATACTTACTAATTCAAGAGTGCATCCTTTTTTTCTTCAACTTGTCGAGTTCTCTCTTCAGCTGCTGTATCTCCAGATTCCTTTCACGCAACTCTTGCACATAGTCGTGCCCATCACGCCTCTCGTACTCTTTCCGGAGCTTGCCGGCTACAGCCTCTTCGATTGTTTTGAGTTGGGCCTCCTCCTCCACTTCTTTAGCAAGAAGAAGGTTCTGCTGCTTAGACTCGTAAAGCTCTTGGGACAAGTTTTCTGATGCAGAAAGAGACCATTGTTTTGATCCACCAACGTCTCATACTCAACTGTAGCCTTGAGCAAAAGTGAGCGAATTTGTTTCAAAATGTCTTTCATGGCTGGTGATGAGAGTTCTAGAGGTAGAAGGGGTATATGATTGATGATTCTTTTGACGTGTGTATGATGAGAATTCAGGATGAATACTATCATATATAGGGTAGGTAGGTAGGTAGGCTATATACTATCATATATAGCCTTGAGCAGAATTGCATGTAACAAAAGACTATGCAACTTTTGCTCAAATTGTATGTAAATAGAATTGTATGTAAACATGATTTTCTAACGAATTGGCTAGTTATTGGCTAGTTATTGCTCAAATTCTGTGTGTTTGTGGAAACAGAATTGTGGCAGTTAGTTCTCAAGGTTACACCCAAATGGACAAAAATGGGGCACCAGGCCGGGCTGGTCCCAAATTGATCAGCTCCAAACTTTTTGGACAAAAAGATAAACCTTGTGTAAGCGGCATACAAGTGCATTCTCGGTTCTCGTGGCAATCTGGGTTATTCATTAAGTTAAGGTGTCCGTGTCAAAGCTCAACTAATCCCCGGCAATTTTGGGAGCTAAATATGGCTCCACTTAAATGTTCCCAAGTATGCGCACGGGAAGGCTCGAACTCGGTTAGGACGCTATCAACCCCTGAGAGATAACCAATCCGCCACAGCACTGGAAGACGGTTATTCATTAAGCTGTTATAAGATTTGTTGAACTTAAATCGATTATCGACAACTATGGACACAAAGGTGCAAAGCTTTGAGTTAGAAGCATTTTGATTTCATCATAATTGACAAGAAAAATTATTCATAACACAAAATATGTGAAGTGGTACTGAGAACAAGGGACAATTCGATCTACACCGAGACATTATTTACGAAAAATGGTTTCGATGAAATTGGTACTTAGATCAATAGTTATGTTGGGAATGGGTGGTAGAGACGTTGATCGAATTCGATGTGAGTTCTCATTCTCCATTTTGAAAGACTGCGTCATGATAAAAATAATTCAAAATAAGTTAATACCAAGATAGTGACGGATATTTAATAGGAATGCCCTATAAACAAGATGCAATAAATATATGAAAAAGAGGATAATAATATACACTAGCTAGTTGTATATACAAAATTTAATCACATGTGCTTTCAAGATCACATAATATATACAATTAAGGTTTCAACAAAGAATCTCATATAAGGTTTTAACAAATAATAACAAAATGATCCCAAAGATATTTTACGTTCAGAAGTTTTAAATGCCCTATACATACTATACTAGTACTGTTTAATGATCTAAAGAATTCGTTAGCAAATAGAATGCAAAAGCTGCAGCATCATTGGCATTGCGATCGATCTCGGATATGATGTTATGGGACCAATCCAAATCATCTAGAGTAAAATGCTCCATATGATCAAGAGACATTAATCCTCCTTGGTCGTAATCACAAGGTTGAGGGACATGATCCATAGCATCTTGGGTATTCGTTGCATTGTAATCACACGGCCAACAGGGTGGAGGGATATGATCATTAGTAGCATCTTGCGTCAATACTGATTGTCGATCATTCGAACCACTTTGGTTCTGAAACTATGCAGGTAACGATGGAGATGGACTCAAAACCACCCTTGTGTAGTTATTAATGTAATCTGAAGGTAACGGCGGAGCAGCCACGAAACAAGTCTCAACTTCTCTTCTCATGAACCCTAGATAAGGATCTTCTTCAGATGCGGACTTTGTTGAAGTAACACCTGGTTGCAGGATTGGATGGTGGCTTGTGTTTTGAAATTGTGACCGGTGGTCGTCTCTTGAAATACCCACCGGAGATGGACTCAAGGGCACCCTGGTGCTTCGGATCTTCTTCTTCTTATTATTATTAACGTAACCATCTGCGGGTAATGATCGTCTCTTGAAAAAAGTCTGAACTTCTCCTCTGAACCCTTGATAATTCAGATCTTCTTCAGATGCGGCCGGTTGTATTGAACTTGAACTAGGTTGCACGATTGGATTTTGATGGTGGGTGGTGTTCATGGTCCCTTGGTCAAGGATGCTGCCATGGTTAACCGGTACCGAAGGAGATCCTCTTTCAACCTCCTCTTGATTCCTCTCGTTCTGAATTTCTTGTGTCTGATTATCATCATTCGTGTTTTTGCTTGTCTCCTTATTATTCTTATAGACTTTACATAACACGTATTTGTTTAACTGCGGCACAACAGAAAAGTACATTCATTAAAACATTATATATGTTAAGTGTTATTTAACTTGACACTATATATTGCTCTTCAAAAAAAACTTGACACTATATATATATGGCAAATTATTGTGACCTAGAGGTGGGCAAAAATCGGGCCGGACCGGGCTTTGACTGGGTTTTGAAAAGACCGGGCTTTTCGGGCTTTTGTTTGACCGGGCTCGGGCCGGGCCGGGCCGGGCTTTGACCGGGCTTTGAAAAGACCGGGCTTTTCGGGCCTTTGTTTGACCGGGCTTTTTCCAACTTAAAAAACACTAAATTTTTTTATAATTTCAATAATAATGATAATATATGATATAAACTAGATTTATTTTATAATTCTAAAGTCTAAACTATATAAAACAAATAAAAAAATAGATTTATTTTCGGGCCGGGCTTTCAAATTTCCTAAAACTAGGCCCGGGCTTTGGTCGGGCCGGGCCGGGCCGGGCCGGGCTTTTTGCCCTTCTCTATTGTGACCTATTGTGATGGCCAAACTAATTTCGTCCCTATAGACCTACAGCAAAGTTTCTTTAATTAGTCTTCGATTAAGTATATTTCTTGTAGTGTGATTCCATGTTATATATATGGCATTAATCACCATTTATTAAATAATGATGATAAAATTAAGTATGTTAATTTGTTTGTGTGATCTCTAATTAATTCTAAAATAGGTTAGGGCATATATGTGTACCTCGTTTCCGTTTTGTCCGCTTCCAAAGGGGAGTTCCGGATCATCCGTTGTGTACTCGTACATTAGCCATTCAGTCTTGTGGCCTTTGTCATCTTGGAAGGCAAAACTTGCTCTATTTCCAACAACCATTTGCGTATTCACATCATCATACACGGGTGTACGCTTCTGGGTCGCCTTCCACCTTCCAAACTTTTTGGAGCTTCTCTTTGGTAGACTCCCTTTAGGGTATCTTCGTTCTCTCGGCGTTAGAAAATACCATTTGTTTTCGCTAGCAGCTCGATATGTTTCTGCATGTAATCAACACATACAAAACCATCAACAATAAATACTCGACAAGAAACCATCAAGAATCTTGATCAAGATTGTTCATATACATCATATATATGACATTAATTTAAATACAATATTAATTCGATGAGATTTTGGTAACTACCCGATAGTTGTTGTTGGGGATGATGGTCGTAAAGATAAACCTCGTGTAAGCGGCACGGGGGGTGCGTTCCGGTGGCAATCTTGGGTTTGAGGTAGTGGACAATTAGTTCTGAGTCTGAGGGAAGAAACTTGTAGCCTGGAAAAAGGCTATCTTCATAATCAGACTCTGGTTGATTACTACTACTAGCATATGGTACGATATGTTGGTTTAATATTTCCATTTGATCGATGGATGCAAAAGCCAGCGCCAAAGGGTTAAGTTTATGAAGAATTTAGTGAACGAAGATGAAGATGTTCAATGCTTCATTTATATTGGCATCAGGAAAACTAATTAAGGAAAGCTTTCTTGATTTATGCTTATCCTAATCCAACTTTGTGCGCAATCTTCGTTGGTAATAGTCGGTGGAGTTTCTAAGCTAGTAATATATATTATATAATAATATTTATAGAAGTAAAAGATAGATGGTTAAGGTTTTAAACTATATTTTTTAACTTGAAAACCCTTTTAGTTTATTGAAATCGAAGAGAATTAACCTTTTAATTTACTAAAAGAAAAAAAAACTCTTTATATATATGGATTCATACAAGAATACTACTATTTTAAGAAAAACCTTTTTGATGTACAAAATCATATATAAACGAGTTTATATATGAAAATCCATGTACATATTAACATATATATTTCGTGAACAAAATCATATATGATTAATAATGCACGCCACTTACCCGCGACTTTAAGTCGATCCCGTGGAAATCGTCCGCATCTTTTTCTTTATTGTCAGTGTAAAATCTTACATGCAAAAAAGAATTCGTTGATTAGTTCTGACAAATACATCATTGTTCTTAGAGTAAATTATAGATTTGGTTCTTGTGGTACGTAGAGGTAAATGTCCTTTAATGATCAATTAACGGCTAATGTTGACGAGTATTTTGTCCAATGGTTAAATCCTACAGAAAACGCATACTAGAAGGCATTCTATAATATTAATGAAGTTTGAGGACTAATTTTGTAAAATTTTGCATATCCGATACATCGAATCTATAACTTACTCTCATACTAATAAAATGGAAAAAAAAATGTATTTCTCTTTCCACGTATTATATATTTTAGTAGGAAAGTAGTGCAATTGTACAAAGCAATTTTATTAACCGTAAATTTCTTCTCAAATTTTCATATTTAAATGATAATCAAATGTGTTTATTATGATCATGTAATTGTTATCTAAATTTGAGATTAATTAGTTATTACCTTATCTTATGATTATCAAAGCAATGGACAGAAAAAATTCATTTTTTATTGTATTGTATTTCATTACTGATACATTGATATATATATAAGTGGATAATTCATTCAATTTGTAAACACAAGGAATTGAATTTAAAAATAACTTAAGTACTTAATCCTTAAAACCATTAAAAAAACCAGAAATTTGTTGCTTTTCTTTGGTTTAAAAAAGTTTAACTATTTATTGTGTAGCATCAAAAACTTTAAAGATTTATTTGTTAAAAAAAGATTAGAAACTTGATTACTCAAAATCTGAAAATTTATTGTTTTTTATAACCTTTAGCTATTAATTAACAAAAACAAAAATTATAATAAATAAATAGATATTAAAACATATGGGCCACACCTAGAGAGAAACTAGTCAAATAAGATGCATAATAAAAAGCCCAAATAAATTGACACAATAAAATATATCTAACAAAGTTGTATATTATCCTTAGACTCTCAAAGGAGAAGCATCCATTGGGATTTTCATTTTTCTCTTCACTTAGCTAGGCTAAAAACAAAATACTACTTTAGATATACTTTTAAGATTAAAAGGGATGAATTAGTTGGGCTTTTTATATATGATTTTAAGAAAGAAAATATAGTTATCAATTGCTTGCACATTTTTCTATGTTAAGGAGTAGATTGTAAAAGTTTTATATTGTTTGTTTAAGGGAGAGTATTACCATTCTAAATTGTGTTATATATCTAGCTGTTGTTAATGATTTCAGGTGGAGCTCTATGATGAGATAATGAATTAATTAAGGGAGAGTGTATGTACTGTCTGAAGAGAAGTATATGAAAATCTTTTGCTTAAATGTTAAAACCACTTCTATATTCGCAAATACCATTGTGTTAGTTTTGTTAGTTGAGATGCTTAGCAAGTTTAAAGAGAGAAAATGCTTAGGTGTGTTCTAGAAAGAGAAATCATATTTTGTACTCATTTGATAATCAATGTAAGCATGTAGATAGATTTGATCTAGATGTTGCATGTTCTAAACTTGAATCTAGAACAACATTTGATATCAATGCTTAATTATAATAATTTCGAATTCGCGTAGGGAGGTAAGAAGCAGCGGGGAGGAATTTGAGCTCTACGATCTTTAAAGCATCATTGTACTCGTGTCTCTCAACAATTCCTTTGATAAATGGTGATGGAACTTAAACCCAAATGAGAATTTTGATGTTAAATCTGAGAAAGGTAATTAAAAAAACTCAATAGGTAGATTGAACAAACTCTTTCAAGAAAAGATAAACATTTTTTTTGGGAGAACTCATTTCAACCTTATCCTACAAAAATGGACCCTATCAACGACGAACAAATTTTTCTATAATCCGTTGCAAAAACTAGTATTCTATGTTAATCCATCGCAAAAAGTCCGTGGATGAAAAGGTCATGGTTGGCTGGTACTATCAGCGACGGATCTACGACTAACAGAGTCTACAATAGGTAGTATCTGTGACAGATCAAAGACGGATAATATCTGCGATGGGACAAAACCACTAATATTAACTATAGCGTAATAAGACTCACTATCTATTATAGCACAACACGATCACTAAGATTAATTATGAATGATTTTGAGCCATTAATAATGTACACTCGTGATGACTTATTACATATTTGTACACACATCCCCACATGTACACCATTTTTTTTTTTGGAACCGCAAGAAAGAAACTTTTATTAAAAACTAGCGAGGAGCTAGAGCAAAACAAGACAGCATTCGTAGGATTACAACGCCAAGCATCCCAAGAAAGGAGATTACCAAACTTAGATCTACATCTAATCCAATCGTACGCCAAAAAACTAACATCATCCGAAATCTCTCTTTCTATTTTCAAGCTCCCTTTGAAGATCTTGGTATTCCTTTGTTTCCACAGCACCCAAAAAAAACGTTGCCATGATGATCCTTCGTGATATTCCTATGTACACCATATGTTAGCTACTATATAACACACGAACACATTCTCAGTACAATCACATTCAAACATGGGCATAAACACATAAACACCACACACACATATAAACAAATAGACTCAATCATGGTTAGCAACCAATACAGACCGATAAATACATATAAGCTGTCACTAATAAAAAAAGGTATTGCCGACAGCAGAACAGACGGTAAACAAGGCCTTATCGACGGTTTTCAAGATAGAGGATCATACATAAGAATTTCTCATACATTAAGGTTTTAACAAATAAAGAATTTCTCACCTAAGGTTTTAACAAATAATACCATGATCTCAAAGATTTTTTACATTATGAAGTTTTAAGCGCCTTATACCAGTGTTTTTAATGTAAGAGTTCCTTAACAAACAGAACGCAAAAGTTGCATCGTTGCGATCGATCCTGGATACGATTTTATGGGTTGAACATCAGATGTTCCATATCACCTGATCCAAACCATCTTCAGTAAAATACTCCGAAAACTGATCAAGAGAAAATACTACTGCATCGTAATCAGACTGAGAGGGTTGAGGGATATGATTACTAGCATCTTGACTCGTCATCACCGAATGTTGATCCTTTGCCTTGTAATCCCATGGACACGGAGAGGGTTCAGGGATATGATCATTATTAGTAGCATCTTGCGTCACTGATTGCGGATAATTCGAACCACTTCCGTTCTCAAAATATTCTTGTTGGTGGGCGTCGCTTGAAATACTCACGGGAGATGGACTCATCATGACCACCGTGGTGTTGTAACCAAGTGCTGGTGGTGGTGGAGGTGGAGCAGCACCGAAAGAAACCATGAACGAAGACTGAACTTCTCCTCTGAACCCTTGATGATTAGGATCTCCAGATGTGGATTGTGTTGAACTTGAACCATATTGTGAAGTAACACATGCTGGTTGCATGAATGGATTTGGATGGTGGGTGGTGTTCATGGTCCCTTGCTCAAGGATGATGCCGGCATGGTTAACCGGAGATGGACTCAAGGGAACCGTGGTGTAGTTATTAATATAACCATCTGGTAATGGTGGAGCATCAACGAAACGAGTCCGAACTTGTCTTCTAAACCCTTGATAATTCGGATCTTCAGATACGGATTGTGTTGAACCATGTGAAGTGACAAATGGTTGCATGATTGGATTTTGATGGTGGCTGGTGTTCATGGTCCCTTGTTCAAGGATGTTGCCATGGTTAACCGGTACCGAAGGAGATCCTCTTTCAACTTCCTCTCGATTCCTACGTTCTGAATTTCTTGTGCCTGATTTTGATCCCCGTTTGATGTGTTGCCAGTCTTTTTATAGACTTTACATAACACGTATTTGTTCAACTGTATATAGAATAACAAAAAAGTAGATTCAAAATTCGTTAGAAAACGATATTATATATTATATATGGCATTAATATTCACCATTAGTAAAATAATGATGATAAAATTCAAGTATATATGTTTGTGTGATCTCTATGTACCTCCTTTCCGTTTTGTCCGCTTCCAAAGGGGAGGGTTGGATCGTCCGTTGTGTACTCGTGCATTAGCCATTCAGTCTTGTCGTCTTTCTCATCGTGGAAGGCTAAATTTGTTTTATATCCAACAACCATTTGCCTATCATACACGGTTGCAGACTTTTGTGACGTCTTCCACCTTCCAAACCCCTTGGTGCTTCTCTTTGGTCGTTTCCCTT
Source organism: Centaurea solstitialis (assembly GCA_030169165.1). Taxonomy (NCBI): domain Eukaryota; kingdom Viridiplantae; phylum Streptophyta; class Magnoliopsida; order Asterales; family Asteraceae; genus Centaurea; species Centaurea solstitialis. The sequence goes on along the minus strand of CM058047.1, from coordinate 20,504,215 downwards.
TAGGGTATCTTCGTTCTCTCGACGTTAGAAAATACCATGTGTTTTCGCTAGCAGCCCGATATAATTCTGTAAACGTACACACACATACTACTTAATATATAAACAAAACCCTTGATCAACAACAATTAATAATAAAGACTTGACAAGAAACCATCAAGATTGTTCATATGTATATAACATTAACTTAAATACAACAAATATTCGTCGAGATTTTGGTTACCTGATAGTTGTTGGGGATGATGGTCGTAAAGAAAAACCTCGTGTAAGCGGCACGGGGGGTGCGTTCCGGTGTCAATCTTGGGTTTGAGGTAGTGGACGATTAGGTCTAAGTCTGAGGGAAGAAACTTGTAGCCAGAATGGAGGTTATCTGCATAATCGCCTTGTGGTTGATTACTACTACTAGTGTATGGTACGATACGTTGGTTTATTTCCATTTGAATAGATTTAGATTGATGGAAATATGTGCGCAAGAAGAGCCTGCCAAAAGGTTTATTTCTTGTTGAACGAAGAACCCCTTGATTGCTGTTAAAAAAAATAAAATGGAACTAATTAAATAAGGAAAGTTTTTACATTTAAAGCTTTATCATAATCCAACTTTGCGGGTAATAAGTCGGTGGAGTTTAAATTAACTAATATATCTTTCATATGTAAGAAAAAATAAATGATATGGCTTACTTCTTAAACTATTCTTTTAAACAAACAAATTAAACCCTTTAAGTTTCTGTTATTGAAGATATGGATACCTTCTATATATCACCTGATTATATAAAAAACTTCATATGAAATCTTAATATATTTATAGATTTAATAAAATGCAAGTACTCAAGAGGATATCTGTATAACTTTTAGATTTTTAACCTTTAATTATTATGTATTATGTATGAATTGATTTATTAAAATTATATAATTAACATTTAATATTATTGCTAGCAAATTATATCATTAAATATATCTACTCAATAACTTGATACATCATCGAGGTCAAAACCATACAAACCGATTTCGCAAGGAGATGTACGTGTCATTTTGACGAACCTTGTAGATGTGGACTATTCTCAACAAGATTCAATGAAATGTGAACTATGTAATCCTATTATTGATGTTGTAATTTAGCGTTTAATTTGCATGGATATTTAACATTTTAAAAATGTTCTAATTTAGCGTTTTAATTCGTATTCTTACATAGCGTTGAAATCGTACTATTATTTAGTGTTTAATTCGTACTTGATCTTGTAATTTTATAATATCGTAATATATATGTATTCTAACTTTTTGTTTAATTCGTTTTATAATTTTCTAAAATTGTGATTATTAAGGCTATGTTTGGTAAACTAGCTGATAAGCTAGCTGATAACTGATAAGCTGTAACATCCCGATTATTAATTATATTATTATTATAAGTATTATTTATATTATTGTTATTATTATTGATAAGTTAGGGTTAGGGTTTCTTGTGGGTCAAGTAAGGGGAGGGAGGCCCGTTGATCTCGATTAAAAACCCTAAGGGTTGTCATCCCTCTCCATTGGAATTCTTGGGGGACTAAGAAAAACGAGAGAGAGTGAGGATCGGAGAGAGAGAGAGCTGCCGGAGGGTGGACGTCGTCGCCGGCGAGGGTAAGATACCGTGAACCTCCCCCTTTCTCTTTTCCGTTAGCGGTGGTGGCAGCCGCCGGCTTTGGCCGGTCTTGGCTTAGCCGCCGCTGCTAGTTCAGGCGTGCGACGGCCTGCCGTCGCGGCGGGTTTCCGACGGCGGTGGTGGTGGTGCAATACCGCCGCTGCTGCCGGTATTTGTTGTATGTCGATCGATGGTGGCGGTGGCCCACGCCGCTGCCGCCATTGTTCGTCGTGTTGGTATGAGGGTCGGTGGTGGCGGCGGTTCGCATCGTCGTCGCCGCCGTGATCTCGGTGGAGGGCGACGCCGCCAAACGGCAAAAGCCGTAGGCGGTGGTGATGGTGTGTGCATGGTTCCCGGCGCCGGTGGTGGCTATCCACCGCTAGCTGCCGCCGTGCGACCTTGGTGATGTCGGGGTCGGAGTACGGTGGTGGTCCAACGACCACCGCTGCTGTTGATCTAATTCGAAGCCGGCCGGCGGCTTGGTGAATCCACCTCGCCGTCGCGCAACGGCATGAATTGCGTCGAAACGGCGCCGGTGAAGTGGTCGGCCGCCGCTGTCGTTGATGGTTGACCGTCCGGCGGTGGTGATGGGTTTAACTCCTCGCCGCCGCTGCCTCGTGACCGCCAGGGGCGGTGTTCCTGTTTTCCCGTGACTGGTGGTGGCCGGAGCCATCCTCGGTCACCGCTGCTTCTAGCGGTGTAGTGTGCACCGGCGGTGAAGCCGGGATAGTCCAGCCGCCGCTGCTGTGCCGTGGTCGGGGTGAGCCAGCGGTGGTGGCGAGTTGGTTCGCGGCTGCCGTTGTCCCTCGGACGAAGCACGGTGGTGGTGGCGGGTCGTCGTCGCCAATACCGCCGTCTCGGCCAACCGATATCGGTGTGTTGGGTTTGGTCTAGTTCGTGAAGTGTTGTGCTACCGTTCAACTCGGTTAAAAGGAAAGTTATAATTCTAGATTAGTATCTCGTATTTAATCGTTAAAAAATAACAAGTAGGATATATTGTGCTTATTTCAGAGTGGTTGCGTGGGTTACACTTGTGAGCGAGACTTTTCTTGCGCGTACGTGGCATATTGAGGTGAGTGGGTTTTACATGCGGTAGGTTATAATTTTATGTATATATATACGTGCTGTTGATGTTATCTGGTGATGGTTCGGGTTGCGTGATGACCCGAAGGGCGGGAAACCGCGGAGGCCGGATTGCGGGATGGTCCGGTAAACGGGAAACCGTTAAGCTGTTAATGTGGATAAATGTGTATGTGCATTTAATTGTGATTTATCGTATGTAACTTTACTCACTAAGCGGTTGAGCTTACCCCTCGTGTTTTTAATGTTTTTAGGTACGAGTTCGGGTATCGATAAGGGCAAAGCTCCGGCTTGAGGGTTCCCGGCTTGATGGCGTTCCGATCCGATCATTTGTTTCTATTGTTGACTTTTTATTTTGGGATATTAATATGGTTGACTTGGGATTTTTTTGAGGATGATTATTTATTTACGATATATGCAAGGTTTTTATTTAAACTTTATTTTAAAAAATTTTCATTCGGGTTTGGGTTTACAACTTGGTATCAGAGCTAGGACCGGGCCGATATGCACAACGGGGGCGTTGTGTCCGTAAGGGGGGGAGAGTGTAACAGCTCGTCCCACATCGGCTGGTGAGGGGAACGAAGCACTCCTTATAAGGTGTGTTGATACCTCACCTGGTGAGACGCGTTTTGGGTTGTGACCTGGACTGGGCAACTCCAAAGCAAAACCGTGAGGGAGTAGGGGTGACCGGTTAGGGCCCTGTGTCTCCAAAGCGGACAATATCGAACCACGGTCGCCTGGGCTGTTACAGATGGTATCAGAGCCTAGGTTTAAGAGAATCAGCACGCACACTCGTGGGTGTGTGTGTGGTTGGACTTAAACCAGGCCGTTGGGAATAATCGGATAAGATCGGAATGGCCAGCGGAACCGTCAAGACGGAGGTAAGCTTTAGTACCTTTAAATTATTATGCACGTAGTAGTTTTATTTCGTGACGCATGCATAATTATATGTGGAATTTTATGGGGTAGAATGCATGTGATGATAAGCTGTATACGTGATTTTATGTGTCCGTCTAGTCACTAGGTTGAAGTCTAATTAGGACGGTATCAAAACCAAACGTAAACACCTTGGTACGTCGAGGATGGGTCGTCAGGCATATTCTTGTTTGATTGTTGCCTGGTGATCTTGATCCGACTACCATGCATGGTTGGTTATAGTAATACGGCGCCAATAATAGTGTTACTATAAGCACCTGTGTAAGGTTGGATTTGATTAAGTTCTGGGGACTTTAACTAACTGACAACGGCTAGGGATTCAGCATGCTATGTGGTTAACTGTTACGTATAACGTATGTATATACATGGATCGGTTGTGTTAGCATGCGCGGTAGAAACTAGCCTTAGGGTTGGCATGATCACTATTATTAGGGTTGCGTGTGAGTACCTTAGTAGTGCATAGTGATATTCGTTTAGCTGTGAACTAAGATATTTTAAATCTTCAGAATGGTGCTAACCCGAAGCCAGACTGATGATGGTGATGCCGGGCAATCTGATCAAATTGCTGCCCAGATCACCGAAACCCTATAGCAAATGCTGCCTGGGTTATTCAACCAGATGAGAGATGAGCTGATCCAAACCATGGACCAGCGCATTGATGCGGCCCTTACGGCTCGTAGCGTAGGATCGGGGAGCACGGGTCAGTCGCAGACTCGCGGGATTACCTTTAAGGACTTTATGGCGTGCCAACCGCCACTATTCGATGGGAAGAAGGACCCTGTGGCTTGCTACCGCTGGTACTCGGCGGTCGAGGGAGCGTTTCGCACTTGCGGGTGCCCTGACGGATCGAAGGTTCTTTTCGCTGTGAACCTTCATCGCGGAGCGGGGAAAGACTGGTGGGACCTGACGCTCAAGAAGTACACGGAGGCACAGATCGCCGCGCTGACCTGGGAGGAATTCCGGGCTTTGTCCGACGAGGAGTTCGCACCTCGTATCGAGAAGGAGCGGATCGCAGCTGAGTTTCTGAAGCTGACTCAGACGACGGAGTCAGTAAACGAGATCACCGCGCAGTTTCTAGAGAAGCTGCTTTTTGTACCAGGCTACGCGAACGACGAGTCGCTGAAGATGGCTCGCTACTTGGGGGTGCTGAAGCCAGAGATCAAGGGGGCGGTGGCTACAGGGAGGTGCAAGACCTTCAGTGAGATGCAGGAGGTTGCGAGGGCTCAGGAACTGATCCTGGAGGAGCGACAGCAAGGGAAGCGGAAGGCAGAAGATCAGTCGGCACCATCAAAGAAGTTTAAGGGGGCAAGGACTGATAGCAGGAGCGGGACCCCGAGTTGCCCAAAGTGCGGGCGTTACCACCGGGGCGAGTGCAGCCGCAGGAGTTATCATATTACAAGTGTGGCAAGGCGGGCCACCTCAGCAAGGATTGCAAGGAGACTGCTAGGCTCTGCTTCCACTGCTACCAGCCGGGGCATATCAAGCCCGATTGCCCTCAGCTGAAGAAGACGCCAGCCCTGGCCCCTGCACCAGCGACGCTCAGGATTACTGACGGTACCACCAAGGGGAAGAGCGGAGCTACTACCACCCGTGGGCGAGCCTTTCAGATGACTGCTGAGGAAGCGCAGACGGCGCCTAACGTGATTACAGGTTTTCCTTGTTATATTTCTTATGCAACTATTGCTGGTAGCTTACTTTATTTGTTAGTAAGATTAGTGTATCTGTCGTTAAATGTGTACTTTAGGCATATTTCCTGTCAACTCGAAACCGGCTTTAGTGCTTTTCGACACGGGGGCCACGTGGTCCTATGTGTCGCATAGGTTCTGTAAGGACTTCCAGATCGAGCTCGGTAATCTGGATAGTTCTCAGGCTATCGACGTAGCTGCGGAGGAAGTGCAGGTGGTCGAACATGTGTACCGGGGGTGCAGCATTGATATCTTTGGAGTTCGTTTCAGCAGCAATCTCATCCCCATTCCCATGAACGGAGTGGACGTGGTTGTCGGGATCGACTGGATGTTTCCAAATAGGGCAACAACTGATGTAGCGGGGCAGCTGGTACGCATCCAGAATCCGAGTGGGGGAGATCTGGTGGTGTACGGCAAGGGGAGAAGGTTATCTACATCCTTCTGTTCTGTCGCGAAAGCTCGGAGGTACATCCAGCGGGGGTGTACGGGGTTCTTGGTCTATGCTATGGCGGATCAGGCAAAGGAGAGGAAGCTGTCGGTAGCAGAGGTGCCAGTTGTCGGCGAGTTTCCAGACGTATTTCCAGAGGATCTGCCTGGCCTTCCACTTGACAGGCAGATCGAGATCGGCATTGACTTGGTACCTGGAGCGGCTCCGATTGCGCGAGCTCCTTACCGTCTGGCTCCGCCGGAGCTTCAGGAGTTATCGGAGCAGTTGCAGGAGCTCTCGGGGAAGGGGTTCATCCGCCCGAGCAGCTCACCGTGGGGAGCACCGATCTTGTTTGTAAAGAAGAAGGACGAGAGCCACCGTATGTGTATTGATTACCGGGGGCTCAACAAGGTGACCATCAAGAATAGGTATCCCCTACCTAGGATTGATGACCTATTTGATCAACTCCAGGGGGCTTCGTGGTTTTCTAAGATCGATCTTCGGTCAGGGTATCACCAGCTGAAGGTGAAGGAAGCAGACGTTCACAAGACCGCTTTCCGAACCCGTTACGGCCACTTAGAGTTTCTGGTAATGCCGTTCGGGCTTACCAATGCTCCAGCCGCTTTCATGGACCTTATGAATCGGGTTTGCCGGCCGATGCTCGATCGGTCCGTGATCGTTTTCATCGATGACATCTTGATCTACTCGAAGACGAGGGAGGAGCACGTGGTGCATCTGCGGGAAGTGCTTGAGGTTCTGAGGAGGGAGCGTCTCTACGCCAAATTCTCAAAATGCGCTTTCTGGTTAGAGGAGGTTCAGTTTTTGGGCCACATTATTAACCGGCAGGGCATCAAGGTGGACCCGGCAAAGATCGAGGCGGTTATGAATTGGGAAATTCCGAAGGCACCTACCGAGATTTGGAGTTTCCTGGGTTTGGCCGGCTACTACCGACGGTTCATCCAGGATTTCTCTAAGATTGCGGTACCGTTGACGCGGTTGACGAAGAAGAGTGAGCCGTATGTTTGGAGTTCTGAGCAGCAAATGGCTTTCGACACGCTGAGGCAGAAGCTGTATGAGGCTCCGGTTCTGACTTTACCGGAGGGAGTAGAACACATGACGGTGTATTGCGACGCATCTCGGCTGGGTTTGGGTTGTGTTCTGATGCAGAGGGGACGGGTGATAGCCTACGCTTCGAGGCAGCTGAAGCCTCACGAGGCTAATTACCCCACGCATGATCTTGAGCTTGCGGCGGTTGTTTTTGCTCTCAAGTTATGGAGGCACTACCTGTATGGGGTGAAGTGCACCATTTTCTCAGACCACCGTAGCTTGAGGTACTTCTTGGAGCAGCCGAATCTGAATATGCGGCAGCGGAGATGGCTTGACGTAGTCAAGGACTACGACTGCGAGATTCTCTACCATCCAGGCAAGGCCAATGTGGTTGCTGACGCTTTGAGTAGGAAAACGGAGCACGCACCGCTTTGTATTTCACACCTGAAGATGGCGGTGACTACCTCCTTTGTGGACTTGGTTCTACGGGGAGCGGATTCGGGGACAGATAGCCGCGTTGGTCAGAGATGGTCGAGGGTTGCTGACCAGGTACGGTAGAGTGTGGGTTCCTCGGGCGGGCACGGCACGACAGATCTTGCTTGAGGAAGCTCATAAGTCTAGATTCTCGATTCATCCAGGAGCTACAAAGATGTATCGGGATCTGCGGACGGGTTATTGGTGGCCAGGGATGAAGAGAGACGTGGCTCGGTACGTGGAGTCGTGTTTGACCTGTCTAAAGGTCAAGGCTGAGCATCAAAAGCCTCACGGCAAGATGCAGCCTCTAGAGATTCCCGAGTGGAAGTGGGAAAACCTCACTATGGATCTAATCACCAAGCTTCCGAAAACCCCTCGGAAGTTTGACGCGATTTGGGTCATAGTGGATCGGTTGACCAAGAGCGCTATCTTCCTCCCTATCCGGGAGAGTTCGACTGCAGAGTAACTGGCGAAGATCTACGTGGATGAGGTGGTGTCGAGGCACGGAGTGCCAGTATCGATCATCTCAGACCGGGACGTGCGTTTTACTTCTCGGTTTTGGGAGAGGTTTCATTCGGAGCTGGGTACTAGGTTGCACTTTAGCACCGCGTACCACCCTCAGACAGACGGTCAGAGCGATTGGACGATTCAGACCCTGGAAGACATGCTTCGAGCTTGCGTTTTAGATTTCGGTGGCAGTTGGGATACGTACCTGCCCCTGGCAGAGTTCTCGTATAACAACAGTTACCATTCGAGTATTGGGATGCCGACGTTTGAGATGCTCTACGGGAGGAGATGCTGTACTCCTATCTGTTGGGGTGAGGTCGGACAGCGTGTTCTTGGTAGCACCGAGGTGGTACAGAGGACCACGGAGGATATTCAGAGGATCCGGGAGCGGTTGCGGACGGCTCAGAGCCGGCAGAAGAGCTATGCTGATCGTCGTAGGTCGGATTTGGAGTTCCAGGTGGGGGACCGAGTACTACTCAAGGTCTCTCCTTGGAAGGGCGTGATTCGGTTCCGAAAGAGGGGCAAGCTGGGGCCTCGTTACATCGGACCATTCACTGTCCTCGCGCGTATTGGGAAGGTGGCTTACCGGTTGGAGCTGCCTGCGGTGCTAGGTCAGATCCACAGCACGTTTCATGTTTCGCAGTTGCGCAAGTGTCTCGCTGATGAGACGGCGCACATTCCTTTAGATGATATTCAGGTGGACGAGAGCCTGAATTACGTCGAGAGACCGGTAGCGGTGATAGACCGGAAGGTGAAAAGGTTACGGAGCAAAGAAATCAGAATCGTGAAAGTGCAGTGGCAGCACCGGAAGGGTTCCGAGTGGACCTGGGAGCCGGAGGCGGAAATGCGTGAGCACTACCCGGAGCTCTTCTCGGACTGATTTCGAGGACAAAATCCTTGTAAGTGGGGGAGAGTTATAACATCCCGATTATTAATTATATTATTATTATAAGTATTATTTATATTATTGTTATTATTATTGATAAGTTAGGGTTAGGGTTTCTTGTGGGTCAAGTAAGGGGAGGGAGGCCCGTTGATCTCGATTAAAAACCCTAAGGGTTGTCATCCCTCTCCATTGGAATTCTTGGGGGACTAAGAAAAACGAGAGAGAGTGAGGATCGGAGAGAGAGAGAGAGCTGCCGAGGGTGGACGTCGTCGCCGGCAAGGGTAAGATACCGTGAACCTCCCCCTTTCTCTTTTCCGTTAGCGGTGGTGGCAGCCGCCGGCTTTGGCCGGTCTTGGCTTAGCCGCCGCTGCTAGTTCAGGCGTGCGACGGCCTGCCGTCGCGGCGGGTTTCCGACGGCGGTGGTGGTGGTGCAATACCGCCGCTGCTGCCGGTATTTGTTGTATGTCGATCGATGGTGGCGGTGGCCCACGCCGCTGCCGCCATTGTTCGTCGTGTTGGTATGAGGGTCGGTGGTGGCGGCGGTTCGCATCGTCGTCGCCGCCGTGATCTCGGTGGAGGGCGACGCCGCCAAACGGCAAAAGCCGTAGGCGGTGGTGATGGTGTGTGCGTGGTTCCCGGCGTCGGTGGTGGCTATCCACCGCTAGCTGCCGCCGTGCGACCTTGGTGATGTCGGGGTCGGAGTACGGTGGTGGTCCAACGACCACCGCTGCTGTTGATCTAATCCGAAGCCGGCCGGCGGCTTGGTGAATCCACCTCGCCGTCGCGCCACGGCATGAATTGCGTCGAAACGGCGCCGGTGAAGTGGTCGGCCGCCGCTGTCGTTGATGGTTGACGGTTCGGTGGTGGTGATGGGTTTAACTCCTCGCCGCCGCTGCCTCGTGACCGCCAGGGGCGGTGTTCCTGTTTTCCTGTGACTGGTTGTGGCCGGAGCCATCCTCGGTCACCGCTGCTTCTAGCGGTGTAGTGTGCACCGGCGGTGAAGCCGGGATAGTCCAGCCGCCGCTGCTGTGCCGTGGTCGGGGTGAGCCAGCGGTGGTGGCGAGTTGGTTCGCGGCTGCCGTTGTCCCTCGGACGAAGCACGGTGGTGGTGGCGGGTCGTCGTCGCCAATACCGCCGTCTCGGCCAACCGATATCGGTGTGTTGGGTTTGGTCTAGTTCGTGAAGTGTTGTGCTACCGTTCAACTCGGTTAAAAGGAAAGTTATAATTCTAGATTAGTATCTCGTATTTAATCGTTAAAAAATAACAAGTAGGATATATTGTGCTTATTTCAGAGTGGTTGCGTGGGTTACACTTGTGAGCGAGACTTTTCTTGCGCGTACGTGGCATATTGAGGTGAGTGGGTTTTACATGCGGTAGGTTATAATTTTATGTATATATATACGTGCTGTTGATGTTATCTGGTGATGGTTCGGGTTGCGTGATGACCCGAAGGGCGGGAAACCGCGGAGGCCGGATTGCGGGATGGTCCGGTAAACGGGAAACCGTTAAGCTGTTAATGTGGATAAATGTGTATGTGCATTTAATTGTGATTTATCGTATGTAACTTTACTCACTAAGCGGTTGAGCTTACCCCTCGTGTTTTTAATGTTTTTAGGTACGAGTTCGGGTATCGATAAGGGCAAAGCTTCGGCTTGAGGGTTCCCGGCTTGATGGCGTTCCGATCCGATCATTTATTTCTATTGTTGACTTTTTATTTTGGGATATTAATATGGTTGACTTGGGATTTTTTTGAGGATGATTATTTATTTACGATATATGCAAGGTTTTTGTTTAAACTTTATTTTAAAAATTTTTCATTCGGGTTTGGGTGTTACATAAGCTAACTGATGACTGATAAGCAAGTTGATAGCTGATAAGTTAGCTGGTGACTGATAAGCTAGCTGGTAGCTGATAAGCTAGCTGGTAGCTGATAAGCTAGCTGGTGACCAAATCATGTTTGGTAAAAACTAGTTTATGAATATGTAAAATGACCAAAAAGGACATTCTTAATAAATAATCAATTATAAGTTTTTTATAATATAATTAAGACAATTTTTTAATAATATAATTAAAATAAATTTCTAATAATATAATATGTTAGAAAATAATATAGAGTTGATTATTATTATTGTTATTATTATTATATATGCACACTATAAATTTAGAATTTGTTAAAACAAACTTTAGAAAAAATTTACAATAACCTATAACTTATATTAGTATTAAATATAAGGCTGTCAAGACAAGGAGATATTGGAGAAACTACGGCTGTAAACATTGTGGCGTTGGAGTTCAAATCGTGATGGCTTTGGACGTGGCCGTGGAAGAGGTCGTGGGTCCGGAAAAAGTCGGGATGTCAATGAACGGTTCCAACGGGATGCCATGTTATATGTTACAAGTGTGGTAAGTTTGATTCGGGTTGAAAGATGACTTTGGACGTGACCGAGATGGAGATCGGGTGTCCGGGAAAAGTCGAGATGGTTCAAGAAGATGGTGATTCGACTGCTGTGAACAAATGATGTGAACAACCCGATTAAGGGGGTGATTGTTGGGTTAATCGGGTTTAGTTTACGTGTTAGTGGGTCACGGTTCGATAGCGTACGGGTGTTTTAGTTTATTTATGTTAAATTAATTATGATTTGGTAACTTAGTGGCCAAGTCTATGAAGCAAATTATTGTTTGAGTGAGTCAAACTAGAAGCACGTAGGTAGTTTTAATTTGGTTTTTTTTCTCCTATTTTCTAGTTAGCTAGTGGGATAGTCTTTGTTTATTTTTCTTTAAATAGCACTAGCTTATTCTTGTTTAGAAGTGCAACGAAATATCAGTAGTTTGATATATTTTATTAGTCTTCATATTTGCAAGTTGGTTTCTCCCTTTTGTTTTTGTTCTTCAATTCGCAAGTGAGCTTATTTGTTTTTTAGTTCCAACAAGGAAAACACATATAAGAGACATCCAGCATCTTCCATGTCATAAATTCGTCTTTTTCTAGGCCGATCGGAAAAGGTGTCCTTGTCTCCGGTGACGGCGTAATACACGTGCGTTCAGAAAAAAATTGAACGAATTTGGTGAAATTGAAGGATAAAAATGGTGTCATTTTGAGAGAAAGAGATAAATGAAAAGGGAAGGGAAGCCAATTGAGAAATTACGGCGAAGAGATTGAAAGTGTGGCAGTTAGGCCATCCTTAACCGTACCCCTCATACTACTCATTTTTGCTGCCACATCAGCTTTACCAACACCTTACCAACACCATACCAATCCATCCTTAAATCCAATACCATACCCCTCTATTTAATTGGGAAAAAAATAGAAAGAGAGAGAGAGAGAGAGAGAAAGAAGAGAGAGATAGAGAGAGATGGGGGTAGGGGGGTGGGTGGTTCGCCTAAATTCAATCGGCAGCTGGGCACCGGCCTGCGTACCGGCCTCATCTCTACCGACCAACATTGTTGGTGTTACCGGCCTGCGTACCGGCCGGCTAAGGATGGCCTTAGTTCTCAAGGTTACGCCCAAATGGCCAAATGGACAAAAATGGGGCACCGGGCCGGGCTGGGCCCAAATTGATCAGCTCCAAACTTTTTAGACAAAAAGATAAACCTTGTGTAAGCGGCATACAAGTGCGTTCTCGGTTCTCGTGGCAATCTAGGTTATTCATTAAGCTAAGGTGTCCGTGTCAAAGCTCAACTAATCCCCGGCAATTTTGGGAGCTAAATATGACCCCACTTAAATGTTCCCAAGTATGCGCACGGGAAGGCTCAAACTCGGTTAGCTAGGACGCTATCAACCCCTGAGAGATAATCAATCCGCCACAGCACTGGAAGACAAATTCATTAAGTTGTTATAAGATTTGTTGAACTTTAATTGATTATTGACAACTATGGACACAAAGGTGCAAAACTTTGAGTTAGAAGCATTTTGATTTCACCATAATTGACACGAAAAATTATTCACAACACAAAATATGTGAAGAAGTGGTGAGAACAAGGTACACTTTGATCTACACATAGACACTCTTTAAGAAAAATAGTTTCGATGAAATTGGTACTTAGATCGATAGTTATGTTGGGAATGGGTGGCAGAGACGTTGATCGAATTTGATGTGAGTTCTCATTCTCCATTTTGAAAGACCGCGTCATCATGATAAAAGGAATTCAAAAAGTTAATACCAAAATAGTGACGGATATTTAATAGGAATGCCCTATAAACAAGATGCAATAAATATATGAAAAAAGGATAATAATATAACACTAGCTAGTTGTATATATAAAATTTAATCACTTGTGCTTTCAAGATCACATAATCCGGGTGGAGGATCACACATGAGAGTAAAACAAAGAATTAAATTCTCATATATACAATTAAGGTTTCAACAAAGAATCTCATATAACGTTTTAACAAATAATAAAAAAAATGATCCCAAAGATATTTTACGTTCAGAAGTTTTAAATGCCCTATACATACTATACTAGTAGTGTTTAATGATCTAAAGAATTCGTTAACAAATAGAATGCAAAAGATCATTGAGATCGATCTCGGATATGATTTTCTGGGACCAATCCAAATCATCTAGAGTAAAATGCTCCATATGATCAAGAGACATTAATCCTCCTTCGTCGTAATCACAAGGTTGAGGGACATGATCCATAGCATCTTGCGTTGTCACCACTGATTGTCGATTCGTTGCATTGTAATCACACGACCGACAGGGTGGAGGGATATGATCATTAGTAGCATCTTGCGTCAATACTGATTGTTGATCATTCGAACCACTTTGGTTCTGAAATTCTTGCCGATAACGATGGAGATGGACTCAAAACCACCGTTGTGTAGTTATTAATGTAATCTGAAGGTAACGGCGGAGCAGCCACGAAACAAGTCTCAAGTACTTCTCTTCTCATGAACCCTCGATAAGGATCTTCTTCAGATGCGGACTTTGTTGAAGTAACACCTGGTTGCCGGATTGGATGGTGGCTGGTGTTCTGAAATTGTGACTGGTGGTCGTCTCTTGAAATACCCACCGGAGATGGACTCAAGGGCACCCTGGTGGTAATTCGGTTCTTCTTTTTCTTATTAACATAACCATCAGCAGGTAATGACCGTCTCTTGAAGAAAGTCTGAACTTCTCTTCTGAACCCTTGATAATTCGGATCTTCTTCAGATGCGGCCGGTTGTATTGAACTTGAACCAGGTTGCACGATTGGATTTTGATGGTGGGTGGTGTTCATGGTCCCTTGGTCAAGGATGCTGCCATGGTTAACGGGTACCGAAGGAGATCCTCTTTCAACCTCCTCTTGATTCCTCTCTTTCTGAATTTCTTGTGTCTGATTATCATTATCCGTGTTTTTGCTTGTCTCCTTCTTATTCTTATAGACTTTACATAACACATATTTGTTTAACTGCGGAACAACAAAAAAGTACATTCATTAAAACATTATATATGTTAAGTGTTATTTAACTTGACACTATATTATTATATATATGTGGCAAATTATTGTGACCTATTGTGATAGCCAAACTAATTTCGTCCCTAAGACCTTTGTGACGACTCTAGAGATAGTCACTGTTAATTAAGTATATATGTTTAAAATTAAATAATTTTAATACCTACAGCAAAGTTTCTTTAATTAGTCTCCAATTAAGTATATTTCTTGTAGTGTGATTCCATGTTATATATATGGCATTAATCACAATTTATTAAATAATGACGATAAAGTTAAGTATGTTAATTTGTTTGTGTGATCTCTAATTAATTCTAAACTAGGTTAGGGCATATATATATGTACCTCGTTTCCGTTTTGTCCGCTTCCAAAGGGGAGTTCCGGATCATCCGTTGTGTACTCGTACATTAGCCATTCAGTCTTGTGGTCTTTGTCATCATGGAAGACTAAACTTGCTCTTTTTCCAACAACCATTTGCGTATTCACATCATCATACACAGGTGTACACTTTTGAGTCTGCTTCCACCTTCCAAACTCCTTGGTGCTTCTCTTTGGTCGACTCCCTTTAGGGTATATACGTACTCTCGGCGTTAGAAAGTACCATTTGTTTTCACTAGCAGCCCGATATGTTTCTGCATGTAATCAACACATACAAAACCTTCAACAATAAATACTTCACAAGAAACCATCAAGAATCTTGATCAAGATTGTTCATATACACATCATATATATGACATTAGTTTAAATACAATATTAATTCGATGAGATTTTGGTAATTACCGGATAGTTGTTGGGGATGATGGTCATAAAGATAAACCTCGTGTAAGCGGCACGGGGGGTGCGTTCCGGTGGCAATCTTGGGTTTGAGGTAGTGGACGATTAGGTCTGAGTCTGAGGGAAGAAACTTGTAGCCAGGATGGAGGTTATCTGCATAATCACCGTGTGGTTGATTACTACTACTAGTGTATGGTACGATACGTTGGTTTATTTCCATTTGAATAGATTTAGATTGATGGAAATATGTGCGCAAGAAGAGCCTGCCAAAGGGTTTAATTCTTGTTGAACGAAGATTATGAAGTTCACTACTTCATTTATATTGACATAAGGAACTAATTAAATAAGGAAAGTTTTTACATTTAAAGCTTATCATAATCCAACTTTGCCTAATCATATCTTTCTTTGGCAATAAGTCGGTGGAGTTTAAATTTATTAATATATTTTATATTTTTCATATGTAAGAAAAAATAAATGATATGATTTACTTCTTAAACTATTTTTTTAAACAAAGAAATTAACCCTTTAAGTTTCTGTTATTGAAGATATGGATACCTTCTATATCACCTGATTATTATATATTTATAGATTTAATCCTCTTGAGTACTTGCATCTTATTTTTTATTTAGTTGTATAATTTTTAGATTTTTAACCTTTATATTATGTATTATGTATGAATTGATTTATTAAAAATATATAATTAAAATTTAATATTATTGCTAGCAAATTATATCATTAAATATATCTACTAAGTAACTTTATACATCATCGAGGTCAAAACCATACAAACCGATTTCGCAACGAGATGTACGTGTCATTTTGACGTATCTTGTAGATGTGGACTATTCTCAACAAGATTCAGTGAAACGTGAACTATGTATTTTAATTATTGATGTTGTAATTTAGCGTTTAATTCGCATGGATATTTAGCATTTTAAAAATGTTCTAATTTAGCGTTTTAATTCATATTCTTACATAGCATTGAAATCGTACTGTTATTTAGTGTTTAATTCGTACTTGATCTTGTAATTTTATAATATTGTAATATAATGTATTCTAATTTATCGTTTAATTCATTTTATAATTTTTTTAAATTGTGATATATTAAATATTGGTGTTAATGGGATATATTTAATGATATAATTTGTTAGAAATAGTATATAGATTTTATTTATATGTTTTCACTGTACGACTAATTTCACAAATTTGATATAGTAGATATACCAAAATCCATAATCTAATCTTATATTTTTTTTTGAACGGCAAGGCGAAATTATATTAAGAACAGCTCTAGCGAGGAGCTAGACCGAGACAAGAGTACACCGCATTAACCGGATTACACATCCAACTATCCCAACTAATCAACTTACACCCTTTTGCCCGACTTCTAATCCAGTCGAAAGACAGAAATTGAACGTCTCTACATATCGCCTGCTCGTTTTTGAACTCGCCATTCAAACGCCTTTCGATTTCTTTGCTCCCATATGCTCCAAAGAAAAGCTGCTCCAATCACCCAAGAAACCTGTTTTTTGCGTTTTATCTGCCCCACTCCGTTGAACTTTCCTCCACCAGTCTTCAATATTAATTTCGTTAACCGGCCACCAATTAATCCAGTTCGAATAAAATGGCACTAGCAATCTTAGTTGTTGAACAGGAAACCATCACGTGATCCATATTCTCCGATGTCGACATACAAAGCGGACACAAGTCCGTGGTAATCGTTACCCCTCTCTTCTGAAGATTATCTCTTGTTGCCAGCCTCTTGTTAAGCACTCGCCATAAAAAGATGTTCACCTTACTGGGAATCCACTTTGACCATTCGGTATCCTGATTAGACAAAGGCAAGGAGATAACATCGATCATCTTCCGTAAGGATCTCACTGTAAAAGTCTGATTTGCTTCTAACTCCCAGACCCATCTACTTCCATCATCCTCCAAATGCATAAGCGTGTCGAGATTGATGCCCAAATCACGAAGTTCCTTTTCTACTGCATAAATCCGATCCCAAACTCCCTTTATACGTCTGTTATGGTTGTCCGTCTCAAGATTACAATGTTGCACCACTTTCAGCCATATTGCATCAGTTTCGGTTCTTTCCCGCCACCTCCATTTAGCAAGCAAAGCCATATTGAGTGAACACAAGCTCCCAATGCCTAACCCCCACAAGATTTATCACGAATAACATTTTCCCATGCCATCCAACAAATCTTCTTCTGATTATCTGTCCCACCCCAGAAGAATCTGCATCTATGACTTTCTAAAATGTTGATAACCTTCATAGGCGCTTTATACAACGAAAACAGATAGATGCCCAAAGACCCCAACACCGATTTACAAAGGCATAACCGGCCCCCAATCGAGAGTGTCTTGGCTTTCCATGTTGAAAGCTTGGACTTGAATTTGTCGATTAAAGGCTTCCAATTAGAAGCCCGGTTCATGTTACCTCCTACTGGCAGACCTAAATAAAGAAAAGGAATGGAATCTTCTTTACATTTAAGCTGCCTTGCCATTCTCGCAATTTCATCTTTGCTAACGGACACACCCGAGAGACGGCTTTTATTCAAATTAATTTTCAAGCCCGAGCAAGCTTCAAAGCATTTGAGTATCCTTTTTTTTGGACAGCAAGAAAGGAGCAATTTATTAAGAAACTAGCGAGAGGCTAGAGCCATACAGGAAGATAAAGCTACAAGAGGATTACAACACCAATTTTCCCAAATAAGACACTTACCAGCCTTGACACGACCCCGAATCCAATCGTAAGCAAGAAATTTGATGTCTTCTGCGATTTCCCTCTCTTTTTTCACAGCTCCGGAGAAGGTTTTGTTATTCCGCTGGTTCCACAAAACCCAAAAAAACGCAGCCCCAATGGTTCTTCTGATCATTCTATCCAAACTACCTGACGAGCCGGAATCGATACTCTCCCATAAATCTGAAATAGATCTCGCACTTGTCGGCCACCAGTTCACCCAGTTCGAAAGGTAAGCAGAAACAGTCTTGGTTGTGGAACAAGCAGCAAACACATGATCGGCACTTTCCTGGTTGGAGATACAAAATTTGCAGCCATCCGAGTTTACTAAAACCCCTCTTTTGATCAAATTGTCCATCGTAGGCAGGCGATTGTTCATTACTCGCCATAGATGCACGTTGGCCTTACTGGTAACCCCTTTCACCCAGATGGTTTCAGAATCTGCAGACGGAAGTATGAGGCAATCAATGAACTTTCTAAGGGATCGAACCGAGAATTCACCATTATCGTCAAGCTGCCAACTCCAGCCCCTGTTATCTTCATTGGGGATTATTAAATTTTGCAAGTTTATTCCCCATGCTTCGAGCTCTCTGCCGATTCTCTGAATTGATTTCCAGACCCCAATTCTCGATCCATTAATTGATTCCGAAATAGCGGAAATCACGTGTTTCCACTTAGCATTGGGTTCCACCTTCTCCCTCCAATGCCATTTACTGAGCATAGCCAAGTTGAGAGCTTTCAGGCTACCGATGCCCAACCCTCCACTCTTTTTATCACGGAGAGCTTTGTTCCACGCCACCCAGTTAATTTTTCTGGATTGATTTACCTCACCCAAAAGAACCTACGACGGATGCTTTCTAAAGAACTCAAAACTTTGTTTGGCGCTTTGTATAAGGAGAAAAAGTAGTTTCCCAGACCACCCAAGACTGATTTGATCAAACACAGCCTCCCCCTGCAGATAGATGTTTGGCTTTCCATAACGATAGCCGGGACTTGAATTTATCTATGATCGGTTGCCAAGCCGATGCCTTTGCCATATTATCACCCACCGGTAGGCCCAAATAAGTGAATGGAATAGACCCCTCTTTACAATTTAACCAACGAGCAACTTTTTGAACCTCCTCCTTTGGCACCGAAACCCCCATCAGACTACTTTTGGACAGATTTATACGCAGGCCCGAACAGAGTTCAAAGCACTTAAGAATTCTACTTTTGAGTATCCTCATCAAGTTCATCGCATTGTCCATCGTCCATTCACCCACAAATATGGCGTCATCCGCAAATTGCAAGATGGATACCTCTTCCCCCGTGCTATCTAACCTCACACCTTTGAAGAGATTAGAACTTCTTGCTTCTTTCATAGCCACCGTGAGCCCTTCCGCAGCCAAAATAAAGAGCAACGGCGCGAGCGGGTCACCTTGCCTCACACCTTTACCAAAAGTAAACTCTGTCGTCGGGGACCCGTTAACCAGGATCGAGGTTTGGCCGTACGAGTGCAACCCTTAACCCAGTCTCTCCATTTATCACTAAACCCCATCTGTGAGAGTACACATCTAATCTTATATTAATAAAAATATATATATAATAAAAAAATATATATATTATTTTTCTTTCATGTATTAAAAATGAGTAAGAAAGTACAATAAATCAATTGTATTAACAGTTATTACTTATTACCCGATAATCATGATCTTGTGATTATTATCTGAACTTTATTATTGATTTATGGATAGAAAAGTGTATAATTCATTTCTTTTGTAAATACATGGATTTGGTTCATAAAATTGACGAAGGATTTCAACATTAAAACCATTAAAAAATTATGGGGTTTTTCTATTCTAAAAATTTTCAAAAACTTCACTGATTTATTTATTAAATAAATTAGAAACTTAATCTGAAAAAATCTGAAAGTTTATTTATTTTTTGTTTTTTCAGCTTTTTCCTATTAAAGAACTAAAAATTGAGAAATTTGCAAAAAGAAAATGGTTATATTAGAAGGCTTATGAAAAATTGGTTACAAAACGTTTACAAAAATCAAATGATGTTTAATATGAAGCCTCTTTTCAGTTCTTCAAAAAATCTAAACAAACATTGAGGTATTTTAATAAGGCTAAAGTCATCACTTAATTATGCCGTTTATCTTTGGTTTAACTTAGAGGCTGTTTACCTACCTCTTATTAGCTCTGACCCAAAAAAACCTCTTTCCCCGTTAAGAGGTAGGTTGTTTACCTTTCCACTTATTAAAAAATTGCCTCTGACCGTTCCTCCGACGAATTCAATTTTGGTCAGCAACAAACCCCTCGCTTATAGCAGTCAGAGTATCTCCTCCGAGATTTTTCCGATGTTACCCCTTTCTCCCCTATTTCTATCATCTTCTCCATATAGTATCAACTCATCCCATTCAACAACCAGAGTCATCGCTCTCTGCTTACCATCTCACCTCTCACCCAGACGAGTCTCATCATCTTCCTTGCTCACTTGAAATTTCAGGTACGAATGTGCAATTTTATTTAATTTGTTAATTGATTTTGATTTGGGTATTTGATATATGGTGATTTCCTATTCTGTGATGCAAAATAAGAACATGGGCCATGAATCAAATGAAGGTGTGATAACATTTCAGTATTTTTGCAGCCCCCAAAACATCGACTCTTTATCAATTTTGGTTATTTTAGCTTTCTGCCACTTCACTTTGTGTGAAGGAACTCATCCTCTAAACACAATCACTTCATCATTTTGTTTTTTAGTAAATATTTTGATTTTTGGGTATTATTAGAATAGATTCAAATTGCAAATCAAAGCTACTGTTCTACTAGAAGAAATTGGGGTGGGTATAATTTTTGTATTTCTTGGTTGTGGATGTTGATTGTTTGATACTTTAGGGATTTGGGGTTTTCAAAAAAAAAATAAGTTTCTTACTTTTAAAACCTTAGTAAAAAATATATATAATTAACCTCAACATAGCTCTAGTTATGAATTTGATTACATAGAGACAGATTAAAATATTTGTTTTCCAAAGAATTTTTTTTTTCATTCTCAACTGTCTACTTGAATTCATTTCTTTCAAGAATGAAATTAAGTGTTTGAAAGTCATAAAGATGTGGCATAGTGCAGGGGCTATAATTCAGAGGGTCTTTAAAGATAGACTCCTCCATATGATTGTGAAAAGATACCAAAAAAGCCATCAATTATTGCTTGCTGTCAATAGTAGTTCCAGTTTTTTTCTTTTTGTTTAGACCCAAGCTTATGCTTGCTGTGATAGTAGTTCCATTTTTTCTTTTCAAAAGCCATCAATTATTCTATGTTGTGTAGTTCCAATCTGTTTCTTTTTACCTTTGCATTACCTTCTCTACTTTGCAATTAATATGTGGTTTTGAATACACACCCATATTAAGGGACTGATTTGTGGCCCTAAATCAATACCATCAATAGGCTAAAGTGATTATAATGGATAAATAATTGCTTATAGTTTGGAAATTTTTTAAACTGTGATGGTTTAGTAACTTTGAATAGGGGAAGGCAGAAGTTCAACATATTTATTTGACTATGGTTGATGTACTTTCAACTTGTTTAGAAGCAACTATAAAGATGTAACAACTTCCTTTATTTTTCTAGATATGTCAAACTTTGGTGAATCTTCACAATCAAAAAAGCCTAGAGTTAATTGGAAAAAAGAAAATGTGGTGAAAACGTTTCTAGAATCTTGTCTACATGAGATCTCCATAAATGGACGAGAAGGGGGTAGCCTTAAGTCGGTTTCTTAGAAGAATGTAGCAGAAACGTTACAGAAGAATCATAATTTCATTGTCGATCAAAGCAAATGAAAAACCATTATGATTACCTCAAAGGAAAGTATGGAGCATGGGCAAAGTTAAGAAACAAAACGGGTAACGTTTATAATGCATCAACAAATATGTTTAATTTGTCAGAGGAAGAATGGCAGATGGAAATGAAGGTCACAACAACTGCTTTGTGCTTGAGAGAATTCTCAACAACTGGACACGGAACTTTCGTTTGACCGATATGATTTTATGGGACCATTCCAAATCATCTAGAGTAAAATGCTCCATACGATCAAGAGACATTAATCCTCCATCGTCGTAATCACAAGGATGAGGGACATGATCCGTATCAGCTTGCGTATTCGTTGCATTGTAATCACATGGCCGGTAGGGTTGAGGGATATGATCATTAGTAGCATATTATGTGATTGCGTCGTCACCAATACTATTTGTCCATCATTTGAACCACTTTGGTTCTGAAATACTGTAGGCAACAGTGCAGGTAACGGTGGAGCAGCCACGAAACAAGTCTCAACTTCTGTTCTAATGAACCCTTGACAAAGATCACGATCTTCTTCAGATGCGGATTTTGTTGAAGTAACACCTGGTTACTGGATGGCTGGCTGGTGTTCTGAAATTGTGATTGGCACTCTTCTCTTGGCGTAGTTATTAATGTAACCACCTGCAAGTAACCGTTAACAGAATTGTATGTAACAAAAACTGGGTCAACAACTATTTTGTTCAACGCAACAAACGAATGGCAGATGAACCGACCCAACCAAAATGAATATCTCCAACCCTATTAGAGCATACAAAAGGCAAAATCTGATGAAATACTACAGACTTTATTTGCTTTAAGACAAAGAAAAAAAATGTGAAATTGCAACATAAACCCTAGCTATGTATTTGAATAAAACTGATATATAAATTGCCGAACTTAAATTTTACCTTGATTTTGATTAAAATTTGCAACCATCATTCCGAGTCCACCCGTTCCAACAACCACCGTAACATCTTCCTTTTTTTCTAGGTTTGTGAAAGGAAAACACATATAAGAGACATCCAGCGTCTTCCATATCATAAATTCATCTTTTTCTAGGCCGATCGGAAAAGGTATCCTTGTTTGCAGAAAGAAATTGAACGAATGTGGTGAAACTGAAGGATAAAAACGGTGTCGTTTTGAGAGAAAGAGATAAATGAAAAGGGAAGAGAAGCCAATTGAGAAATTACGGCGAAGAGATTGAAAGTGTGGCAGTTAGTTTTCTAGGTTAAACCCAAATGGACAAAAATCGGGTACTGGGCCAAGCTGGGCGCAATCTTGGTTATTCGTTAAGTCTTTTTTTTGGAAGAGGTATATATACCAGACCACATTGGGCCCAGACTAATACTCGACAATTTTGGGCCGAAGCTCGACTGCTAAAACATGCAGCCCGGGGTCGAAGCCCTCGTACCCCCGTACATTCGTTAAGTTGTTATGAGAGTTGTTGAACTTTAATCGATTATTGAAAAAATTATCGACACGAAGGTGCAAAGCTCTGAGTTAGAAGCATTTGATTTTATCATAGTTGACAAGATCACAAGAAAAATCAATGTTTCAAAAACCGGTTGAATCGTGAACCGGGTCAAACGTGACCGGTTTTATGGTGTTTTAATAACCGAATTGAACCGGTCGGTTTAGTGGTTGAACCGGTGGATCGAACTGTTAAAAAACAGGTTGATCAGATTTTAAAAAAAATATTACGTATAAATTTGTTGTTATTTTTTTTAATGTTTTTTATTAATGTAAAACTTAATAGAATGTGTATTATTTAAGTTTTTTAACTTGTAAATATCAAATTGTTGGTTATATATATAATGGAAAAAATGGAAAACACATAAAATTACTTGAAATTGGTTGAACCAGCAGTTGAACCGGTTGAACCGGTCGAATCGTGAACCAATCATCACACGGGTTCAACTAAAAATGGTTCACGTGAGGACAGCCGTGAGCGCGCCGCGTGGCAAACATCTTTAGTTACGGTGGATGCGATCACGGAGGATTAACGCGATTCATGGGCGGGTGGAGATTATTAAAGGAGGGACCCGGTCAAAGTCGTCTTTATTGATCGGATGAGTGACTGAGATTTGTCCTCCCGTTTACAACCAAAAATAAGTTCACATTTGAACTTTCCTTGTGAGGAAAGTCCAAATGTGAACCACTTTTTGGTTGTGAACGTGAGTACAACCGAGAGCGCGACACGTGGCGGCTTTGAGTGTGGTCCCCCTCTTTAATTCAATGCCCTCCCATGAATCGCGCCTAGTCATCCGCCGTGGACTTGACGTGGCGCCTAGTCATCCGCCACGTGTCGTGCTCTCGGTTGTACTCATGTTCACAACCAAAAAGTGGTTCACATTTGAACCCACCCCTATGAAGTGTTGCATTAAAAAAAAGGATAATAATATAACAATAGCCAATTGTATATACAAAATTTAATTAATCACTTGCTTTCAAGATTAGATAATCCAGGTCGAACAAGGGCGGAGCCAGGAATTTGGTGTAGGGTGGTCCTTGTTACTCGGCTAGGAATCAATTGTTAAGTTGACTTCCGCATGACTTTGTTTAGAATTATCAACATTACTTTGCTCCGACCGCCCTGACATTTTGGAGGCCCTGAACGAAAATTTAAATGTGGCCTTCATTTTTCAATAGATTTTTTGATTAAATTATTTTTATTATTTTGAACGTTTGTTTGACAACAAATCAACGAATCTCATATCTGATTTTAAAAAATTGTAGATATTTCTTTTTTCTGAAACTAAATTTTAATGTTATTATATTAGTATGGATTTAAAACTTATAATAAAATTTTAATTTTATTGCTAACTCTTTAACTGTTATTAATCCATTGTCATTGAATAACACTATATTAAAAAATAATAATTATTTGAATTTTTAAAGAAGAATCAGTTAATATTAAAAAAAATGTAAATTCTATTAAACATTAAAAGAAAAATATAAAATAAATGATTATAAATATACTAAACAACTAATATTATCAAGAAAATCAATCCATCTTATAAATTTTAAATCATTTTTGAAAAATGTTAATAAAAAAATTGTTGCCAATGGGAGTCGATCTTAACGCCGTCAAGCAAAGCACGTCAAAACGCTTAGCCAGTAGGCTAAGAGATACTTTGTGCAAAGATGTTTCTTAATTAATAAATATAGTAGTTAACACAAGTAAAAACTTATAAAAATACCCCGAGGCCCCCGACGATCGGGGGCTCTGTGCCGTAGAACCTATAGAACACCCTAAATAACGGGCCTGCTCGGAAATCAATTGTTGTTTTTTTTTGTTAAAAACTTATCCATAGTAGTCATGTATCCTAAACAATTTACAAATTACACAAGGGGTGTTTAGGATTGCTTATTAAAACTCCTTATTTGCTTATTGCGGGTTGAGACAACAAATAAGCAGTTTAGAGTGTTTGGATAACATGCTTATAATGGCACCAACCAGCAAATAAGCAGCTTTTCCAAGAAGTAAAAAAATATTGCCTTCTCAAAGAAACTCTTTAGAGCATCTCCAACAACATCCCTATTTTATAGAAAACTTCAATTTTGTTCTACAGAATCCTTATATCATTCTCTAAGATAGAGAACATTGAGAAAATATTCATATATAGAGGATCCTCTATATCTTAGTTGGAGATGAGAGAAAATATTATTTTAATCATTTCCACCAATCACATTACACTATTATTATTTGATATAAATATTTTAAATTAAAGTGCATTGGGATAATAAATTACAATATTTTAATAATATAATTAGTGTTGGAATGTCTAAAATAGAGAAGCTCTTGGCGTAAAATGTAAATTTATTTAGAGATTTTGACTTTTAACTCTCTATTTTAGAGAAATTATAAATATGCTATTGGAGATGCTCTTATACCTTATTTGAAAACTATAAACAATTTACCCAAACACTTCAAAACAACTTATTGCTTTTCCAAAAAGCTAATAAGTCATAAACACAATCAAATAATCACTCCCAAACATCCCTAAGTATCAACGCACTTAAGTTAAATGTACTAAAAAAGATATACTCAAATTCTAAGCAAATGCCCTATACATATATAGTATACTAGTACTGTTTAATGATCTAAAGAATTCGTTAACAAATAAAATGCAAAAGCTGCAGCATCATTGCGATCGATCTTGGATATGATTTTATGGGACCAATCCAAATCATCTAGAGTAAAATGCTCCATACCATCAAGAGACATTAATCCTCCTTCGTCGTAATCACAGGGTTGAAATTTAAATTTTGCGCACACCTTTTACACAGTGGTAAAAACCGTGTGAATTTTTGATTTCCCGCCATATAAAAAACCGGTTTCCAAGGAACGGAAACAAAAATCTTTGGTACCAGAAAGGTCGAGTTAGAAGTATAAGAACATTGTCAACTTCAACAACTGTGCCAATCCTTTGAAGACACGTTTGAAGAATATCTAAACATTCATTGTTGTCAACCTTCAGATTATAAAAATGTCAATATTTGATGACTTCTAATGATAATTTGGCAGTAACAACACGTTTTCATAATCTTCGTGTCTCACCCACCTTGACTCCCTCACCTACGACCACCCCTTCCGTCATCCACACCTACGACCACCCCCTCACCCTCCCCTACGTCCATGGCCTCTAACCCTTCACTACCACCTACGACATCCCCCAGCCCCACCCCCTCGTCATATCTAATTTTCCTTTCTCAACCTCCACCACCCCAAGAACAATCTCATTCTACTCACCCACGTGGCCAACTAAGCCAAAAATGGAATAACCAAACCCATTCAGCGTCTAAATCTTCTCGTCACTAGCACTGACTATTGATCATTTGAACCACTTTGGTTCTGAAATTATGGTTGGCGGGCGTCACTTGAAATATTCATCTGAAGACCATCGTGGTGTTGTAACCAACTGTGGGTGGTGGTGGAGTAGCCCTGAAAGAAGACTGAACTTCTCCATTAAACCCTTGATCTTCAGATGCAGATTGTGTTGAACTTGAACCATACTGTGAAGTAACACCTAAGTTGCATGATTGCATTTGGATGGTGGGTGATGTTCATGGTCCCTTGATCAAGGATGTTGCCATGGCTATCAGGAGATAAACTCAATGGCACTCATGGCGTACTTATCTAGAATGGTGGAGCAAACACGAAACAAGTCTGAACTTCTCTTCCGAATCCTTGACAAGGATCTTCAGATGTGGTTTGTGTTGAACCATGTGAAGTAACGCCTGGTTGCATGATTAGATTTGGATGGTTGGTGGTGTTCATAGTCCCTTGTTCAAGGATGTTGCCATGGTTAACCGGTAAAGAGTATGCCCAAGGATACCCTCTTTCAACCTCCTCTCAATTCCGTTTCCTCACGTTCCGAATTTCTAGTCTCTTTCATATAGACTTTAAATAACACATATTTGTTCAACTATATGGAATAACAAAAAAAAGTACATTCGTTAGAAACATGATATTATATATTATATATGGCGTTAATGACCATAAAATAACGATGATTTTCTTTAATAGCTCAAGAAAACTTTTATATATAATGATGATAAAATTAAGTATGTTTGTGAAATCTGTAATTCTAAATTGGATTAGGATACACGTACTTCGTTTCCGTTTCGTCCGCAGGGGGAGATTTGGATCATCCCTAGTGTACTTGTGCCGTAGCGGCATGCAGTCTTTTGGGTATTTCTCTTCAAAGAAAGCTAAATTTGTTTTATATTCAACAACCATTTACCTAATCACATCATCATACACGGTTGTATACTTGTGTGACGTGTTCTAGGTTCCAAACTCCTTGGAGCTTCTCTTTGGTCGACTCCCTTTAGGGTACTTTTGTTCTATCGGAGTTAAAAAAAATACCATTTCTTTTCACTAGCCCGATATATTATTTCTGCATGTAATCAACACAGACTAGTGAATAAACAAAACCATTAACAACATTAATAAAGACTTGACAAGAAACCATCTCAAGATTGTTCATATATAACACTAATTTAAATACACTTAACATTTGATGAGATTTTGGTTACCTGATATATAGTTGTTGGGGATGATAGTCATAATGCTCAAAGACTAGCACATCCTTTTGCAAATATTCGTTAGAAACAGCCAATAATTTTGTTGATTACTTCTAATGGTGAAAAAGTTTACTATATGTTATTCTTTGCATCCCTAAAATTTAATAAGAAATTGAAGGGGTCGTATCCGTTACAAACTACCTAGATTGTGCAAACTATACAAACCAATCTCAACCATACATTTACATGATCAATGGTGTAGATTAATTAGGTTCCTAAATTCTCTCAACCACATTTGAAAAAAGCTGCCTAAAAATTAGGGATACACAAAATCAATGGAAATAAATAGAAAATCAATGGTTAAGATTAGTTTTGTATAGTTTGCACAATCTAGGTGGTTTGCAACGGATACTTCCCCAGAAATTGAATACATCTGTAATTCCCATTTTGCAATTCTTTAAGCTCCATATCATATAGACAGCAAAAACCATAAATCCAAAAGAAACCCCTAGGACACCAATCAATCAAAATCCATCCATTGCCAATAAGCACATTACCTCCAACCATGAAAACAAAATTTAAGCTAGATATCTTTTGACAAAAACAACAATCACCCACAGAGTTTGATTTGAAAAATATCAAAGCTAACAAACATAAACATAACATAACAATAAGAAGAAAAAACTTTCACCAAACGAGACTTGACCTTCTTCTTCACTCCTCATCCCTCTCATATGCTATCCTCTGATGAAACCTATAGGTTTTACCAATAAAAAAAGGAATGAATAATGATAATAAACATAACCAGCAACAAAATGTATGGTTGCATGTATAAAATAAAATACTTACTAATTCAAGAGTGCATCCTTTTTTTTTTCAACTTGTCGAGTTCTCTCTTCAGCTGTTGTATCTCCAGATTCCTTTCACGCAACTCTTGCACATAGTCGTACCCATCACGCCTCTCGTACTCCTTCCGGAGCTTGCCGGCTACAGCCTCTTCGATTGTTTTGAGTTGGGCCTCCTCCTCCACTTCTTTAGCAAGGAGAAGGTTCTGCTGCTTAGACTCGTAAAGCTCTTGGGACAAGTTTTCTGATGCAGAAAGAGACCATTGTTTTGATCCACCAACGTCTCATACTCAACTGTAGCCTTGAGCAGAAGTGAGCGAATTTGTTTCAAAATGTCTTTCATGGCTGGTGATGAGAGTTCTTGAGGTAGAAGGGGTATATGATGAGAATTGGGGATGAATACTATCATATATAGGGTAGGTAGGTAGGCTATATACTATCTAACTATCATATATAGCCTTGAGCAGAATTGCATGTAACAAAAGACTATGCAACTTTTGCTCAAATTGTATGTAAACAGAATTGTATGTAAACATGATTTTCTAACGAATTGGCTAGTTATTGCTCAAATTATGTGTGTTTGTGGAAACAGAATTGTATGCAACAAAAGTTGCATAACGAAAATAACATATGTAGTCAACAGCTATTTTGTTCAAAGCAACAAACATATGGCAGATGAACCGACCCCAACCAAAATGAATATATATGTCAAACTCTAGAGCATCCAAATGTCAAAATCTTATGAAATAATACAAACTTTCTTTGTGTAAGACAAAAGAAAAAATGTGATTGTAACATAAACCCTAGCTATCAATGTGAACAAATCTGATATATAAGTTGCCAAATTTAAATTTTACCTTGATTTTGATTAAAATTTGAAACCATCATTCCGAGTCCACCCATTCCAACAACCACCGTGACATCTACCTTTTTTTTCTAGGTTTGTGAAAGGAATGTTGGGTTAATCGGGTTTAGTTTACGTGTCAGTGGGTCACGGTTCGATAGCGTACGGGTGTTTTAGTTTATTTATGTTAAATTA
The DNA here is from genome assembly GCA_030169165.1 of Centaurea solstitialis. Taxonomy (NCBI): domain Eukaryota; kingdom Viridiplantae; phylum Streptophyta; class Magnoliopsida; order Asterales; family Asteraceae; genus Centaurea; species Centaurea solstitialis. Next base: position 20,474,868 of record CM058047.1, on the reverse strand, counting down.
ATTATGATTTGGTAACTTAGTGGCCAAGTCTATGAAGCAAATTATTGTTTGAGTGAGTCAAACTAGAAGCACGTAGGTAGTTTTGATTTGGTTTTTTTTTCTCCTATTTTCTAGTTAGCTAGTGGGATAGTCTTTGTTTATTTTTCTTTAAATAGCACTAGCTTATTCTTGTTTAGAAGTGCAACGAAATATCAGTAGTTTGATATATTTTATTAGTCTTCATATTTGCATGTTGGTTTCTCCATTTTGTTTTTGTTCTTCAATTCGCAAGTGAGCTTATTTGTTTTTTAGTTCCAACAATTGGTATCAGAGCCTAGGGCTCGTAGAAGCGGGTTTGAAGATCGGAGGTAGCCTCCGCCGGCGGGGAGTGTCGGTCGGCGGAGGGCAGGGGGTTGAAGAAAGAAAAGGTGAAGCGCATCATGAAGAATAACAACAGCAGAATACGGAGACGTGAAGGCGTTTTGGGTCAGCCATTGTTGAGGGGGATACCGTTTGGGACGATGGTGGTGACCGTTGATGGCGTCGGTGTTTCGTGGCTGTTAGTTGTGATCAACGGGAGAAAAAAAAGGTCAATTTCGAGACGGGTTTTATCCGGTAGGGGGTGTTGCAGACGGGTTTTGCCGTCCTTGATCGGCTTGTTCGTGATAAGGGGAGACCAGCGTAGGTGCGTGAAAAGCGGACAGAAAGGATCCGTCAAAGCAGGTGGCTTTGGATTCCGTTCGTTTGGCCGGTTAAAAGAAAACGGTAAAAGCGGGTGGCTTTGTTTTCTTGGTCGGTGGAGAGTCCTCTTTGAACAAGGGTGATCCGTAAAGGTTAAGGCTGTCAAGACAAGGAGATATTGGAGAAACTACGGCTGTAAACATTGTGGCGTTGGAGTTCAAATCGTGATGGCTTTGGACGTGGCCGTGGAAGAGGTCGTGGGTCCGGAAAAAGTCGGGATGTCAATGAACGGTTCCAACGGGATGCCATGTTATATGTTACAAGTGTGGTAAGTTTGATTCGGGTTGAAAGATGACTTTGGACGTGACCGAGATGGAGATCGGGTGTCCGGGAAAAGTCGAGATGGTTCAAGAAGATGGTGATTCGACTGCTGTGAACAAATGATGTGACACAACCCGATTAAGGGGGTGATTGTTGGGTTAATCGGGTTTAGTTTACGTGTTAGCACTAGTACAAAAACTCACATTTGCCACGGTAAAAAACCGTGGCCATAAGCCTTTAGTCACGGTTTTTCATTTTTATCAAATCGTAGCCTATTCTCCCGTGACCATTGATACCCTTTTGGTCACACTTAAAATGTGTCACCAAATCAAATAGAAAACCATAGCCATAGTTTAAAAACCGTAGCTATAGGCATATCCAAATTTTATGGTATTAGAGCATTTTACCTAAAACCGTGGCCATAAGATACCTTTTGCCACACAAACTCACATTATACGTAGCATTTATTTATCTTTTGGCCATACAATATAAAAAAATAGCATGGCAGTAAACTACCTATAGCCACATAATTTGTTTTTAATGTAGCCGATAATTGCTCTATAATCATGTATATTTTTTTGACGTGGCCAAGACTCGAACTTGAGACCTCATCATTGATATGGAATGGACCAACCACCAGGACAATACTGATTTTGTTAAAAGTATCTCATTAAATATTAAAAACCAAGGCCAACTTCATGACATATAGTTACACTTAATTTTTAAAAACGTGGCTATAGGTATCTTTTTGTCACATACAGAATAAATTGTGGCTAATTCAAGACATATAGTTACACTTATATTTTAGAAGCGTGAGTATTAAATGCCTTTTGGTCATGCGAAATATTAACAATCATGACGTTAACTATTTATTAGTCACACAATTGATTATGTATAAGCGTAGCTATTGGTCAGCTTTTAGTGAAAATAAAATTATTTTAATCATGTTTTAACTATATTAATAGCTACACACATTTTATATTAACTGTGACGAAATCATCACATATTGTCACGCTTCATACAATAAACCGTGGCTACTGGTTATCTTCTTGTCACACAAAATAATAAAACTATGACTACAAATACCCATGACATTTGGCTACGTTTTACAAATTTTCGTGGCTAAATATGTATATTCTTTTGGTCACGGAAAAATGACTTCATGAGGCCATATGCGGTCTATGGTCACAAATAATAATTGTCACAGAAAAACCGTGACTATATATACATCTATGACCACGGTTTTAATTGTTACTTGCCACGACAAAAAAATTGTGGCCATACGGACAATTTAGTCACGGTTTTGTTTAAACCATGACATTATGTTTAAACATGTTTTCTAATGGTCATGGTTATTGAGTTACATCGTGGCTAAAAGAATACTCCAATTTTATTTATGACTTTTAGTCACGGTTCTATACTTGAGCGTGACTAACATGAATTTCAAAACCGTGGCAAAAAAGCAAATTTGTACTAGTGTAGTGGGTCACGGTTCGATAGCGTACGGGTGTTTTAGTTTATTTATGTTAAATTAATTATGATTTGGTAACTTAGTGGCCAAGTCTATGAAGCAAATTATTGTTTGAGTGAGTCAAACTAGAAGCACGTAGGTAGTTTTAATTTGGTTTTTTTCTCCTATTTTCTAGTTAGCTAGTGGGATAGTCTTTGTTTATTTTTCTTTAAATAGCACTAGCTTATTCTTGTTTAGAAGTGCAACGAAATATCAGTAGTTTGATATATTTTATTAGTCTTCATATTTGCAAGTTGGTTTCTCCCTTTTGTTTTTGTTCTTCAATTCGCAAGTGAGCTTATTTGTTATTTAGTTCCAACAAGGAAAACACATATAAGAGACATCCAGCATCTTCCATGTCATAAATTCGTCTTTTTCTAGGCCGATCGGAAAAGGTGTCCTTGTCTCCGGTGACGGCGTAATACACGTGCGTTCAGAAAAAAATTGAACGAATTTGGTGAAATTGAAGGATAAAAATGGTGTCATTTTGAGAGAAAGAGATAAATGAAAAGGGAAGGGAAGCCAATTGAGAAATTACGGCGAAGAGATTGAAAGTGTGGCAGTTAGGCCATCCTTAACCGTACCCCTCATACTACTCATTTTTGCTGCCACATCAGCTTTACCAACACCTTACCAACACCATACCAATCCATCCTTAAATCCAATACCATACCCCTCTATTTAATTGGGAAAAAAATAGAAAGAGAGAGAGAGAGAGAGAGAGAGAGAGAGAGAAAGAAGAGAGAGATAGAGAGAGATGGGGGTAGGGGGGGTGGGTGGTTCGCCTAAATTCAATCGGCAGCTGGGCACCGGCCTGCGTACCGGCCTCATCTCTACCGACCAACATTGTTGGTGTTACCGGCCTGCGTACCGGCCGGCTAAGGATGGCCTTAGTTCTCAAGGTTACGCCAAATGGCCAAATGGACAAAAATGGGGCACCGGGCCGGGCTGGGCCCAAATTGATCAGCTCCAAACTTTTTGGACAAAAAGATAAACCTTGTGTAAGCGGCATACAAGTGCGTTCTCGGTTCTCGTGGCAATCTAGGTTATTCATTAAGCTAAGGTGTCCGTGTCAAAGCTCAACTAATCCCCGGCAATTTTGGGAGCTAAATATGACCCCACTTAAATGTTCCCAAGTATGCGCACGGGAAGGCTCAAACTCGGTTAGCTAGGACGCTATCAACCCCTGAGAGATAACCAATCCGCCACAGCACTGGAAGACAAATTCATTAAGTTGTTATAAGATTTGTTGAACTTTAATTGATTATTGACAACTATGGACACAAAGGTGCAAAACTTTGAGTTAGAAGCATTTTGATTTCACCATAATTGACACGAAAAATTATTCACAACACAAAATATGTGAAGAAGTGGTGAGAACAAGGTACACTTTGATCTACACAGAGACACTCTTTAAGAAAAATAGTTTCGATGAAATTGGTACTTAGATCGATAGTTATGTTGGGAATGGGTGGCAGAGACGTTGATCGAATTCGATGTGAGTTCTCATTCTCCATTTTGAAAGACCGCGTCATCATGATAAAAGGAATTCAAAAAGAGTTAATACCAAAATAGTGACGGATATTTAATAGGAATGCCCTATAAACAAGATGCAATAAATATATGAAAAAAGGATAATAATATAACACTAGCTAGTTGTATATACAAAATTTAATCACTTGTGCTTTCAAGATCACATAATCCGGGTGGAGGATCACACATGAGAGTAAAACAAAGAATTAAATTCTCATATATACAATTAAGGTTTCAACAAAGAATCTCATATAACGTTTTAACAAATAATAAAAAAAATGATCCCAAAGATATTTTACGTTCAGAAGTTTTAAATGCCCTATACATACTATACTAGTAGTGTTTAATGATCTAAAGAATTCGTTAACAAATAGAATGCAAAAGATCATTGAGATCGATCTCGGATATGATTTTCTGGGACCAATCCAAATCATCTAGAGTAAAATGCTCCATATGATCAAGAGACATTAATCCTCCTTCGTCGTAATCACAAGGTTGAGGGACATGATCCATAGCATCTTGCGTTGTCACCACTGATTGTCGATTCGTTGCATTGTAATCACACGACCGACAGGGTGGAGGGATATGATCATTAGTAGCATCTTGCGTCAATACTGATTGTTGATCATTCGAACCACTTTGGTTCTGAAATTCTTCCGATAACGATGGAGATGGACTCAAAACCACCGTTGTGTAGTTATTAATGTAATCCGAAGGTAACGGCGGAGCAGCCACGAAACAAGTCTCAAGTACTTCTCTTCTCATGAACCCTCGATAAGGATCTTCTTCAGATGCGGACTTTGTTGAAGTAACACCTGGTTGCCGGATTGGATGGTGGCTGGTGTTCTGAAATTGTGACCGGTGGTCGTCTCTTGAAATACCCACCGGAGATGGACTCAAGGGCACCCTGGTGGTAATTCGGTTCTTCTTTTTCTTATTAACATAACCATCAGCAGGTAATGACCGTCTCTTGAAGAAAGTCTGAACTTCTCCTCTGAACCCTTGATAATTCGGATCTTCTTCAGATGCGGCCGGTTGTATTGAACTTGAACCAGGTTGCACGATTGGATTTTGATGGTGGGTGGTGTTCATGGTCCCTTGGTCAAGGATGCTGCCATGGTTAACGGGTACCGAAGGAGATCCTCTTTCAACCTCCTCTTGATTCCTCTCTTTCTGAATTTCTTGTGTCTGATTATCATTATCCGTGTTTTTGCTTGTCTCCTTCTTATTCTTATAGACTTTACATAACACATATTTGTTTAACTGCGGAACAACAAAAAAGTACATTCATTAAAACATTATATATGTTAAGTGTTATTTAACTTGACACTATATATATATATATATATATATATGTGGCAAATTATTGTGACCTATTGTGATAGCCAAACTAATTTCGTCCCTAAGACCTTTGTGACGACTCTAGAGATAGTCACTGTTAATTAAGTATATATGTTTAAAATTAAATAATTTTAATACCTACAGCAAAGTTTCTTTAATTAGTCTCCGATTAAGTATATTTCTTGTAGTGTGATTCCATGTTATATATATGGCATTAATCACAATTTATTAAATAATGACGATAAAGTTAAGTATGTTAATTTGTTTGTGTGATCTCTAATTAATTCTAAACTAGGTTAGGGCATATATATATATGTACCTCGTTTCCGTTTTGTCCGCTTCCGAAGGGGAGTTCCGGATCATCCGTTGTGTACTCGTACATTAGCCATTCAGTCTTGTGGTCTTTGTCATCATGGAAGGCTAAACTTGCTCTTTTTCCAACAACCATTTGCGTATTCACATCATCATACACAGGTGTACACTTTTGAGTCTGCTTCCACCTTCCAAACTCCTTGGTGCTTCTCTTTGGTCGACTCCCTTTAGGGTATATACGTACTCTCGGCGTTAGAAAGTACCATTTGTTTTCACTAGCAGCCCGATATGTTTCTGCATGTAATCAACACATACAAAACCTTCAACAATAAATACTTCACAAGAAACCATCAAGAATCTTGATCAAGATTGTTCATATACACATCATATATATGACATTAGTTTAAATACAATATTAATTCGATGAGATTTTGGTAATTACCGGATAGTTGTTGGGGATGATGGTCATAAAGATAAACCTCGTGTAAGCGGCACGGGGGGTGCGTTCCGGTGGCAATCTTGGGTTTGAGGTAGTGGACGATTAGGTCTGAGTCTGAGGGAAGAAACTTGTAGCCAGGATGGAGGTTATCTGCATAATCACCGTGTGGTTGATTACTACTACTAGTGTATGGTACGATACGTTGGTTTATTTCCATTTGAATAGATTTAGATTGATGGAAATATGTGCGCAAGAAGAGCCTGCCAAAGGGTTTAATTCTTGTTGAACGAAGATTATGAAGTTCACTACTTCATTTATATTGACATAAGGAACTAATTAAATAAGGAAAGTTTTTACATTTAAAGCTTATCATAATCCAACTTTGCCTAATCATATCTTTCTTTGGCAATAAGTCGGTGGAGTTTAAATTTATTAATATATTTTATATTTTTCATATGTAAGAAAAAATAAATGATATGATTTACTTCTTAAACTATTTTTTTAAACAAAGAAATTAACCCTTTAAGTTTCTGTTATTGAAGATATGGATACCTTCTATATCACCTGATTATTATATATTTATAGATTTAATCCTCTTGAGTACTTGCATCTTATTTTTTATTTAGTTGTATAATTTTTAGATTTTTAACCTTTATATTATGTATTATGTATGAATTGATTTATTAAAAATATATAATTAAAATTTAATATTATTGCTAGCAAATTATATCATTAAATATATCTACTAAGTAACTTTATACATCATCGAGGTCAAAACCATACAAACCGATTTCGCAACGAGATGTACGTGTCATTTTGACGTATCTTGTAGATGTGGACTATTCTCAACAAGATTCAGTGAAACGTGAACTATGTATTTTAATTATTGATGTTGTAATTTAGCGTTTAATTCGCATGGATATTTAGCATTTTAAAAATGTTCTAATTTAGCGTTTTAATTCATATTCTTACATAGCATTGAAATCGTACTGTTATTTAGTGTTTAATTCGTACTTGATCTTGTAATTTTATAATATTGTAATATAATGTATTCTAATTTATCGTTTAATTCATTTTATAATTTTTTTAAATTGTGATATATTAAATATTGGTGTTAATGGGATATATTTAATGATATAATTTGTTAGAAATAGTATATAGATTTTATTTATATGTTTTCACTGTACGACTAATTTCACAAATTTGATATAGTAGATATACCAAAATCCATAATCTAATCTTATATTTTTTTTTTGAACGGCAAGGCGAAATTATATTAAGAACAGCTCTAGCGAGGAGCTAGACCGAGACAAGAGTACACCGCATTAACCGGATTACACATCCAACTATCCCAACTAATCAACTTACACCCTTTTGCCCGACTTCTAATCCAGTCGAAAGACAGAAATTGAACGTCTCTACATATCGCCTGCTCGTTTTTGAACTCGCCATCAAACGCCTTTCGATTTCTTTGCTCCCATATGCTCCAAAGAAAAGCTGCTCCAATCACCCAAGAAACCTGTTTTTGCGTTTTATCTGCCCCACTCCGTTGAACTTTCCTCCACCAGTCTTCAATATTAATTTCGTTAACCGGCCACCAATTAATCCAGTTCGATAAAATGGCACTAGCAATCTTAGTTGTTGAACAGGAAACCATCACGTGATCCATATTCTCCGATGTCGACATACAAAGCGGACACAAGTCCGTGGTAATCGTTACCCCTCTCTTCTGAAGATTATCTCTTGTTGCCAGCCTCTTGTTAAGCACTCGCCATAAAAAGATGTTCACCTTACTGGGAATCCACTTTGACCATTCGGTATCCTGATTAGACAAAGGCAAGGAGATAACATCGATCATCTTCCGTAAGGATCTCACTGTAAAAGTCTGATTTGCTTCTAACTCCCAGACCCATCTACTTCCATCATCCTCCAAATGCATAAGCGTGTCGAGATTGATGCCCAAATCACGAAGTTCCTTTTCTACTGCATAAATCCGATCCCAAACTCCCTTTATACGTCTGTTATGGTTGTCCGTCTCAAGATTACAATGTTGCACCACTTTCAGCCATATTGCATCAGTTTCGGTTCTTTCCCGCCACCTCCATTTAGCAAGCAAAGCCATATTGAGTGAACACAAGCTCCCAATGCCTAACCCCCCACAAGATTTATCACGAATAACATTTTCCCATGCCATCCAACAAATCTTCTTCTGATTATCTGTCCCACCCCAGAAGAATCTGCATCTATGACTTTCTAAAATGTTGATAACCTTCATAGGCGCTTTATACAACGAAAACAGATAGATGCCCAAAGACCCCAACACCGATTTACAAAGGCATAACCGGCCCCCAATCGAGAGTGTCTTGGCTTTCCATGTTGAAAGCTTGGACTTGAATTTGTCGATTAAAGGCTTCCAATTAGAAGCCCGGTTCATGTTACCTCCTACTGGCAGACCTAAATAAAGAAAAGGAATGGAATCTTCTTTACATTTAAGCTGCCTTGCCATTCTCGCAATTTCATCTTTGCTAACGGACACACCCGAGAGACGGCTTTTATTCAAATTAATTTTCAAGCCCGAGCAAGCTTCAAAGCATTTGAGTATCCTTTTTTTTGGACAGCAAGAAAGGAGCAATTTATTAAGAAACTAGCGAGAGGCTAGAGCCATACAGGAAGATAAAGCTACAAGAGGATTACAACACCAATTTTCCCAAATAAGACACTTACCAGCCTTGACACGACCCCGAATCCAATCGTAAGCAAGAAATTTGATGTCTTCTGCGATTTCCCTCTCTTTTTTCACAGCTCCGGAGAAGGTTTTGTTATTCCGCTGGTTCCACAAAACCCAAAAAAACGCAGCCCCAATGGTTCTTCTGATCATTCTATCCAAACTACCTGACGAGCCGGAATCGATACTCTCCCATAAATCTGAAATAGATCTCGCACTTGTCGGCCACCAGTTCACCCAGTTCGAAAGGTAAGCAGAAACAGTCTTGGTTGTGGAACAAGCAGCAAACACATGATCGGCACTTTCCTGGTTGGAGATACAAAATTTGCAGCCATCCGAGTTTACTAAAACCCCTCTTTTGATCAAATTGTCCATCGTAGGCAGGCGATTGTTCATTACTCGCCATAGATGCACGTTGGCCTTACTGGTAACCCCTTTCACCCAGATGGTTTCAGAATCTGCAGACGGAAGTATGAGGCAATCAATGAACTTTCTAAGGGATCGAACCGAGAATTCACCATTATCGTCAAGCTGCCAACTCCAGCCCCTGTTATCTTCATTGGGGATTATTAAATTTTGCAAGTTTATTCCCCATGCTTCGAGCTCTCTGCCGATTCTCTGAATTGATTTCCAGACCCCAATTCTCGATCCATTAATTGATTCCGAAATAGCGGAAATCACGTGTTTCCACTTAGCATTGGGTTCCACCTTCTCCCTCCAATGCCATTTACTGAGCATAGCCAAGTTGAGAGCTTTCAGGCTACCGATGCCCAACCCTCCACTCTTTTTATCACGGAGAGCTTTGTTCCACGCCACCCAGTTAATTTTTCTGGATTGATTTACCTCACCCCAAAAGAACCTACGACGGATGCTTTCTAAAGAACTCAAAACTTTGTTTGGCGCTTTGTATAAGGAGAAAAAGTAGTTTCCCAGACCACCCAAGACTGATTTGATCAAACACAGCCTCCCCCTGCAGATAGATGTTTGGCTTTCCATAACGATAGCCGGGACTTGAATTTATCTATGATCGGTTGCCAAGCCGATGCCTTTGCCATATTATCACCCACCGGTAGGCCCAAATAAGTGAATGGAATAGACCCCTCTTTACAATTTAACCAACGAGCAACTTTTTGAACCTCCTCCTTTGGCACCGAAACCCCCATCAGACTACTTTTGGACAAATTTATACGCAGGCCCGAACAGAGTTCAAAGCACTTAAGAATTCTACTTTTGAGTATCCTCATCAAGTTCATCGCATTGTCCATCGTCCATTCACCCACAAATACGGCGTCATCCGCAAATTGCAAGATGGATACCTCTTCCCCCGTGCTATCTAACCTCACACCTTTGAAGAGATTAGAACTTCTTGCTTCTTTCATAGCCACCGTGAGCCCTTCCGCAGCCAAAATAAAGAGCAACGGCGCGAGCGGGTCACCTTGCCTCACACCTTTACCAAAAGTAAACTCTGTCGTCGGGGACCCGTTAACCAGGATCGAGGTTTGGCCGTACGAGTGCAACCCTTAACCCAGTCTCTCCATTTATCACTAAACCCCATCTGTGAGAGTACACATCTAATCTTATATTAATAAAAATATATATATAATAAAAAAATATATATATTATTTTTCTTTCATGTATTAAAAATGAGTAAGAAAGTACAATAAATCAATTGTATTAACAGTTATTACTTATTACCCGATAATCATGATCTTGTGATTATTATCTGAACTTTATTATTGATTTATGGATAGAAAAGTGTATAATTCATTTCTTTTGTAAATACATGGATTTGGTTCATAAAATTGACGAAGGATTTCAACATTAAAACCATTAAAAAATTATGGGGTTTTTCTATTCTAAAAATTTTCAAAAACTTCACTGATTTATTTATTAAATAAATTAGAAACTTAATCTGAAAAAATCTGAAAGTTTATTTATTTTTTGTTTTTTCAGCTTTTTCCTATTAAAGAACTAAAAATTGAGAAATTTGCAAAAAGAAAATGGTTATATTAGAAGGCTTATGAAAAATTGGTTACAAAACGTTTACAAAAATCAAATGATGTTTAATATGAAGCCTCTTTTCAGTTCTTCAAAAAATCTAAACAAACATTGAGGTATTTTAATAAGGCTAAAGTCATCACTTAATTATGCCGTTTATCTTTGGTTTAACTTAGAGGCTGTTTACCTACCTCTTATTAGCTCTGACCCAAAAAAACCTCTTTCCCCGTTAAGAGGTAGGTTGTTTACCTTTCCACTTATTAGAAAAAATTGCCTCTGACCGTTCCTCCGACGAATTCAATTTTGGTCAGCAACAAACCCCTCGCTTATAGCAGTCAGAGTATCTCCTCCGAGATTTTTCCGATGTTACCCCTTTCTCCCCTATTTCTATCATCTTCTCCATATAGTATCAACTCATCCCATTCAACAACCAGAGTCATCGCTCTCTGCTTACCATCTCACCTCTCACCCAGACGAGTCTCATCATCTTCCTTGCTCACTTGAAATTTCAGGTACGAATGTGCAATTTTATTTAATTTGTTAATTGATTTTGATTTGGGTATTTGATATATGGTGATTTCCTATTCTGTGATGCAAAATAAGAACATGGGCCATGAATCAAATGAAGGTGTGATAACATTTCAGTATTTTTGCAGCCCCCAAAACATCGACTCTTTATCAATTTTGGTTATTTTAGCTTTCTGCCACTTCACTTTGTGTGAAGGAACTCATCCTCTAAACACAATCACTTCATCATTTTGTTTTTTAGTAAATATTTTGATTTTTGGGTATTATTAGAATAGATTCAAATTGCAAATCAAAGCTACTGTTCTACTAGAAGAAATTGGGGTGGGTATAATTTTTGTATTTCTTGGTTGTGGATGTTGATTGTTTGATACTTTAGGGATTTGGGGTTTTCAAAAAAAAAAATAAGTTTCTTACTTTTAAAACCTTAGTAAAAAATATATATAATTAACCTCAACATAGCTCTAGTTATGAATTTGATTACATAGAGACAGATTGAAATATTTGTTTTCCAAAGAATTTTTTTTTTCATTCTCAACTGTCTACTTGAATTCATTTCTTTCAAGAATGAAATTAAGTGTTTGAAGGTCATAAAGATGTGGCATAGTGCAGGGGCTATAATTCAGAGGGTCTTTAAAGATAGACTCCTCCATATGATTGTGAAAAGATACCAAAAAAGCCATCAATTATTGCTTGCTGTCAATAGTAGTTCCAGTTTTTTTCTTTTTGTTTAGACCCAAGCTTATGCTTGCTGTGATAGTAGTTCCATTTTTTCTTTTCAAAAGCCATCAATTATTCTATGTTGTGTAGTTCCAATCTGTTTCTTTTTACCTTTGCATTACCTTCTCTACTTTGCAATTAATATGTGGTTTTGAATACACACCCATATTAAGGGACTGATTTGTGGCCCTAAATCAATACCATCAATAGGCTAAAGTGATTATAATGGATAAATAATTGCTTATAGTTTGGAAATTTTTTAAACTGTGATGGTTTAGTAACTTTGAATAGGGGAAGGCAGAAGTTCAACATATTTATTTGACTATGGTTGATGTACTTTCAACTTGTTTAGAAGCAACTATAAAGATGTAACAACTTCCTTTATTTTTCTAGATATGTCAAACTTTGGTGAATCTTCACAATCAAAAAAGCCTAGAGTTAATTGGAAAAAAGAAAATGTGGTGAAAACGTTTCTAGAATCTTGTCTACATGAGATCTCCATAAATGGACGAGAAGGGGGTAGCCTTAAGTCGGTTTCTTAGAAGAATGTAGCAGAAACGTTACAGAAGAATCATAATTTCATTGTCGATCAAAGCAAATGAAAAACCATTATGATTACCTCAAAGGAAAGTATGGAGCATGGGCAAAGTTAAGAAACAAAACGGGTAACGTTTATAATGCATCAACAAATATGTTTAATTTGTCAGAGGAAGAATGGCAGATGGAAATGAAGGTCACAACAACTGCTTTGTGCTTGAGAGAATTCTCAACAACTGGACACGGAACTTTCGTTTGACCGATATGATTTAATGGGACCATTCCAAATCATCTAGAGTAAAATGCTCCATACGATCAAGAGACATTAATCCTCCATCGTCGTAATCACAAGGATGAGGGACATGATCCGTATCAGCTTGCGTATTCGTTGCATTGTAATCACATGGCCGGTAGGGTTGAGGGATATGATCATTAGTAGCATATTATGTGATTGCGTCGTCACCAATACTATTTGTCCATCATTTGAACCACTTTGGTTCTGAAATACTGTAGGCAACAGTGCAGGTAACGGTGGAGCAGCCACGAAACAAGTCTCAACTTCTGTTCTAATGAACCCTTGACAAAGATCACGATCTTCTTCAGATGCGGATTTTGTTGAAGTAACACCTGGTTACTGGATGGCTGGCTGGTGTTCTGAAATTGTGATTGGCACTCTTCTCTTGGCGTAGTTATTAATGTAACCACCTGCAAGTAACCGTTAACAGAATTGTATGTAACAAAAACTGGGTCAACAACTATTTTGTTCAACGCAACAAACGAATGGCAGATGAACCGACCCAACCAAAATGAATATCTCCAACCCTATTAGAGCATAAAAAGGCAAAATCTGATGAAATACTACAGACTTTATTTGCTTTAAGACAAAGAAAAAAAATGTGAAATTGCAACATAAACCTTAGCTATGTATTTGAATAAAACTGATATATAAATTGCCGAACTTAAATTTTACCTTGATTTTGATTAAAATTTGAAACCATCATTCCGAGTCCACCCATTCCAACAACCACCGCGACATCTTCCCTTTTTTTCTAGGTTTGTGAAAGGAAAACACATATAAGAGAAATCCAGCGTCTTCCATATCATAAATTCATCTTTTTCTAGGCCGATCGGAAAAGGTATCCTTGTTTGCAGAAAGAAATTGAACGAATGTGGTGAAACTGAAGGATAAAAACGGTGTCGTTTTGAGAGAAAGAGATAAATGAAAAGGGAAGAGAAGCCAATTGAGAAATTACGGCGAAGAGATTGAAAGTGTGGCAGTTAGTTTTCTAGGTTAAACCCAAATGGACAAAAATCGGGTACTGGGCCAAGCTGGGCGCAATCTTGGTTATTCGTTAAGTCTTTTTTTTTGGAAGAGGTATATATACCAGACACATTGGGCCCAGACTAATACTCGACAATTTTGGGCCGAAGCTCGACTGCTAAAACATGCAGCCCGGGGTCGAAGCCCTCGTACCCCCGTACATTCGTTAAGTTGTTATGAGAGTTGTTGAACTTTAATCGATTATTGAAAAAATTATCGACACGAAGGTGCAAAGCTCTGAGTTAGAAGCATTTGATTTTATCATAGTTGACAAGATCACAAGAAAAATCAATGTTTCAAAAACCGGTTGAATCGTGAACCGGGTCAAACGTGACCGGTTTTATGGTGTTTTAATAACCGAATTGAACCGGTCGGTTTAGTGGTTGAACCGGTGGATCGAACTGTTAAAAAACAGGTTGATCAGATTTTAAAAAAAATATTACGTATAAATTTGTTGTTATTTTTTTTAATGTTTTTTATTAATGTAAAACTTAATAGAATGTGTATTATTTAAGTTTTTTAACTTGTAAATATCAAATTGTTGGTTATATATATAATGGAAAAAATGGAAAACACATAAAATTACTTGAAATTGGTTGAACCAGCAGTTGAACCGGTTGAACCGGTCGAATCGTGAACCAATCATCACACGGGTTCAACTAAAAATGGTTCACGTGAGGACAGCCGTGAGCGCGCCGCGTGGCAAACATCTTTAGTTACGGTGGATGCGATCACGGAGGATTAACGCGATTCATGGGCGGGTGGAGATTATTAAAGGAGGGACCCGGTCAAAGTCGTCTTTATTGATCGGATGAGTGACTGAGATTTGTCCTCCCGTTTACAACCAAAAATAAGTTCACATTTGAACTTTCCTTGTGAGGAAAGTCCAAATGTGAACCACTTTTTGGTTGTGAACGTGAGTACAACCGAGAGCGCGACACGTGGCGGCTTTGAGTGTGGTCCCCCTCTTTAATTCAATGCCCTCCCATGAATCGCGCCTAGTCATCCGCCGTGGACTTGACGTGGCGCCTAGTCATCCGCCACGTGTCGTGCTCTCGGTTGTACTCATGTTCACAACCAAAAAGTGGTTCACATTTGAACCCACCCCTATGAAGTGTTGCATTAAAAAAAAGGATAATAATATAACAATAGCCAATTGTATATACAAAATTTAATTAATCACTTGCTTTCAAGATCAGATAATCCAGGTCGAACAAGGGCGGAGCCAGGAATTTGGTGTAGGGTGGTCCTTGTTACTCGGCTAGGAATCAATTGTTAAGTTGACTTCCGCATGACTTTGTTTAGAATTATCAACATTACTTTGCTCCGACCGCCCTGACATTTTGGAGGCCCTGAACGAAAATTTAAATGTGGCCTTCATTTTTCAATAGATTTTTTGATTAAATTATTTTTATTATTTTGAACGTTTGTTTGACAACAAATCAACGAATCTCATATCTGATTTTAAAAAATTGTAGATATTTCTTTTTTCTGAAACTAAATTTTAATGTTATTATATTAGTATGGATTTAAAACTTATAATAAAATTTTAATTTTATTGCTAACTCTTTAACTGTTATTAATCCATTGTCATTGAATAACACTATATTAAAAAATAATAATTATTTGAATTTTTAAAGAAGAATCAGTTAATATTAAAAAAAAATGTAAATTCTATTAAACATTAAAAGAAAAATATAAAATAAATGATTATAAATATACTAAACAACTAATATTATCAAGAAAATCAATCCATCTTATAAATTTTAAATCATTTTTGAAAAATGTTAATAAAAAAATTGTTGCCAATGGGAGTCGATCTTAAGCCGTCGAGCAAAGCACGTCAAAACGCTTAGCCAGTAGGCTAAGAGATACTTTGTGCAAAGATGTTTCTTAATTAATAAATATAGGTAGTTACCACAAGTAAAAACTTATAAAAATACCCCGAGGCCCCCGACGATCGGGGGCTCTGTGCCGTAGAACCTATAGAACACCCTAAATAATGGGCCTGCTCGGAAATCAATTGTTGTTTTTTTTTTGTTAAAAACTTATCCATAGTAGTCATGTATCCTAAACAATTTACAAATTACACAAGGGGTGTTTAGGATTGCTTATTAAAACTCCTTATTTGCTTATTGCGGGTTGAGACAACAAATAAGCAGTTTAGAGTGTTTGGATAACATGCTTATAATGGCACCAACCAGCAAATAAGCAGCTTTTCCAAGAAGTAAAAAAATATTGCCTTCTCAAAGAAACTCTTTAGAGCATCTCCAACAACATCCCTATTTTATAGAAAACTTCAATTTTGTTCTACAGAATCCTTATATCATTCTCTAAGATAGAGAACATTGAGAAAATATTCATATAAGAGGATCCTCTATATCTTAGTTGGAGATGAGAGAAAATATTATTTTAATCATTTCCACCAATCACATTACACTATTATTATTTGATATAAATATTTTAAATTAAAGTGCATTGGGATAATAAATTACAATATTTTAATAATATAATTAGTGTTGGAATGTCTAAAATAGAGAAGCTCTTGGCGTAAAATGTAAATTTATTTAGAGATTTTGACTTTTAACTCTCTATTTTAGAGAAATTATAAATATGCTATTGGAGATGCTCTTATACCTTATTTGAAAACTATAAACAATTTACCCAAACACTTCAAAACAACTTATTGCTTTTCCAAAAAGCTAATAAGTCATAAACACAATCAAATAATCACTCCCAAACATCCCTAAGTATCAACGCACTTAAGTTAAATGTACTAAAAAAGATATACTCAAATTCTAAGCAAATGCCCTATACATATATAGTATACTAGTACTGTTTAATGATCTAAAGAATTCGTTAACAAATAAAATGCAAAAGCTGCAGCATCATTGCGATCGATCTTGGATATGATTTTATGGGACCAATCCAAATCATCTAGAGTAAAATGCTCCATACCATCAAGAGACATTAATCCTCCTTCGTCGTAATCACAGGGTTGAAATTTAAATTTTGCGCACACCTTTTACACAGTGGTAAAAACCGTGTGAATTTTTGATTTCCCGCCATATAAAAAACCGGTTTCCAAGGAACGGAAACAAAAATCTTTGGTACCAGAAAGGTCGAGTTAGAAGTATAAGAACATTGTCAACTTCAACAACTGTGCCAATCCTTTGAAGACACGTTTGAAGAATATCTAAACATTCATTGTTGTCAACCTTCAGATTATAAAAATGTCAATATTTGATGACTTCTAATGATAATTTGGCAGTAACAACACGTTTTCATAATCTTCGTGTCTCACCCACCTTGACTCCCTCACCTACGACCACCCCTTCCGTCATCCACACCTACGACCACCCCCTCACCCTCCCCTACGTCCATGGCCTCTAACCCTTCACTACCACCTACGACATCCCCCAGCCCCACCCCCTCGTCATATCTAATTTTCCTTTCTCAACCTCCACCACCCCAAGAACAATCTCATTCTACTCACCCACGTGGCCAACTAAGCCAAAAATGGAATAACCAAACCCATTCAGCGTCTAAATCTTCTCGTCACTAGCACTGACTATTGATCATTTGAACCACTTTGGTTCTGAAATTATGGTTGGCGGGCGTCACTTGAAATATTCATCTGAAGACCATCGTGGTGTTGTAACCAACTGTGGGTGGTGGTGGAGTAGCCCTGAAAGAAGACTGAACTTCTCCATTAAACCCTTGATCTTCAGATGCAGATTGTGTTGAACTTGAACCATACTGTGAAGTAACACCTAAGTTGCATGATTGCATTTGGATGGTGGGTGATGTTCATGGTCCCTTGATCAAGGATGTTGCCATGGCTATCAGGAGATAAACTCAATGGCACTCATGGCGTACTTATCTAGTAATGGTGGAGCAAACACGAAACAAGTCTGAACTTCTCTTCCGAATCCTTGACAAGGATCTTCAGATGTGGTTTGTGTTGAACCATGTGAAGTAACGCCTGGTTGCATGATTAGATTTGGATGGTTGGTGGTGTTCATAGTCCCTTGTTCAAGGATGTTGCCATGGTTAACCGGTAAAGAGTATGCCCAAGGATACCCTCTTTCAACCTCCTCTCAATTCCGTTTCCTCACGTTCCGAATTTCTAGTCTCTTTCATATAGACTTTAATTAACACATATTTGTTCAACTATATGGAATAACAAAAAAAAAAGTACATTCGTTAGAAACATGATATTATATATTATATATGGCGTTAATGACCATAAAATAACGATGATTTTCTTTAATAGCTCAAGAAAACTTTTATATATAATGATGATAAAATTAAGTATGTTTGTGAAATCTGTAATTCTAAATTGGATTAGGATACACGTACTTCGTTTCCGTTTCGTCCGCAGGGGGAGATTTGGATCATCCCTAGTGTACTTGTGCCGTAGCGGCATGCAGTCTTTTGGGTATTTCTCTTCAAAGAAAGCTAAATTTGTTTTATATTCAACAACCATTTACCTAATCACATCATCATACACGGTTGTATACTTGTGTGACGTGTTCTAGGTTCCAAACTCCTTGGAGCTTCTCTTTGGTCGACTCCCTTTAGGGTACTTTTGTTCTATCGGAGTTAAAAAAAATACCATTTCTTTTCACTAGCCCGATATATTATTTCTGCATGTAATCAACACAGACTAGTGAATAAACAAAACCATTAACAACATTAATAAAGACTTGACAAGAAACCATCTCAAGATTGTTCATATATAACACTAATTTAAATACACTTAACATTTGATGAGATTTTGGTTACCTGATATATAGTTGTTGGGGATGATAGTCATAATGCTCAAAGACTAGCACATCCTTTTGCAAATATTCGTTAGAAACAGCCAATAATTTTGTTGATTACTTCTAATGGTGAAAAAGTTTACTATATGTTATTCTTTGCATCCCTAAAATTTAATAAGAAATTGAAGGGGTCGTATCCGTTACAAACTACCTAGATTGTGCAAACTATACAAACCAATCTCAACCATACATTTACATGATCAATGGTGTAGATTAATTAGGTTCCTAAATTCTCTCAACCACATTTGAAAAAAGCTGCCTAAAAATTAGGGATACACAAAATCAATGGAAATAAATAGAAAATCAATGGTTAAGATTAGTTTTGTATAGTTTGCACAATCTAGGTGGTTTGCAACGGATACTTCCCCAGAAATTGAATACATCTGTAATTCCCATTTTGCAATTCTTTAAGCTCCATATCATATAGACAGCAAAAACCATAAATCCAAAAGAAACCCCTAGGACACCAATCAATCAAAATCCATCCATTGCCAATAAGCACATTACCTCCAACCATGAAAACAAAATTTAAGCTAGATATCTTTTGACAAAAACAACAATCACCCACAGAGTTTGATTTGAAAAATATCAAAGCTAACAAACATAAACATAACATAACAATAAGAAGAAAAAACTTTCACCAAACGAGACTTGACCTTCTTCTTCACTCCTCATCCCTCTCATATGCTATCCTCTGATGAAACCTATAGGTTTTACCAAAAAAAAAGGAATGAATAATGATAATAAACATAACCAGCAACAAAATGTATGGTTGCATGTATAAAATAAAATACTTACTAATTCAAGAGTGCATCCTTTTTTTTCTTCAACTTGTCGAGTTCTCTCTTCAGCTGTTGTATCTCCAGATTCCTTTCACGCAACTCTTGCACATAGTCGTACCCATCACGCCTCTCGTACTCCTTCCGGAGCTTGCCGGCTACAGCCTCTTCGATTGTTTTGAGTTGGGCCTCCTCCTCCACTTCTTTAGCAAGGAGAAGGTTCTGCTGCTTAGACTCGTAAAGCTCTTGGGACAAGTTTTCTGATGCAGAAAGAGACCATTGTTTTGATCCACCAACGTCTCATACTCAACTGTAGCCTTGAGCAGAAGTGAGCGAATTTGTTTCAAAATGTCTTTCATGGCTGGTGATGAGAGTTCTTGAGGTAGAAGGGGTATATGATGAGAATTGGGGATGAATACTATCATATATAGGGTAGGTAGGTAGGCTATATACTATCTAACTATCATATATAGCCTTGAGCAGAATTGCATGTAACAAAAGACTATGCAACTTTTGCTCAAATTGTATGTAAACAGAATTGTATGTAAACATGATTTTCTAACGAATTGGCTAGTTATTGCTCAAATTATGTGTGTTTGTGGAAACAGAATTGTATGCAACAAAAGTTGCATAACGAAAATAACATATGTAGTCAACAGCTATTTTGTTCAAAGCAACAAACATATGGCAGATGAACCGACCCCAACCAAAATGAATATATATGTCAAACTCTAGAGCATCCAAATGTCAAAATCTTATGAAATAATACAAACTTTCTTTGTGTAAGACAAAAGAAAAAATGTGATTGTAACATAAACCCTAGCTATCAATGTGAACAAATCTGATATATAAGTTGCCAAATTTAAATTTTACCTTGATTTTGATTAAAATTTGAAACCATCATTCCGAGTCCACCCATTCCAACAACCACCGTGACATCTACCTTTTTTTTCTAGGTTTGTGAAAGGAATGTTGGGTTAATCGGGTTTAGTTTACGTGTCAGTGGGTCACGGTTCGATAGCGTACGGGTGTTTTAGTTTATTTATGTTAAATTAATTATGATTTGGTAACTTAGTGGCCAAGTCTATGAAGCAAATTATTGTTTGAGTGAGTCAAACTAGAAGCACGTAGGTAGTTTTGATTTGGTTTTTTTTTCTCCTATTTTCTAGTTAGCTAGTGGGATAGTCTTTGTTTATTTTTCTTTAAATAGCACTAGCTTATTCTTGTTTAGAAGTGCAACGAAATATCAGTAGTTTGATATATTTTATTAGTCTTCATATTTGCATGTTGGTTTCTCCATTTTGTTTTTGTTCTTCAATTCGCAAGTGAGCTTATTTGTTTTTTAGTTCCAACAATTGGTATCAGAGCCTAGGGCTCGTAGAAGCGGGTTTGAAGATCGGAGGTAGCCTCCGCCGGCGGGGAGTGTCGGTCGGCGGAGGGCAGGGGGTTGAAGAAAGAAAAGGTGAAGCGCATCATGAAGAATAACAACAGCAGAATACGGAGACGTGAAGGCGTTTTGGGTCAGCCATTGTTGAGGGGGAGTACCGTTTGGGACGATGGTGGTGACCGTTGATGGCGTCGGTGTTTCGTGGCTGTTAGTTGTGATCAACGGGAGAAAAAAAAGGTCAATTTCGAGACGGGTTTTATCCGGTAGGGGTGTTGCAGACGGGTTTTGCCGTCCTTGATCGGCTTGTTCGTGATAAGGGGAGACCAGCGTAGGTGCGTGAAAAGCGGACAGAAAGGATCCGTCAAAGCAGGTGGCTTTGGATTCCGTTCGTTTGGCCGGTTAAAAGAAAACGGTAAAAGCGGGTGGCTTTGTTT